>OY288291.1:43962572-44562572 GCA_958450335.1 Hibiscus tridactylites
ATGTCCTTGTTTAGGAATATGCTGCCTCGATGACCGTTCGTCTTCATTTTCGTTCAATACATCATTAACAGAGTTGGATCCTCCGTCAAACCTATCCATCCTCGACTGTAATGGCTCTAAGGCGGTAGCCACTACTCGTTGCATCATTCTCTCTAAGGCTTGCATTTGAGGAATCGGTGGATCCTGGTCAACCGTGTGATCATCGGAACCTGCCATAGTTAACAACAAAACAAATAAAAGAAAAACAATATTATAGGTTAGTAAAATAAACAAAAAAAAAGACCTCACAACACACACAATTAAAGTCTTGCAGATGTCACTCCAATAAACAGTGCACTCAAAAATTTACACTCAGCGCTCGTGTTTCACTCGGGAGAAAACTTGAATGGCTTTTTTTGTCTCCCCTTCTGATCTCACACGCTCAGCTTGCCTTTTCCCTCAATCTCTCGTACTTAGTTCTTTAAAGGAACTGATTCCGATGTTCAGATTCTGCAAGTGTTGTCAAATTGAAAGAAAACAACGGGTGACGGGTGAATGTTGTTAGAACAAATATAAGGGTTAGGAATTAAAGAAACAACAATGAAAGTTTGAGAAATTGGGGCTGAAAAGAAAACAACAAAATGAAACGAAAGAAAGGATGCTAAAAGAACAAGAATTTAGCAACTTACGCAGTAGAAATGCTTACCACCATCCTATCTCCGGAACAAACAAGAAAAGTTGATTTCGGGTGATTACAAAGCATTTCAAGGTAAGATAAACACATCCTTCAACATATCAAAACATTTCAACAATGATGTTTTTTTTCATTCTACACAATTCATCACTCTTTTTCTTTTCTTTTTTTTTTGAATTTTCGTATATATATATTTCTTTAATTCGGAAATTTTTTTTGACATTTTTTTTTCATAATTTTTTTTCCGATTTTTTAAACTTTTGTATATATATATTTTTTGATGTCTGGTAGTGCAGGAAGTGCTAAAATCCGACCAAAGCTCTGATACCATATGATACAGGGGTGTTGTTGAAGAAAACAACATTCCTCGTTCATTCGCGGATCTAGGATAATAGCAAGTATTTCTCTGCAATAGAAACAAACATGATGTTGAAGTTAGATATTTTATATTTTAAATAGTGAAAAAAATGAAAGAAAAAAAATTCAGAATTGGGAGAGAAGAAAGTTGCAGAAATTTAAGGATAGTTTGAACGATGAAGATGAAGTTCTTCAAGCATTCAACAACGGTAGCAACGTTCTTGGAATTTGACACGATGAACTCGAAAGAACCTGCATAATCTGTTATGCAAACCCGAATCGAAACTGTTCTTCGTAGTCGGAAAAGGTTGAACAAAATCCAAGGAAGAACTCGAACAATCTGTTGAACGAACCCGAACCTTATCTTGAATTTGTTCGAATACGGACTTGGACCCTTCAACTATCGAACCACTGAGAACCCGAAGTGTCAAAGAAAAAGTTCTAAAAAGAACCAAATTTGAGAGAAAATCTCACAAAAAATTTATTCATTAAAGAGTCTAACCTTTTTACAATCATATTTAGCCAATTATATAATACATAGGAAATGGCCGGTTATATCACATGTGGCTGTAATTAAGCCATTTGTGTAACACCCCCTTCCCGGCCTGGTAGAGAACCGGGTCGGAGAGCGTTACCGGAAACGATACGGAAATCTTTTAATCATTTTTCTTCAAAAACTTTCTTAACATCTTGACTTATTAAAAACTTAATGCTCCTTTTTAAAACGAGTTGACTTAATAACTGAATCTTATTAATCTCAATACTTGTAATCTTTACCGGGTTTACAATTTAATCCATTTATCCTATAAAAGCCCAAAAGAAGCTGCCCGTATCGAAACGCCCTAATCCGTTTCGGTACGGCTTGACCACAGTCAATATTTTGACTTTTCCTTCTTTAACCGTTTCGATACGGCTTGACCCGTATCGTTACGGATTGACCGACCTTGACTTGACTTAGACCCGTTTCAAAACCAGTTTCGAAACAGGGGTCTCCAGAGGCAAAACTGTATCGAAACAGACCTTATCCATTTCGGTACACCAAGCTTTCCAGACCCAAAATTTCACATACTCGTATCGAAACGTCATCACCCGTTTCTGTACGGTGGACATGAAATAGACAGATTTTAGCTAGTTTTTGATCAATTTAGCCGAAAAACATAATCTTAAAGCCAAACTCTTATTATAAGAACACTATTTTCATCTTATTTAAACCAAGGCACTTGAACATCACTTAGGCATACTAAAACAAACATATTAAGCTTATTAATAGACCTTGCCACCATACTAGGAGTTCGAAGGATAGAACACATTACTTGGGCTTGGTTGTGACTTGTACAACGTACCAACTTCTCCGATCTCGATCCCAAAACTTGCTTAACCTGAAATGGATGCATGAAATGCATTAGGCATACTTTGCCTAGTGAGGTAGTCATATAACTATAAATATACATATAATGACTTATAACATGCTTCTAAGAATCATCATTGATCATGCAATATCATGGCATATTTCATATTCACAACAAGGCATATACTAATATCATGGTTCATGGCAAACAATATATTGAGTTCATAATTTCCCTTGGATCAATTCATAGTATATGGATACACGAATTCCACCGCCTCGCCAACACATAAATGGTCATCCCGCCGACATCGCCAAAGACCAAACACAATACATCCCTCCGCCTCGCCAAATCATATAGGCCGTAGTCCTAGGACCGTAGTCCACCCGTACACTGAGCTCATGAATTCTATGGCATGCCAATTGTATCCAATACTTTGAATCCAAGGTTCATATTTCATAAATCATAACAATAACAATTTCAATTATTCATATCATACTTATTAAATGCTTGCAATGAATTTCATAACAAATAACTAACATGCTTAAAAATCATGGAATGAATGAAATGCTTACCATACACTTACCAACATGTGATCAATGATGAAAACCCCTAATTCAAGGGTTAGTAATAATAAAAATAACAACATGTTCGGGTAGGCCTTTGCCTAACCCGAGACGCTACTACACTCACCTCGATATTAAGGTTCTCGAATAACGATCCCTTTTTCCCTTGGTTGGCGGTTGTTCTTTCTCGACTTCTTGAACTAGATTAAATATGAATCGGTTAGGACTGACAAGACAATATCGAATAAATATGAAAATATTAATCAAACTCGATGTCGAAACTTAGACCAACCAAGGATTTGAGCTTACCCCGACGTCGGCAGAGATTCGATATTACTATATCGAAAATATCGGACAACCAATCTAATACTGAACCACCTAATTATTTTTATGTCTTCCCTTCACTAGCCCCTTAATCTCGATATGTCTCTAACTTTATTTCCTAATTTTTCCTTATGTTTGGTTCGTCTTCCTCCCCCTATTTATAGTAGAAATTGCCGTCCCCCAAAGGCTTTCCCAAGCTCCACGTATGTGGGAGTGGTGGCCAAATTTTGGGGCATCATGCCCTTATGCTGGTCCACGTGGAATCATAGCTTTGCCACCCACTTTATGGGTGTGCCGAATGTCCCTTGATGTGGGAATGCCACGACAAGTTCCTTCAATTTGAAGGAATTAGTCGTGGGTCTCACTGCCATTATTTATTATTATTTTTCTTTTTAATAATAATAATAATAATAAACCGAATAAATATGTTTCGAATCTAATTTCTACTAGACCCGAATAATCTAATAATAATAAACCATAAATTACTCGAATATTCTAAATAAGATCGAATAAATTATTTTATCGATACAAAATATTTGGTCATCAGAACCTAATTCCGACTAGACCGGTTTTCGGGCTGTTACAACTCTCCCCCCCCTTAGAAAAGAATTCGTCCTCGAATTCTTACCTGTAGCTTCGGATTGTTCATCCGAACACTCTTCGGGATCAGAATCTTCTGGAGATGAGGAATTCACCTTTCCTAAACCTTCAGGCCATGTTCGCTTCGCACTTACGTGTCGACGCTTCTTGAGAATTTCTTAGGACAATTCCGAGCGAGGTGACCAATCTTACCACAATCGAAACTTGAACACTGTTCGATCGGATGATTGCCCTGGCACGAGATACACATGAATCTTTCTTGTTTTAATTCACTTGACTTCTCGGTTGAATTTGACATTACTTAGGAACGTAGGTACTTCCCAAGGAAAATATTATTTCACTTTCTTGAAACAGAGGTGGGTTTTGGTCTTACTTTTGCTGGAGTTTACTATATAAAGATTGTAAATTTTGTCTTTTTCCCACCTTTCCAAGAACCAATTACAACTTCTCTTAAGGCTTTGTAAAGCTTATCCTTTCACCTCTTCGTATTCACCTGACACTTGCACTTTCTAATAGCATTCAACATCTTAGGTGTCCAACACATAAGGTGAGTCATTATCCTCTAATTTCAAGCTATTCTTCCTGTTATTTCTTATTCAAAATCTTAATAACTCTTTTTGACTGACCATCAGTCTGAGGGTGGAAGGCTGTACTAAGATTGACTCTTGTGCCCAAGGCTCCTTGTAAGGTTCTCCAAAATCGAGATGCAAACTGAGGATCTCGATCCGAAATGATAGATTCAGGCACACCATGAAGTCGGATCACTTCCTTAATGTACAAGCCAGCTAGCTTAGGAAGACCGTAGTCCATTCTGATAGGTATGAAATGAGCTGACTTTGCAAATCGATCAACAAGAACCCAAATAGCATCATGCTTGGCAGGGGTTAATGGTAGACCACTAACAAAGTCCATAGTGATCTTTTCCCATTTCCACTTTGGTGGATCAATGGGTTGTAAAAGCCCTGTAGGAGCACAATGTTCTACCTTAACCCGTTGACAAGTGAGGCACTTCGAGATATGATCAACAATAGCTTGCTTCATGCCTGGCCACCAGAAAAGCTCACGTAAATCCTTGTACATTTTCATAGACCCCGGGTGAATAGAGAAAGAACTTGAATATGCTTCAACAAGAATATCCCTACGGAGAGTTTCATCATTTGGTACACAAATCCGATTATGAAAACATAAGAGTCCTTCAACATTAATTCTGAAATCCAGGTTATCAGATAATTTAGAAACAATGGTTTGAAACTCGGGGTCTTGTTCTTGCAAATCTTTAATTCGAGAAATAACAGTAGACTGAACTTGGAGTTCAGTTACAAGACATTGATGTTTTCGAGGTCTGAAATGAGCATTAATTGCTCGAGGAGCAGGTAAAGGTTTGCGGCTGAGTGCATCAGCTACAACATTGGCCTTTCCCGGATGGTAATCAATGTCTATATCATAGTCCTTAAGAAGTTCCATCCATCTTCGCTGTCGCAAATTGAGCTCCTTCTGCGATAACAAATACTTGATGCTTTTGTGATCAGTGAAAAGATAGCATTTCTCTCCGTAGAGGTAATGCCTCCAAATTTTCAATGCAAAAACAACCGCAGCCAATTCTAGATCATGAGTGGGATAATTCATTTAATGGGGCTTAAGTTGTCTCGAAGCGTAAGTAATAACCTTACCTTCTTGCATCAATACACACCCTAACCCAAGGTGCGAAGCGTCACTATAAACAATATAATCTTTTCCAGACTTAGGCTGAGTCAGGACAGGTGCATGGGTTAGGACTTGTTTCAATTGATCAAAACTTCGATGCTGATCTTCAGTCTATACAAAAGGTGCCTCCTTCCGCAATAATTTTGTCAAAGGAGCAGCTAACATAGAGAATCCTTTCTCGAACCTACGGTAATATCCCGCAGGTCCAAGAAAGCTCCTAACCTCCCCCACATTCTTAGGCGGGTGCCAATCTACCACAACTTGTATTTTCTTCGGGTCCACCTGAACGCCCGAAGCTGATATAACATGCCCAAAAAAGATACTTCGGTGAGCCAGAACTCACACTTAGAAAATTTTGCATACAACTGCTTCTCTCTTAGAGTTTGGAGTACAATTCGAAGATGATCTCGATGTTCCGCTTCATTCTTTGAATAAATCAAGATGTCATCTATGAAGACAACAACAAACTTATCAAGATAGGGCCTAAACACACGATTCATTAGATCCATGAAAGCTGCAGGTGCATTCGTCAATCCGAAAGGCATCACCAAGAATTCGTAATGTCTATATCTTGTACGAAACGTTGTTTTAGGCACGTCACACTCCTTGACTTTCATCTGTTAGTACCCCGACCTTAAATAAATCTTAGAGAACACAGAAGCATCCTTTAACTGATCAAACAAATCATCGATCCTCGTCAGAGGATACTTATTCTTGATGGTAACTTTATTTAGTTGCCTGTAATCAATGCCTAAACGCATCGAACCATCCTTTTTCTTAACAAAGAGGACCGGAGCTCCCCAAGGTGAAGAGCTGGGTCTAACAAAGCCCTTATTCATAAGGTCTTGGCTTTGAGTTTTTAACACCTTTAATTCCACAGCTGCCATTCTATAAGGTGCAATAGAGACTGGTGCAGTCTCAGGTTGCACTTAAATACCAAATTCAACTTCACAGGTTGAGGGCAATCCCGGAAGCTCATCAGGAAAGACATCCAGAAATTCATTCACCGTATCAATATCATTAATCTGAGGTTCATTCTTGGGCTCAATGGTCAATGTGCACAGCATAGAATTCCGAGATTCCATCAAGGTTATTCTTTCCTTACCCAGTCCTCGAAGATACAACTTCCGCTTGCCACAATCTACCCATGCTTGATGTTTACTAGGCCAATCCATACCTAAAATTGCATCAAACTCGTGGATTGGAAAAACCAAGAAATCCGCAGGGAACGAAATTCCTTGAATCATAATTGGGCAATTCTTACATACTAGGTTTAAAACAACACAATCGCCCAAGGAATTTGTTACAGAAACCTTTGTTACTAAAGGTTCACTAAACATCTTATGCTTCATCACCAACTCCAGACTTATGAAAGAGTGTGTAGATCCAGGATCAATTAATACATACAAAGAATATGAATATAACATAACGGTACCTGCTATGACATCAGGATCATCATCTTCCTCACGACTCCTTACATGATACATTTGTGCAGAAGCTTTTGACTCTTGTTTGTTGTTCTGCTTCCCAGATCCACCTGGCCTTCCTGAAGTTCCTGACTGTCCTTGTCTCACCCCTTTTCCCCGAAAGGACTGAGCAGGTGATGAAGTATCCCCTAGCACAACAACTGTCTTTGATGGGTTCTGAGGACAGTCCCTAATGAAATGTCCCTGCTCTCCAAAGAAGAAGCACACTCCTGTCTGCCTGCGACATTGCCCTGCTACGTGTCACTTTTGACAAAAGTTACAAACTGGATGCTGAACACCTTGGTTAGAACCTCCAGTACTTTCCACAGAAGCCGCCTTGGACCAAGACTGAGTAATAGTCTGTGGTCTCTCAATATTCCCTGGACGGGAAGGTTGCGAGTATGAGGTCTGCTTCGAGCCCTGATATCTACCTTTCTTGTTCCATTTGGGAAGTCGGGAATCACTCCACGCCCTCTTCTCGGATCTGCTAGCCATGTTCCCCCTTGGGATTTTCCGTGTAGCTTCGGTCGCCTTCACATGATTCACCAAATCCTGGAAATTTGTGATCCCCAAAGCAGTAAACATAGGCCGCAACTCATCACTCAACCCAGCAATGAACATTCGACATTTTGTCCTCTTCTTTCTTTATGAACTCGGCTCCATATCGGCAGTACTTACAGAAGTCATGAATGTACTGCTCGATTGGTTTCTCTCCTTGCTTCAAATGGAGGAAGATGCTCCGTCTTTCCGCGAGATAGTACTCGCTAATGTACTTATTTCTGGATTCTTTAAGAAAGAATTCCCAGGTGATTGATTCTTCCGAGACTGTAAGAATAGTAGTCTCCCACCACATTAAAGCTTCATCAGCAAGCAATGCGAGAGCGCATTCAAGCTTATGTTCATCCGAACATCTTAACTGCTTATCCAAAATCCTCAAAGTATTGTCTAACCAATACTCGGCTATTTCGGGATTATCATCGTCCCGACCATTAAAGGTGTAAGCTCGGTATTTGCGATAACTTATCGATTGGGGCTCGAAGAGATTGCGCAACAGGTGGCGTAGGTTGCACGACTTGACTAGTCCCTATCTCATTCATAAAATTGCTGAAACATATCAGCCATGTTCTGATAGCATGCTGCCTGAGCGGCAGGTGCTTCAGACTCTACATTCTGAACATGTGGGTTTCTTAGATTCGGAGGATTTCCTCCTTGCACTTCCTCGCCACCATTCGAGGAATTAGCAGCAGACTCATTGTTACAAGCTTCGTTAGTTCAAGACTTATATATATATTAAAAAGAGATCGGATCAGTTGTCAAGTCACAACAAATTAACTCCTAGGTGGCAAAGTAACTTAACACACAATACATACTTAAGTTTAGTCCATAACCGACTAAACTCTAGCTCTGATACCACAAATGTAACACCCCCTTCCCGGCCTGGTAGAGAACCGGGTCGGAGAGTGTTACCGGAAACGATGCGAAAATCTTTTAATCATTTTTCTTCAAAAACTTTCTTAACATCTTGACTTATTAAAAACTTAATGCTCCTTTTTAAAACGAGTTGACTTAATAACTGAATCTTATTAATCTCAATACTTGTAATCTTTACCGGGTTTACAATTTAATCCATTTATCCTATAAAAGCCCAAAAGAAGCTGCCCATATCGAAACGCCCTAATCCGTTTCGGTACGGCTTGACCACAGTCAATATTTTGACTTTTTCTTCTTTAACCGTTTCGATACGGCTTGACCCGTATCATTACAGATTGACCGACCTTGACTCGACTTAGACCCGTTTCGAAATAGGGGTCTCCAGAGGCAAAATTGTATCGAAACGGACCTTATCCGTTTCGGTACACCAAGCTTTCCAGACCCAAAATTTCACATACCCGTATCGAAACGTCATCACCCGTTTCGGTACGGTGGACCTGAAATAGACAGATTTTAGCTAGTTTTTGATCAATTTAGCCCAAAAACATAATCTTAAAGCCAAACTCTTATTATAAGAACACTATTTTCATCTTATTTAAACCAAGGAACTTGAACATCACTTAGGCATACTAAAACAAACATATTAAGCTTATTAATAGACCTTGCCACCATACTAGGAGTTCGAAGGATAGAACACATTACTTGGGCTTGGTTGTGACTTGTACAACGTACCAACTTCTCCGATCTCGATCCCAAAACTTGCTTAACCTGAAATGGATGCATGAAATGCATTAGGTATACTTTGCCTAGTGAGGTAGTCATATAACTATAAATATACATATAATGACTTATAACATGCTTCTAAGAATCATCATTGATCATGCAATATCTTGGCATATTTCATATTCACAACAAGGCATATACTAATATCATGGTTCATGGCAAACAATATCTTGAGTTCATAATTTCCCTTGGATCGATTCATAGTATATGGATACACGAATTCCACCGCTTCGCCAACACATAAATGGTCATCCCACCGACATCGCCAAAGACCAAACACAATACATCCCTCCGCCTCGCCAAATCATATAGGCCGTAGCCCTAGGACCGTAGTCCACCCGTACACTGTGCTCATGAATTCTATGGCATGCCAATTGTATCCAATACTTTGAATCCAAGGTTCATATTTCATAAATCGTAACAATAACAATTTCAATTATTCATATCATACTTATTAAATGCTTGCAATGAATTTCATAACAATAACTAACATGCTTAAAAATCATGGAATCAATGAAATGCTTACCATACACTTACCAACATGTGATCAATGATGAAAACCCCTAATTCAAGGGTTAGTAATAATAAAAATAACAACATGTTCGGGTAGGCCCTTGCCTAACCCGAGACGCTACTACATTCACCTCGATATTAAGGTTCTCGAATAACAATGCCTTTTTCCCTTGGTTGGCGGTTGTTCTTTCTCGACTTCTTGAACTAGATTAAATATGAATCGGTTAGGACCGACAAGACAATATCGAATAAATATGAAAATATTAATCAAACTCGATGTCGAAACTTAGACCAACCAAGGATTTGAGCTTACCCCGACGTTGGCAGAGATTCGATATTACTATATCGAAAATATCGGACAACCAATCTAATACTGAACCACCTAATTATTTTTATGTCTTTCCTTCACTAGCCCCTTAATCTCGATATGTCTCTAACTTTATTTCCTAATTTTTCCTTATGTTTGGTTCGTCTTCCTCCCCCTATTTATAGTAGAAATTGCCGTCCCCCAAAGGCTTTCCCAAGCTCCACGTATGTGGGAGTGGTGGCCAAATTTTGGGGCATCATGCCCTTATGCTGGTCCACGTGGAATCATAGCTTTGCCACCCACTTTATGGGTGTGCCGAATGTCCCTTGATGTGGGAATGCCACGGCAAGTTCCTTCAATTTGAAGGAATTAGCCGTGGGTCTCACTGCCATTATTTATTATTTTTTTCTTTTTAATAATAATAATAATAATAATAATAAACCGAATAAATATGTTTCGAATCTAATTTCTACTAGACCCGAATAATCTAATAATAATAAACCATAAATTACTCGAATATTCTAAGTAAGATCGAATAAATTATTTTATCGATACAAAATATTTGGTCATCGGAACCTAATTCTGACTAGACCGGTTTTCGGGCTGTTACAATTTGAAATAAAAAAATTAAATACAATAACCACACAAGGGCGACATGCATTTCCAGCCTTATGTTTGACATTTGGGCGCCAAATGGATTAAAGCACATGCAAAATGTGCTAATGTTTGAAATTCAAAGTAAAACTCCCCTTGATATTATCTTATCCACAATGCCGCACCATGTAGCAAAGAGATGGGCTGCACCGGCTGGGCAGTGTGCGCACAAGGTTGCTGCATACGCACAAGAGTTTCACGGGCTAGGAATGTTGGACGCGCACGGGCTAGGAATGCTGCATGCTTTTGCAAAGTGGAGCGGCTGCACGTAGTGAAGGCAAATGAATTCCCACGTGTACTTGAAATGACATTCCAACATGCAACACATTATGCATCATCTTTGAACGGTAAAGCAAATCTGCACATGGTCATCTTTAGGTCGATTCGTGCATGGTCCATGTAAAATAAAGTTGGTCACACTTGGCTCCTATCAAACAAATGTATAATAATAATAAGTTACCATATAATAATTCAAAACTAAACCAATATAAAAATATTATAAATCATATCAAACACATCTAATAATTAATATAATATAAATGGGTCACATATCAACATGCAAGACATTAAAAGCCCTATCTTCTAAGGCACAAACATTATTAAATGAGTCAAAAATGCAGTACAAGTAAGGAAAAGAGCTTCCCTGAAACGTTGTGCCCGAGATCGCGTAATTGGTCATAACGGTAAGACCTCTGGATCAGTATCGAGCGCTGGTGAATATGTGCTCACATCACTTCCTCCTATACTTAAGCTGGTGAGACAAAATTTTAAGGAAGCTCCCTAGTTATACCCTAACTATGTTCTCTAGTTCTTTTCCAATTTTTAGACTCCCAAAGATATAGGTTTTCTGCTACGAAGGGTGTCAGCTCATCACAACTACTGTCCTTAACTCTAGATGAGCAGGGAGCAAACCTCTCACCCCGAGCTAGTAGGCAGAGTCATCCCATGACTCTGGTGAATATGTGCTCACATCACTTCCTCCTATACTTAAGCTGGTGAGACAAAATTTTAAGGAAGCTCCCTAGTTATACCCTAACTATGTTCTCTAGTTCTTTTCCAATTTTTAGACTCCCAAAGATATAGGTTTTCTGCTACGAAGGGTGTCAGCTCATCACAACTACTGTCCTTAACTCTAGATGAGCAGGGAGCAAACCTCTCACCCCGAGCTAGTAGGCAGAGTCATCCCATGACAACTTTCATTCACTCATATGCTATAGCAAAGCTTTATTTTTTTAACATTTCTATAGCATAGCAGAGTGTCCTTCTACAGATATACCGTAGCATTTATTCGTTTGTTTTAGCACAGGGTCGTCTAGTTTTTCTTTTAAGTTCTCTAGAGTTTACATATCAGAGTTTACTAGTGTCCTTCTAAAAAAAGTTTACATATCAGAGTTTACACGTCCAGTAGTATGTTTGATGCGTGTTTTTGGTTTGGATGTTGTAGCATCCTCAGATCGTGCCGGTGTCGGCTCAGTTGTTTGTGCTGTAGTGGTTTCCTTCTGAGGGGTTTCCCCAGGATCACTTGGTACGTGCTCTGGCTCAGGAAGTGGGTTTTCTGGTCGTGACGGTTTAGGATTAGTTGCTATTCTGGTGCGTTTCTTTTTCTTGGCCGGAGAGGTTGCTGGGTCGGTTTCTTCTACAGTGGGTGGAACAAATGGAGTTTCTTTTCCTGGTTGGGTAGTAGGAGTTTTAGACGTCTTCTTTCTTGGAGTCTTCTTCTTGGCAGCAGGTTGGACAGAGCTAGGGTCACTGGAGGACATTGTGCCTGCTGTAGCAGTGGTGGGGGCTTGTAGTAACTCCATAGAGAATAATGGAAAAGAGACGTTCTGATCCGGTAGGAGTTTGCTTAAGTAGGATGCTATGGCACTATCGTGGTGTTGGGCATACTTGAAGTACGCCCGCTGATGTGCCTTCATCAGGATGAGCTTAGTGCTCAGTTCTTTTGTTGTTGCCACCAATGCTGCCACTCGTGCTGCAACAAAACTTTTAGCTCCTCCCTCCACTGCTTGCTGAGACATGTCTTCATTAAATCCTCGGAGTTCCGTAACGAGGGCTGGAGTCAAACCTGTCTTTCCTGAAATAGTTGTATCTACAAGATCGTCTGTGAAGACGTCTTTCATTTTACACAAGGCAGTGATCAGGTTAGGAAAAACAAGGGGACTACGGGGCCGTTTCAAACAAGCATATACCTCATCAACTATTATCTTTCCTATGTCAATTTGTCTACCATGTATTATCGAGTGAATGAGAAAAAGTCGAGAGATGTGGACGGTGGAAGTGTGTAGTTTAGGCATAAGCTTATGTCTCACAAAGTGGTTCCATACATTTGCCTCAGGTTTGAGGCGTCCTCTCTCGACTGACTTGTTATTGTCTAGCACCGTTCCTTGAAAACATATGTCCTCTAGCACATCGCGCTGTGTCTACGCGTCCATTGTCATCACAAAAGAAGTGTGACGGTCTACATTGTGCTTTAGCCCGTAGAACTTGTTGATTGCTGCGACAATAAACTTTATCTGCTCTTCTCGCACATGAACTGTAGACTGGGTTGGACTTGTGAGGTGTGCATAGAACTCTTTTACAAGCGATGTACAAATCTCCTCAGGGTGAGCAACGAAGGTTTTCCATCCATGTGTGCCAATGACGTCCATTATAGACTGGTCGAACTGATCTTCTTCGTCTTGAGGGTATTTGAACCCTAGTTCTGGAAGAACATTCCTGTCCTTGAGCTTTGTCCATCTCTCCTTTTCTGCCTCGTTAAGAAATTTAGAAATTTCTAGGACTGGTTGTTGTTTGGGATGGTTGGAAGTCTCAGGGGCGTTCTTGCAACGAGCCATGGAGTTTTTGTTGAAAAATGGAGGGGAGTGAATATGTGAATGGAAATAAAATGGTGAAGGGTGTTATGTGTTTTTGGGAGAAAATCAAAAAGATGGAGGGAAAAGTTTTGAGTGTTGAAGAAGATGAAGAAGGTGAGGGGGCGGTTGATGATGATGAAAGAAATAAGGGGGTTGAAAAAGGTGAAAAACTAAACAATTAATAGAAGAGGGGACGTGATGGGGACGTGTGTCGGTTTTAAGAGAGAGAGAAAAATCTTTTGGAGTTAATGCGATGGCTGACGGCTGGAGAGATAATATGTGTTTATGTGGCTAGGGTTTCTCCTTATTAAATAGATGAACATTCTCTCTCTTGCCTTTTGTTTTTTTCTATCTTTTTTAATTCATCTTCCCCACTTTTCGGATAAAACCTTATTATCTTTTTCTTTTCCCTTTTCTTTCGTCCCTCCAAAAATGGATAAAAACAAACTCCATGTCCTTTTCCCTTTTTGCTACCAACCCTGTAGACAACACGTTCTCCTGCCCTGTACTTGACATTGTACTAGGAAAGAGAAAACCTTGTACGAGGGTCTCGTGAAAAGATATGAAAATTAAAAACAAAGATAACATAAAACTAGACTAAAAAGAAAAGCATTATTTATGAACATGCTATAGCATAAAAAGATAGAGTTTAGAGATGCAAACTTTCAAGGATCGTGAAGATCCAGGTATGACTTGTCTCTGAGGATAGAGGTTCCACTGTACACCTTCAGGCGTTGGCCATTGACCTTGAAGACTTTATCGTCGTCCAACTTCTTGATATCCACTGTGCCATGAGGGCACACCTTGTGTATGATGAATGGCCCTGACCACCTTGATTTCAGCTTTCCAGGAAAAAGCTTTAGCCTGGAGTTGTAGAGAAGCACTTGTTGTCATTCTGAGAAATGCCTTGGCAAAATGTGTTTGTCATGCCACTTATTGGTTTTCTCTTTGTAGATGCGAGCGTTCTCATATGCTTGGGGCTCTAAATTTTTCCAGCTCGTTAAGCTCTAGCAACCTCCGTTCACCAGCAAGTTGGGCATCCATGTTGAGTTTCTTGATTTCCCAATAAGCTTTGTGCTCAAGCTCCACGGGAAAATGACACTGCTTGCCAAATACAAGCTTGAAGGGTGACATGCCCAAAGGTGTCATGAAGGTTGTCCTATATGCCCAAAGTGCTTCATCCAACTTGGATGACCAGTCTTTTCTCTTAGGATTAACCACCTTCTCCAAGATTTGCTTGATTTCTCAGTTGGAAACTTCAGCTTGTTCGTTTGTCTGCGGATGATATGCTGTAGCAATCTTGTGCCTGACTCCATAGCGATGTAATGCTTTAGCAATAAGCTTGTTGTCAAAGTGAGTTCCTTCATCGCTGATGATGGCTCGGGGGTGCTCCAAACCTAGTGAAGATGTTCTTGTGAAGAAACTTCATGACTGTCTTAGAGTCGTTCCTTGGGGTGGCAACAGTTTCAACCCATTTTGACACGTAGTCGACCGCTAGCAAAATATATAGATCTCCATATGATGCAGGAAACGGACCCATGAAGTCAATTCCCCACACGTCAAAGATTTCAAGCTCCAGAATATTTTGCAACGACATTTTATTCCACCTGGAAATGTTCCCCGTTCTTTGGCATCTGTCACAAGTCTTGTAGAATTCGTGTACATCCTTAAAAAGTGTTAGCCAATAGAATCATGCTTGAGGAACTGTTGCAGCAATTCTAGCACCACCAAAATGCCCTCCACATGGTGATGAGTGACAATGGTACAGAATGCTATGGTATTCTTCCTCTGGAACACATCTCCTTATAATCTGATCGGGACATTGCTTGAACAAGTAGGGTTCATCCCAATAGTAGAATCTTGCATCATGTTTGAATTTCTTGAGTCACTGGCTAGATAAAACAGGAGGCAAAATACCACTAACAAGATAATTAACAATATCAACATACCACAGAATTGCTGTAGCAGCTAACAGTTTCTCATCAGGGAATTCCTCCTTAATTTCAGTTTCACTACCTTGTGTGATAGCATTTTCTAGCCTAGATAAATGGTCAGCTATCTGGTTTTCACATCCTTTCCTATCTCTAACTTCTAAGTCAAATTCCTATAGCAAGAGTATCCACCTAATAAGTCTAGGTTTAGCACCCTTTTTAGTCACTAAGTACTTAATGGTTGAATGATCGGTATGAACTATAACCTTAATGCCTATCAAGTATGACCTAAACTTATCAAAGGCAAATACTACAACAAGCAATTCTTTTTCAGTAGTGGTGTAATTGATTTGTGCATCATTCAAAGTGCGACTAGCATAATAAGTAACATGAAAGAGTTTACCTCGACGTTGTCCAAGTGCTGCACCGACGACGTAGTCACTTGCATCACACATCAGCTCAAACGACTCATTCCAATCAGGTGGAATGACAATTGGTGCTGAGATAAGCTTCTCCTTCAGTTCTTGAAATGTGCTATAACAATCTTTGTCAAACACAAATGGTTGATTTTGCTGTAGCAAATTGCATAACGGCTTTGAGATCTTCAAAAAATCCTTGATGAATCTCCGATAGAAGGCATCATGCCCTAGGAAACTTCTTACTCCCTTGACAGTAGTGGGGGGAGGTAGTTTTTCAATGACCTCGACCTTTGCTTTGTCAACTTCTATCCCCTTCGAAATCTTGTGGCCCAAGACCGTTCCTTCCGTTACCATGAAATGACATTTTTCCCAATTGAGTACCAAGTCAGCTTTCTCACACCTCTTTAGGACCTTGGCGAGATGGCCTAAGCATGTGTCGAAGTTATCTCCTGAGACCGAGAAGTCATCCATGAAAATTTCTAAAAAATCCTCGACCATGTCTAAAAATATAGCCAACATACATCTTTGAAAAGTTGTTGGAGCATTGTAGAGACCAAAGGGCATTCTCCGAAAAGCATAAGTTCTATAAGGGCATGTGAAAGTCGTCTTCTCTTGGTCTTCTGGTGCTATAGCAATCTGATTGTACCCAGGATACCCATCGAGGAAGCAGTAGAATGCCTTGCCCGCTAGTCGATCCAACATCTATTCAATGAATGGGAAGGGAAAATGGTCTTTCTTGGTCGCCTTGTTGAGCTTCCTATAGTCCATGCAAATCCTCCACCCCATGACGGTTCTAGTAGGCAATAGCTCATTCTCCTCATTGCTTACCACAATCACACCTCCCTTCTTCGGTACACATTGCACCGGGCTGACCCATGAGCTATCGGATATCGGGTAGATTACTCCAGCATCCAGCCACTTGATTATCTCTTTCATCACAACATTCTTCATAATTGGGTTTAATCTCCTCTGAGGCTCAACTGAATTGATGTGACAATCATTAAGCAAACTTTTGTGCATACATATAGTAGGGCTTATACCCTTCAAATTAGCCATAGTCCACCATATTGCTTTTTTATGCTGTAACAACATATTTACTAAACTAGTTTCTTACTTAGGTGTGAGACTAGATGAAATTATTACATGCAAAGTTTCATTGCTCCCTAAGTAAACATATTTAAGATGTGATGGCAAAGGTTTCAGTTATAAAGAAGGTGCGTGCTCAAGGGAAGGTTTAGGAGGTATAAATTCTAAAAAATCAAGAGGTTCAAAGTGCGTACCTGGTCTAGCCTCGAGTCGACTAGACTGCTCTAGTTCCCTTGAGAGCTCTTCTTGGTCTGAATCATCATCTTTGCAGAGTGCTTTGAACTCTTCCATTTGCATCTCATTGCTACAACAAAACTCATCAATCATATTCTGTGCTATAGCATCTACATATTGACATACTCCTGGGTTGTCTGCATACTTGAGGGTGTCATGAATATTGATCGTGACCGTCTGATCAACCACTCGCATTGTGAATTCACCCTTCTCACAATCGATCAAAGCTCGCCCGGTGGCTAAAAATGGCCTTCCCAAGATAATGGGTGTGTTGCTATTAGCTTCACAGTCGAGGATTAAGAAGTAGACTGGAAAGATAAATCTGTCCACTTTTACCACAACATCTTCAACTCTCCCTTCGGGGTGAACACGAGAATGATCTGCTAGCTGTATCACAACCTTGGTGGGCTGTGCCTCTCGAATTCCCAGTTTCAGAAAAATTGACTTAGGCATCAAGTTAACACTTATCCCAAATCACAAAGTGCTTTTCCAACAAACTTGTCGCCAATAGAACATGGGATAGCAAAACTACTTAGGTCATTCCTCTTAGGTGGCAGCTTGCTCCACATAGAATAGCATTCTTCTACTATAGTGACAGTCTCTTGCTTTTCGACCTTCCTTTTTTTCGTGACTATATCCTTGAGGAACTTGGCATATGTTGGCATTTAATCAATGACCTCCAGAAATGGGACATTGATATGTAATTTGTCCAGGATATCCACAAATTTCTGGAACTGAAGGTCTTCTTTCTGCTTCTTGAGTCGTTGAGGAAAAGGAGGTGGGGGGTCTAACTTCATTCGTGTGGACTTGTGGAGTTGCATCTTTTGCGGTAGCAAAAGCAGGCTCCTTCTCCGACTTTTCTTTTGCTATGACTTCCTCACCCTTCTCTTCAACTGGAGGATCTTGTAATTTATCTTCTTTCTGAGGCAAGTTGGGCTGAGAGTCCTCCTTCTCTTTTCCCCCAAACTTGTCTTTTTTGCTAATTCCCTTGCCACTCCTTAATGTGAGTGCGCTGCATTGTTCCTTGCTATGGTGCTTACTGGCTTCAGTGTCACTCGGCAGACTTCCTTGTGGTCGCACATGCAAGGTTTGAGCTATCTGACCAAGTTGTTTTTCTAAGGCTCAGAGAGAGGAACTATGGCTTTGCAATAAGGCTCCTTGATTTTTAATGTTTGCTGCATGATCCTGTAGCAAAACTTTCGTGGTTCCCATGAAATCTTTTATCATAGCCATAAATTCTTTGAATGTAGTTTCCAGTGAACTGTTCGATGAAGATGCTGCTCCCTTGTGACCTTGCCATGGCATCATCTGATTAGAAGATGGTGCTTCGATCAGATTTTGCTGTAGCGCTGGCTGTGCAGAATTACTGTGCCCTTGATTACCCCAATTGAAATTTGGATGCTGACGTCATCTTGGGTTGTAGGTATTGGAGTATGGATTGTTGTTGCGGTTATAATTCCCCCACATAGTTGGCCGACTCTTGATTTTCAGGGCATTCACTCAAATGGTGATTGCCATCGCATCTGAGGCATGAGGTTGTGGACTTCACTTCCTTGACTTTGTTGGGACGTTGGAGGTTCTTTAGCATATTTGTGATAGCAGCTAACTGGGTGGCTACCGAGTCATCAGCTTCATTGTCTCGAGTTACTTGGGTTCTCCTCCCCGTTCCAAGCCTTGTGGTCGGAAACTGGTAATCATTGTTGGCTACCCTATCAAGAATGTCAAATGCTTCCTCCGGTGATTTGTCTAACAAGGTCCCATTTGCTGAAGCATCTAGCATCATCCTCGTACCAGCATTTACCCCATTATAGAACATAACCACTTGGGTCCAATCATGAAATCCATGATTTGTGCACTTCCTCAATAATCCCTTGAATTGATCCCAACACTCATACATGGATTCGTCATCAGCTTGACGAAAAGAAGCTATATCATTTCTCAACTGTGTGTTTCTATTAGGTGGATTATACCGTAGCAGAAAACTTTTGCATAGATCTGTCCAAGTCTCCATTGATCCAGCTGGCACTCCACTTAGCCATGCTCTAGCACGATCACGTAAAGAATATGGAAACAATTTAAGCTTTAGCACATCCTCGTGCACTCCTTGCTGTCTGAACGATTCACAAACTTCCAAGAAAGCACAAATATGTTGTCTTGCATCTTCGTGAGGCATACCTCCAAACTGACCAATAGTGTTCAACATGTTGAACATAATAGGTTTAAGCTCGAACTGGGCTGCCTGAATTTCTAGAGCTACTATTCCGGGATAGAGATCGTCCAAGACTAGAGTTAAATGATCCCTAATAGCTCGAGGTCGAGCTACTTCTCCCTGGCCATTTGCCATAGCATCTCTGTTACCTTGAGGTGGTGGTATTTCTCCGTTCATGTTTCTAGTCTCTTCTCGTCGAACACGTCTCCTAAGTCTCAAGAAATGCTCGATCTCAGAAATAGTTGATTGCAGGGGTCCTCTAGGTCGCCTTCTAGTCATACACTAGCAAGACACCTGAAAAGAAAAATGAAAAACCTAAAGTAAATTTGTACAAAAACAAAAAGAACAAGCGATAAAAACAAAAACCGTAAACAACCAATTGCCAATCCCCGGCAACGGTGCCAAAAACTTGTTGCGTGGTCTTGCAATACTATAAATGATACGCAAATGGTGCAAGTATACACGTCGAACGAGTAATAAAGTGATGAGTGAGTATCGTCTCCACATGGATTGGAGGTATTTCGCGGTTGCTGTAACAATTAAGATTGAACTTTTTGCAGATGACAATGCTAAAGTAAAAGAAATGATGTAAAATAATGCTGAAGCAAAACAGTGCAGAGAAAGATAAGATAGCAATATGATAAACATGTCCCCTTTCGCATGCGAAACTCACTACGGAATGACTGGCAGGGAATGATGGACAACCTAACTCAAGCTTCTTAACGATACTAAGGCTCTTCAGCTATCTTCTATGCTAGGCGGGATTTACTAAGAATGTCCCTAAACTATCTCTAGACAGGAAACTGGGAGTCAGAAATGCTACAACCATACCTCTCGGTGTAAACTCTTAACACTCCCCTACCCTTCACGTACTATCCTTCTTAGCCCTTGAAACCTATCACTTATCTCTAAGGTAGGTTAGAGTCTACCTCTCAATAGTCATTCCATTGCATATGAGGGTTCTAAGGCTAGCTCTCTCGATTACTAACCCCAACATACACTTAAAGAACATCCAACTCTCGAAGGCGCTTAAGGTAGGGCCTATCTCTCAAAACACTTACAACCCTAAGCTCTACAACTTTAAGGAAATGAGAAATGCATAAGCAAAGCGTAGAATCATGATAAACACTGAAAAAGCCATAGCATGCATTAAAAAGTACTCAAAATAAAATCATCCATCAAACCCAAGCCACCTAAAACAGTTCGTGGTTGGGCAATATCATGCAACGTATCATTGCGATAACATCACCAAATATAAAGATATGACAAGAATTTGCTATAGCGACAAAAAGAAAGGTGAACTCCCTCTCCGCCATGGACTTCCCGACTATCTTAGGCTCACCGCCTCTCTCGAGGCTGGTGAGGCCACTCCTTGGAGCTTCAACAATAGAGGGCACCAAGCTGGAGAAGATGAAGGAGAAAACTTCCCTCTCCTTTTCTCTCTCTTTCGCCTCTCTTTTTGCAACACAATCGCTCTCTCTCTCTTCTCCAAGCTTCTCTCCCCTTTATATAGTGGAGGCTTCTAGGGTTTTGTGCCCTAAAGATGCCTTGATAATCCCAAGGAATATCCACCGACAAGGTCTGCCACGAGGGGATAAGGAGGACAGTCTGCAGGTGGGTACCGACTGCTGCACATGTCAGATCGTCTTTTACTGCATGTTCACGTGCTTCTGTAGCTCACGTGTATCTCACGTGCTGGCCAATATCCACTTCCTTCATGCTATAGCAATTCCAGGTACTAGCTTTCTCTCTTGACTCCTTTCCTGCGCACCAACAAAACCAAAATCAACCTTCCAAGCAGTTCCCCTTGATATGGACCAATAACCAACAAAGAATAAGATGCCTATAAGAAGAAAATGTAACCTAAATGTAGTCTAAATGCTATGGTATGAACTTAAGAACAAGTAAATGCTATAGCAAAAAGGTATGAAAACAAGGATACTTATGCAGTTATCACTTTGGCTTAACAACCATTACCTACAACAGCTTCACCATCAAGATCAATACCTTTTCGGATGTTTACGGACTTATCCGGAGCAATACTATAACTCTAGTGTGAGTGTGTGCAGGTTTTGTGAACAAATATGCCTAGACTCTTTAGCAACCATAATAATTACTCAACTCACTTGCGTTTTATTTTAAAACAATTCTTAACTAGAGCCAATTTCGTGCACCTCTAGTTTTTTTTCTAACTTAGATTGAAGTTCTTCTATCTCTACTAGAGCCGGTTTCGGGCACCTCTAGTTATCTTCCTAGAGCCAGTGTTAGGCACCTCTAGGAGTAAATCTAGTTTTCTTCCTAGAGCTAGTGTTAGGTGTTGAGTGCATAAATGTTCTGTATTTTAACCCTCATTTATCCATATTATTGATGCACTCAACCATGTTTAGTTGCATTTTATGATAGAATTTGGATAAACATCACAAATAGATAATTTTTGCATAGATACTGCTGATTTCGGTTAATTCTTGCAGGTACTTGTCGCGGCAGCATCCAGGGCAGTAGATGAACAGAAGATAACTGCAGAGCTGGAGTGAAGGGTTGAAGAAAATTGCCTCATACATCACTGTTGTGACGGCTGTCGTGACAGAAGTGGCGACAGTGAAGACAACAAAGATGGAAAATGCGAAGTGGAGTTCGACTGATAGAGGATTTCAAGCTTGATTTTTGTAGACCACTCGCATAATTTTTGGAGCCCAGAAGCACAAGGAAGGCCTTGCCCAAAAGTTTGAGGAGAAAGTCAAAGCAAGAAGATAGGGAAAACTAAAGGACGTTTACTCAGAGATTTAGTCTTTAAATAAATTGTACTTTAATTCAAACTAGTATTCTTGGCCATTAGGAAATCTTACACCCAAGGCCTATATATATGCTTG
This sequence comes from Hibiscus tridactylites, assembly GCA_958450335.1. Classification (NCBI taxonomy): domain Eukaryota; kingdom Viridiplantae; phylum Streptophyta; class Magnoliopsida; order Malvales; family Malvaceae; genus Hibiscus; species Hibiscus tridactylites. The sequence goes on from OY288291.1 coordinate 43,984,898, forward strand.
TATTTCGACAAGGGAAGGGATAACCTAGTTCCTAGCCGTCTTCCATCATAAACCCTAGTGTTTCTCTTCTTCATCATGTTCTAAATCTTCCCCAGGGCTAAGGGTTGATCTTGTAAAGTAGTTGTAAGGGTTAAACTGTTTCTTAGGTTTTTATGTTCAATCAATAAAACTTCAAGTTTATTTACTCCAGTTTTAACATCTCATAAGAGTATCGGGAGAGCATTGTGAGGTTATCTGTTTACTTAATATTGGGAGAGTTAAGGATAAGAAAGGAGTAAATACAGTTTTTCAGTTTATGGTTAAACTATCTTGGCCTAGGGATAGGTACAAGGTTAAGCGGCTAAAGAAGAATTCACAAACAACGGTGTTCATCCTTCGATTCACGTCGAGAGGTATCATCCAAGACGTGTTCGCCGACAGAACTTAGACCTAGGGATATGACAAGTCACAACAGGGGTTCTTGCCGAACTTGAAGTAACAGAGTTGTTGATCGTTGGCGCGACAACAACAGACCTCTGCCGCGACAGGCTCGACGACATACACAACAGAAGTCCTCTAAACAGTGCAACACCTGCAATACTGAACAAATCAATACCAGCCTACTTTATCAATCCAATTTCTTCCTCTATTTTAGTTTATATTCAAGAATTCTTAAAACACTTTATTATATCCATCTCTTTTCTTGTGCAGAGTTTTAAAGTTAGAAGTATTTCCAGTCCCTGTGGAGACGATATTCGATACTTCGTATCACTATATTACTTGCGTCGTGTATACTTGTACTCAATTGCGATAGTCTTATTTACACGCAACAAGTTTTTGGCGCCGTTTCCGGGGACTGACAACATACATTTACCTTTAATTGCTGCACTTTTATTTTTATTTTTATTTCTTTTCTATTTCTGGTTGTTATATTTCCCTGTCATTTTCACAAGTTTTCTTCTCTTGCTTATGCGCAGATTGAGACGCGGTATAGATCCTGAATACGAACTAGACCTGGAAATCGATCGTACGTACCATCTCAGGAACCAAGCCCGACTCCTGATAGAGAGAAACCACTATCTTGAGGAAAGAATTGAAGCAATGGAAAACGAAGGACAAGGTGTTGGGGTAGGTAACAACAACAATAACAACAACCCCAGGGTTGACATTATTCCTCTTGCTGATGTTCAAGACAATCGGAAAGCTCCTGCTACCCCGGCAGCACAACAGACATGCTGAGAGTATATGGACAATGATCAAGTTGAACTGCAAACTACATTGCCAGATGTGGAAGCTGAACACTTCAAACTAAAACCTGTGATGTTCAGCATGTTAAATTCAGCCGAAAATTTGGCAGTTCTGCTACATAGGATGCACGAGAGCATTTGAAAACCTTCCAAGAAATCTGTTGATCATTTAGACTACCAAGAATAAGCCTGGAAGTGCTGAGACTCCGACTATTTCCCCACGCATTAAGGGATAGAGCAAAAACCTGGTGGATTAAGTTAACGATGGGTTCAATAAGAACTTGGGCAGATCTTTGCCAGGAATTCCTTTCTCATTTTAATCCTTCTCTTTTAACAGAAAGATTACGTAACGAAATTGCTACTTTTCAACAGGAAGATGATGAACCAATGCATGAGGCATGAGACCGTTTTACAACTCTCTTAGGAAATTGCCCGATGCACGGATTCACCGTATAGAACCAGGTCGTCAAATTCTACAATGCTTCCAATGCACCCATTCGAATGAGGATAGATTCGGCAGCTAATGGTTTGTTACTAGACAAAGAGCTGGAAGATGCAATGCTTGTGTTGAAAATGTTGGCAAAGAACGACGAACAATTCCCCACAGAACGAAGAGGAGGAAAATGAGGCGTATCTGTCAAGGAACACGAATTTGACAACTCGGTAAGAACCATATTAGCATACATCACTAAGGTAGTTTAAAACCTGCAGCGGAAGAACGAATCTAAGGTGGTATTTTCTACCGAGGAGATGTTTGAAACTTGCAGTGGAAACCACAGTACAAAGGAGTGTCCCCTACAACTGGAAACAAGAATGTATGTTGGAAACTACAACAAGAATAAAGGCTACGACTCCAACATTTACAACCCGAATTGAAAGAAGAACCATAAATTCTCCTAGAGTAACCCAAAAAATGATTTGAATCCTCTAGTCATGAATAATTAGAATCAAGGAGTTCCCAGAATACTGTCACGACAACAACCACAACAGTAGTCGGCATCATCCACAAGTACATTAGAACAGACCCTAGCAACTTTCATGTCTCAAACTGGAGCATATACGACCAACATGGATCACTTTGTCAAGAAGACTAAAACATTCATGGATAAAACGGAGATTAGAATGACAAACCATGAGGCTACTTTAAACTCTCTAGAAACACAAATGGGTCAGGTAGCCCAGTTCATCAACACCAGACAAAATGAAGGATTCCCTAGTGATACTGAGGTCACTAGAAAACCAACACATGAGCAATGTAAAGCTATAACAACGAGAAGTGGGAAACAACTACAAGGGCCAAAAATTAAAGAAACACCTAGTAAGGAACCGACCCTACAGACACCTGCCGAAAACACTGCCCCGACAAACATGAAACAATCTACTGTCACCACTCTTGCCACGACAGCAGAAGAATCCAAGGAGGCGACAGAAGAAGATGAAGAATGTGAGCCTCCTCAGATCCGAATCCTATGTGAAGGACGTCTCAAAGATTGCCGCCCTCCACCCCCTTTTCCATAGCGGTTGAAGAAACAGAAACAAGAGTACCAGCTTAAGAAGATCTACGGTGTTTTTGTTGGAGTATGCCCAAAGACCAATCATATGATGATTGAATAGACATACTATTTTACTAGATTTATCAAGTAATGGCATTGTCGTTATTATCATTTGGTATGTTTCTGTGCATCAAACTAACCATTGGATAATAATGTCCATACAATAATACGATTATTGTTAAATAGGATCCTTAGTCGAATATTATTACGGGTATGGACAGTGATAATATATAAAGACTAATATGTGGTTGATGACAAGCGTTGTCATTACTTAAAGATGTCAAAATCAACACATAAGTATTTGTTAGAGAACAACATACTGGATTGACCCGCTATGAGCATGTTTCTTGGGTAATTATGTGACAGTCACAACATTGCTCATGATAAACATATGTATAATCCTCAGACTTGAGATCAACATGATTTCAACATAAAGATTTACGTATTTTGACATAGTCAAACGTGTGTCGTAACTGACTACATTATAAAGACTGATGATTGGATACGTGATGACCTATGTAGTGAAATATGGTTGATCAAGAAAGGATTTGTCCCTCCTACATAATGGGAGAAATATCTTCGGCCACTTGATTGAGTGAGATTAGAAAATGCATGGCCATGCTCGAATATTATGATATGAGATATCATAGAGATTCGTTTATCATAATCTACTTAAGACATCAAGAAACACTAGATGGACAACGCAAGTGTGACTAACCCATGACTTGTGTTCATCTAAGATATAAAGGACAAAAGGATGAAATACATAAAGGAAGTTTATTCATGAATTAGAAAAGTCAAACCATGACTTCATGCAACTTAGGTAGCAATGATGTATTGCTAGATGCCACTCATTGTTTGTAAAATTAGAACATTTCTAATTTTGCTGCTAACGTTGCATGAACCTACAAGGGTCACACCCTTCGGATGAAACGAACAAAAAAATTGGAAACCATACTCCCTATTTTAGGGAGGTTGCCGAAAATCCCTTATGGGATAGGGGAAATCGGAAACTCCCTTAAATGGGAATAATATTGGATAAATATTGTATTTATCAAATATTATTTAGAGTATGCAAAAAATATTTAGAGACTTAAATATTATAGAATAAGATTCTAGAAATTTAAATATATATTTGGAATTTATATAATGTATATTTAATTCCAAGTTTATGTAGAATTAGATTCTACATAATTAAAAATATATATTTAAATATATTTAAATCCAAGTGAAGATAGAATGAGATTCTATATATATATATATATATATATATTTGTATTAAATATAATGTATATTTAAATCCATGTTTTATGTAGAATAAGATTCTACATAATTAAATATACATATTTCATTTAATTTTATTAAATGTAATGTATATTTAATATAAACCAATTTCAAGTAGAATTAGATTCTATGAATTTTGGTTGAACTTGAATTAAAGGTATTCAACTAGAATTAAGTCTCTGAATACTATTTAAAGGGACAAGGGCTAGCAACCAAATCATCCCTCTTCCTCCTCTTGAAGATTTCGACAACACCCCTAGGGATTCCCCACTGAAATTCGACATATCCCAGAAAACTCTCTGAGAAGCTGTTCGATATTTTTTTGGTGTTCTACTTGCCCCCTGGCAAATACTTGAAGGTTCCCTTGCTCGATTGCAAGTCCCGGTTGAACTCCTGGTCGATTTCAGACTCTCTCAGGAATCCCTGGAGGGATTTCGACTTCTCCCTGGAAGGTGTTCAAACCTGTCGAAATTTATCCCTAAGTGTTAGGGAGGCGGAAACTTTGTTCGTTTTGTTCGGGTGGACTCCGTAGAGGTCATTGCGAACCTGTGACTATTCCGGTTTTACTTGACGTGGTTATTTCGACATACCGTCGGTTTCCCAGTTTCTCGAATTTTAAAAGGTAACTCTTCATCTTTTCACCCTGAATTCGTTCCTGTACATGGATCCTAATTGGATTACGTCGGATTAATTTTTCCGCTGCGCTACGGAGCGTGCTGACATGACCCAACATTTTTTAAGCAAGTACATATCAATATTCTGTTGTTGGAAGCCATTAAGTAGATGTTTGGTTATGCCAAGTTTCTTAAAGATGCAATGTCCAGGAGATCCGGACTTGGGGAGTTTGAAACTGTAGTGATGACTGAAGGTTGCATGGCAATCCTACATAACCGTACACCCCCAAAGAAGAAGGATCCTGAGAGTTTCATTATATCATGCATAATCGGTGATCAGTATGTGGGTAAGGCACTTTGTGATCTTGGAGCTAGTATAAATATAATGCCCAAATCTGTTTTTCAGAAATTACGTATTGGACAAGCAAGACCCACAACAGTCATGCTTCAATTGGCAGACTGCTCTTACGTATAGCCGGAAGGAAAAATTGAAGACATCCTGGTAAGAGTGGATAAATTTATATTTCCCACTGACTTCCTTGTTTTAGACTGTGAAGTAGACGAGAATGCACCGATCATCCTAGGGAGACCCTTCCTAGCCACAAGTAGAATAGTGATCGATGTAAAGAAGAGAGAACTGACTATGAGAGTCAACGACCAGCAGATAAAACTAAATGTTCTCCAGGCCATGAAACAAGCTGATGTACATGAAGAATGTAAGTCAATATCTGTAACCCCCTCGTCTCGGTTCGGACGTTTGACCGGTCCGATAGGCTACACGAGGAAAACCGATATGAAACCCGTTAAGGTCCCACCTCGGTTAGCAACCCTGGAAAAATTTCTTTTAACCTTATCTTGTCTAAATGCATTATTATGTCCTATGTGAAACACGACAGCGGAAACACAACAATATAAAAAGAACCATCCAAAACAACACTTTAAAACAACCTATTTTTCCTTTTAAAGCAGGCCGTATCGATACACATGCAGAGGGTATCGATACGCCTTGACCAAGTCAACTGCCCCAAGTCAAACCAGTGAGACCGTATCGATATAGCCCTTGGGCGTACCGATACGCCCTCCTCGGTCAACATCTTGCGGTCAACGATATTAGACCGTACCGATACACCTAGAGTCCGTACCGATACGCCAAAATCTCGTCAAATTATCAGATTTCTAGTGAAGTTTTGGCGTATCGATACACCCCCGCGTACCGATACGATAACCCAAATTCGAGTCCCAAAGTGTAGGATCGTATCGATACGGCCCTTGGGCGTACCGATACGCCCTGTACTGCAATACCCAGATTTGCAGCAAAACGACTTAAGACTCGACTCTAGATGCGATTTACGACTCCCCTAGCCACAAACAACATACATACAACCTTTAACAACCAAGCTATCAACATACGAGACATTCAAAATGAACAAGGATCATGTATCTAAAGGATTCATACATTTACCATAAAGAGGACATACTTTGCATTTAAGATTCATGCTTTAGAAACAAAACATATAAGCATTCATGACATGCAACATAAACAAGGTTTACAATTCAAGCAAAGCATCCTCAAACCATACTGACATCAACATAAATCCAAAGCATTCAAATCCCATTGCTTGACTATTACAATCTTTCAATTTAAAGTTCATACTTCAGCTAACCAAAAGCGACACTTGGAGGCCCTTCCTTGCCCTTGCCACCAACAAGCTACTGATCTGCATTGTCGAACAAAAAGAAGCGTAAGCATAAAAGCTTAGTGAGGGTAAGCTCATAAAACAAACCTCGACAATGCAGGGTCCAAGCACAAGCAACAACCAAGATAGAATACATGATCTTACCTTCGATCCAAAAGAGCCAAAATACACATGATGCATGAACATATAATCAACACTATGCCATGATCAACAACTAATAAGCCCAACACACGAAGATACATATATCAATGTATTAACAACCACATAGATCAACCCATATTGACACCTAGCTATGACTCGAATACGCGGATAACTGTTGGAACTTACATCCAACCACAACCATTACCTTACAGTGGGATTACACTCATCACCGTTTCTCGCGGAGGGGATTCCACTCATCCTCACGCCCTGTCGATGGGATTCTACTCATCATCGACTAATATATATATATATATATATGAAGATTTCCGGGCGAACCTGTACTCCATCTTGATGACTACCGTCACCAAGACCACGCGCGCATTTGACTCACATGTGCACACTAAACATCCTAATGATCGGTCTTTGTACCCAAGCATACTAGTGCCAATATTAAACACAATCCATAACCTTTCACAACATCATTTCATATAAACTTTCGTGCTTAGCACGTACTCACCATGATCACCATCATGCACAATTCACAATCCAAACCACATGCATAACAATGCATCAAACCATGCCTCAACATGTATAACACAATATACATAACTACCATAAACACAAATAAACAAGAGCCATAACAAGCAATTAGGAGTTCAACCAAAAGTTTCCTGAACTAAGCTTGAGATTAGGCTACCACTCTAATCTCAACTCTAGGTGGGTTTACCAAGCCCAACCTAGGTCCACATGCTTGAACCAATATTTAAAAACCATTTAAAAACAATAACCACTCACCGACCACTCCATTTAGCACAAGCCGACTAACCTACCAAGCATCCAAGTCTCCGGATTCGAGATTGAAGCTTCTCCATTGTTTTCTCTTGCTTCTAACCATTCAAAAACAATACATTAACCTCAAAATCAGCCACAAACCCAAAGTTTAACACCAACACACAAATCCACTACAATTCTCACAATTCAAAGCCAAGTTCATTCTCTCAAATTCTCATTTTCGTACTTCCACAAAAACCCAGGAAAAATCAGCGATATAACCATCCAAAGCACTCTTAAACAAGTTCAAAACACTACCCAAACATAGTATAACCATCAGCCAACAAGTCCTCACCCAAAACAGCCCCAAAACCTTACAAAGCACACTCCAAAACACCCATTAAACACAAATCCAGGAATCCTTATAAACCCTTTGAAATTCATATATGTTGGACCTTATAGGTTGTAAATAACTCATATAACCTCAAAAAATAAAAAGCTTAGGTTTAAGACAATAAAGATAGCATTTTAATAAAAAACTCCAAAACTTCAAATTCCAAAATCATGAATAATAATGAAAACTAAGGGTACTAGCTTGTAGAGGGAAAGAATGACAAGTCAAAAACGAGATCACGTTGCAAAAATCACCAACAAAAATCAAAGGAGATGATGAAATAGTAACCCTTAGAGAGAGAGCTCTTATGTCGTGAGATTTTGGAGAAAGAAGGGGGAAGAAGATGATGAATAAGCTCATTTAAAATAAAAATGGGTTTATAATTTGGAAGACCACATATTTACCATAATGCCATTAACGAATGGCTAAAACTCTCATCCCCTAAAATCCATGGAATTGGACTTAGAAGATAGGCCCAACATAAATTGATCATTTGCAAACACAAAGCCCATAAGAATATTTTTATTATTTTAAATTTTTAAATCGAAACCCGAAACATTATTTTAATATTATTTTCACCCGACCCCCAAACTCGGGTGTTACAACTCTCTCCCATTTAAGGAAATTTCGTCCTCGTAATTTATCGGACAGGAAGAGCCACGGAAACTGCCCCTCCACACTTTCCTTCCCTTCTCGCCACAACATTCTAACCAACTCGATAGACTTACCACACAACATTAGATATCTGATGCTAAGATCTCAACTGGTTCTCCATTGCTTGTCAATTTTAAACTCAACTCAATCTCTTCAACAACATAGCACGGGACTGATCTGATTCACACTTCTGACTCATAGATACACGAAACACATCACAAATCCCTTTTCTAACTCTAGTGGTAACCACAACAAATAAACAACAGAACTAGCCCGATTCACAATCTCATACGGCACCGTTTGAATACTTGACCCATAACTGCGACCATACTAGTCATCAACAGCAGATGTTACCCTCTCGTACCCATCTGACTCCAACAGGTAACCAAGCACTATGCAGACGTCCTCAAAAATCTAGTTGAAATCTCGAATCCCTGTCGGCCACTATCAATTTCAAGACACTGTACAACTCACATTCTTGCTAAGGCACGACTCTGCCATCTTACACAAGGTACAAGTAACGTGAACATGTATAAAATGAGTACACTCGGTGCAACTATCATTGTTTACTCGGCTAAGCTCTCCCGTAGGAAATCAAGGGCAATCCAGGCACAAAGTCTCTCGAATCTACTACCCACTTTCATTATGAATCTTCTACGGCTGTAACAAACTAGAAGAAAACTGATGCTCGTCCTTGACACGCTGGCAAATTATACACTTACTCTCATACTGAACCACATCATCCATCAACTCAATCCAGAAGTACTCATCTTCAACCCACAATACGTCTTCATACTACTCAGATGCAATACAATGATTTGCCGTGTGCTTCGGCCAAAACGATATGTCTCAGAACACTATGTCATTCGGCACAACTATTCTGTCTCTAAAATGCAAAACTCTATCATCTCTGTAACTGTATTATGAAGGTCTTCCTTCTGTTATGTCTTGCACATGAGGTGCCAAGAACCTGCCTTGCAACTGTTTCACTTTAAGTATTCTGACCTAATGTAGGTTTAACCCGAAACTCGGCCACATAACCACTATCATTTGATAAACTGAATTCGGCAGATATAGCTCGCAACTCAAATATAGCTCGGCAAAACAACTCGAAGCATCGGTTACTACGTTGACTCTCTTCGGATGGTACTCAATCTTGAGATTACGGTCTTCAAGCAGTTCTGACAACTTATGTTGTTCAAGTTTCAACCCTTTCTAAGTCGTCAAATATTTCAAGTTCTGATGATAAGTGTGTATACTGTGCATTTCTTACTATACATGCTTTGTCTCTAAGTCTTCGAAGCAAATACAACTGCAGTTAACTCTATGTCTCGCGTCGGATAATTCTTTTCATGTACTTTCTACTGTCTCGACGAATAGGCCACAAATATTCTGTCTTGCATAGCACACAACCTAACCCTACATGTAACGCATCACTATGGTTCACAAATTCTTTCTCTGATATAGGCTGGACCAAGGTCGAAGCTTTCATCAAAGTTTCTTTCGGTTTCTCAAGGGCTCGTCGTCTCGTATCTGCCCACACGACTGAACATTCTTCTGTAGCAATCTGTCCATAGAGCAGCTATCTTTGAAAGACTATTTACAATTCCCGAAAGTAACAATGCTAGATCTAGGAACTATAGATACCTGTCACGGTCTTCGGTTTCCTCCAACTCACATCTTCTTCTGCCTACTTGGGATTTACACTAATACACTCGTCTGATCTACCTGTCCTAGGAGGACATCCTTCTTGACTCAGAATTCACGTTTGCTCGACTTGGCATACAATTGATTCTCTAATAGGATCTACAACACTAACTCCAAAGCTTGTCACGATCTTCCTCGGCACGTGAATATACCCATGTATAATCTATGAGGGCTACTACAACTGATCAAGGAGCTCAGAAAGTATTATGCTCGACATCTTTATAAAAGTGGCTGACACACTAGTCAAACAAAACGACATAACCAAAAACTCAAAGTGATCACATCTTGCCCCCGGAAGCTGTCTTCGGTACATCAACCTCTCTCACTTTCATCTGGTAGTAATCGAATCTCAAATTAATCTTCGAAAACACTGGAGCACACCCCAACTGATAAACAAATCACTGACTCTCGGAAATGGATACTAATTATTCATTGTCAGTGGTTTCAAATGTCTGTAATCTAAACTCATTCTCGTATTGTCATCTCTCTTCTTCACAAATTTCACTGTTGTACTCTAAGATGATGTACTAGGCCTAATGAATCTACGATCTAACAATCTCGTAGTTGATTGTTCAACACTCTCAATTCTTTCGAGAACCATAAGATACAGAGCAATCAAAACAGGAGCAAACTCGGAGTCGGTATCAATAACAAACTCTCCTTCCCTATCAAGGGACAAATCAGGCAATTCTTCCAAACACTTTTAGGAAAAACACAAACTATTCTAACATTCTGCGGTCTAATCCTCATTCAAAATCGAATCCATCACATTCGCTAGGCAAGCCTGTCAACCAAACTCAATCAATTTTTGACCTCTAAAGCTGGATCAACATTCGATAAGAAGTTCACATCCTCACCTACCACTACAGTCTCACAGTAATCTGCGACTTCAAGGCAACTCTCTCTTTGTCTCAATGTATACCCTAGCTTTGTGTTCTACGAGCCAAACCATGCCAAAAGTTACATCGAAACCGTAAAAAAAGACAATTACTTCACATCTACTGGAAACACGTAACCCTGAACCATCAACAAACATCTTCCGTACATCTTTTTGACCACCACTATCTCACCAAAAGGTCTAGTCACATGCGTCCCTACGTCTAAGATCTCAACAGGTATATCAAATTTCTTTGCATGCTCACACAAAAGGACGAATCCACAGAAATTGCAACTTCACATGTACACAGTTGATAGTTTTCGGTTCTCTTGTTTTCAGGCTGGTCCTTCAACATAACCTAACTCTTCAAAACCGTTCTCAGAGCATCTCGAAACCTCAAATATCAGTTCTGATCACACACAAACAATCATGCTTGAACTTGTTATATATCATCGGTCCTGATGACTCCGAACATCCCACTACCAAACAATCTGGAGTTAGAGCTCAAGACTTACTTCTCGGCTCAACTATATCGGAAGTGACTTCATCTCTCCTTCTTACTGGAAGACAACTCAGGCGCACACTGGCCCAATCACACAAATCGAATCCCACTCACGGATACTGACCGGCTGTCTTGTATTAAAACCATAGGCCGAACCCCAACGATCACCAACTAACATTTCTGAGTTTCAGATTACTCACACGAGACCCTTACCTTGATCTTGCCAAAAGAACTAAGGTACTCATACCTACCTCTAACACTTCACCGGGCACATTCAAACTTTGCATGCTTGCTAACAATATACCGAAGTACAGATTCAAAATCAACCGGAGGGAACAAACTCAAAACTGTACCAAGGGCTTATCTGCTATAACATCGATACCACTATGAACCTCACTCATAGGTCTTCACTTCCTTTTTACCAACTAATACCAGAATCAATCACATCGTTCCTTATCAACAGGAACCAACCCACATACACACGGACTCAACAAACAAATTGTACCTCAACTCCGGTACAACCATACTTCCCTGACTATAGCGATGAACTCCTTCAACATCATCCATATTTTCAGAAACCACAACTTTTACTTACCTATTCACGGCCCACGCCTTGGCCTCAAACTTACCAAAAAGCAATAAATCAACAACAACAACAAATTAATCATGCAATCTGGGTTAGCAAAGGAAAGGGTCCAAGTGGCTCAAGTATAATTCCCTCACTTAAAATATCTTTTTCCGATGTAATAGAAGCAATGGGACTCTACTCAACATGCTTCAAGCAACATACACACACGATCAAACAAACATACATCAAGCATACTTAATAAATAAGCAAACATGCTTACATGCCAAGCAAACACCGTGCAATTACAATACAAAAATTAAACTTACCTCACTTACCTGCCCAAGGTCTCGGAAACCTTAGGCTCTGATACCAACAAATGTAACCCCTTCGTCCTGGTCTGGACGTTTGACCGGTCCGAGTAGGCTACACGGGGAAAACCGATGTGAAACTCGTTAAGGTCCCACCTCGGTTAGCAACCCTGGAAAAATTTCTTTTAACCTTATCTTGTCTAAATGCATTATTATGTCCTATGTGAAACACGACAGCGGAAACACAACAATATAAATAGAACCATCCAAAACAACACTTTAAAATAGCCCATTTTTCCTTTTAAAGCAGGCCGTATCGATACACATGCAGAGGGTATCGATACGCCTTGACCAAGTCAATTGCCCCAAATCAAAACAGTGATACCGTATTGGTATAGCCCTTGGGCGTACCGATACGCCCTCCTCGGTCAACATCTTGCAGTCAACAATATTAGAACGTGCCGACACACCTAGAGTCCGTGCCAATATGCCAAAATCTCGTCAAAGTATCAGATTTCCAGTGAAGTTTTGGGTATCGATACACCCCAGCGTACCGATACGATAAGCCAAATTCGAGTCCCAAAGTGTAGGACCGTATCGATACAGCCCTTGGGCATACCGATACGCCCTGCACTGCAATACCCAGATTTGCAGCAAAACGATTTTAGACTCGACTCTAGATGCGATTTACGACTCCCCTAGCCACAAACAACATACATACAACCTTTAACAACCAAGATATCAACATACGAGACATTCAAAACGAACAAGGATCATGTATCTAAAGGATTCATACATTTACCATAAAGAGGACATACTTTGCATTTAAGATTCATGCCTTAGAAACAAAACATATAAGCATTCATGACATGCAACATAAACAAGGTTTACAATTCAAGCAAAGCATCCTCAAACCATACTGACATCAACATAACTCCAAAGCATTCAAATCCCATTGCTTGACAATTACAATCTTTCAATTTGAAGTTCATACTTGAGCTAACCAAAAGCGACACTTGGAGGCCCTTCCTTGCCCTTGCCACCCACAAGTTACTGATCTGCATTATCGAACAAAAAGGAGCGTAAGCATAAAAGCTTAGTGAGAGTAAGCTCATAAAACAAACCTCGACAATGTAGGGTCCAAGCACGAGCAACAACCAAGATAGAATGCATGATCTTACCTCCGATCCACAAGAGCCAAAATACACATGATGCATGAACATATAATCAACACTATGCCATGATCAACAACTCATAAGCCCAACACATCAAGATACATATATCAATGTATTAACAACCACATATATCAATCCATATTGGCACCTAGCTATGACTCGAATACGTGGATAACCGTTGGAACTTACGTCCAACCACAACCATTACCTTACGGTGGGATTACACTCATCACCGTTTCTCGTGGAAGGGATTCCACTCATCCTCACGCCCCGTCGATGAGATTCCACTCATCACCGACTAATATATATATATATATATGAAGATTTCCGGGCGAACCCGTACTCTATCTTGATGACTACCGGCACCAAGACCACGCGCGCATTTGACTCACATGTGCACACTAAACATCTTAATGATCAATCATTGTACCCAAGCATACTAGTGCCAATATTAAACACAATCCTTAACCTTTCACAACATCATTTCATATCCACTTCCGTGCTTAGCACGTACTCACCATGACCACCATCATGCACAATTCACAATTCAAACCACATGCATAACAATGCATCAAATCATGCCTCAACAACATGTATAACACAATATACATAACTACCATAAACACAAATAAACAAGAGGCATAACAAGCAATTAGGAGTTCAACCAAAAGTTTCCTGAACTAAGCTTGAGATTAGGCTGCCACTCTAATCTCAACTCTAGGTGGGTTTACCAAGCCCAACCTAGGTCCACATGCTTGAACCAATATTTAAAAATCATTTAAAAACAATAACCACTCACCGACCACTCCATTTAGCACAAGCCGACTAGCCTACCAAGCATCCAAGTCTCCGGATTCGAGCATGAAGCTTCTCCATTGTTTTCTCTTGCTTCTAACCATTCAAAAACAATACATTAACCTCAAAATCAGCCACAAACCCAAAGTTTAACACCAACACACAAATCCAATACAATTCTCACAATTCAAAGCCAAGTTCATTCTCCCAAATTCTCATTTTCGTACTTCCACAAAAACCCAACAAAAATCAGCGATATAACCATCCAAAGCACTCTTAAACAAGTTCAAAACACTACCCAAACATAGTATAACCATCAACCAACAAATCCTCACCTAAAACAGCCCCAAAACCTTACCAAGCACACTACAAAAGCCCCATTAAACACAAATCCGGGAATCCTTATAAAACCCTTTGAAATTCATATATGTTGGACCTTATAGGTTGTAAATAACTCTTATAACCTCAACAAATAAAATGTTTAGGTTTAAGACAATAAAGATAGCATTTTTAATCAAAAACTCCAAAACTTCAATTTCCAAAATCATGAACAATAATGAAAACTAAGGGTAATAGCTTGTAGAGGGAAAGGAGGACAAGTCAAAAACGAGATTACCTTGCAAAAATCACCAAAAAAAATCAAAGGAGATGATGAAATAGTTACCCTTAGAGAGAGAGCTCTTATGTCGTGAGATTTTGGAGAAAGAAGGGGGAAGAAGATGATGAATAAGCTCATTTAAAATAAAAATGGGTTTATAATTTGGAAGACCACATATTTACGATAATGCCATTAATGAATGGCTAAAACTCTCATCCCCTAAAATCCATAGAATTGGACTTAGAAGATAGGCCCAACATAAATTGATCATTTGCAAACACGAAGCCCATAAGAATATTTTTATTATTTTAAATTTTTAAATCGAAATCCGAAACATTATTTTAATATTATTTTCACCTGACCCCCAAACCCGAGTGTTACAATATCAGAGGTAATTGTAGACCAACCCTACATCAGATCAAGCTGTCACGACAGACAAATTGGTCACTATCGCCACAGCCATCTAGAAGACTGCCACGACAGTACTGGGGACAGTAACTCCTCAGACAATAACACATCTGACATTGAAGATCCTGAGGAGGTAAATTGGATAGGCATGCGTCTAGGTAAGTTCTTTGAACCTCTGAACTATACATCTAACAAACATGTGATTCAAAAGCCTTCCATAGACCAACCTCCTGCTTTAGATCTTATACCCATGCCAGAGCAACTTAAATATGTTTTTCTTGGTCTCAATGATACGTTGCTCGTGATCATCTCTTCTAAGTTGATGCAGGAACATGAATAACAACTGATTGGTATGCTACAAGAGCATAAGAAGGCAATTGGATGGACCATTGCCGATATTTAGGGCATCGGTTCGGCAATTTGCATGCATAAAATCCTCTTGGAGGATGATCATAAGCCGACGATAGATGCTCAGAGACGATTAAATAAAGCTATGCGAGAGGTGGTGCGAAAGGGAATTATCAAATGGCTTGACGTTGGAATTATTTACGCCATCTCGGATAGCAAGTGGGTGAGTCATGTGCAATGCGTACCCAAGAAGGGAGGAATAACTATCGTAACCAAAAAGGATAATGAGCTAATCCCAACCAGGACTGTGGCTGGTTGGAGGGTTTTTATGGACTACCGGAAGCTTAATAAAGCTACCCGAAAGGACCACTTCCCCTTGCCTTTTATTAACCAAATGCTAGATAGATTAGCTGGAAAACCTTACTATTGTTTCCTTGATGGTTATTCAGGTTACAATCAGATTGCCATTGCACCAGAGGACCAGGAGAAGACAACCTTCACATGCTTCTATGGAACATACACCTTTAGGAGAATGCCATTTGGACTGTGTAATGCACCAACAACCTTTTAGCAGTGTATGATGGCTATATTCTCTGATATGGTGGAAGATTTTCTGGATATCTTCATGGATGATTTTTACGTCTTTGGAGATAGCTTCAACAACTTCTTAGGCAACTTAAAGAAAGTGATTGAAAGATGTGAAGAGGCAAATCTTGTATTGAACTAGGAAAAATGACATTTTATTGTAGATGAGGGCATAGTGTTGGGACACAAAGTCTCTTGTCATGGCATAGAAGTAGACAGAGACAAAATCGAAGTCATCGAAAAACTACCGCCACCTACCATAGTCAAGGGCATTAGGAGTTTCTTAGGACACACAGGTTTTTATCGTAGGTTTATTGCTAACTTTTATAAGATTACTAAACCTTTGTGTCTTTTGTTGGAACATAATAAGACCTTTGACTTCAATCCCGATTGTACTGAAGCATTCAAGACACTGAAAGAGAAGTTGGTAACAGCCCCAACAGTACATCCACCGGACTGGAGTTTATCGTTCGAGATAATGTGTGGTGCTAATGACTATGCTGTGGGGGCAGCACAAGGGAAGCGGAAGAAGAAACTCTTCCACGTAATATACTATGCCAGCAAGACCTTAAACGATGCCCAGATAAACTACACCACGACAGAGAAGGAGTTGCTAGCTGTGGTATTCGCCTTTGACAAGTTCAGACCATACATACTTGGAACAAAAGTGGTGGTTCACAGGGATCATTCAGCAATAAAACACATGTTCACCAAGAAGGATGCACGACCACGATTGATACGTTGGATTTCGTTGTTACAAGAGTTTGATATAGAAATCAAAGACAAAAAGGGAACATAAAACCAAGTAGCTAATCACTTGTCAAGACTGGAGCCGGGAAAGGATCAAGATGAAAACAAGGTTAACATACAAGAGACTTTCCCTAATGAGCAGTTATTCACTGCCATGGAAGTACACACAAGTGCTATCGCGATAGCCACAGCGATAGGTAAGTTTTCTGAAGTTCCTTGGTATGCTGACATAGTAAACTATCTCGTTAGTGGTTTATTACCTTCTGAACGTAACTATCAAGCAAGGAAGAGGTTCCAAAATGATGCAAAACATTATTATTGGGTTAACCTCTTCTGTTCAAACATTGTATAGATCAAATTATCAGGAGATGCATACTGAAGGAGGAACATGAAGAAGTACTCCACCACTGCCATACTGCTCCTTATGGAGGACACTTTGGAGGAAACAAAACCGTTGCCAAGGTTCTGCAGTCCGGTTTATTTTGGCCTATACTGTTCAAAGATGCACAAGCTTTTTACAAGCGCTATGACAAGTGCCAAAGGACAGGAAACATCTCGAGAAGGCATGAGATGCCCCTGTAGAACATTCTCGAAGTCAAAATTTTTGATGTTTGGGGAATCGACTTCATGGGACCATTCTCAACTTCTTGTGGGAACCTGTATATACTACTGGCAGTAGATTATGTGTCCAAGTGGGTAGAAGCCATCGCCACACAAAATAATGATGCCAAAACCGTCCAAAGATTTTTACACAAACACATCTTCATCAGGTTTGGCATCCCAAGGGAAATCATTAGTGATGAAGGTAGGCATTTTGACAATATGGTGATTGATAATGCGTTGAAGAAGTATGGAGTGACCCACAGAATCACAACAACATATCACCCTCAGACCAATGAGCAGGCCGAGATCTCCAATAGAGAAGTAAAAAACATTCTGGAAAATATGGTTAAGCCATCTAGGAAGGACTGGTCTCTCCACTTGAATGATGCATTATGGGCTTACATGACTGCTTTCAAAACACCATTGGGAATGTCACCTTATCGACTAATCTATGGAAAAACTTGCCACCTCCTTGTCGAGATAGAACATAAAGCATACTGGGCTATTAAGACAGTTAACATGGATTGGGATAGAGTAGGGCAGAAAAGGCTCTTGGATTTAAAAGAAATTGAAGAAATTCGAGCCATGGCCTACGACAACGCTAGAATCCATAAGAACAAGACAAAGAAGTGGCACCACAGAAAACTTCTGCCACGACAGTTCACACTAGGCCAAAAGGTGTTGTTGTTCAACACCCGACTGAAGCTCTTCCCAAGGAAGTTAAAGTCTAGATAGTATGGACCCTTTCAGGTAGTTCAAGCTTTTCCTCATGGTGTCATCACAATAAGATCTATCAAGGACGAGCACCAATTCAAAGTTAATGGACAAAGACTTAAGCACTATCATGAGACTGAAGCCCCAAAAGAACAAGAAGTGGTTACTTTAAGAGATGCCCCTTAAGGCATCCCTAATTTAACTTAATTTTTTATTATTTCTTTTATTTTTATTGCTTTAGGAAGTAGGAATTTAATATTAGTTTATTTCAGTTTTCAGGCAAATAAAAGAAACAGAGGAAGAGAAAGAATGAACCAGCCCATCACACTCACCTCAGCCCAAGAAGCCCAAGAGAGAGAGCTCAATGGTAACAAGGCTGTCTCCAGCTATCGCAGCAGACACGCGAAGACAGATTGTCACCAGTTGTCGCGGCAGACACGGGAAAAACTCGAAAACACGTAACAAACGCATCCAGAAACCGCGTCACAGCTGGCTCCGTTTTCCATGCCAACCGTTACAACTTCAACGGGCAGAAATCTCATTTTTCACCTTCATTCTACTCTGTTTCAAAATATTTTTTAGCTTTCAATATTTTCTTTCCTTTTGTTTCCACAGTACCCTTACAATGATGATAAGATCAACCCGCAGAAGCTCTGCCTCCACCTCTACCGCAGCAGTCTCCACTCCCACATACAACAGAATCCGAAGAAGGTTCGACTCTACAGAAACGGAGAAAAGATACTACGAATCTTTTCAGAAGAGAGAAATGTGGGAAGAGAGGGGTTTTATTTACCAAAAGAAGAGAGGAGATCTGGGTTTATAGGGGTTTATTTCAAAAAGAATCATCGGTCTGAAATGGAAGATGTTTGTTGAAAAACTAGAGGAAATGAATGTCACCCTCGTTCGAGAGTTTTATGCTGCAAATCCCACCAAGGAAACATCTCAAGTCACCATCAGGGGTAAGACAATTGAGTTGGAACCAGCTTATATAAATTCCCTTTATGGCATTTACGTGGGAAGGCAAGAAGACGTACACAGACAGTTCGTCGAAAATTTGTCGCCAGCAGACTACGATAGCATCATGGCAGACCTCACGACAGAAGGCACTAGCTAGAATCATGATCCAAAACATAGGTGGATTGTTCGAAGGACTCAACTTACACCTGCCGCCAAGCTATGGAACCACTTCGTGAAGAAACGCCTCATGCCCACATCACACAACACGACAGTGGATAGACAAAGGCTAGCCCTCGTTTATTCCATTATAAATGAACGACAGATCAACGTGGGGAAGTTGATCACAACATTATGTACAACAAAGAACGTCCCCGAGATTGAAGAGGATGTCAAGATCCAAGGCAAGGGTTGGACACAACAAAACCTTTACAGCCTGATGGAGCTCAAGGCAGCCACAACAATGGCATACATCGACTCTTCTGCCACGACAGAGCCCATGACAGAACCTGAATCAACAGAACCTGCCACGACAGACCCTGATCAGACAGAATCTGACATACCAGCATGCACTTCCCCCAGCCACATCATCCACCTGATGCAACGAATGGAGGCACGACAATAAGGATTTATGGAGTACATGAGGGATTTCCACACTGTAATGGTAAATTTTATTAAATTTGAACTTAATTTCCCCAACGTACAGCTTCCTCATTTTCCAGAAAATCTTGTTTCTACCCCATCACCTGTCACCTCCCACAAGAAGGCCACACCGACAGATGCTTCCGCCTCGCCATCTGTCGCGACAGGACCAGGCGACAGAAGGTCTGCATCACCTTTGGTTACTCCCACCTCTCCCAAGGAGAAGGACCATCCATCTTGAGGAGCCAAGAGAAAGGAACCAGTGCTAGAAATTGATCCAAAATATTTCGAGGGTTTCTCCTCTTCTTCAGTCTGGCAAGATGATTCAGACTCTAAACCTTCTATTGTCCACCAAATAGCAAAGGACTTCCCTCCTATGATGAAAAAGAAGCTTGATCTCGATATAGAGGGACCCTGCCACGACAGTGGAGACGGCAGCCAAAGCAGCAGCAAAAGTAACAGTGAGCTAGAGATTTTGGACAAAGCTCCAAAAATTTCACTTACTAGAATCCAGCCACCTCGAGAGGCAAAGAAAAAGGCAGCCTCTTCCTCTCCAACTACGAACGCAGCCTCAGCCTCAAAAGTAACTGCCCGTCGATAGCTCCGCATAGACGACAACAGCGACGACAACAATGCTGGCACTTCAATTTAAGTTTCTTACTCTTTCTGTCTTCTGTGTCTCTATTTTCTATTTGTGATGTTTTTATCTTTCTGTTTTTATGTGTCATGCATTGAGGACAATGCAAGCCTCGAGTTTGAGGGTAGACAGTCTTCCTATTATTAATAGACTAATTATATTTTGTGTTTATAACTATTTATTTTTGTGTCTAAAAAAATTTGGCTTAAATTTTTGAACTTCTCTTACCTATCGCGGTATTCACGGTCGTGACAGTAGCTTTAGAATGTTTTAGGAAGTATTTAGAGCCTTACTATAGTTCTGAACTCTTAAAACACCTTCGTGACTTATATGTTGTTAAGACTCTATTAGTAAACTTAGAATAGGAAGCTTAGCCACTTGAGTTAGAAAAAAAAACTTAGACTCAGATTTACTCATAGAGGTGCCTAACACAGGCTCTAGGAAGAAAACTAGAGGTGCCCTAAACTTGCTCTAGGAAGAAAACTAGAGGTTCCCGAAAACGGCTCTAGTAGAAATAGAAAGACTTCAATATATGTTAGGAAGAAAACTAGAGGTGCCCGATATTGGCTCTAGTTAAGAATTATTTTTGGAAGTAAAACTCAAGTGAGTTGAGTAACTATTCTGGTTGCTAAAGAGTCTAGGCTCATATTTGTTCATAAAAACCTGCACACACTCACACGAGAATTATAGTATTGATACGGATAAGTCCGTAAACATCCGAAAGGGTATTGATCTTGATGGTAAAGGTGATGTAGGTAACGGTTGTTCATTGAGTTAAGCCAAAGCCAAAATGTTTCATTCTTAGTTAGATTGCATTTGCTTGAGGACAAGCAATAATTTGAGTTTAAGGGTGTGTTGAGTGCATAAATGTTCTATATTTTAACCCTCATTTATCCATATTATTGATGCACTAAAGTATGTTTAGTTGCATTTTAGGATAGAATTTGCATAAACATCATAGATAGATAATTTTTGCACAGATACTGCTGATTTCGTTTAATTCTTGTAGGTACCTATCGCGACAACATCCAGGGCAGTATAGGAACAAAAGATAACTGCAGAGCTAGAGTGAAGGGTTGAAGAAAGCTGCCTCATACATCACTATCGTGACGGTTGCCGTGACAGAAGTGGCGACAGTGAAGACAACAGAGATGGAAAATGCGAAGTGAAGTTCGACTGATAGATGATTTCAAGCCTGATTTTTGTAGACCACTCGCATAATTTTTGACAGGGGTTCTTGCCGAACTTGAAGTAACAGAGTTGTTGATCGCTACCGCGACAACAACAGACCTCTGCCGCGAGAGGCTCGACGATATATACAATAGAAGTCCTCTGAACAGTGCAACACCTGCACTACTGAACAAATCAATATCAGCCTACTTTATCAATCCGATTTATTCCTCTATTTAGTTTATATTCAAGAATTCTCAAAACACTTTATTAAATCCATCTCTTTTCTTGTGTAGAGTTTTAAAGTTAGAAGTATTTCCAGTGCCTATGGAGACGATATCCGATACTTCGTATCACTATATTACTTGCGTCGTGTATACTTGCACTCAATTGCGATAGTCTTATTTACACGCAACATTAGACACATCTAGGAGTAAATCTGAGTCTAAGTTATTTTTTCTCTCAAGTGGCTAAGCTTCCTATTCTAAGTTTACTAATAGAGTCTTAACAACATATAAGTCACAAAAGTGTTTTAAGAGTTCAGAACTATAGTAAGGCTCTAAATACTTCCTGAAACATTCTAAAGTTACTGTCATGACAGTGAAGACTGCGACAGGTAAGAGAATTTCAAATACTTAAGCCAATTTTTTACACAAATATAAATAGTTATAAACACAAAATATAATTAGTCCATTAATAATAGGAGGACTGCTTACCCCCAAACTCGAGGGTTGCATTGTCCTCAATGCATGACAAACAAAAACAGAAAGATAAAAAAAACATTACAAGTAGACAATAGAAACACTGGAGACAGAAGGAGCAAGAAACTTAAGTTGAAGTGCCAACATTGATGTCGTCATTGCTGTTGTCTATACGGAGCTGTTGGCGGGCAGGTACTTTTAAGGCTGAGGCTGGCTTCGTAGTTAGGGAGGATGAGGATGCCTTTTTCTTTGCCTCTCGAGGTGGCTGGATTCTAGTAGGTGAGATTTTTTGGAGCTTTGTCTAGAATCTCGAGCTCACTGTCACTTTTGCTGCTACTTTTGATGCCGTCTCCACTGTCGTGGCAGGGTCCCTCTCTCGAGGCCGGTGAGGCCACTCCTTGGAGCTTCAACGATGGAGGACACCAAGTGGAGAAGATGAAGATAAAAACTTCTCTATTCTTTTCTCTCTCTAGCTCTCTTCCGCCTCTCTCTTTCGCGACACTTCAATCCTCCTTTTGCTCCAAGCTTCTCCCCCTTTATATAGTGAAGGCTTCTAGGGTTTTGTGCCCTAAAGATGCCTTGATAATCCCAAGGAATATCCACCGACAAGGTCTGCCACGAGGGGACAAGGAGGACAGTCTGCAGGTGGGTACCGGCTACTGTACATGTCAGATCGTCCTTTTTTGCATGTTCACGTGCTTCTGCAACTCATGTGCTTCTCACGTGCTGGCAAATATCCACTTCCACTATGCTATAGCGATTCCTGGCACTAGCTTTCTCTCTTGACTCCTTTCCTGCACACCAACAAACCAAAAACCAACTTGTAAAACCTATGTTTGATTTTGATATAATTAAATCTTTAAGGATCAATTTGAAAAACTTAAAATTGTTTTTGTAAGTCCCTTAATAAGTTTTAAATCACCAACTCTTTAAAACTGATTCGAAAAACTCAAACTCAAAATATTTTCTAAGTGTTCCAAGGCCAAACTATTTAAAAACGTTCAGGTGTATCGATACACACCCAAGCGTATCGATACCTTTTACCAAAGTTGGCTACTGGAGGAACACGTATCGATACGACAAACCCTCGTATCGATACGCCCCTGTGTAAAAGTCTAAAGAGTTTGAATAGCGTACCGATACGTCAAACCCTCGTATCGATACAGCTTTAATAAATTTTTAAATGCAAGTCGATTTAAATAATTTGACCGTTGGTGTCAGTTGGTTGGTAACCAAATTTTAAATGGCTGTTGACCCGTATCGATACGCCAAACCCTCGTACCGATACGGAAATCGACAGTGAGCTAAGTTGAGAATAAGGTATCGATACGGCAAACCCCCGTTTCGATACCCAGTACCGATACGCTTACATGCGTATCGATACCCTTTATTTATTGCACACAACGGCTCTTTCTTTTCTGAGACAGGTATCGATACACCTCCCCGCGTACCGATACGCATAGCTGCAGAAGTGTATTTATGGTGGTAAGAGAGGGTTCCAACGGCTCCATTTATGTACCCAACCACCCAAACGGCTAGAAATCAATGAGAAGGTATAAAAGAGACATCCAAAAGCTCAAGCGACAACTATTGATCCTCAAGGAAACATCCATACATCAAATCCAAGCAATTGTGCAAAAATCCCATATTGTCTAGAAACTGCAATTGTAATTTTCATTCTTATCTTGTTCAATTGGGTTGAATGCTTGTAATTGGGCTACAATTTGTATTGAGAAATACTCTATTAGCCATCAAATTCTTTGTTACATTGTTGTGAGGATTGGGTTAAATTTTGGGTAGAAAATTTAACCGAAATTGTAAGGGTTGCCTCCTTAGCCTAGAAAAGGGGAAGAGCAATTAGTGGAATTGTTGCAAATCCTTAGTGAAGCTAAGGTAGTGGATGTAGAGTTCATTTGGAACTTGAACCAATCTAAAATCCCTTGTCAATCTTTTTTATTTGCAATTTCCACCACACAAACTTTAAATTTCCAATTCACCCCCTCTTGGTTCATATCGATCTTTCGATCCACTCAACAATTGGTATCAGAGCCTACCTCTTTGAGGATTAACAACCACAAGAGGAGTTCCTTGGAAGAGTGTGATCATCATATATCAAGAGATGGCTTCAACCTCCGGTTCGGGCATGTATGAGTCTCAATCAACTACAAAGCCTCCCTTCTTTAATGGTGATAACTATTCTTTTTGGAAGAATAGAATGCGTCTCTTCATCAAGTCAAATGACTATCTAGTGTGGGATGTCATTGAAGATGGCCCTTATATTCCATTGAAGCAAGATGGTGAAGGCAAGATGGTCTTGAAGAAAAAGATGGAGATGAGTGAAGAAGAAAGGAAAAAGATTCAAGTCAATGATAAAGCTCTCCACATGCTCTTTTGTTCCTTCGGTCCGGACATCTATTCTAAGGTCTCATCCATCGAGAGTGCCAAAGAAGTGTGGGATACTCTTGAGACTACCTACGAGGGCACCAACGATGTTAAAGAAACTAAGATTGGAATTCTCAATCTTAGTTATGAGAATTTCAAGATGGAGCCCGATGAGACGGTATCCAAGATGTTTGATCATTTCTCCACTATTGTCAATGGGCTCAAGGGTTTTGGAGAAATCATACCGGAAGACAAGCTTGTCCGGAAGCTAATCTATTCACTTCCCGAGTCTTGGGATGGGAAGAGAACCGCTATCATTGAAGCTAAGAATTTGAAAACTTTAAAGCTTGATGAGCTTGTGGGTTCTCTCCTCACTCATGAGATCATGAAGCAAGGAAGGGAAGAAGAGAATAAGAAAGAAGAGAAAATGGTAGAGAAGCTTGAGGTTGAGAAGAAGAAGAAGATGGGAATAGCTCTCGAAGCTTCATTACATGAAGAGAGCTCTTCTAGTGAGGAGGATGAACTAAAAGAATTGGCTATGATAGCCAAACGATTCTCACGTTTTATGAGGTCCAACCGGGGAAGAAAAATCCAAAGAAAGATGGACTTCAAAAGCAAGAACAAAGAAGAAGGAAGGGATCCTATCATTTGCTTTGAGTGCAAACAACCCGGCCACATACGTTCGGAGTGCCCTCAACTCAAGAAGAAGGGCTTTGAGAAGAAGAAGAAGCTCAAAGCCAAGCTTGCTACTTGGAGTGATGAGGAGTCATCGGAGGATGACGAACAAGAAGTGGCTAACCTTTGCCTCATGGCACTTGAGGAAGATTCCTCCATGGTAACCTCTAACTCATCTACTTTAGACTTTACATATGAAGAATTGAATGATGCATATGATGAGTTACAAGAGGTCTATGATGAATTAGTTGAGAAATATAAAGAGTCGGTCATTAGGAACAAAAAGATTATTTTGGAACTAAATGAGAAAAATGACTCACTCACTCAAGCTAATTCAAAATTTGAGAAAAAGATATTAGGGTTAAAAGATGAACTAAAATTCTTTCGAGATGAAAATGTTGATCTAAATAATCTTTTGTCTCAATGTAATAGTGAACACCAAAAGATGTTGGATGAGCTAAATGAGCTCAAAAAGTCTTTGAAAAATGTTGGTAGTGTCAAGCATGAAATAGGTGAATCTTCAAGAACACACCAACCTAAGAAAAAGACTAACTACTACAAACAAGGTAGCTATCCTAGACATAGTAGAGCTGAAAGAATTAGAAGTGTATGGGTTCCTAAGGAACTTGTAAAATCTAACAATATTATTGCTATGTCATCTTGGATTCCTAAGGGAACCAAGGTTTTGGGAGCTAACACTCATGGACCCAAAATGATTTGGGTACCAAAAACAAAAACTTAATATCTTTGTTTGTAGGGGGAGCATTGCTACAAGGCCAAAGCACAAAGTAAAAACTCATGGTACCTTGATAGTGGATGCTCAAGGCATATGACCGGAGACAAGAGTAGATTCATGGATCTAAAGCCAAAAAGTGGAGGAGTAGTAACATTTGGTGACAACTCCAAAGGCCACATTAAAGGTATTGGCTCCATAGGTAATCACTCTACTATTCTTATTGAAAATGTCTTGTATGTCGATGGTCTTAAACACAATTTATTGAGCATAAGTCAATTGTGTGATAAAGGATTTAATGTTCTATTTGATAAAAATGGATGCAAAATTGTAGACATTAAATCTAATAATATTATGCTCATAGGTCATCACATAGGGAACATATACATGGTGCATCTAGATGACATTCATACATCCCATGCATGCTTAGTTGCACAAAATGAAAATGATGCATGGTTGTGGCATAGGAAACTAGGACATGCTAGCATAAGTGTTTTAGAAAAACTAGTCTCCCTTAATCTAGTTAGAGGTTTACCCAAGATAAAATTTTCAAATGATAAAATTTGTGATACATGCTCAAAGGGTAAATAACATAGGTCTTCCTTTAAATCAATTAATGATGTTTCTACTAGTAGATGTTTACAACTTATCCATATGGATTTATTTGGGCCAATTAGGACTATGAGCTTGGGTGGTAAGTCTTATGCTTTTGTACTTGTTGATGATTTTTCTAGATTTACTTGGGTTCTATTTTTAAGTACTAAAGATGAGGCTTTGGAAAAATTCATCACATTTTCAAAATTAACCCAAAATGATCTTGAACTTAAAATTTCACATATTAGAAGTGATCATGGAACCGAGTTTCAAAATTTGGGGTTTGAAGATTTTTTAAATGAAAATGGTATTAGCCATAATTTTTCGGCTCCTCGAACTCCTCAACAAAATGAGGTAGTTGGGAGGAAAAATAGAACTTTGCAAGAAATGGCTAGAACTATGCTTTGTGAAAACAATTTGCCTAAATATTTTTGGGCGGAAGCCACAAACACCGCTTGCTATATTGTAAATTGAGTAATGATTAGGCCAATTTTAAAGAAAACACCTTATGAGATTTTAAAATCTGAAAAGCCTAACATTAGCTATTTTCACCCTTTTGGTTGCAAGTGTTTTGTTTTAAATAATGGAAAAGACAACTTAGGTAAATTTGATGCAAAAAGGGATGAAGCTATTTTCATAGGTTACTCTTTAACCTCTAAAGCCTATCGAGTATTTAACAAAAGAACTTTAGTAGTAGAAGAATCTATTCATGTTGTATTCGATGATAACCTCCTTCCTAGGAAGGATTCTTGTGATGATGATGATGTAGGAATCATAAATGCCTTTGATGGAGGACAAACTTCAAAGGAGGATGAGATTCCAACAAAAGAAGAGGACACACAAGATCAACCTCTTGAAGCCTTGAATGACTTGGCTCTTGAGGAAAAGGAAGTGAGCTACCCAAGGGAGTTGAACTATGTCAAAGATGGTGAAATCTTTGGTGATCCATCCAAGGGGGTAACCACTCGATCTTCTCTTAGATTAATGAATCATGTTGCATTTATCTCATGCATAGAGCCTAAGAATATTAAAGAAGTATTGAAAGATGACTTTTGGATTATGGCTATGCAAGAAGAGTTAAATCAATTTGAGAGAAATAACGTTTGGACATTAGTTGATATGCCTAGTAATCAATCTACAATAGGAACTAAATGGGTCTTTAGGAACAAGTTAGATGAGAGTGGTAACATTGTAAGAAATAAAGCTAGACTAGTAGCACAAGGTTACACTCAAGAAGAGGGAATAGATTTTGATGAAACCTATGCACCCGTAGCTAGAATGGAAGCCATTAGGATGTTGCTTGCATATGCATGTTATCATAATTTCAAGCTTTTTCAAATGGATGTTAAAAGCGCATTTTTAAATGGTTTTATAAATGAAGAAGTGTATGTGGAACAACCACCGGGTTTTGAAGACTCAAAATTTCCAAATCATGTTTTCAAACTTACCAAAGCTCTTTATGGTTTAAAACAAGCTCCTAGAGCTTGGTATGAAAGACTTTCAAACTTTTTAATTGAAAAAGGTAAGGTGGACACTATACTTTTTATAAAAAATGTATAAAAATGACATCTTAGTAGTTCAAATTTATGTTGATGATATTATTTTTGGTTCTACTAATGAATATTATTGTCAAGAGTTTGCTAAGTTAATGCAAGGTGAATTTGAGATGAGCATGATGGGGGAGCTCTCATTCTTTTTGGGATTCCAAATCAAGCAAAAGAAGGATGGCACCTTCATCAACCAAGCAAAATACATAAAGGATATGCTCAAGAAGTTTGTCTTGGAGAATGCAAAGCCTCAAGCCACACATATGAGCTCATCTACAAAGCTTGACAAAGATGAAGGAGGTAAGTGTGTTTAAGCTTTATCGTTCTATGATTGGATCATTGCTTTACCTTACCGCAAGTAGACCGGATATCTTGTTTAGTGTTTGCTTGTGTGCTAGGTTTCAAGCTAGTCCTAGAGAGTCTCACCTTATAGTCGTTAAGAGAATCTTTAGGTACCTTAGAGATACTCCTTGTTTAGGTCTTTGGTACCCTAGAGACTCTACCTTCAACCTTCATGCTTATTCGGATGCGGATTATGGGGGTTGCAAAATCAATAGGAAAAGTACTTCGGGAACTTGTCAATTCCTAGGTAGTATGCTCATATATTGGTTCTCTAAGAAACAAAATAGTGTAGCCTTATCTACCACCGAAGCCGAGTACATATCCTTAGGGAGTTGTTGTGCTCAAGTTCTTTGGATGAAGCAACAACTCTTAGATTATGGAATTAAAGTTGAAACCATACCCCTAAAATGTGACAACACTAGTGCAATATGTCTAACAAAAAATCCCATCCAACACTCTAGAACCAAACACATAGAAATAAGACATCATTTCATTAGAGATCATGTCCTTAAGGAAGATGTGGTTATAGAGTATGTAGACACCTTAAATCAATTAGCGGACATATTTACAAAACCTTTAGACAAAGAGCGGTTTTGGTCCCTTAGGAGAGAGTTAGGTCTAGCTAGCCTATCTTTACCTTTTAGGACCTCTTTTGTGCTTAAATTTGCTTGATCTTGTGAAATGCCATGTTTATGTGTTTAGACTCCTAATTTCGTCCATGCCTATAGTTAGGGGAAGTATGCTTCTGTTAAAATATGCTTAGAACTGTTCATTCATCATTTGCATACTCATAGGAGTTGTTAAATTCGAGCCTATGGTTGTTCTTAGAACTAAATATGCATTTCTGGGCATAGGGTATCGATACGTATCTACGCGTATCGATAGGTGTTCTTCATTCAGATTCCCAGAATTCATTTTGCTTAAACGGGTATCGATACGATTAAACCCGTATCGATACGAGCTTCTAATCGTTTCGATACGGACCTCATCCGTTTCGATACGATACTCCAACGAGCATTTTTAAGGAAATGACGGTTCTACCCCCGTATCGATACACCCTCAGGCGTATCGATACTCGATTGCGCAGACAGCTTTTAATAAGGCATTTAAAGTGTTCAACTTTTACCAAAATTAAAACTCTTCAAAACCTAAAAACCCTAGCCAATTTTGCCTATAAAAGGGCTCTTCCTCCTTCATATTTTTCACACCTCAACTCAAATCTAAAAGAGTTTTTCAATCAAGCAAAGCTTTGAGCTCTCTCTCATCACAATTGTGCTAGAATTTTCTTCAATCTCTCAAGTTTCTATCAAGGTAATCTTTTCTTTCTTTTTCTTTTTCAATTTTTGTTGTTGTTGTTTTGTTTCATCTTTTTATCAAAACTTTTGTTCTTCAAAAAAAAATTTATTTTTTTTTAATTTTTTTTACCTTGGTTTTTACCCAAAATTGAAGAAATCCTTTTGCATAATTTCTCTTTTAGATCATGGTACCAAAGGAATCGAGGAAGCGTACAAGGGTTTCTCTAACCGGTGAATCATCCACTCTTGGAGCGATTGCACGTCCGAACTACTCTACCATCTATGAACAATCCTTTGAAAGTCCCACGGGTCTAGCATATTTTCGACAATTCGAGAATTACAAGATACGTGCAGAAAGGGTAATATCCATTCCTTTTCTCGACTCAGAGCGCTTTAAATTTGAATATCTTTCTTTGCTTCGTCGTTGGAACTTCATGGATTTCCTATCTATTCTCGGTTTTTATTATCGTCTTTTGGTTTTGATTTTCTACACTAATGCCAAATGTATTTCTCGCAATGGGGAAGTTGTCGCCATTAGCTCCTATCTCATGGGAAAGAAATTCATCCTTGATGTCAAATCTATTTGTGAAGCTTTCAAATTAGAGGATGAAGGCATTGATGATGAGGATGCTTTGGGGCATGTTCTTACTGGCTCCGTGACCGCCCTAAATGCTCAAGACCGGATCCTACATTTGATGGTGTCTTGGTGGTTTCGTCCCTTCGGAGGAAAATATTCCACCATCCGTCAAGTGGATGATTTTTGGATCCGTTGCTTCCGTGAGCGAAAGCGCCCAAATCTAGCTCGAATCATGTTTGGGGAAAGCGTCTATTATGTGCAACATCGTCAAACCTCTCTCATCTCCTCCTTTACATATGGTACGACTTTGAGTTATTTCTTTATGAAAAAGGATATTGATTGTTCTTTTGACTTCCCAACTCCCCTAACCGATCCCATTGATGAGCGATCTCTTGCACAAGGAAAATTTCATTATTTTAATGGTGAATGGGTTCGTCTTGCTGAGCTACCACCCGAAGCCGCCGCCGTATTTGAAGAACCTCAAGGAGATCAAGCTCCTCAAGCTCCACAACCCTCCATGGATGCTCTCATGACTTATCTCAATGAGCAATTTACCGGGTTGCGCACGGACATGAACACTCGTCTTACCTCCCTTGAAACAACTTTTGATACAAGGATGACGAGTATGGAGAATCGCCTCACATCCCTTGAAAGCGGTCACAATTCTTTGAATATTTCCATCTCCGCTTTCCATGATGAGTGGCGAAATAGCATGAGGGACAATGCTCCAATGGGCATTGATGACGAAGATGATGAAGACGATGAAGATGATGCCTAGACGTTTCTTCTTGCATCTCATGCATCTCATTTAGGATTTTCTATTTTATGCATCTTTGTTTTATGTTCTTAGGATTAAGTTTGCTTTATGTTTAAACCTATGCTTTGATTTTCTGTTTTTGTTTGGATTTTGAAGTTTGATGCTATGATTAATAATAAATGTTGCTTATTTATACCTTTGCCTATGTTTATGCACTTCTCTATTGTCTCAATATTTTTGATCTAACAAAAAGGGGGAGAGAAACTAGCTCACAACACTTCAAATATTTTGATTTTAACTCAAAGTTTACCAAGCTTATATTAAGGGGGAGTTAACTTTGTAAAGTTTTTCAAAATGTCAAAAGTTTTAAGTTTTAGTTTTGTTATATCAAAAAGGGGGAGATTGTAAAACCTATGTTTGATTTTGATATGATTAAATCTTTAAGGATCAATTTGAAAAACTTAAAATTGTTTTTGTAAGTCCCTTAATAAGTTTTAAATCACCAACTCTTCAAAACTGATTTGAAAAACTCAAACTCAAAATATTTTATAAGTGTTCCAAGGCCAAACTATTGAAAAATGTTCAGGTGTATCGATACACACCCAAGCGTATCGATACCTTTTTACCAAAGTTGGCTACTAGAGGAACACGTATCGATACGGCAAACCCTCGTATCGATACGCCCCTGTGTAAAAGTCTAAAGAGTTTGAATGGCGTACCGATACGTCAAACCCTCGTATCGATACGGCCTTAATAAATTTTTAAATGGAAGTCGGTTTAAATAATTTGACCGTTGGTGTCAGTTGGTTGGTAACCAAATTTTAAATGGTCGTTGACCCGTATCGATACGCCAAACCCTCGTACCGATACGGAAATCGACAGTGAGCTAAGTTGAGAAAAAGGTATCGATATGACAAACCCTCGTTTCGATACCCAGTACCGATACGCTTACGTGCGTATCGATACCTCTTATTTATTGCACACAACGGCTCTTTCTTTTCCGAGACAGGTATCAATACACCTCCCCGCGTACCGATACGCATAGCTGCAAAAGTGCATTTATGGTGGTAAGAGAGGGTTCCAACGGCTCCATTTATGTTCCCAACCACCCAAACGACTAGAAATCAATGAGAAGGTATAAAAGAGACATCCAAAAGCTCCAGCAACAACTATTGATCCTCAAGAAAACATCCATACATCAAATCCAAGCAATTGTGAAAAAATCCCATATTGTCTAGAAACCCCAATTGTAATTTTCATTCTTATCTTGTTCAATTGGGTTGAGTGCTTGTAATTGGGCTACAATTTGTATTGAGAGATACTCTATTAGCCATCAAATTCTTTGTTACCTTGTTGTGAGGATTGGGTTAAATTTTGGGTAGAAAATTTAACCGAAATTGTAAGGGTTGCCTCCTTAGCCTAGAAAAGGGGAAGAGCAATTAGTGGAATTGTTGCAAATCCTTAGTGAAGCTAAGGTAGTGGATGTAGAGTTCATTTGGAACTTGAACCACTCTAAAATCCCTTTTCAATCTTTTATATTTGCAATTTCCACCACACAAACTTTAAATTTCCAATTCACCCCCCTCTTGGTTCATATCGATCTTTCGATCCACTCAACACAACCTTCCGAGCAGTACCCCTCAATATGGAACAATAACCAGCAAAGACAAAGATGCACCCAGAAGAAGAAAAAGCAACCTAAATGCAGTCTAAATGTTGTGGTATGAACTCAAGGACAGGAAAATGTTGTAGAAATGAAAACAAGGATATTTGTGCAGTTATCAGCAGACAACATGAGAGCCATGTCACATAGTTCGCAACTTAAGAGCCAGATGCAGTATGATCGCGATCCCAGACGTGGCAGACCCTATTCATTCAGGAGTTGGTAGAGGGATCCAGCAATTTTGTCGCGGACCGCAGTATGTTCAAAGTAGTAACCAGTTGCAGCGGCAAACGCAGGAAGCCAACAACGTGAGACTGCCCAGGAAAGGTTGTCCGTGTTCAGAACTTAGCATGAATTAACTGAATCACCTTCTCAAATACTTCACCATATTGAACACACCAGAATCTTGAGACCACCATTACCGACGAGAGAAAGTGAGCACATTGAGCGCTCAGGACGAATATTCAAATTTCACAAAGCTCAGGGCCACTATACGAATGATTGTGTACATATGAAAAATGCAATCGAGTCTGCAGTGCACAGTGGGAAGTTGAAGAAATTTTTGGTTTCCTACTATAGGCAGGGTGAAGAATACAAGGATATCCATCAGCCAAGACCATAAGACAACATAAAAAATAATCAAGCTAATAGGGGAACCATACAGATGATAGTCGGCATAGGCAAAAAGTTGAACCAGTCGAGCTCAAAACATAGGGCACACATGCAGGGAACTGAAGTGTAGAGTCCCATAGTGAGTAACCGACCCGTGATGAAGAAGGCGACGGACCCATTGTCGTTTTAGCAAGGATAGCAGGATTCACCGTGAAGAGAATATTGAGCTAGAAGTAATCGACCCATCAAAGTGAAGGGTTCCATTCAACTACCTAACATTGGGAGATAGCGATAACTAAGTCATACAGATGGCCAATTTTCTAGTCATCGATAACTTATCCGCGTTCGATGCTATCTTTGAAAGACCATAAATGAGGAAAGTTAGAATGTTGACCGTCTGTTTCTTCCTGCAAGTTAAGCTCCCCACACCCACAGGGGAAGGCTTTATACAGGCTGATCAAAAGAGAGCAAAGCAATGCCATATCCTCTTGCTCTGGATGGCACAGAAGAAGGAGGATCGTGACAACACAACCACGGAAACTCTGCTCCAACAGAAAGG
The DNA here is from genome assembly GCA_958450335.1 of Hibiscus tridactylites. Lineage (NCBI taxonomy): Eukaryota > Viridiplantae > Streptophyta > Magnoliopsida > Malvales > Malvaceae > Hibiscus > Hibiscus tridactylites. Next base: position 44,019,010 of record OY288291.1, read on the forward strand.
GTTCGAGGTTAATATCTTAAGTAAAACCATAATAATGCTCGACATCGTAAGCTTTGGAAAGTAATCGAATAACTCGAGCAAAAGGGAGCTGACGGAGTTGCCGCGGGGTGGCGAGGCAAGTGAAGAATCGTCCCAATGAAAGGATTACCGAACCCTGTGATGTTTAACACCTCTTTCAAGGTTCATTCCTTCATTTCCTACTTTTGTTTTTCTACCTTCATTTTGTAATCTCGCATGTTTTGTATAATCCCTCTTATATGAAAATATCCCACAGGCTCTATAAATCTAGTTAATAATTCCCTGGCATAACAATTAGCGAGTCGTCCCAAGTGAGCAAAAGTAAACAAAGGATCTTCTGAGCGTCTGCCGCTTTCAAGAAGCGTGCATACATGAATCAACTCAAAGGTTGTTGCTTCAAAAGCAAGTGAGCAAAAGTAAAATGTATGATCGTCTGAGCGTTCGCCGCTTACAAGAAGTGTGCATACATGAATCAAGTCATCGATTAACGCTTACAAGAAGCGTGCATACAAGAATCAGCTCAACGATCACCGCTTCCAAAGCAAGCGAGCAAAAGTAAACAAAGGATCATCTGAGTGTCCACCACATTCAAGAAGTGTGCATACAAGAATCGGCTCAATGGTCGTTGCTTCTAAAGCAAGCGAGCAAAAGTAAACAAAGGATCGTTTGAGCGTCTGCTGCTTTTAAGAAGCGTGCATACATGAATTAGCTCAATAGTCGTCGCTTCAAACGAAGCGAGAAAAAGTAAACAAAAGATCGTCAGAGCGTCTGCCGCTTTCAAGAAGCGTGCATACATGAATTAACTCAGTGGTCGTCGCTTCCAAAGCAAGCGAGCAAAAGTAAACAAAAGATCGTCTGAGCATCCACCATTTTTAAGGAAGCATGCATACGGTAATCTTTGTAACCCCCTTAACCCGGCCCAGACGGTTGAACCGAATTAAGAAGTTTACACGGGGAAAACCAAAGTCAACCCGAAAGTCAACCTTGATTAACGACCCTTTTTTTTCTTTTTAATCTTGTCTAGATGCATATTAACCCTAGATATGTTCACAAGATCATCATACTCAAGGATCATAACCATCAGAGAACATTCAGGGACCCAATTGCACAAGTTAAGACTTTAGGGACCAAATTGTAAATTCTGAAAATTACAGGGACTTAACCCAATTAAAAGTTACCAATATGAAATTAGTCATGTTTCATGCTTCACTGCCAAATTTCAGCTCAAACGGACATCTCAAACTCATTCAATTGCAAAAACAAGATTCAGGACCAAAACGCAAAGGTTTCAAAACATTTAACCAACTATTTCAGTGCCCAACGGTTGGGTGTTCCGGAACTGGTAGGACCCGTTCCGAAATGCGGGACCGTTCCGAAACTGGTACCGAAACAGGGCCTGGCGGTAGCATTTTCGTTCCGGAACGGTTCCTCCCGTTTCGAAACGCCCTGGTCATTTCAGGCCCCTGTTCCGAAACGGTAGCACTCGTTCCGAAACGACCTGCCCAGATTGCAGCAATTTTGCTGGTTAAAAACACATTTGACCCACCAAACATGCTCCGAAAGCAACCAAATCACACCAGCAAGTCACTCAACATACAAGGGACATGATTGCATCAAAATCTAGATACATGACCACCCCTAGATGCACCAACTCATTTAACACATTCGATACTCATTAATGCTTTTAAAACAAGAAGCATAGCATAACGACTAAAGCATAAGAAGTTTCAAACGTTGCAACATTAATCCACATGATTCAAAATCATAAACCAAGTTTGTCCAACATACACAATCTCATTAAACATCACCATAAAAGATTCTTCCCCCATTGCCTTTATTATCTATAGCTATTAACCGAGACATACATCTCAAGTGGAGTTCTCCTTGAATCCCTTGCTTCTCGCTGTTCCAACTTCAAATATCTGCATTGATGGACAAAAAGGAGCGTAAGCACATAATGCTTAGTGAGGAATGCTCAAAACCAAAACACCATCAATGCAGCGAGTCTTAAAACCACTTTTAAAAGCAAACCCGATTCAATAAACCAAAGCAATGTTTGAAAACCCTTTTCAACAACATGCTTAAAAATCATGCATTGCTCAAACATGAAAACCAATCCTTAGCTTAGAAAGCTAAGTAAACCTTTTCAAAGCACAAACTTGCAATACCATCAATTAAACCATTCCATGCATGAACATCATATGCAAGGTTAAATACAAAATCCTTGGAAAACACTTCCTCTTCACATCATACCTTTCTCATACTTGAAAATCACTTTAAAGCAAGAAACCTTTAAAAACCACTTACTCACTCAATTTAACACGTGCATTAAACAAATGCAACATATGAACCACATCATCAATATTTGCATCACATGCCTTTAAAAACAAGTCTTCACAAGACTTCAATGCACTAAAGAGATTTCATGCACACATGCACCATTCTCAATAGATAATCAACACTTGTTCAAACTAACAAGTAAACATGCATTCATAGTACATTACACACTTCTCATGCAACCATGCATCATTTCAAGCATTTCATGCTTCATTAAATTCAAGAACATTATATTGACTTCCAAGTGATAAACCAAATCCACTTTTCAACTCAACATCCAATCGGATACGCGGATCACAAGCGTTGTCCCCACGCTTCATACACACTACCAATCCAAGGTTCCCAAATGGAATTTTAACCACCATTTGACCTTACCACACACAAGGTCCTCATATGGAATTTTAACCACCATATGACCTTAACATTTACAAGGTTCCCATATGGAATTTTAACCACCATATAACCTTAACATTCACAAGGTTCCCATATGGAATTTTAACCACCATATAACCTTAACATTCACAAGGTTCCCATATGGAATTTTAACCACCATATAACCTTAACATTATCCATTGGTAGTTGTATAATATCACTAACGAGATCCGGGACACCCTACACAAGATCCACACATGGACTTTACACCACCATTGTGATCTTAACAAGCACAAGGTCCTCAAATGGAATTTTAACCACCATTATAACCTTTGCTTACTCAAGACCCACCCATGGAATTTTAACCACCATGGTGTTCTTAACCATCTCGTTAGTGTACTTGGATGGAGTTACCGGTTCACTCACAACCACTCCACATCCAAGGCGACTTTATTCACGGTGCACCCAATCCTATAGCCGGCTAACTATATCCGATTTAAGTAACCAAGAACCACTTACATCACTTGCCAATATAACCATCTTACCACATTAATCCATTGTTTCACAAGCATAACCAAGATGCAAAAACCACCATTTACCATCATTAATCCACTGTTTTTGAAGCATCACACAAAGCCATTAAACAACATGCAACACTATGCATCAATTCCACAATTTCAATGTACAAAACCAAGGATCTCTTACCTTGAGCATCCTTCTCACATGGCTTTCAAAACCAGCATTAAACCATGCTAAAATATGCTTTTCAAAATAGAATTTAAAACATGCAAATCACATGCATTGCATCCAACAATCACAATTGCTTTAAAAACCAATTCACAACACAAACCAAGAGGGAAAATCCATTTACTTACTCTTGAGCTTAGCAAAGTTGTTTAGACTTAAACTAAGCTCCCAAAACCTTCAAACCTTGGTTTAAAAGCTGAAAACCCAACTTCACTCACCGATACACAAAACAAGGCTAGCCAACAAGCCCTCCAAGCATCTGAAACCTTCCACACCACCTCTAATGCTCACGGATCAATCTCCCCTGTTTCAAGCACACAATAACAGAGGATTAATGCATCATTATGCATTAAAAACACCAGCCACACAACTCAACTCGCTGCTCTACACAAATCCAACATTTCGGCTACCAAACACAACCGAAATCACCTCCAAACACTTCCAAAACTTAACCCAGCCAAGATCCATCACTTCTAACTGTTTTTAAACATCAAATAACATCCAAAAAGGATCTAACCACGTCCTTATACCTCCAGCTATAACAGATCATCAAGATCACTCCAAAAACAACCAAAAACTCAAGCAAAACTTAGGAAATTCAACCTATTCGGGATTGCATTGATTAAACCTCAATTCCTTATCAATTTAACATTCATTTAACATCAAATTGACACCTCAAAACACTGCCCAATCAGATCATACGAAATTTCATCAAAATCAAGCAAATCTTGCATTTTAAAGCCAAGATCAAGAACACATCTATAAAACCTTTTATAAAATACAAATTAAGGATTGAGAACTTGGGAATTTCAGTAAAGAACTGAGAGTTTAGAGGAGAAGGGCGTTCTTACCTCCAAACTTGAGTTTCTCCCTTTTTGGAACCAAATTCTTGAAAATCCACTTAGCAAATGCAAAGGTTTTGTTGAAGAGATGATTGAAGATCAAAAGAGAATTGAAATGAGTTATTTAGGTGACAAAATCATAGGGAAAAGCTCTGGAGAAATATGTTTGGTTTGAGAGAAAAGATGAGAGAAAATGAAAATGGAAAATGTGGAAAAGTTAGTTGGAAACTTAGGAAAATATCTTCCCTCTCTTTTCCCTTATTTAAAATACATTAATTAAACCTTTAATATTTTAGAAAAATCTGGAGAAACTCCCATTGGGTAAATAGCTCCTTAAAGATTCAAAGTTTCAATCCTTCTTAAAACAGTCACACAGTTTTCAAAAATTACATTTTGGTCACTAACCCAAAATGTCACTCTTCCAAACCACATTTTGTAAAATTGATTTCACCTTTCTCTTATATATAATAAAAGATGATTTTAAGACATTTTTCCATATTTTTAATGCAACCCGAACTAGGCTTCCTAATTTCACTCTTTTATATTCGAACCGCAACCCGACCGGTCCGATCCAAACCCAAAACTTCTATGCCCAAAATTGGGGTGTTACAATCTTCCAAGTACATTGCTCATAAAGCAAAGCTATACTATTCACATGAGAGAATAATAAGCCTGCCATCGAATATTCGAACATTCTAAAACCAAGAAAAGGCAAAAATAATAACTATGCAAAACCATCACATCTATACTAAGGCGCAACACATGATCCCCATTAAGAGACATGTGACCCACATGCAAAACATTGGTATACAATATTTCAAGAAAGTAATTACAATAGCGAACACGAATATGCGAACAAAAGCTTCATGCATTATGATACAAAATAAATAAAACTTTCAATTAAAAATTAATACAAAACGCGAACAATTTAGTACACCAAAAGGATCATAATACTGCAAACACTGATTGAAATGAGTTTCCCTACATAAACAAAATAAACAAACATTGTAGCCATATAACTAAACAAAGCGAACTGTTTGAAAATTCTCTTAGGAAAACTCCATCTAGGGAAAACTAGAGGCTGACACCAAGTCCAATCGTTGAGATAAAACCCACTTCAACTTCACTTTGACGGGCATCCGACGCCATAAAGCAGCCACCTTGATCTTAGATAAGCAAAAAGATGACAAATGCCTATCACATCTACAAGTACAATACAACCTGCATTTGTTGTCGCCCAATATGGTTCCAAACATTGACGGACGAAAATATCCAAAGAGTCGTACTCTCAAGATATTCGAAATACATCCATTCACATTCTTTACCACCACTGGCTACTCATAGCCTTCCGAATCCTATTGTCTGGCGATACAAACAACACAGACACCGAGTAACCCCACCCGAGTCTATAAAATATAGCTTCTACGTACCGTCCGACACAACATGCATATCCGTCATCTTTTCCCCTCAAGATGACATGAATAAAATTATACAACACTAAAATCATAAAAGAAAGGGGTAAACCACCCACAAATTAACTTATGAAAACACAAACACAAGAGAGCTCTATTTATAGTGAAAAATAAAAATGCCAAGTTCCAACTTCCCAAATTCCAATACGGAAAGCTGCTACGTGAGCTACCAATTCCCAGATTTGCAAATATTGAGAAAACAACTTAAAATACATAACCCCCAAACTTCTAATCAATAAACGCATGAATAGTCTCATACACCTACCAAAGCCAATGAAGACATTCTATTTCTCCATCATGGTAAAATTGACCCCTATTTATTTTAATAAACTGATATTTTTGTTCAGTTTAGTTCCTAAGATTTATTTTTTAGCTGAAATTGACCCCTATTTATTTCTACGGTAAAATTGTGCAATTGGTCAATGGACTCCCAACTTTGTCCACTTCCAAATTGTTAAATTAGTCCATAATTTCAATTTTATGGTAAAATTGTGAAATTGGTCATTGGACTCTAAAATTTCTCCACTTTCAAATTGTCAAATTGGTCCCTAATTTTGCTTTTAGGATATATTTTATGGTAAAATTGTGAAAATTGTCCCTAATTTCAGCTTGTGATTTAGGGTTTAAGCCTTAGTTTTAATGGTTTAAGGCTTATGTTGTAGTTTAAAGTTATTGGTTTATGAGACCAATTTCTATGGATTAAGGTTTATGGTTTATGATTTTAGGGCATTGTGTTAATGGTTTAAGGTTTATGGTGTAGTTTAAGATAAAGTTAATATCAAATATTGGGAGGAAAAATAGTCTATTAAACTTTTAAATTTAAAAATTAGTTGGGACAAAAGCCTTATTTTATTAATATTTAAACTTAAAATGACATAAATTGTTATTATACCATAATTTTGAGAAGAGCAACAGTCTCTCCCATATTATAATACAAAAAAAATTTACATCAGTTTTCTTTTTATCATATTGTTAAAAATAGATAACAGTAAAAATAAATTATTCATTTAATTTACCTTAATCATCAGGTTAAAATCGGGTCGATATTCGGTTCAGCGTTCGGTTCGGGTAGCCTTTGGTTTGGGTCCATTCGGTTCGGGTCAACTATGCTAGCATTTAATTCCTAACCCAAAATCTCGAATAAGCAACTAAAATCACACAACTTTCAAATTTTCAATCAATAGCTACACAAAGAGGCGTATATACCTTTCATTGTCATGTTAGATATTTTCTATTTCATCACAGACCGCCTTGAACTGTCTAAATCACCGCAAGCCAAGCCAAGCAAAAAAATGACACACAACAACAAAAATAAAACCACACACAATATCCATCTTTTTAAAGCAAATCCATGAAGCATGAAATATAAATCCCATAAACAAAAAAAGAGAGCAAAGCAACGAGACTTTTTCAGAATCCTTATTACAAAAGTCATTTCAGGAATATCATTTGTTGTAAGAAAGTTGCACCAAAATACATCATGTCTCGGGAAGAAATAGAAAAATAATAAAAACAACCCTCAAAAACAAGTTTACACCCCCTTACTGCAATCACCCAAAACATAGCCATCATTTTTTTCGTCTGCAGAACCACTGTAGATGTTCAGGAAGGAGGACGTCCTCATCCCAAAGGAAGACGAAGTTGCTGTAACGCCCCGGTTTTGGGCTTAGAAGTCTTGGGCGTTGACCGGTTGGTCAAAGTGCTGTTCGAATCGTAAGAGGTTAAATTAGGAAAGCCTAGTTCGGGTTGCATTAAAAATATGGAAAAATGTTCTAAAATCATCTTTTAATATAATTAAGTGAACTGTGAAATCAATTTTGGAAAATGGGTTTTGGAAGGGTGACATTTTGGCTAGTGACCAAAATGTAATTTTTGAAAGTTTGGTGGCTGTTTTATAAAGGGTTGAAACTTTGAATCTTTAAGGAGCTATTTACCCAAAGGGAGTTTCTCCAGATTTTTCTAAGATATTTTGAGTTATAATTCTGATTTTAAAGATTTCATAAAGGAGGGAAATCTCATTTTGCTATTTTCTCAACTAAATTCTCATTTTCTTTCTCTCTTTTTCTCTCAACCCAAACACTCCATTTCAAGAGTTTTGTTTCTGATTTTATCACCTAAATTCCTTCTTTCAACTCTCATTTAATCCCTAATCATTGTATCTTCAAAACCTCTTTAATTTCTACAAGTTTCATCAAGGATTTTCATTCCAAAAAGAGGAGAAACTCAAGTTTGGAGGGGAGGCATCCTTGGATCCAAGAGTTGTTGATCCGGAGGCTTGATTTGGTGCTTTGGCTTGAAGCAAAGTGGAAATTGAGCAATAGAGTATCTTGAGGGGCAGCAAGGAAGGGCAAGCAATCAAGTTCAAGTAAAGCTCAATGTATGAAGGTTTTATAAGTACTTTTAGCTTTTGGTTGATTTGGCAATGGGGGACCAATGTGTATGTTTTGGGAGGTGTTTGAGACTCCCTAAGTATGTTAAATGTTGATGAGATTGCTGGTTTTATATTCGGCTTTATTGTGCTTGGTTATGAAGGTATAAGCATGAATGGATAACTTAAATAGGAAGCATGCCACTTAAATTGGGGTTTTTCTTACGTGATGGTTTTATGTTGAATTGGTGATGCAATTAAGGTCCTTGCATGTTGGTTGATTATGTGATATGGTTTGGTGTTGTTAATTTGAACTTTGAAGCATGTTTGATGTTGTTTTCGAGTCAATTTCAGGCAGGGGTATCGGTACTTGGGCTTGCGTATCGATACGCCTGAGCCAAATATGCACATTTCTGCCCAGGCGTATCGGTACGATTGTGAGGGTATCGATACCGTATGAATGCCGTATCGAAACGGGGAAACTCGTATCGATACCGTATGAATGTCGTATCGAAACGGGGGAACTCGTATCGATACCGTATCGGGAGTTTGGTTACTGCCTTCCCCGCGTATCGATACGACACCAGGCGTATCGATACCTGACTGTTAATTCGGTTAAAAGTATCTTTTATGTTTTGTTTTGTTTACGTTTTGGTCCTGAATCTTGTTTATGCAATTAAATGAGTTTGAGAAGTCCTTTTGAGCTGAAATTTCGCAGGGAAGCATGGAACCTGACTAATTTCAAGATGGTAACTTTAATTTGTACTAAGTCTTCATATTTATCAGAATTTACAATTTGGTTCCTAAAGTTGTAATTTGTTCAATTGGGTCCCTGTTTGATCTCTGATGTTTGTGATCTTTGAGTATGTTGTTTGTGTGATCACAATTAGGGTTAATGTGCATCTAGATAAGATTAAAAAGAAAAAAAAGGGTCGTTAATCAAGGTTGACTTTCGGGTTGACTTGGGTTTTCCCCGTGTGACTTCCTTAATTCGGGTCAACCGTCTAGACCGGGTTAAGGGGGTTACATTTGGTGGTATCAGAGCTGAGTTCTTGAGTAATTGGGAATGTTGTTATGCATGTTTGAAGCATGGTTTGGCTTGTATGCTTGTTGAATGAAAGCATGTTCAGTGATTTGAGATGATGATGTTTTTGAGATGTATGTTGTGATGATGCATGATGAGGGTACCCATTGCCAAACAAAAGCTAAAGAAATGATGTTGATTTTGAAAGAGATTGAGCTTGAATACTTGAAATTGCTTACCTTGCTGGGCCTGACTTGTTTTATTTTGTATTGTTATGCATGGTAAAAGTATGGCACCACGTAGAGAGTTAAGGAGTAGCGTGAGAGCTACGACCCCGGAAGGGAATGTGAATGAAGAGAATACGGGTAGTGCTGTGTTACCTCCTCCTCCACCTGGTGGTGGTGGTGCGGAGAGGGAAAGAGCTGGAGCTGAGGCAGCTGGTGCTAGAGCTGCAGGACCTGAGGTTGGTCAGGGGCAAGCGATGCCTGACATGTCTGTGCTGGTACAAGCTATTGCGGGTGCTTTTCGAGCAGCAGTAGCTGGAGCTCAAGGAGCTGGGCATCAGGGAGATGCTGGTGCTAGACTACCCTTAGAGCGTCTGCGCAGTCTTGGTGGGACTGAGTTTAGGGGTATGTCAGCTGAGAGGTCGGAAGCTTGGCTAGAGAGTACCAAGCGTGTCTTGGGACAGATGAGCTGCACTGATGTGCAAAAGTTGGGTTGTGTTGTGTCTTTGCTGCAAGGCGATGCTTATACGTGGTGGACGACCACAATCTCTGGAATGGCTGAAGCTGACATCACTTGGACATTCTTTCAGAATGCGTTCAAGAGGAGATATCTGGGAGTGAGATATCTGGATGAGAAAAAGCGTGAATTCATGTCTCTGACCCAGGGGAACATGAGTGTGGCTGAGTATGAAGTACAGTTCGTACGCCTCAGTCAGTATGCACCGGAGCTGATACCTGATGAGCGAGAGAGGTGCGAAAGGTTCCGTTATGGCTTGGTGACGGAAGTAAAGACCTACATGTTGGCTGCTGAGTACAATGATTTTGATGTGTTGGTTAGTCGATCCAAGGACATAGAGATGAATCTGAGTTTGTCTGCGAAGGGTGCTGGAGCGAGTTCTGGGAAGAGAGCTGCTGAGTATAGTTCCGGAGGTGGACGGAACAAGAGGGGACGTGATCAGAGGTTTCAGTCCTCAGCTAAGAGAGGTGGAGGTGCGCCTGCTAGGGGTGGCAATACTAGAGCTGACCCTAGTGCTTGTTGGATTTGTGGTTCCCGTGGTCACTTGAAGCGTGACTGTCCTCGTGCTGGAAGGGAGGTGCAAGCTCCTGTTGCTGCAGCTGGTTATGAGTGCTGGAATTGTGGTTCTGCTGACCACTTGAGGCGAGATTGTCCGAGGATGGCTGGTGGCCAAGAGCGTGCTCCTGTTGTTGCAGCACCGCAGAGAGGTCGTGGACGCGGCCGTGGTAATTTTCAGAGGCGTGAGGAAGGTGGTCGCGGAGTAGCTCATGTTGTGGCTATTCAACCTGAGGGTGGAGGCCAGGCGAGAGTGTATGCTCAGCGCGAGGGAAGGAATGATGCTGATGTGATTGCAGGTACCTTTACTTTGCAATCCTTGTCATTGCTTTCTTTGATTGATTCTGGATCTACGCATTCATACATTTTGCGTGAGCATGCTGAGTTGCTTGGTTTGCCTGTTGAATCTTTGGATGTTGGTGTTAGAGTCACTAGTTCTTTTGGTGAAACTGTTGTGACTTGTAAGCTTTATAGAAGGTGTCCTTTGGTTGTTCAAGAGCATGTCTTTCATGTTGATCTTATGGAGTTGCCCTTTTATGGTTTTGATGTGATCCTTGGTATGGATTGGCTTGCTGAGCATCGTGCTGTTGTGGATTGTGAGAATAAGCGGGTTTCGCTTAAGTTTGCGGATGATTATGAAGTGGTGGTGGTTGGTGAGAATGTGAAGTTTCTTGCCAATGTTGTTTCTACCTTGGAGGCGAGCAGGATGCTGAGGCAGGGTTGTGAGGCTTATCTGGCTTTTGTGATGAATCCTTGTTCTAAGGAGTTGAGGGTGCAAGATATCAGGCTTGTGAAGGAGTTTCCTGATGTTTTTCCTGAGGAGTTGCCTGGTTTACCTCCTAATCGTGAGGTGGAGTTTGGAATTGAGCTGTATGAAAATACCACTCCTGTGTCCATTACTCCCTATAGAATGGCGCCTAAGGAGCTGAAGAAGCTGAAGACGCAGTTGCAATAGCTGCTTGATCGTGGTTTCATCCGGCCGAGTGTGTCGCCTTGGGGTGCTCCTGTCTTGTTTGTGAAGAAGAAAGATGGCACTATGAGGATGTGCATTGATTACCGTCAGCTGAACAAGTTGACTATCAAGAATCGGTATCCTTTGCCAAGGATTGATGATCTCTTTGATCAATTTCGGGGAGCTGCTGTGTTCTCTAAGATTGACTTGAGGTCAGGGTATTATCAGTTGAAGGTGAAGGATGTGGACGTGCCTAAGATAGCTTTCAGGACAAGGTATGGGCATTATGAGTTCCTTGTGATGCCGTTTGGGTTGACAAATGCTCTTGCTGCTTTCATGGACATGATGAATCGTGTTTTTCATGAATATCTGGACAAGTTCGTTGTGGTGTTCATTGATGATATCCTCGTGTACTCGCGTACGGAGGAGGAGCACGAAGAGCATTTGAGGATTGTGCTGCAAGCTTTGTTGGAGAATCAGCTTTATGCCAAGTTGAGCAAGTGTGAGTTTTGGCTTAGGGAGGTGGTGTTTCTTGGACATGTGGTCTCAGCCGAGGGGATTCGTGTTGATCCTCAGAAGATCGAAGCGGTGATGAACTGGAAAGTTCCTAAGTCTGTTCAGGAGGTTCGTAGTTTCCTTGGTTTGGCAGGATACTACCGGAGGTTTGTGGATGGTTTTTCTAAAATTGCTGCTCCTTTGACGAAGCTGTTGCAGAAGGATGTTTTTATGAGTGGACGGAAGCGAGACAGCTAGCTTTTGAGAAGCTGAAGGCGGCTTTGACGCAAGCTCCTATCTTGATTCAGCCTGAATCAGGGAAAGAGTTTGTGGTCTACAGTGATGCATCCTATGTTGGTTTGGGGTGTGTGCTGATGCAAGAGGGTAAGGTTGTGGCTTATGCGTCGCGGCAGTTGAAGGTGCACGAGCGCAATTATCCTACGCATGACATTGAGCTGGCTGCAGTGGTTTTTGCTCTGAAAATTTGGAGGCATTATCTGTATGGTGAGAAGTGTATTGTGTACACGGATCACAAGAGTTTGAGGTATCTGATGTCTCAGAAGGAGTTGAATCTTAGGCAGCGGCGTTGGTTGGAGTTGCTCAAGGATTATGATTTGACGATTGAGTATCATCCTGGAAAGGCTAATGTTGTTGCGGATGCTTTGAGTAGGAAGGTAGCTGTTGAGCTGAGGGCGATGTTTGCTAGCTTGAGCATATCGCGAGATGGTGGTCTTGCTGCTGAGTTGCAAGTGAAACCTTCGTTGGTTCAGTTGATCAAGGATAAGCAGTTGTTGGATGATTCCTTGGTGTCTCATGTTCAGGATATCGCGGAGGGTAGACCTTCGGATTTCTGCTTTAATGAGGATGGTGTGTTGTGTTTTGGTAGTCGGATAGTAGTGCCTGCTGATGCTGAGTTGAGGCATGCTATTCTGACTGAAGGTCATAGTAGTCCTTTTGCTATGCACCCTGGTAGTACTAAGATGTATCGTGATCTTCGTGATGAGTACTATTGGGTGGGTTTGAAGAAGGATGTTGCAGAGTTTGTGAGCAAGTGTTTGGTGTGTCAGCGAGTTAAGGCTGAACATCAGGTTCCTTCTGGTTTGTTGCAACCGTTGAGAATCCCTGAATGGAAGTGGGAGAGGGTTACCATGGATTTTGTATCTGGTTTACCTTTGTCTCCATCAAAGAAGAATTCTGTTTGGGTGATTGTGGATCGCTTGACGAAGTGTGCGCATTTCTTGCCTGTGCATACTACGTTTTCTTTGGATAAGCTGGCAGAGCTGTACATTGCTGAGATTGTGAGGCTGCATGGTGTGCCTAAGTCGATCGTGTCGGATAGGGATCTGAGGTTCACATCGCGTTTTTGGCAGTGTTTGCATCAAGCTTTGGGTACAAGGTTGCATTTCAGTACATCCTATCATCCTCAGTCGGATGGTCAGTCTGAGCGGGTTATTCAGATTTTGGAGGATATGTTGAGATGCTGTGTGATAGAGTTCCAAGGTTCTTGGGAGAAGCATCTGCCTTTGGTTGAGTTCGCTTATAACAACAGTTTTCAGGCAAGTATACAGATGGCACCTTATGAGGCTCTGTATGGGAGGAAGTGTAGGACTCCTCTTTGTTGGGCTGAAACTGGTCAAAAGTTGGTTTCGATGCCAGCTTTGTTGAAAGGAACCACCGAGAAGGTGAAGCTCATTTGTGAGCGGTTGAAGGCTGCTTCTGACCGGCAGAAATCTTACGCGGATTTGAAGCGTAAGGAGATAGAGTTTGCGGTGGGTGATCGTGTGTTCTTGAAGGTTTCGCCTTGGAAGAAGGTTATGAGGTTTGGTCGGAAGGGTAAGCTGAGCCCTAGATACATTGGACCGTATGAGGTTGTTGAGCGAGTGGGTCCTGTTGCGTATCGGTTGAGGTTACCTCAAGAGCTGGAGAAGATTCATGATGTGTTCCATGTTTCTATGCTCCGGAAGTATAGATCTGATCCTTCGCATGTGATGCCTGTTGAGGAAGTGGAATTGAATCCGGATTTGACCTATGATGAGGAACCGGTGAAGGTTCTGGATTCAGATAGCAAGGTTCTTCGTGACAAGACCATTGAGTTGGTGAAGGTGCTGTGGAAGCATCGAGGTGTTGAGGAAGCCAAATGGGAGCGGAAGGAAGACATGCTGAAGCAGTTTCCTTATCTCTTTCCTTCAGGTAAATTTCGAGGACGAAATTTCTTAAGGGGGGGAGAGTTGTAACGCCCCGGTTTTGGGCTTAGAAGTCTTGGGCGTTGACCGGTTGGTCAAAGTGCTGTTCGAATCGTAAGAGGTTAAATTAGGAAAGCCTAGTTCGGGTTGCATTAAAAATATGGAAAAATGTTCTAAAATCATCTTTTAATATAATTAAGTGAACTGTGAAATCAATTTTGGAAAATGAGTGTTGGAAGGGTGACATTTTGGCTAGTGACCAAAATGTAATTTTTGAAAGTTTGGTGGCTGTTTTATAAAGGGTTGAAACTTTGAATCTTTAAGGAGCTATTTACCCAAAGGGAGTTTCTCCAGATTTTTCTAAGATATTTTGAGTTATAATTCTGATTTTAAAGATTTCTTAAAGGAGGGAAATCTCATTTTGCTATTTTCTCAACTAACTTCTCATTTTCTTTCTCTCTTTTTCTCTCAACCCAAACACTCCATTTCCAGAGTTTTGTTTCTGATTTTATCACCTAAATTCCTCCTTTCAACTCTCATTTAATCCCTAATCATTGTATCTTCAAAACCTCTTTAATTTCTACAAGTTTCATCAAGGATTTTCATTCCAAAAAGAGGAGAAACTCAAGTTTGGAGGGGAGGCATCCTTGGATCCAAGAGTTGTTGATCCGGAGGCTTGATTTGGTGCTTTGGCTTGAAGCAAAGTGGAAATTGAGCAATAGAGTATCTTGAGGGGCAGCAAGGAAGGGCAAGCAATCAAGTTCAAGTAAAGCTCAATGTATGAAGGTTTTATAAGTACTTTTAGCTTTTGGTTGATTTGGCAATGGGGGACCAATGTGTATGTTTTGGGAGGTGTTTGAGACTCCCTAAGTATGTTAAATGTTGATGAGATTGCTGGTTTTATATTCGGCTTTATTGTGCTTGGTTATGAAGGTATAAGCATGAATGGATAGCTTAAATAGGAAGCATGCCACTTAAATTGGGGTTTTTCTTACGTGATGGTTTTATGTTGAATTGGTGATGCAATTAAGGTCCTTGCATGTTGGTTGATTATGTGATATGGTTTGGTGTTGTTAATTTGAACTTTGAAGCATGTTTGATGTTGTTTTCGAGTCAATTTCAGGCAGGGGTATCGGTACTCGGGCTTGCGTATCGATACGCCTGAGCCAAATATGCACATTTCTGCCCAGGCGTGTCGGTACGATTGTGAGGGTATCGATACTGTATGAATGCCGTATCGAAACGGGGAAACTCGTATCGATACCGTATGAATGCCGTATCGAAACGGGGGAACTCGTATCGATACCGTATCAGGAGTTTGGTTACTGCCTTCCCCGCGTATCGATACGACACCAGGCGTATCGATACCTGACTGTTAATTCGGTTAAAAGTATCTTTTATGTTTTGTTTTGTTTACGTTTTGGTCCTGAATCTTGTTTATGCAATTAAATGAGTTTGAGAAGTCCTTTTGAGCTGAAATTTCGCAGGGAAGCATGGAACCTGACTAATTTCAAGATGGTAACTTTAATTTGTACTAAGTCCTCATATTTATCAGAATTTACAATTTGGTTCCTAAAGTTGTAATTTGTTCAATTGGGTCCCTGTTTGATCTCTGATGTTTGTGATCTTTGAGTATGTTGTTTGTGTGATCACAATTAGGGTTAATGTGCATCTAGATAAGATTAAAAAGAAAAAAAAGGGTCGTTAATCAAGGTTGACTTTCGGGTTGACTTTGGTTTTCCCCGTGTGACTTCCTTAATTCGGGTCAACCGTCTAGACCGGGTTAAGGGGGTTACAGTTGCACTGTTCCTATCCTTTGCAACAAAGCTTTCCCAAGAAGGCTTTCTGGGATTT
Organism: Hibiscus tridactylites; assembly: GCA_958450335.1. Taxonomy (NCBI): domain Eukaryota; kingdom Viridiplantae; phylum Streptophyta; class Magnoliopsida; order Malvales; family Malvaceae; genus Hibiscus; species Hibiscus tridactylites. Next base: position 44,034,970 of record OY288291.1, read on the forward strand.
CTCACATCGATATTCGTAGTTACTCCATAAAAGCATTTGAGGATTGTGCTGCAAGCTTTGTTGGAGAATCAGCTTTATGCCAAGTTGAGCAAGTGTGAGTTTTGGCTTAGGGAGGTGGTGTTTCTTGGACATGTGGTCTCAGCCGAGGGGATTCGTGTTGATCCTCAGAAGATCGAAGCGGTGATGAACTGGAAAGTTCCTAAGTCTGTTCAGGAGGTTCGTAGTTTCCTTGGTTTGGCAGGATACTACCGGAGGTTTGTGGATGGTTTTTCTAAAATTGCTGCTCCTTTAACGAAGCTGTTGCAGAAGGATGTTAAGTATGAGTGGACGGAAGCGAGACAGCTAGCTTTTGAGAAGCTGAAGGCGGCTTTGACGCAAGCTCCTATCTTGATTCAGCCTGAATCAGGGAAAGAGTTTGTGGTCTACAGTGATGCATCCTATGTTGGTTTGGGGTGTGTGCTGATGCAAGAGGGTAAGGTTGTGGCTTATGCGTCGCGGCAGTTGAAGGTGCACGAGCGCAATTATCCTACGCATGACATTGAGCTGGCTGCAGTGGTTTTTGCTCTGAAAATTTGGAGGCATTATCTGTATGGTGAGAAGTGTACTGTGTACACGGATCACAAGAGTTTGAGGTATCTGATGTCTCAGAAGGAGTTGAATCTTAGGCAGCGGCGTTGGTTGGAGTTGCTCAAGGATTATGATTTGACGATTGAGTATCATCCTGGAAAGGCTAATGTTGTTGCGGATGCTTTGAGTAGGAAGGTAGCTGTTGAGCTGAGGGCGATGTTTGCTAGCTTGAGCATATCGCGAGATGGTGGTCTTGTTGCTGAGTTGCAAGTGAAACCTTCGTTGGTTCAGTTGATCAAGGATAAGCAGTTGTTGGATGATTCCTTGGTGTCTCATGTTCAGGATATCGCGGAGGGTAGACCTTCGGATTTCTGCTTTAATGAGGATGGTGTGTTGTGTTTTGGTAGTCGGATAGTAGTGCTTGCTGATGCTGAGTTGAGGCATGCTATTCTGACTGAAGGTCATAGTAGTCCTTTTGCTATGCACCCTGGTAGTACTAAGATGTATCGTGATCTTCGTGATGAGTACTATTGGGTGGGTTTGAAGAAGGATGTTGCAGAGTTTGTGAGCAAGTGTTTGGTGTGTCAGCAAGTTAAGGCTGAACATCAGGTTCCTTCTGGTTTGTTGCAACCGTTGAGAATCCCTGAATGGAAGTGGGAGAGGGTTACCATGGATTTTGTATCTGGTTTACCTTTGTCTCCATCAAAGAAGAATTCTGTTTGGGTGATTGTGGATCGCCTGACGAAGTGTGCGCATTTCTTGCCTGTGCATACTACGTTTTCTTTGGATAAGCTGGCAGAGCTGTACATTGCTGAGATTGTGAGGCTGCATGGTGTGCCTAAGTCGATCGTGTCGGATAGGGATCCGAGGTTCACATCGCGTTTTTGGCAGTGTTTGCATCAAGCTTTGGGTACAAGGTTGCATTTCAGTACATCCTATCATCCTCAGTCGGATGGTCAGTCTGAGCGGGTTATTCAGATTTTGGAGGATATGTTGAGATGCTGTGTGATAGAGTTCCAAGGTTCTTGGGAGAAGCATCTGCCTTTGGTTGAGTTCGCTTATAACAACAGTTTTCAGGCAAGTATACAGATGGCACCTTATGAGGCTCTGTATGGGAGGAAGTGTAGGACTCCTCTTTGTTGGGCTGAAACTGGTCAAAAGTTGGTTTCGATGCCAGCTTTGTTGAAAGGAACCACCGAGAAGGTGAAGCTCATTTGTGAGCGGTTGAAGGCTGCTTCTGACCGGCAGAAATCTTACGCGGATTTGAAGCGTAAGGAGATAGAGTTTGCGGTGGGTGATCGTGTGTTCTTGAAGGTTTCGCCTTGGAAGAAGGTTATGAGGTTTGGTCGGAAGGGTAAGCTGAGCCCTAGATACATTGGACCGTATGAGGTTGTTGAGCGAGTGGGTCCTGTTGCGTATCGGTTGAGGTTACCTCAAGAGCTGGAGAAGATTCATGATGTGTTCCATGTTTCTATGCTCCGGAAGTATAGATCTGATCCTTCGCATGTGATGCCTGTTGAGGAAGTGGAATTGAATCCGGATTTGACCTATGATGAGGAACCGGTGAAGGTTCTGGATTCAGATAGCAAGGTTCTTCGTGACAAGACCATTGAGTTGGTGAAGGTGCTGTGGAAGCATCGAGGTGTTGAGGAAGCCAAATGGGAGCGGAAGGAAGACATGCTGAAGCAGTTTCCTTATCTCTTTCCTTCAGGTAAATTTCGAGGACGAAATTTCTTAAGGGGGGGAGAGTTGTAACGCCCCGGTTTTGGGCTTAGAAGTCTTGGGCGTTGACCGGTTGGTCAAAGTGCTGTTCGAATCGTAAGAGGTTAAATTAGGAAAGCCTAGTTCGGGTTGCATTAAAAATATGGAAAAATGTTCTAAAATCATCTTTTAATATAATTAAGTGAACTGTGAAATCAATTTTGGAAAATGAGTTTTGGAAGGGTGACATTTTGGCTAGTGACCAAAATGTAATTTTTGAAAGTTTGGTGGCTGTTTTATAAAGGGTTGAAACTTTGAATCTTTAAGGAGCTATTTACCCAAAGGGAGTTTCTCCAGATTTTTCTAAGATATTTTGAGTTATAATTCTGATTTTAAAGATTTCTTAAAGGAGGGAAATCTCATTTTGCTATTTTCTCAACTAACTTCTCATTTTCTTTCTCTCTTTTTCTCTCAACCCAAACACTCCATTTCCAGAGTTTTGTTTCTGATTTTATCACCTAAATTCCTCCTTTCAACTCTCATTTAATCCCTAATCATTGTATCTTCAAAACCTCTTTAATTTCTACAAGTTTCATCAAGGATTTTCATTCCAAAAAGAGGAGAAACTCAAGTTTGGAGGGGAGGCATCCTTGGATCCAAGAGTTGTTGATCCGGAGGCTTGATTTGGTGCTTTGGCTTGAAGCAAAGTGGAAATTGAGCAATAGAGTATCTTGAGGGGCAGCAAGGAAGGGCAAGCAATCAAGTTCAAGTAAAGCTCAATGTATGAAGGTTTTATAAGTACTTTTAGCTTTTGGTTGATTTGGCAATGGGGGACCAATGTGTATGTTTTGGGAGGTGTTTGAGACTCCCTAAGTATGTTAAATGTTGATGAGATTGCTGGTTTTATATTCGGCTTTATTGTGCTTGGTTATGAAGGTATAAGCATGAATGGATAGCTTAAATAGGAAGCATGCCACTTAAATTGGGGTTTTTCTTACGTGATGGTTTTATGTTGAATTGGTGATGCAATTAAGGTCCTTGCATGTTGGTTGATTATGTGATATGGTTTGGTGTTGTTAATTTGAACTTTGAAGCATGTTTGATGTTGTTTTCGAGTCAATTTCAGGCAGGGGTATCGGTACTCGGGCTTGCGTATCGATACGCCTGAGCCAAATATGCACATTTCTGCCCAGGCGTGTCGGTACGATTGTGAGGGTATCGATACTGTATGAATGCCGTATCGAAACGGGGAAACTCGTATCGATACCGTATGAATGCCGTATCGAAACGGGGGAACTCGTATCGATACCGTATCGGGAGTTTGGTTACTGCCTTCCCCGCGTATCGATACGACACCAGGCGTATCGATACCTGACTGTTAATTCGGTTAGAAGTATCTTTTATGTTTTGTTTTGTTTACGTTTTGGTCCTGAATCTTGTTTATGCAATTAAATGAGTTTGAGAAGTCCTTTTGAGCTGAAATTTCGCAGGGAAGCATGGAACCTGACTAATTTCAAGATGGTAACTTTAATTTGTACTAAGTCCTCATATTTATCAGAATTTACAATTTGGTTCCTAAAGTTGTAATTTGTTCAATTGGGTCCCTGTTTGATCTCTGATGTTTGTGATCTTTGAGTATGTTGTTTGTGTGATCACAATTAGGGTTAATGTGCATCTAGATAAGATTAAAAAGAAAAAAAAGGGTCGTTAATCAAGGTTGACTTTCGGGTTGACTTTGGTTTTCCCCGTGTGACTTCCTTAATTCGGGTCAACCGTCTAGACCGGGTTAAGGGGGTTACAGTTGCACTGTTCCTATCCTTTGCAACAAAGCTTTCCCAAGAAGGCTTTCTGGGATTTCTCACATCGATATTCGTAGTTACTCCATAAAAGCACCAAAATCTACACCCCTAACATCAAAAGGGCCCCGGGACAACTGAAAGTTAAGAATGACAGCATCCCGAGACTTCTCCATCACTTCGACCATGAAGGAGGAGGCTGTATCCGCAACTGCCTTAACTTTCTCTGCCATAACAATGTCATGGGTAGCCTCTAACACCACAATCTTATTCTTATGGGATTTCTTAAGCTCTAATAAACTCCTACTGAAATTTGCAAAGCTCTCATACGTTGCGCTCTCCGCTTGTTCCAACTTTTCTTTAAGCCCTCGAATTTCAGTCTTGAAACCCCCTTCTGTGGCTTCAAGCAGTTTATTCTTGATCATGAGAGCACGATCGGTCTCCTTCTTTTTTTCCAGCGGTCTCCTATCAATGTCTCCTGTGCAAATCCCCTACCCGCGCCCAAATGGCTGCCTCGTGTTCCTACTGCAACTCCTTTAACCGAGCAGCATGCTTCTCCGCCTGGGAACGCAACCTCGAATTCTCGTTAAACAAAGAGGTATAACCTCCCACCTGTGAACGCAACTTAGTAGTTTCCTCAAAAGAACCTTTGCGTTCCTTTCCATGTTAAGTTGAACGCAACATAGCTCAAGGAGGAGACCCCAACCTCCTTCAACAGTCTTCCTAATACTACAATAGGAAGGAGAAGCACCAGGGCTATTTGAATACAACTTTTTTGCAGCAAATTTAGGGTGAAACCAATTCCATGTTTCTGACAACCCCCTTCAAGGGTAAAACACGCTCCATAGAGCAAGGCCTTTACCGCCTCCGCATGAAGAAACACTAGCACAAAATGGTGCCAAAGAAGTCATCGAATCATCTGAACCAGACGCAGGCTCAACAGGTGCAACCCTAGAAGGTATATCACTGGCGGAACAATGGGCAATAATAGAATTCGTACCAGTTACCCCTATAAACAAAACCCAATAAATAAAACCTTGTCATAAGCTGAGCATCAAAATTCCCAAACCCAAAAAAAATAGCACATTACTTAAAATACTTGAAGGCACATGAATGACAACAAGCCCATCACCCGAATTAGCAAGAGCAACGTTCCCAGCAATTCCACTCGCAGCAACGAAAGAGGGGCTACAAATCTCTAACTTTCATTTTTCTTTCATCAAAGTAAGTTTTTGTTTTTCCTTGCTTACCATTATACTAGTAGTCCCTGATGAACTAACTTTTTGTTAAATTAATTAATTTTTAACCTTTTATTTTATCAATTAAACCATATCTATACATGAAATAATGAACATTTTTTGGCTCGTCAAAATTAGAATTTTATTAATAAAAGAACAAGATCCCATCAACGAGATCCAAATTATAGGCCACTAGGCCATGCTACATCTCGAACATATTGATAACCCAAAAACAGTTTATACTTATCTACTTAGATTCATTACATCAACAAAAGTGCAACCAACACTCCAAAGACACTCAACCACATGGTGAAAATCAAGAATGCCACAACAAGATACTACTTATATATGCCATTACAAAGACCATAATCACTACCATTGTTGATTTTCAAAATGGTCAGTGGTCAGAGACGGTGGTCCAACGATGGTCATTTCGAATCAGAGCTTATGTATTGCTCTTGTTTTTGGGTGGTGATGGTGTCGGGGATGGAAGATCTTGGTTCTTTGTGGCTGCATGTCCAGTTTTATACAACTTGGACATGTTTCAAGATAGGGTTATCGTGGCACATTGATTGGACTAGCTATGACTTGAAGTCCTAGGTTCTCCTCGGCATCTGTTGTAAGTAGTGGCGGATTCAAAAATACTTTTGAGGGTGGGCACGAGTCATAAAAATATCAAAATTTTAGAGCAGGCGCAAATGATAAAATTGAAGGACTAATTCAGAAAAATTAAGAAAAGTAAAGCTAAATGTGTAAACTTTGAAAAGTTTAGGGTGGGCCTGTGCCCACCCAATCATACATGTCGCCTGCCACTGGTTGTGGGCACGTGTGTAGTCGTGTGGTTAGCGGGTGAGGCACGATGTTACTCATGGTTTCGTCTGTATTGCATAGTTCATGAACGATCTTGTGCATTGTGGTCCACCTGCGTTGTGACACTCATCACTGGACATCCCTTGTATTATAATGTCTGTGGTCTTACTTGCTCTGGTTTCGACACGTGGTGACAAACATTTATAGATACTAACAATTGCCCCTCAGGTGAGTGGAGGTTATAAAGTGTCCTTGGCGAACCTGAGGAATCTGACGAGGGCAATTTGCTTATATAAGAGGTGTGCGTGTTTTATAAAATGTCACGTAGATGGAATTTACCAACGAATCGGTTGATTTTCTTCGGGAGTAAATCGTTACATGTGAAGTGTCACATGATGAACCTTTTCAATAGCGAAACGTGTCGAGAAAGACATGGTTCTTAGTTATAATGAACTTTAGTTGGCATTCTTGGATTTTACTTTGTGTGTCTTATTTATTATTTTTGAGTTTTTTTAGAAGAGTAAAGGAAAACTCTAGGAGGAGAAATACAATCTATCCTGTGTTAATGGATGAATCATCTGTTATGGTGAGCGGCGAGGTTCATTGTACTACCAAACCAAGCGAGTTGTTGACAACATTGGTGTGTCGGGGTCTTCTTGCTGGTAACCATTTCTGTCATCGGTTCAGTATGCTCGTTGGCACATTTCGCCTAAGTACATGTTCTAATAATGGAAGGTCGTGGTTTTTATCCCCATGTTTTCTTTTGAAGCTGGGTTCTATTTGTCGGTGCATCCTTTCTTCATGAACTGGTTAAATTGGTTTGACGTAGTGCCAGGTCAATTAGGTAGAACTAGTTGGTAGAATTTGGTGAATTGTTTCTTGAATTGTAAGATTCATAGGGATGAACCTTCTATTGGTGTATTTCTCTATTTTTATAATGTGACGGCTGGCCATGACAAGAATGCGAAGAGTTTCGTTACTATTTTTCACTGTAGAGGGAAAGGGTCGCTGATGAGCAATCGAAATGACAATCTTTTCCTAGATAGTACGAAGTATATCAAAGTGGAGTGTATCGTTGGAATTTTTCTATTCCCTGTTTTATGGCATCGGCCGGCGAAGGATAGGGTTGTGCCACTTAATTATGGAAAATGATACCTACTGAGCTGAGGCTTATGAGAAGGCTAGAAAGTGATCTGCCCTGTCTTTTTGAGAAGGTATGTACCCTTAGAAATATTTAGGTACATTGCTTGAAAGGGAAAAGTCCCAATGGTTGGGATAAAGAGGATTTTAATGTGTTTCCAGAGGGTCATTTGGTAAATGTGCCTATTCATGTTGAGGCTTGGCCTTTTGGTGAAGGGGGCGACAAACGGGTCACGATTATTCTTCTAGGTGACGAGGAGGAACCAGACAACTTCTTTTCAGAGAATACTAGCGTTCGTGCTCGTTCCTAGAAATATCATGATGAGGATGCTCCCGTAGGAGGGGTTAGTGGAGAATCCGCTCTAGTTGCTCCAAGGAATTTTTTTAATGTGAGCCCGTTTGGCTTTGATCGCAGTAAAGGGAAAAGAAACGGGTAGTTTCGAGTTCACTTGCTATTTCTAGCTTGGTTGAAGAGGGGAGCTATCCGTGTTTGGAATGAAGGTCGAAGAGACGAACGAATACTAGTAACAATTTGTTACGACTTTGAAGGAGAATGAATCCTTCCTACTTATATGCGTGTTGCAGTTCACTGATCTTTTTATCTTTATCTCATTTTTTGTCATATATTTCGCAAGGACTGTGGTTTTTCCTCTACGAGTCGTTGGTGATGAAATGAGAGATTGGATTGTGGTGTTAGATACTCCACCCTTTGTGGCTAGAAGCGACACGTTGGGTTTGCAAAGGCTGGTAATAATGTCACCATCGGATGCTTTTAGCAACGGAGAAATAAGTTCGCCTTGTTCGGTGGCGCTAGCTACTTGAGTGATATATTTGGTGGACTGTAACACCCCAAAATCGGGGCTAGTCGGAATTGGATTCTGATTATTGGGTATTGATATTAAAATGTCCAAATATCGTATCTTTATTGCCTAAATTATAGATTATATTGTTAAGAGACCTTAAATGAACTTATTCTTAGTTTAAGACCTCATTGGAAATGCCTAAGATGATGTTTTTGGGTTAGGCGTTTCGATACAGTAAGATCCGTATCGAAACGGCCTAGGTAAGGCATTTCAGAATGGTTACAGGGCGTTCCGACACAGTTCCAACGGTATTAACTAACTATTGGACTTTTGCTCAGTCATTTTGATACAGCTTCACACATTTCAAAACGAGTCCCCTGATTCGAATATGTTCAAAGGTTAAATCAAAAGGAAATAGGGTGGTGATGATTCACCTGCTTATTGATGTCCCTTCCCACGTGGAAATAATTTAAAGAGATGACTTATAGTCATCTTTATTGAAAAGATATGTAGAATATGGATTATATATATATATATAATAAGCTTACCCTTGGGTGAGGGAAACCTTTTCATTGGCCATAAGGGAGGTGGGAAATGATTAAGCTTGGAAAATGTATAAAGAAAGCTCTCATCTTTGTTTTGCTTCACCAAGACTAATTTCATCTTCTTTTTTTGAAAGAACAAGCACACACCTCCATTGTCTTCAACCTTGAGCTCCTAAGCATACACCTCTCAATTTGAGATCCTTAAGCTTAAGCTTTCCTTTATTTAAGAACATCAATCCATAGCTACCAATCGAGTAAGTGGAATCCCTAAGTTAATCATCAATTCTCTTGATCATTGAATGTCCAATTTCAAGCTTTAAGATAAGCTTTGTCTAATAGCTAATGGCTATTCAAGTATCGATATTGTAATATTGAATCTAATAATCCCTTATTGCTCTTCCTAGTTCAAGAATTGGAAAAGACTAATCCATGATCTCCATCGAAAGCTAAGAATAAAGGGATAGTCATCCAGGAGCCGTAGGAGCTTCGGATTATCGAGGTGAGTGTAGTTGGAGTCTCGAAATTAGGCGAGAAGCCTTTCCGAATTCATTGTTATTGATTTTGTTTGATTTACTAACCATCGAACTAAAAGGGTTTGCATAAAGTATTAATGAAAGCTCTATTGGTAAGTCTTGGTAAGTATTGCATTGAATTATTGTCCGAGGTATTGTTATTGTTTTCATGGAAATCATTGAAGCATTGACATATAGAATCATTGACATGTGATTATTGATATTGCCTATTGTTATGACCATATGATTATTGAGCTAATGTATTGAATCATTGATATCGAACTATTGATTATTGAACCTTGGATTCGAGAGTATTGGATACAATTGGCATGCCATAGAATTCATAAGCTCAGTGTACGGGTGGACTACGGTCTTAGGGCTACGACCTATATTGATTTGGCGAGGCGGATGGGTGTATTTTGTATTGGTCTTATTGGCGATGTCGGCGGGTTGACCATTCATTAATTTGTGAGGAGGTGGAATTCGTGTATCCATTATCGTGAATCGATTCAAGGGAAATATTGGTTATTAATATTGCTTTGACATGGTATTATGATATTGTTATCGATGATATGGTGATTGATATTATGCTTTTAATATGAATGAGAAGCATGCCATGATCATTCATACATTTGATATTATGATTGTCATTGAAGCATGATAAATGACATACCGTGTTCATTCATTGTTATTGACTACCTCACTTAGACTATATAAGTCTAATGCATTCATTGTCCATACATTTCAGCTTAAGAGTTATCGTTTCGAGATCAGAGCTAGATGGTAAAGCGACAAGTCACCTTGGGCCTAAAGTAAAGTATTTTGTCCCTATGAACACCTAGAATTGTGGCAAAGTAGTTAAAGTAGGTGTTATTGATGTTTTTTCTATGTGTATAAAGGATATGTGTTATATGTGGTTAAAGTGCCCTAAATGACTTGTTAAGTTTGCTTGAAAATAGTTTAACATGCATACTTGGCTTTAAAAGGTGAAAACATAGTAAATGGATTCGAATGATCATGAAATTTGGCATACCAGTAATTTATGATATTGAAATATTGCATGTAAAGTTTCATTGCATTTGAACATCATTTGGAAAATCAATTCGAGTAAAAACCATCAAAAAATTGTCATTATAGGTCAGGTCGTATCGGTATGGGTCATGGCGTATCGATACGGTTAAACATAATTGAACCTCAGGATCAGGGCGTATCGAAACGGTCTAGGGTCGTAACAGAACATTTTGCTACTTAAATTCACTATTTCGATATGGGTCTATGGAGTATCGAAACGGTTAAAGCCAAGGTCAAAAGGAGTCAACTCGTACCAATACATGGCTTATTGTTTAGTGTGTAAAAGTTCTATTATTTACCCCCTATATAACCCATATTTCTGCTGAATTCAAGCATAATTCATTGCATTTAGGCTAGTTTACAGTTAGACATCACAATTATATTAAAAGGCACAGTTTCTACTGAAATTGGTTGCTTTTGCAGGTTGCTGCTGTAGCTGATAGAGGAGCAGGCGCTGAGCAGTGAAACAACAGAGCTGGAACTGGATGAGCAGTCAAGGAGGACGATGCTGCCAAGGTTGCCGCCGTGGCAGCAAAGGACGACAATAGTTTTAAGGAGAAGAAGCAAAGTGGACCTCGACAGAAAGAGAAAATTAAGCCCGTCTGTCGTGAAATACCACTATATTTTTCCAAGCAAGCAAGAAGGACGAGTTAAAGCTATATTCTCTGAAGATTTAGTCTTTATTAGAATTGTACTTTAATTTAAACTTGTATTCTTGTCATATTAGAAAACTTGGACCCAAAGCCTATATAAAGGCATGTAATTCGACCTAGGAGAGGACATCACCAATCTCTAGCCTTCTTCCCAAAACCCTAGCCGTTTTCATCTTCTCAATATGTTCTAAATCCCCCTTAGGGCCACAAGTTGATTTGTAAAGTAGTTGCAAGGGTTGCTTTTGTTTTAGGAATTTTCAGTTCAATAAAATAAACTTCAAGTTCTCTTATTCTGGTTATTAACATCTTGCAAGAGTATCGGGAGAGCATTGCGAGGTTATCTATTTACTTAATATCGAGAGAGTTAAGATTACGAAAGGAATAAGTGCGAGTTCTCTAGTTTATAGTTGAACTATCTCGAACCTAGGGATAGGACGAGGTTAAGTGGCTAAAGAAGAATTCAACAACATCGGTGTTCATCCTTCGATTCACGCCGGGAGATATCATCAAAGATGTGCTCATTGACAGAAGTGGACCTAGGGATAGGACAAGGCACGTCAGGGATTCTTGCCAAGCTTGAAGTACAGAGTTGTGTGTTCGCTACCGCGACAAGCAAGAGACTGCCGCCGCGATAGGTGTTGCCGCGACGGGGACATCGACAGAGCAGATTTTCCTAAACTCAGCAATACCTACACTACTGAGCAATTCAATACCAGCCCATTCTCTCTATCTTGATTTCTTTAATCTTATTTTCCAGTACTCTTTATTATTCTCGTGACAACATCTTAAACTATTCTTTTTACTCTCGTGCAGTATTTCAAGATGAAGTTATTAGCCCAGTCCCTGTGGAGATGATATCCGATACTTCCGTATCACTTTACTACTTGCGTCGTGTACACTTGCACTACAATTGCGATATACACTTTTACACGCAACAAGTTTTTGGCGCCGTTGCCGGGGACTGGCAACATAACTCTACCCTATCTTTTACTGCACTTTTCTTTTTATTTTTCTGTTTTATTCTGGTTTGTTCAACTTGTGCTTTTCACAAGGTTTCTTGTTTATGCGCAGATCGAGACAAGGAGAAGAACCTGAGCATCCATTAGATCCTGAAATAGAACATTCGTTCAATCTTAGGAACCGACTTCGTCACGTACTAGCTAGAAATGAATACCTTGAAGAACAGTTAGAGGCAATGAACAACCAAGGGAATCCCCAGGATAATAACAATCTTGTCGGAGATGGAGAGATCATTCCTCCTGTCGGTGACCCTTCTGCCGCTGCTGCACGACGGTCCTGCCGAGACTACATGCTGAATGATCATGTAGAATTAGAAACCACACTACCGGATGTAGATGTTGACAACTTTGAGCTAAAACCTGTTATGTTCAGCATGATCAACAACGCCGGTCAATTTAGTGGTGCTGCTACAGAGGATGCTAGGGAGCATCTGAAAACGTTCCAGGAAATCTGTGGTTCCTTTAGACTACCAGGAGTTAATCCAGAGATACTGAGGCTTCGGTTATTTCCCCATTCATTGAGGGACAGAGCAAAGATTTGGTGGAATAAACTTACGTCGGGTTCAATTAGAACTTGGGCAGATTTAACTCGTGAATTCTTATCTCGTTTTAATCCTTCACACTTATCTGAGCGATTACGTAACGAAATTGCTACTTTTCAACAGGAAGATGACGAGCCAATGCACGAGGCCTGTGACAGATTTACCACTCTTTTAAGGAACTGCCCAATGCATGGATTCCCCATTTGGAACCAGGTAACAAAGTTTTATAATGCTGCCAATTTACAAACTCGTATTCGAATTGATTCAGCAGCAAACGGATTACTACCGGACAAAGACCCAGATGAGGCAATGCAAGTATTGAAAAATCTGGCTAAGAATGAGGAGCAGTTTCCGACAGCAAGAAGAGGGGGTAAACGAGTTCTAGCTATTAAGGACTATGAGGCCGACAGCACAATGAAATCACATGTGGCATATCTCACTAAGGCAATGAAAAAGCTCTTGAACGATGATTCACAGCATGTATTCGCTGTCGAAGAGGTATGTGAAATTTGTGAAAGAAATCACAGTTCGGATGAATGTCCTATACAGTTAGAAGAGGGAAAGTATGTTGGAAACTACAATAAGCAGAATTATAACTCCAACAACTACAATCCCAGCTGGAGAAAGGATCCCAAGTTCTCTTGGAGTAATCCTAATAATGTCCTGAATCCTCAAGCACAGAATAATCAGAATCAGGGAGGACCTATATTGTTGACTCGGTAGCAACCGCAGCAGCAGCAGCAACAGCCACCAGCTGCCACAAATAGTATACTGGAACAGACTCTGGCTACATTTATGTCTCAAACATGAACTTACATTGAGAACATGAATCACTTTATCAAGAAGACGAAGACATTCATGGATAAAACAGAGATGCGGATGACAAATCATGAAGCTACTCTGAAATCTTTGGAGACACAGATGGGTCAGGTTTCCCAGCATATCAAACCAAGGCAGAATGGCGGATTTCCTAGCGATACTGAAAACGCTAGACCTAGAAAGGCCACACATGAGCAGTGTAAAGCCATTACTACTAGGAGTGGGAAGAAACTACCAGGGCCAGAGAAGGAAGTTGAATCAGTTAAGATACCAGCCTTGGACATACCTGCCGAGGAAGCTGCCCCGAAAGGTAACAGACAGACTGATGCCGATGAGCCTGTCACGACAGCAGAAGGGACAGAGGAGAAAGATGATGAACCCAAACCTCCTCAGATCCGTATGCAGTGGGAAGGACGTATTGCTGAATATCGTCCCCCATCTCCTTTTCCTCAACGTACAGAAATTGAAACAAGAATCACAGCTTAAAAAGATTTACGATATTTTTAAGCAGGTTCACATCAACATTCCGCTGTTAGATGTCGTTAGGGAGATGCCTAGTTATGTCAAATTTCTCAAGGATGCCATGTCGAAGAAATCTAGACTTGGGGAATTTGAAACGGTTAAGATGACAGAAGGATGCATGAGTATTCTGCACAAGCATCCACCCAGAAGAAGAAGGATCTTGGGAGCTTCATCATACCATGTGTAATTGGAGACAAATATGTGGGTAATGCACTTTGTGATCTTGGTGCTAGTATAAATTTAATGCCCAAATCTATTTTTCAGAAATTAGGTATTGGAAAAGCTCGGCTTACTGTTGCGTGTAAAAGAGTCTATCGCAATTGTAGTGCAAGTGTACACGACGCAAGTAGTAAAGTGATACGAAGTATCGGATATTGTCTCCACAGGGACTAGGCTAATAGCTTAACCTTAGATTGTTGCACGAGAGTAAAGAAAATATTTGAGAAGTTGTCACGAAAATAATAAAGAAAACTTAAATAAAAGAGTAGAGAAATCAAGATAGAGAGAATGGGCTGGTATTGAATTGCTCAGTAGTGCATGTATTGTTGAGTCTAGGAAATCCAGTTCTGTCGTCGTCCCCGTCGCGGCAGCACCTGTCGCGGCAGCAGTCCGTTTCTTGTCGTTGCAGCGAACACTCAACTCAGTACTTCAAGTTTGGCAAGAATCCTTGTTGTGCCTTGGCCTATCCATAGGTCCAAGTCTGTCGATGATCACGTCTTTGATTATACCTTCCGGCGTGAATCGAAGGATGAGCACCGATGTTGTTGAATTCTTCTTTAGCCACTTAACCTCGTCCTATCCCTAGGTCCGAGATAGTTCAACTATAAACTAGAGAACTCGCACTTATTCCTTTCGTATACTTAACTCTCCCGATATTAAGCAAATAGATAACCTCACAATGCTCTCCCAATGCCCTTGCAAGATGTTAATAACCAGAATAAGAGAACTTGAAGTTTATTTTATTGAACTGAAAATTCCTAAAACAAAAGCAACCCTTGCAACTACTTTACAAATCAACTTGTGGCGCTAAGGGGAATTTAGAACATGATAAGAGGATGAAAACAGCTAGGGTTTATGGAAGAAGGCTAGATGTTGCGTGTAAAATAGTCTATCGCAATGGTAGTGCAAGTATACACGACACAAGTAGTAAAGTGATACGAAGTATCGGATATCGTCTCCACAGGGATTGGGCAAATAGCTTCACCTTAATTCACTGCACGAAAGTAAAGAAAATATTTGAGAAGTTGTCACGAAATAATAAAGAGAACTTAAATAAAAGAGTAGGAAAATCAAGATAGAGAGAATAGGCTGGTATTGAATTGCTCAGTAGTGCAGGTATTGCTAAGTCTCGGAACTCCAGTTCTGTCGTCGTCCCTATCGCAGCAGCACCTGTCGCGGCAGAAGTCCGTTGCTTGTCGCGGCAGCGAACAAGCAACTCAGTACTTCAAGTTTGGCAAGAATCCCAGATGCGCCTTGGCCTATCCCTAGGTCCATGTCTGTCGATGATCACGTCTTTCATGATACCTCCCGGCGTGAATCGAAGGATGAACACCGATGTGGATGAATTCTTCTTTAGCCACTTAACCTCGTCCTATCCCTAGGTCCGATATAGTTTAACTATAAGCTAGAGAACTTGCTCTTATTTCTTTCGTATACTTAACTCTCCCGATGCTAAGTAAATAGATAACCTCACAATGCTCTCCTGATGCTCTTGCAAGATATTAATAACCAAAATAAGAGAACTTGAAGTTTATTTTATTGAACTGAAAATTCCTAAAACAAAACAACCCTTGCAACTACTTTACAAATCAACCCGTGGCCCTAGGGGGAATTTAGAACATGTTGTGGGAAGGAAAACGGCTAGAGTTTTGGGAAGGAAGCTAGGGTAATCGGTTATGCCTCCTAGGTCAAAATATATGCCCTTATATAAGATTTGGGTCCATGTTATCTAAAGTAGCAAGAATACAACTTTAAATGAAAGTATAATTCTAATAAAGACTAAATCTTCAAGGAATCTACTTTCCAGCCGTCATCTTTCTTGCTTGGGATTTTCTCTCCGTGAACTTTGGGCTTGACATTCCTTTTGATCTGGGGCTTGGAAAAATATGAGGATTTCACATGACAGACGGGCTGAATTTTCTCTATCTGTCGAGGTCCACTTTGCTTCTTCTCCTCAAAACTGTTGTCGTCCTCTGCTGTCACGGCGGCAACCTTGGCAGCAGCGTCCTCCTTGACTGCTTGTCCAGTTCCAGCTCTTCTGCTTCACTGCCCAGCGCCTGCCCATTCCGTATGCTACGGCAGCAGCCTGCAAAACATCCATTCTTAGTAGAAACTGTGCCTTTTAATATATTTGTGATGTTTTGCTGTAAACTGACCTAAATGCAATAAATAATGCTTGAATGCAGCAGAAATATGGGTTAAATAGGGTGTAAATAATAGAACTTTTACACACTCAACACACCCCCAAACTCAAGTTTTTTCTTGCCCTCAAGCAACTAGGACTTAAAAGAAAAGTGAAATATTTTTGTTTTGTCTTTCAAACAGTGAACTTTCCCTTACCCGTCGTTCGATCCTTGTGATGGCAGCAACCTGTCGAATAATTTAGGATCTGTCCGGAGTCTCACTATAGTCATCATGCAGTGTGTGCATGCTTGTGAACAGTTATATGCCAAGACTCTCTTAGTTTCACTAGAATATTTCAGCTCTAAACTCGAATTTTTATGCCAAAGTTTATCTTTTGAAGGCACTTTTTCATGCTCCTTTGATTTTTTGTTTTGACTCGATTTCACTATTTTAAGCTAAAGTTTCACTAGAGCCAGTTTTGGGCACCTCTAGCTAACTTCCTAGAGTCAGTTTCGGGCACCTCTAGGGCTGTTGAGTCTCTTTTGCTAAACTTCTTTCCTAGAGCCAGTGTTAGGCACCTCTGGGGGCTATTCAAATGCTAAGTTTCCTATTCTAGTTGGCTAAAAGAGTTCTAAGCAGTATAACAGTCACAATTGTGTTTAAGTTTTCAGAACTATAGAAAGGCTCTAAACTTCTCCTAAAAATTATCCTAAAGTCACTGCCACGACAGGGCTGTCACGGCAGGTAAGTTCAGTTCACAGTTTTCAGCCAAAGTTTTCAATATTTTCATCATTTTTTTAAGATAAAAATAAACTAAGTAAAGACACAGATTTTAAACTAAGATGTACTCCATTAATGGAGGGTTGCCACTCCAAGCTTGAAGGTTGCATGCCCTCAATGCAAATGACAATTAAAAAAACAAAATATAAGGCAGTACATCACAAAATATATTGCAGGCAGCAAAATATAAGATAAGAAACTTAAATTTAGTCGTTGTCTTCGCTGCTGGTGCTGAGGCGGATCTGGCGGCAGGCTCTGGCTTTCGGGGCGGGCTGGGGCACGGGGGAGGCGGATATGTTCTTGGCCTTGGCCTCTCGTGGTGGCTGGACTCTGGTTGGGGAGATGTGAGGGGGTTGCTCCACAACCTGAACGACCGAGCTGCTGCTGCTGCTCTCCCCGCTGCTGATGTCACTGCTGTTGCTGCTGCTGGCTTTTGGCATGTTGTTCTTATCGGCCATCCGCTTCTGCCTCTTCACGGGGGAGAATTTCTTTGAAAAATTCCTCTTTATAGAGGGTTCAGTATCGTTGGCGGCCCAAACAGAAGAGGAGGAGAACCCAGCAACAAAGGCATCTAGATCCTCCGATGCCATACGACGTTTTGTACCTTGGGCAGATGCTTCAGCATGGGTGCTGCCTGCTGCTGTCGGGGCAGGCGATGGTGTTGAGGTGGCAGAGGGCGTTCGTGGGGTAGCAGCAGGTGTAGGAGTGTGGCCAGGAGTAGTGACAGTAAAGTAATGGGCAGGAAAAGTAGGGAAGGCAACATCAGGAAAATTTAAAGAATTTTGTATAAATGTTACCGTAGAGGCAGCAAAGTCCCTGATGAAAGTCATTAAGCCCAGCTGTCATTCCTCCAGTTTCTGAATGGCAGCTAATATCTGGGCGGAGGAGTCTGTCTGGGCAGCTGCTGCGGCAGCTGGTTTAGTGTTGCTGCTCTGTCGTTTCTGCTATGGCAGCAGCGGGGTCGAATGACGACAGAGGGGTGGCAGCAGTCAGCTCCATAAGGCTGAGGATGTTCTTTTCAGTCCACCCTCTTCCTTCGACTATCATATCAGTGCGCACCTCGGGGACATTATGGCCGCGGCAGAGCGAAGTAATGAGGTATGGTAGGTAGAGGGGACCCGTTGGTCTATGCGCACACTCCAAAATACTTTCTCGAATAAAGCTGCCCACATTAATGGGCCGTTCATGTAGAATAGAATGTATCAACGCTAACCTTGGTTGGTCGACGGTGGTGTTGTGGGATGACGGCATGATCCTCTTCTTTATGAAGGCATTCCATAACTTTGCCTCCGGCAGCAACTGGGTCCTTCTCACAGTCCTTGGATTTTTTCTGCTGGTGTTCCATTGAATCCCAGCATTGGTCAACTCTGCCATGACAGCGTCGTAGGCAGCAGTGTCTAGTGTATTCAGGAATTGCTGGTGGGCATCGTCATTGATACCGATGTAGAAGCCATAGAGGGTATTAATGTATTCTGCTTCAAATGGCACCTCCTTCCCTCGAATTAACATTGCTGTCTTTGTCCTGCTGCTGATGGCAGCATAGAACTCTCGAACTAGCGTAACATTCATTTCCTCTGGCTGCTCCGCAAAGGTTTGCCACTGTAAAGCTCTAATCTTCCGGGCTATGAATGGTTTGAGGCCCAGATTTTCTTCCGTCGGTGTGTAGATGAAGCCTCTCTCTTCCCACATGTCTCTGCTAGCAAAGGAACATGGGGGAGTTGCTGTCGGTGAGGAAGTGGAGGCAGCATTGCGTCGGGTTTTCCTAGAAGACATATTTGTGCAAGGGTTGTGAAAAGCAAATGAAAACAAATGAAAACTAAAGAGGGAGAGCAAGTAAGAAAGGCAGAAGTGAGTGAAAATGAAAATGAAACGGGGTTATATAGAGAAAAATTTGCTGCCCGTTGAAGCTGTAACGGCAGGCGCGAATAACGGGGCCAGCTATTGTACGTTAGCGTGTCTTACGCGTTTGACACACGTTTCCGCGTCTGTTACGCGTCTGTGACGTGTTTCCGCGTCTGTCGTGACAGCGTGATGACAGCCTGTATTTTTCGCGTCTGTCGCGGCAACTGTAACGATAGGCTTCAACATTTGGGCTTTGTTGGGCTGATGGATGGATGGTGGGCTGAGTTCACTTCTCCTATTCTTCTTGACTCCTTTATTTCCTAAAAACAATAAACATAAAAAAAATTAATCAAAATAAAATAAACCTTATTTCTTAATAAATAATAATAAAAATAAAATTTAGGTTAAATTAGGGATGCCAGGTGGGGCATCTCCTAAGGTAACCACTTCCTGCATTCCTGAGGCTTCAGTCCCCTGATAATGCTTGAGACGTTGTCCGTTGACTTTGAATTGGTGCCCGTCTTTTAATGATCGGATTGTTATGGCACCATGGGGAAAAACTTGTACGACTTGGAATGGGCCAGACCATCTAGATTTTAGTTTCCCTGGGAAAAGTTTCAGTCTAGAATTGAATAACAATACAAGCTTCCCTGGGAAAAACTGTCGTAGCAGCAACTTTTTGTCATGCCACTTCTTCGTTTTATCCTTGTAGATTCTAGCATTGTCATAGGCCATTGTTCGGATTTCTTCAATTTCGTTCAGATCTAACAACCTTTTTTTCCATGCCCTGTCCAATTCCATATTCACTGCCTTGATCGCCCAATATGCTCTGTGCTCTATCTCGACAGGTAGATGACATGTTTTCCCATAAATCAATCGGTACAAAGACATTCCCAATGGAGTTTTGAAAGCTGTTCTATATGCCCATAACGCATCATTGAGGAGTAAAGACCAGTCTTTCCTAGTTGGCTTAACCATCTTCTCAAGAATGTTCTTAACTTCCCTATTAGATATCTCAACTTGTCCATTGGTCTGTGGGTGATATGTTGTCGTGATCCGATGCTTGACACCGTATTTCTTCAAGGCAGCAGCAATAACCCTGTTGTCGAAATGTCTCCCTTCATCACTTATAATCGCCTTAGTGATGCCAAACCTAGAAAAGATATTTTTGTGTAAAAACCTTTGGACTGTCTTGGCATCATTCTTTTGAGTTGCGATAGCTTCGACCCACTTAGAGACATAATCCACTGCTAGGAGGATGTATAGATTCCCACATGAAGATGGAAAAGGTCACATAAAATCAATCCCCCAAACTTCAAAGATTTCGACTTTTAGAATGTTCTGCAGTGGCATCTCGTTTCTCCTTGAGATGTTTCCTGTCCTTTGGCACCTGTCACAGCTCTTGTAGAAGATTTGTGCATCTTTATACAGTGACGGCCAGTAAAATCCTGACTGCAGCACTTTGGCAGCAGTTTTGTTGCCTCCTAAGTGACCTCCATACTGTGATGCATGGCAGTGATGAAGTATGTCTTCTTGCTCTTCTTGTGGTACACACCTCCTTATAACCTGATCTACACAGATTTTGAAAAGAAGAGGTTCGTCCAAATAATAATGCTTAACATCATTTTGGAACCTCTTCCTGGCATGATAATTAAGATCAAAAGGAATTATTCCGCTAACTAAGAAATTAACGAAATCAACATACCAGGGGAGTTCAGAAGACTTACCTGCCGCCATGGCTGTCGCGGCAGTGACTGCGGCAGCAAAGAGCTGCTCATCTGGGAAGGTCTCCAATATGTTTGTCTCATCTATTGGTAGACTCTGTCCCTTCTCCAACCTTGACAAGTGATCTGCCACCTAATTTTATGTCCCTTTTTTGTCCTTGATTTCAAGGTCGAATTCTTGCAATAGTAGGATCCACCGTATCAATCTAGGCTTTGCATCCTTTTTCGCGAACAGATACTTCAGGGTAGAATGATTTGTGTGCACTATTACCTTCGTTCCGAGTATGTAAGAACGAAACTTGTCAATGGAGAACACCACAGCTAATAACTCCTTCTCTGTGGTGGTGTAGTTCACTTGGGCGTCATTCAGTGTCTTGTTGGCATAATATATACCATGAAATAATTTGTCTCTCCGCTGCCCAAGTGCTGCCCCGACAGCATAATCACTAGCATCACATATAATCTCAAATGGCTGTGTCCAGTCTGGTGGCTGTACTATTGGGGCTGTTACCAGTTTTTCCTTCAGAACCTTGAATGCTTCAATACATTCATCATTAAAGTCAAAGGGTCGGTTCTGCTCCAGAAGATGGCATAGGGGCTTGGTGATTTTTGAGAAATTTGCAATGAATATCCGATAAAAACCAGCATGTCCCAAGAAACTTCTAATACCCTTGATTGTGGTCGGCGGCGGTAACTTTTCGATCACTTCTATTTTGGCCCTGTCGACTTCTCTACCACGGCAGCTAATCTTATGGCCAAGGACTATCCCTTCGTCCACCATAAAGTGGCATTTTTCCCAATTTAAGACCAGGTTTTCTTTTTCACATCTTTCAAGTACCTTTTGTAGATTGCCTAGGCAGTTCTCAAAATCATCCCCAAAGACTGAAAAATCATCCATAAAAATTTCAAGGAAGTCCTCCACCATATCGGAGAATATGGCCATCATGCACCTTTGGAAGGTGGCAGGTGCATTGCATAATCTAAACGGCATTCTCCTAAAAGCATACGTTCCGTAGGGGCATGTGAAAGTCATCTTTTCTTGATCTTCTGGTGCGATAGCTATTTGATTATAACCTGAATAACCATCAAGAAAACAATAGTAAGGTTTACCCGCTAATCTATCAAGCATTTGATCAATAAAGGGTAAAGGAAAGTGGTCCTTTCGGGTAGCTTTGTTAAGCTTCCGATAGTCCATACAAACCCTCCAACAAGTCACAGTCCTGGTTGGGATTAACTCATTGTTTTCTTTAGTCACCACGGTCATTCCTCCTTTCTTGGGAACGCATTGCATCGGGCTCACCCATTTGCTGTCGGAGATGGCGTAAATAATACCAGCATCTAACCACTTGATTATCTCTTTACCCACCACCTCTTTCATCGCATGGTTTAGCCGCCTTTGAGCATCTATAGTCGGCTTATGATCTTCCTCTAAAAGGATTTTATGCATACATAACGCCGGACTAATGCCTTGAATATCAGCTATCGTCCATCCAATTGCCTTTTTGTGCTACTGCAGCATCCCTATTAACTGTTATTCTTGTTCCTGCATCAACTTGGAAGAGATGATTACGGGCAACGTGTCATTTGAACCAAGAAAAGCATACTTTAGTTGCCCTGGCAGGGGTTTCAGTTCTAAAACAGGGGGCTCAACAGTAGATGGCTTTTGGATTGCATGGTTATCCGAAGTATAATTTAAAGGTTCGAATAACTTACCTGGACGATCGCCTATCCAGTTTACCTCCTCCTGATCTTCAGTATCAGATGTATCGGATTCTGAGGAGTTGCTGTCGTCAGTGATGTCGTGACAGTCCCGTAGGTGGCTGCCAAGGCAGTGACCAATTTTGATGTCGTGATAGCCTGACCTGATGCAGGGTTGATCAAGGGTAACTTCAGTGATAGCCTTGCATTCCTCTTCTACATCAGCATGCTTCATAGCTTGGAGAACATTCAATTTTACCTCTTGGTCGTTTACTCTCATGGTGAGCTCTCCTTTTTCCACATCAATTAGTGATCTTCCCGTGGCTAAGAAGGGTCGCCCAAGGATGATTGGTGCGTTTTCATCTGCTTCACAATCTAAAACAAGAAAGTCAGCAGGAAAAATAAATTTATCCACTCTTACCAGAATATCTTCAATTTTTCATTCCGGATGAACGTAAGAGCGGTCTGCCAGCTGCAGAATTACTATCATGGGCCGAGCTTTTCGAATACCTAATTTCTGAAAAACAAATTTTGGCATTAAATTAATACTAGCACCAAGATCACAAAGTTCCTTACCCACATATTTATCTCCGATTACACAAGGTATGATGAAGCTCCCCGGATCCTTCTTTTTCTGGGGTGGCTGCCTATGAAGAATACTCATGCATCCTTCTGTCATCTTAACCGTTTCAAATTCCCCAATTTAGATTTCTTTGACATGACATCCTTGAGAAATTTGGCATAACCGAGCATCTAACAGCGGAATGTTAATATGAACCTGCTTAAAAATATCATAGATCTTTTTGAGCTGAGATTCTTGCTTCGCTTGCTGTAACCGTTGAGGAAAAGGGGGTGGGGGATGAAAATCAGCAATACGTCCTTCCCACTGCATACGAATCTGAGGAGGTTTGGGTTCATCATTTTTCTCCTTTGTCGCTTCTGTTGTCGTAACAGGTTTATCGGCAGCAGTCTGTTTGTTACCTGTCGGGGCAGCTTCCTCGGCAGGTCTGTCCAAGGCTGGTTTCCTTACTGTTTCAGCTTCCTTTTCCAGCCCTGGTAGTTTCTTCCCACTCCTAGTAGTAACGGCCTTACACTGCTCATGTGTGGGCTGCCTAGCATTTTCAGTATTACTAGGAAATCCTCCAGTCTGCCTTGGCTTGATATGTTGGGAAATCTACCCATTTGTGTCTCCAAAGATTTCAGAGTAGCTTCATGATTCGTCATCCGCATCTCTGTTTTATCCATGAATGTCTCTATTTTCTTGACAAACTGATTCATATTCTCAATATAAGTACCTGTCTGAGACATAAAAGTAGCCAGAGTCTGTTCCAGTATACTGTTTGTGGCAGCTGGTGGCTGTTGTTGCTGCTGCTGCGGTTGCAGTTGTTGTCGAGTCAACAATCTAGGTCCTCCCTGGTTCTGATTACTGTGTGCTTGAGGATTCAGAGCATTATTAGGATTACTCCAAGAAAACTTGGGATCCTTTCTCCAGTTGGGATTATAGTTGTTGGAGTTGTAATTCGGCTTGTAGTTTCCAACATATTTTCCCTCTTCTAACTGTATAGGACACTCATCCGAACTATGATTTCCCTCACTGATTTCACATACCTCATCAACAGCAAATCCATGTTGTGCATCATCATTCAAGAGCTTTTTCATTGCCTTAGTAAGGTATGCCACATGTGATTTCATTGTGCTGTCGGCCTCATAATCCTTAACAGCTAGTACCCGTTTACCCCCTCTTCTTGCAGTCGGAAACTGCTTTTCATTCTTGGCCAGATTTTTCAATACTAGCATTGCCTCGTCTGGATCTTTATCCAATAATAGTCTGTTTGCTGCTGAATCAATTCGAATACGAGTTTGTAAGTTGGCAGCATTATAAAACTTAGTTACCTGATTCCAGACGGGGAATCCATGCATTGGGCAGTTCCGTAGAAGAGTAGTAAATCTGTCCCAGGCCTCGTGCATTGGCTCGTCATCTTCCTGTTGAAAAGTAGCAATTTCATTACGTAATCGCTCAGATAAATGTGAAGGATTAAAACGAGATAAAAATTCACGAGACAAATCTGCCCAAGTTCTAATTGAACCAGGCGTAAGTTTATTCCACCAAGTCTTTGTTCTGTCCCTTAATGAATGGGGAAATAACCGAAGCCTCAGTATCTCCGGATTAACTCCTGGTAGTCTAAATGAACCGCAGATCTCCTGGAACGTTTTTAGATGCTCTCTAGCATCCTCTGTAACAGCACCACTGAATTGACTGGCATTGTTGATCATGCTAAACATAACAGGTTTCAGCTCGAAGTTGTCAACATCTATGTCCGGCAGCGTGGTTTCCAGTTCTACATGATCGTTCAACATGTAGTCACGACAGGACCGTCGTCCGGCAGCAGCAGCAGGCTCGACGACAGGCTGTCTACCCTCTCCCTCTCCAACAGGAGGGTCGTCTCCTCGGTGTGCCATTGTCTCTAACTGTTCCTCAAGGTACTCGTTCCTGGCTAGAATGTGACGAAGTCTGTTCTTGAGATTGAATAAATGTTCGATTTTCGGATCTAATGGATACTCAGGATCTTCACCTCGTTTCGATCTGCGCATAAACAAGAAACCTTGTGAAAAGCAAGAGTTGAACACACCAAAGAAAAACAGAAAAATAAAAATAAAAACAAAAACAAAAAGTGCAGTAAAAGAAAAGGTAGAGTTATGTTGCCAATCCCTGGCAACGGCGCCAAAAACTTGTTGCGTGTAAAATAGTCTATCGCAATGGTAGTGCAAGTATAAACGACGCAAGTAGTAAAGTGATACGAAGTATCGGATATCGTCTCCACAGGGATTGGGCTAATAGCTTCACCTTAATTCACTGCACGAAAGTAACGAAAATATTTGAGAAGTTGTCACGAAATAATAAAGAGAACTTAAATAAAAGAATAGGAAAATCAAGATAGAGAGAATGGGCTGGTATTGAATTGCTCAGTAGTGCAGGTATTGCTAAGTCTCGGAACTCCAGTTCTGTCGTCGTCCCTGTCGCAGCAGCACCTGTCGCGGCAGCAGTCCGTTGCTTGTCGCGGCAGCGAACAAGCAACTCAGTACTTCAAGTTTGGAAAGAATCCCAGATGCGCCTTGGCCTATCCCTAGGTCCAAGTTTGTTGATGATCACGTCTTTGATGATACCTCCCGGCGTGAATCGAATGATGAACACCGATGTGGATGAATTCTTCTTTAGCCACTTAACCTCGTCCTATCCCTAGGTCCGAGATAGTTCAACTATAAGCTAGAGAACTTGCTCATATTTCTTTCGTATACTTAACTCTCTCGATGCTAAGTAAATAGATAACCTCACAATGCTCTCCCGATGCTCTTGCAAGATATTAATAACCAAAATAAGAGAACTTGAAGTTTATTTTACTGAACTGAAAATTCCTAAAACAAAACAACCCTTGCAACTACTTTACAAATCAACCCGTGGCCCTAGGGGGAATTTAGAACATGTTGTGGGAAGGAAAACGGCTAGAGTTTTGGGATGGAAGCTAGGGTAATCGGTTATGCCTCCTAGGTCAAAATATATGCCCTTATATAAGCTTTGTGTCCAAGTTATCTAAAGTAGCAAGAATACAACTTTAAATGAAAGTATAATTCTAATAAAGACTAAATCTTCAAGGAATCTACTTTCCAGCCGTCATCTTTCTAGCTAGGGATTTTCTCTCCTTGAACTTTGGGCTTGACATTCCTTTTGATCTGAGGCTTGGAAAAATATGAGGATTTCACACGACAGACGGGCTGAATTTTCTCTATCTGTCGAGGTCCACTTTGCTTATTCTCCTCAAAACTGTTGTCGTCCTCTGCTGTCACGACGACAACCTTGGCAGCAGCGTCCTCCTTGACTGCTTGTCCAGTTCCAGCTCTTTTGTTTCACTGCCCAGCGCCTGCCCATTCCGTCTGCTACGGTAGCAACCTGCAAAAACAGCCATTCTTAGTAGAAATTGTGCCTTTTAATATATTTGTGATGTTTTGCTGTAAACTGACCTAAATGCAATAAATAATGCTTGAATGCAGCAGAAATATGGGTTAAATAGGGTGTAAATAATAGAACTTTTACACACTCAACACTAGAGATAGGTTGTTTTTCCCTAGGTCGAAATACATGCCCTTATATAGGCTTTGGGTCCAAGTTTTCTAAAATAGCAAGAATACAACTTTAAGTTAAAGTACAACTCTAATAAAGACTAAATCTTCAAAGAATCTAACTTTAAGTTGTCCTCCTTCTTGCTTGGGATTTTCTCTCCTTGAACTTTGGGCTTGGCATTCCTTTCGATCTAGGGCTTCGAAAAATATACTGTTTTTCCACGACAGACGGGCGTAATTTTCTCTATCTATTGAGGTCCACTTTGCTTCTTCTCCTTAATACTGTTGTCGTCCTCTGCTGTCAGGGCGGCAACCATGGCAGCATCGTCCTCCTTGACTGCTCGTTCAGTTCTAGCTCTTCTGCTTCTTTGCCCAGCGCCTGCCTCTTCAGCTGCTACAGCAGCAACCTGCAAAAGCAACCGATTTCAGTAAAAACTGTGTCATTTAATATATTTGTGATGTTTAACTGTAAACTGGCCTAAATGCAATGAATAATGCTTGAATGCAGCAGAAATATGGGTTAAATAGGGGTAAATAATAGAACTTTTACACACTCAACACACCCCCAAACTCAAGTTTTTGTTTGCCCTCAAGCAACTAAGACCTAAAAGAAAAATAAAATATTTTTGTTTTGGCTTAAAACATTCAACTTTCCCTTACCCTCCATTCGCTCTCTGTGATGGCAGCATCTTGTCGGATAATCTAGGATCTGTCCGGAGTCTCACTATAGTCCTCGTGCAGTGTGTGCATGCTTGTGAACAGTTATATGCCAAGACTCTCTTAGTTTCACTAGAAAATTTTAGCCCTTAACTCGAATTTTTAAGCCAAAGTTTATCTTTTGAAGGCATCTTTTTTTTCATGCTCCTTTGATTTTTTTTTCGTTTTGACTCGATTTCACTATTTTTTAAGCTAAAGTTTCACTAGAGCCAGTTTTAGGCACCTCTAGCTAACTTTCTAGAGCCAGTTTCGGGCACCTCTAGGGCTGTTGAGTCTTTTGCTAAACTTCTTTCCTAGAGCCAGTGTTAGGCACCTCTAGGGGCTATTCAAGTGCTAAGCTTCCTATTCTAGTTGACTAAAAGAGTTCTAAGCAGTATAACAGTCACAAATGTGTTTAAGTTTTCAGAACTATAGGAAGGCTCTAAATTTCTCCTAAAAACTATCCTAAAGGCACTGCCACGACAGAGCTGTCACGGCAGGTAAGTTCAGTTCACAGACTTAAGCCAATTTTTCATATTTTCAATTTTTTAAAGACAATAAACTAAGTAAAAGACACAATTTTGAAACTAAAATGGACTCCATTAACGGAGGGATGTCACCCCCAAACTCGAGGGTTGCATTGCCCTCAATGCAAATGACAAGTAAAAGTAAAGATAAAACAGTACATCACAAAATAGATAGGCAGACAGCAAAAAGAAGATAAGAAACTTAATTTTTAATCACTGTCTTCGCTGCTGCTGCTGACTCTGATCTGGCGGCGGGCATGAGCTTTTGGAGCTGGCTGGCACATCGGGGAGGTAGATGTGTTCTTTGCTTTGGCCTCCCGTGGTTGTTGGATCCTAGTTGGGGAGATATGAGGGGGTTGCTCCACAACCTGGACTTCAGAGCTGCTGCTGCTGTCACTACTGCTGCTGTCGCTGGCTCTTTGCATGTTGTTTTTGTCCACCATTCGCTTCTGCCTCTTCACCGGTGAGAACTCCTTCGATAAATTCCTCTTTAATAGAGGGTTCATTGTTATTGGCGGCCCAAACGGAGGAGGACGAGAAACCGAAAATGAAGGTGTCAAGCTCCTCTGATGTCATTATGCGTTTCGTGCCACGGGCAGACGACTCAGCGCGGTTGCTGCCGGCGGCTGTCGGGGCAGTGATGGTGTTGAGGCGGCAGAGGGTGTTCGTGGTGTGGCAGCAGGTGTGGGAGTGTGGGCAGGTGTAGTGACAGTAAAATAATGTGCAGGGAAGGTGGGGAAGACAGCATCAGGGAAATTTAAAGAATTATAGATAAAGTTTACCGTAGAGGCAGTAAAATCCCTGATGAAGGTCATCAGACCGAGCTGCCGTTCCTCCATCTTCTGAATGGTAGCTAAGATCTTGTAGGAGGAGTCTGTCGGGGCGGCTGCTGCAGCAGCTGGTTCAGTTTCTGGCTGCTCTGTCATGTCTGCTGTTGCGGCAGCTGGATCAAATGACGACAGAGGAGTGGCAGCGGTCAGCTCCATAAGGCTGGGTATGTTCTTTTTTGTCCAACCTTTTCCTTGGACTCGAAGGTCAGTGGTCACTTCTGGTACGCCATGGCCACGGCAGAGTGAGGTGGTGAGGTATGGGAGATAAAGCGGACTCGTCGGTCTGTGTGCGCACTCCAAGATGCTTTCACGGATATAGCTGCCCACGTTAATGGGCCTCTCATGTAGTATGGAGTGAATTAAGGCTAACCTGGGCTGGCCGACCGTTGTATTGTGTGACGACGGCATGATACGCTTTTTGATAAAAGCATTCCATAATTTAGCCTCCGGCAGCAGTTGAGTCCTCTTTACCGTCCGTGGTTTCTTGCGGCTGGTGTTCCATTGAGTGCCCTCATCTGTCAGCTCTGCCATAACAGCATCATAGGCAGCAGGGTCTAAAGTGTTGAGGAACTGTTGGTGAGCGTCGTCGTTGCTACCGACGTAGAATCCATACAGTGTGTTAATGTACTCAGCTTCGAACGGCACTTCTTTTCCTCATAAAATCACCGTTGTCTCCGTCCTGCTGCTAATGGCAGCATAGAATTCTTGTACCAACGAGACGTTCATCTCTTCAGGCTGTTCAGCAAAAGTCTGCCACTGCAGAGCTCGAATTTTTCGGGCTATGAACGGCTTGAGGCCCAGATTTTCCTCCTTCGATGTGTAAATGAATCCTCTCTCTTCCCACATATCTCTTATTGCAAAGGAGCGTGGGGTGGTTGTTGTCGGTGTGGAACTGGAAGCAGCATTCCTACGGGTTTGCCTAGAAGACATTGTTGCAAGGGCTGTGAAAATGAAAATGAAAGCAAGTAAAATCTAGAGAAAGCAAGTAAGAAGAGTAGAAGTGAGTGAAAATGAAAAATGAAACGGGGTTATATAGAGAAGGATTTGCTGCCCGTTGGAGTTGTAACGGCAGGTGCGAATAACGGGGCCAGTTGTTATGCGTTAGCGTGTCTGACGCGTCTGTCACGCGTTTTCGTGTCTTCTGCGCGTCTGTGACGTGTTTCCGCGTCTGTCGTGACAGCCTGTATTTTTCGTGTCTGTCGCGGCAGCTGTAACGACATGCTTCAAAATTTGGGCTTTGTTGGGCTGGTGGATGGATGGTGGGCTGAGTTCACTTCTCCTGTTCTTCTTGTCTCCTTTATTTCCTAAAAACTGAAAAAACAAAAGCTTTATTCAAATAAAATAAATCTTATTTCCTAATAAATAATAAGTACTAATAAAACTAAAAATAAAAATAAAAATTAGGTTAAATTAGGAATGTCGGGTGGGGCATCTCCTAAGGTAACCACTTCCTGCATTCTTGGGGCTTCAGTCCCCTGATAATGCTTTAAGCGATGTTCGTTGACTTTGAATTGGTGCCCGTCTTTTAATGATCGGATTGTGATGGCACCATGAGGGAAAACCTGTACGACTTGGAATGGGCCAGACCATCTAGATTTTAGCTTCCCTAGAAAGAGTTTCAATCTAGAATTGAATAGCAATAAAAGCTGCACTGGGCAGAACTGTCGTGGCAGCAACTTCTTGTCATGCCACTTCTTAGTTTTATCCTTGTAGATTCTTGCATTGTCATAGGCCATTGTCTGGATTTCTTCAATTTCATTCAGATCTAATAGCCGTTTCTATCCTGCCTTGTCCAAGTCCATATTTACTGCCTTGATTGCCCAGTATGCTCTGTGCTCTATCTCGACAGGTAGATGACATGTTTTCCCATAAATCAATCGGTATGGAGACATTCCCAATGGAGTTTTAAAAGCTGTTCTATAAGCCCATAATTCATCATTAAGGAGTAAAGACCAATCTTTCCTAGTTGGCTTCACCATCTTCTCAAGAATGTTCTTAACTTCCCTGTTGGATATTTCAGCTTGTCCATTGGTCTGTGGGTGATATGTTGTCGCTATCCGATGCTTCACACCATACTTCTTCAAGGTGGCAGCAATAACCCTATTGTCGAAATGTCTCCCTTCATCACTGATAATCGCCTTAGGGATGCCAAACCTAGAAAAGATGTTTTTGTGCAAAAACCTTTGTACTGTCTTGGCATCATTCTTTTGAGTGGCGATAGCTTCAACCCACTTAGACACATAGTCTATTGCCAGGAGAATGTATAAATTCCCACATGAAGATGGGAATGGTCCCATGAAATCAATCCCCCAAACGTCGAAGATTTCGACTTCAAGAATGTTCTGCAGCGGCATCTCGTGTCTCCTTGAGATGTTTCCTACCCGTTGGCACTTGTCACAACTCTTGTAGAAGATTTGTGCATCTTTATACAGTGACGGCCAGTAGAACCCTGACTACAGCACCTTGGCAGCAGTTTTGTTGCCTTCTAAGTGACCTCCATACTGTGAAGCATGGCAGTGATGAAGTATGTCTTCTTGCTCTTCCTGTGGTACATTTCTCCTTATAACCTGATCTGCACAGATTTTGAAAAGAAGAGGTTCGTCCCAATAATAATGCTTAACATCATTTTGGAACCTCTTCCTGGCTTGATAATTGAGGTCAGAAGGAATTATTCCGCTAACTAAGAAATTAACGAAATCAGCATACTAGGGGAGTTCAGAGGACTTACCTGCCGCCATGGCTGTCGCGACAGTGACTGTGGCAGCAAATAGCTGCTCATCAGGGAAGGTCTCCAATATGTTTGTCTCATCTGTCGGTAGACTCTGTCCCTTCTCCAACCTTGACAAGTGATCTGCCACTTGATTTTATGTCCCCTTTTTGTCTTTGATTTCAAGGTCGAATTCTTGCAATAGCAGGATCCAACGTATCAATCGAGGCTTTGCATCCTTTTTCGCGAACAGATACTTCAAGGCAGAGTGGTCTGTGTGCACTATGACCTTCGTTCCAAGTATGTATGAACGAAACTTTTCAATGGAGAATACCACAGCTAATAGCTCCTTCTCTTTGGTGATGTAGTTCACTTGGGCGTCGTTCAATGTCTTGCTGGCATAGTATATGAAATGAAATAATTTGTCTCGTCGCTGCCCAAGTGCTGCCCCGACAGCATAGTCACTAGCATCACACATAATCTCAAATGGCTGTGTTTAGTCTGGTGGCTGTACTATTGGGGTTTTTACCAGCATTTCTTTTAGAACCTTGAATGCTTCAGTACATTCATCGTTAAAGTCGAAGGGTCGGTTATGCTCCAGAAGATGGCATAGGGGCTTGGTGATTTTTGAAAATTTTGCAATGAATCTCCGATAAAAACCAGCATGTCCTAAGAAACATCTAATTCCCTTGACTGTGGTGGGCGGCGGCAGCTTTTCGATCACTTCTATCTTGTCTCTACCGACTTCTATGCCACGGCAGCTAATCTTATGGCCAAGGACTATCCCTTCATCCACCATGAAGTGACATTTTTCCCAGTTTTATACTAAGTTTGCTTTTTCACATCTTTCGAGTACCTTTTGTAGGTTGCCTAGGCAGCTTTCAAACTCGTCCCCAAAGACTGAAAAATCATCCATAAAAATCTCTAGGAAGTCCTCCACCATATCGGAGAATATGGCCATCATGCACCTTTGGAAGGTGGCTGGTGCATTGCATAATCCAAATGACATTCTCCTAAAAGCATACGTGTCGTACGGGCATGTGAATGTCGTCTTTTCTTGATCTTCCGGTGCGATAGCTATTTGATTGTAACCTGAATAACCATCAAGAAAACAATAATAAGGTTTACCCGCTAGTCTATCAAGCATTTGATCAATAAAGGGTAAAGGAAAGTGGTCCTTTCGGGTAGCTTTGTTGAGTTTCCGATAGTCCATAGAAACCCTCCAACCGGTCAAAGTCCTGGTTGGGATTAACTCATTGTTTTCGTTGGTCACCACGGTCATTCCTCCTTTCTTGGGGTACACATTGCACCGGGCTCACCCATTTGCTGTCCGAGATGGCATAGATTATTCCAGCATCTAACCATTTGATTATCTCTTTTCGCACCACCTCTTTCATCGCATGGTTCAGCAGCCTTTGAGCATCTATAATCGGCTTATAATCATCCTCTAAAAGGATTTTATGCATACATAATGCCGGACTAATGCCTTGAATATCAGCTATCGTCCATCCAATAGCCTTTTTGTGCTGCTGCAGCATCCCTATTAACTGTTGTTCCTGTTCCTGCATCAACTTGGAAGAGATGATTACGGGCAACGTATCATTTAAACCAAGAAAAGCATATTTTAGCTGCCCTGGCAGGGGCTTAAGTTCTAAAACAGGGGGCTCAACAGTTGATGGCTTTTGGATTGCATGGTTATCCGAGGTATAATTTAAAGGTTCGAATAACTTACCTGGACGATCGCCTATCCAGTTTACCTCCTCCGGATCTTCAGTATCAGATGTATCATATTCCGAGGAGTTGATGTCGTCGTGACAGTCTTCTAAGTGGTTGCCGAGGTAGTGACCAATTTTTATGTCGTGACAGCCCGACCTGATGCAGGGTTGGTCAAGGGTAACTTTAGTGATAACCTTGCATTCCTCTTCTGTATCAGCATGCTTCATAGCTTGGAGAACATTCAACTTTATTTCTTGATCGTTCACTCTCATGGTGAGTTCTCCTTTTTCCACATCAATCAGTGATCTTCCCGTGGCTAAGAAGGGTCGCCCCAGGATGATTGGTGTGTTTTCATCTTCTTCACAACCTAAAACAAGAAAGTCAGCAGGAAAAATAAATCTATCCACTCTTACCACAATATCTTCGATTTTTCCTTCCGGATGAACGTAAGAGCGGTCTGCCAGCTGCAGAATTACTGTCGTAGGTTGAGCTTTTCCAATACTTAATTTCTGAAAAACAGATTTTGGCATTAAATTAATACTAGCACCAAGATCACAAAGTGCCTTACCCACATATTTATCTCCGATTAAATAAGGTATGATGAAGCTCCCTGGATCCTTCTTTTTCTGGGGTGGTTGCTTATGAAGAATACTCATGCATCCTTCTGTCATCTTAACCGTTTCAAATTCCCCAAGTTTAGATTTCTTCGACATGGCATCCTTGAGAAATTTGGCGTAACCGGGCATCTCCCTAACGGCATCTAACAGCGGGATGTTGATATGAACCTGCTTAAAAATATCAGAAATCTTTTTAAGATGTGTTTCTTGCTTCAATTGCTGTAACCGTTGAGGAAAAGGAGGTTGGGGACGATAATTAGCAATACGTCCGTCCCACTGCTTACGAATCTGAGGAGGTTTGGGTTCATCATCTTTCTCCTCGGTCGCTCTTGTCGTCGTGATAGGTTCATCGGCAGCAGGTTGTTTGTTACCTGTCGGGGCAGCTTCCTCGGTAGGTCTGTCCAAGGCTGGTTTCTTCATTGTTTCAGCTTCTGTCTCTGGCCCTGGTAGTTTCTTCCCACTCCTAGTAGTAATGGCTTTACACTGCTCATGTGTGGGCTGCCTAGCATTTTCAGTATTGCTAGGAAATCCGCCAGTCTGCCTTGGGTTGATATGCTGGGAAACCTGACCCATCTGTGTCTCCAAAGATTTCAGAGTAGCTTCATGATTTGTCATCCGCATCTCTGTTTTATCCATGAATGTCTCCGTCTTCTTGACCAATTGATTCATGTTCTCAATATAAGTTCCTGTCTAAGACATAAACGTAGCCAGAGTCTATTCCAGTATACTGTTTGTGGCAGCCAGTGGCTGTTGCTGCTGCTACTGCGGCTGCAATTGTTGTCGAGTCGGCAATCTAGGTCCTCCCTGATTCTGATTGTTGTGTGCTTGAGGATTCAGGGCATTATTAGGATTACTCCAAGAAAACTTGGGATCATTTCTCCAGCTGGGATTGTAGTTGTTGGAGTTATAATTTTGCTTGTAGTTTCCAACATACTTTCCCTCTTCTAATTGTATAGGACATTCATCTGAACTATGATTTCCCTCACAAATTTCACATACCTCTTCGACAGCAAATGCCAGCTGTGATTCATGGTTCAAAAGCTTTTTCATTGCCTTAGTAAGGTATGCCACCTGTGATTTCATCGTGTTGTCGGCCTCATAATCCTTAAGAGCTAGGACCCGTTTACCCCCTCTTCTTGCTGTCGGAAACTGCTCTTCATTCTTAGCCAGATTTTTCAGTACATGCATTGCCTCGTCCGTGTTTTTGTCCAATAGTAATCTGTTCGCTGCTGAATCAATTCGAATACAAGTTTGTAAGTTGGCAGCATTATAAAACTTGGTTACCTGGTTCTAGACAGGGAATCCATGCATTGGGCAGTTCCGTAGAAGAGTGGTAAATCTATCCCAGGCCTCGTGCATTGGCTCGTCATCTTCCTGTTGAAAAGTAGCAATTTCGTTACGTAATCGCTCAAATAAATGTGAAGGGATAAAACGAGATAAAAATTCACGAGACAAATCTGCCCAAGTTCTAATTGAACCCGGCGTAAGTTTATTCCACCAAGTCTTTGCTCTGTCCCTCAATGAATGGGGAAATAACCGAAGCCTCAGTATCTCTGTATTAACTTCTGGCAGTCTAAACGAACCACAGATCTCCCAGAACGTTTTTAGATGCTCCCTAGAATCCTCGGTAGCAGCACCACTGAATTGACCGGCGTTGTTGATCATACTAAACATAACAGGTTTCAGCTCGAAGTTGTGAATATCTATATCTGGCAGTGTGGTTTCCAGTTCTACATGATCATTCAACATGTAGTCACGACAGGACCGTCACACGGCAGTGTTGGGCGGGTTGCCGACAAGATGTATAATCTCTCCATCTCCAACAGGGGGGTCATTACCCAGGGGGTTCCCTTGGTTTTGCATCGTCTCTAACTGTTCCTCAAGGTACTCGTTCTTGGCTAGTATGTGACGAAGTCGATTCTTAAGATTGAATGAACGTTCGATTTCCTGATCTAATGGATACTCAGGTTCTTTTCCTCGTCTCTATCTGCGCATAAACAAGAAACCTTGTGAAAAGCAAGAGTTGAACAAACCAAAGAAAAACATAAAGTAAAAATAAAAAAAACGAAAAGTGCAGTAAAAGAAAAGGTAGAGTTATGTTGCCAGTCCCCGGCAACGGCGCCAAAAACTTGTTGCGTGTAAAAGAGTTTATCGCAATTGTAGTGCAAGTATACACGACGCAAGTAGTAAAGTGATACGAAGTATCGGATATCGTCTCCACAGGGACTGGGCTAATAGCTTCACCTTAGATTGCTGCACGAGAGTAAAGAAAATATTTGAGAAGTTGTCACGAAAATAATAAAGAAAACTTAAATAAAAGAGTAGAGAAATCAAGATAGAGAGAATGGGCTAGTATTGAATTGCTCAGTAGTGCATGTATTGTTGAGTCTAGGAAATCCAGTTCTGTCGTCGTCCCCGTCGCGGCAGCACCTGTCGCGGCAGCAGTCCGCTGCTTGTCGCGGCAGCGAACACTCAACTCAGTACTTCAAGTTTGGCAAGAATCCCTGTTGTGCCTTGGCCTATCCCTAAGTCCAAGTTTGTCGATGATCACGTCTTTGATGATACCTCCCGGCATGAATCGAAGGATGAGCACCGATGTTGTTGAATTCTTCTTTAGCCACTTACCCTCGTCCTATCCCTAGGTCCGAGATAGTTCAACTATAAACTAGAGAACTCGCACTTATTCCTTTCGTATACTTAACTCTCCTGATATTAAGTAAATAGATAACCTCACAATGCTCTCCCGATGCTCTTGCAAGATGTTAATAACCAGAATAAGAGAACTTGAAGTTTATTTTATTGAACTGAAAATTCATAAAACAAAAGCAACCCTTGCAACTACTTTACAAATCAACATGTGGCCCTAAGGGGAATTTAGAACATGATGAGAGGATGAAAACGGCTAGGGTTTTGGGAAGAAGGCTAGAGATAGGTTGTTTTTCTCTAGGTCGAAATACATGCCCTTATATAGGCTTTGGGTCCAAGTTTTCTAAAATAGCAAGAATACAACTTTAAATTAAAGTACGACTCTAATAAAGACTAAATCTTCAAAGAATCTAACTTTAAGTCGTCCTCCTTCTTGCTTGGGATTTTCTCTCCTTTAACTTTGGGCTTGACATTCCTTTCGATCTAGGGCTTGGAAAAATATATTGTTTTTCCACGACAGACAGGCGTAATTTTCTCTATCTGTCGAGGTCCACTTTGCTTCTTCTCCTCAATATTGTTGTCGTCCTCTGCTGTCACGGTGGCAACCGTGGCAGCATCGTCATCCTTGACTGCTCATTCAGTTCCAGCTCTTCTGCTTCTCTGCCTAGCGCCTGCTTCTTCAGCTGCTACAGCAGCAACCTGCAAAAGCAACCGATTTCAGTAGAAATTGTGCCATTTAATATATTTGTGATGTTTAACTGTAAACTGACCTAAATGCAATGAATAATGCTCGAATGCAGCAGAAATACGGGTTAAATAGGGGGTAAATAATAGAACTTTTACACACTCAACACCCACAACAGTAATTTTGTAGCTGGAGGACCGCTCTTATGTTCATCCAGAAGGAAAAATCGAAGATATTCTGGTAAGAGTGGATAAGTTTATTTTTCCTGCTGACTTTCTTGTTTTAGATTGTGAAGCAGATGAAAACGCACCAATCATCCTGGGGCGACCCTTCTTAGCCACGGGAAGATCACTGATTGATGTGGAAGAAGGAGAACTCACCATGAGAGTAAACGATCAAGAAATAAAGTTGAATGTTCTCCAAGCAATGAAGCATGCTGATGTAGAAGAAGAATGCAAGGTTATCAATGAAGTTACCCTTGACCAACCCTGCATCAGGTCGGGCTGTCACGACACCAAAATTGGTCACTGCCTCGGCAACCACTTACAAGATAGTCACGACAGCAACTCCTCAGAATTTGATACATCTGATACTGAAGATCAGGAGGAGGTAAACTGGATAGGCAATTGTCCAGGTAAGTTATTCGAGCCTTTAAATTATACCTCGGATAACCATGCAATTCAAAAGCCACCGACTGTTGAGCCCCCTGTTTTAGATCTTAAGCCCCTGCCAGGGCAGCTAAAATATGCTTTTCTTGGTTTAAATGATATGTTGCCCGTAATCATCTCTTCCAAGTTGATGCAGGAACAGGAACAACAGTTAATAGGGATGCTGCAGCAGCACAAAAAGGCTATTGGATGGACGATAGCTGATATTCAAGGCATTAGTCCGGCATTATGTATGCATAAAATCCTTCTAGAGGATGATCACAAGCCGACTATTGATGCACAAAGGCGGCTGAACCATGCGATGAAAGAGGTGGTGCGAAAAGAGATAATCAAATGGCTAGATGCTGGAATAATCTATGCCATCTCGGACAGCAAATGGGTGAGCCTGGTGTAGTGCGTTCCCAAGAAAGGAGGAATGATCGTGGTAACCAACGAAAACAATGAGCTAATCTCAACCAGGACTGTGACCGGTTGGAGGGTTTGTATGGACTATCGGAAGCTTAACAAAGCTACCCGAAAAGACCACTTTCCTTTACCCTTTATTGATCAAATGCTTGATAGATTAACGGGTAAACCTTACTATTATTTTCTTGATGGTTATTCAGGTTACAATCAAATAGCTATCGCACCGGAAGATCAA
Organism: Hibiscus tridactylites; assembly: GCA_958450335.1. Lineage (NCBI taxonomy): Eukaryota > Viridiplantae > Streptophyta > Magnoliopsida > Malvales > Malvaceae > Hibiscus > Hibiscus tridactylites. The sequence continues at coordinate 44,072,943 of OY288291.1, forward strand.
GAAAAGACGACATTCACATGCCCTTACGGAACTTACGCTTTTAGGAGAATGCCTTTTGGACTCTGCAATGCACCAACCACCTTTCAAAGGTGCATGATGGCAATATTCTCCGATATGGTGGAGGATTTCCTAGAGATCTTTATGGATGATTTTTCAGTCTTTGGAGACAACTTTGAAAGCTGCCTAGGCAACCTACAGAAGGTGCTCGAGAGATGTGAAAAAGCAAACTTGGTTTTAAACTAGGAAAAATGTCACTTCATGGTGGATGAAGGGATAGTCCTTGGCCATAAGATTAGCTGCCGTGGCATAGATGTCGACAGAGCTAAGATAGAAGTGATTGAAAAGCTGCCGCCACCCACCACAGTCAAGGGAATCTGAAGTTTCTTAGCACATGTTGGTTTTTATCGGAGGTTCATTGCGAACTTTTCAAAAATCACCAAGCCCCTATGCCATCTTCTGGAGCAGAACCGACCCTTCGACTTTAACGCTGAATGTACTGAGGCATTCAAGGTTCTGAAAGAAAAGCTGGTAACAGCCCCAATAGTACAACCACAAGATTGGACACTGCCGTTTGAAATCATGTGTGATGCTAGTGACTATGCTGTCGGGGCAGCACTTGGGCAGCGCAGAGACAAACTCTTTCACGTCATATATTATGCCAGCAAAACATTGAACGACGCCCAAGTGAACTACACCACCACAGAGAAGGAATTATTAGCTGTGGTATTCTCCATTGACAAGTTTCGTTCTTATATACTTGGAACGAAGGTCATAGTGCACACAGACCACTCTGCATTGAAATATCTGTTCACGAAGAAGGATGCAAAGCCTCGACTGATACGTTGGATCCTGCTATTGCAAGAATTCAACCTTGAAATCAAGGACAAAAAGGGGACAGAAAATCAAGTGGCAGATCACTTGTCAAGGTTGGAGAAGGGACAAAGTCTACCGACAGATGAGACAAACATATTGGAGACCTTCCCAGATGAGCAGCTATTTGCTGCCACAGTCACTGCCGCGACAGCCATGGCGGCAGGTAAGTCCTCTGAACTCCCCTGGTATGCTGATTTCGTTAATTTCTTAGTTAGCGGAATAATTCCTCCTGACCTTAATTATCAAGCCATGAAGAGGTTCCAAAATGATGCTAAGCATTATTATTGGGACGAACCTCTTCTTTTCAAAATCTGTGCAAATCAGGTTATAATGAGATGCGTACCACAGGATGAGCAGGAAGATATACTTCATCACTGTCATGCTTCACAGTATGGAGGACACTTAGGAGGCAACAAAACTGCTGCCAAGGTTCTGCAGTCCGAATTTTATTGGTCGTCATTATATAAAGATGCTTAAATCTTATACAAGAGCTGTGACAAGTGCCAACGGACAGGAAACATCTCAAGGAGACAAGAGATGTCGCTGCCGAACATTCTTGAAGTCGAAATCTTCGACGTATGGGGGATTGATTTTATGGGACCTTTCCCATCATCATGTGGAAATTTATATATCCTCCTGGAAGTAGATTATGTGTCTAAGTAGGTTGAAGCAATCGCCACGCAAAAGAATGATGCCAAGACGGTTCAAAGGTTTTTACATAAAAACATCTTTTCCAGATTCAGCATCCCTAAGGCGATCATCAGTGATGAAGGGAGGCATTTCGACAACAAGGTTATAGCTGCTGCCTTGAAAAAGTATGGTGTTAAGCATCGGATTGCAACGTCATATCACCCTCAGACCAATGGACAAGCTAAAATATCCAACAAGGAAGTTAAGAACATTCTTGAAAAGATGGTTAAGCCAACTCGGAAAGATTGGTCTTTACACCTTACTGATGCGTTATGGGCCTATAGGACAGCTTTCAAAACTCCATTGGGAATGTCTCCTTATAGACTGATTTACGGGAAAACATGTCATTTACCTGTCGAGATAGAGCATAGAGCATACTGGGCAATCAAGACAGTCAATGTGGACTTGGAAAAGGCAGGGCAGAAAAGGCTACTTAACCTAAATGAAATTGAAGAAATTCGGACAATGGCCTATGACAACGCAAGAATATACAAGGATAAAACTAAGAAGTGGCATGACAAGTAGTTGCTGCCACGACAGTTCTGCCCAGGGTAGCTTGTGTTGCTTTTTAACTCTAGGTTGAAACTCTTCCCAGGGAAGCTGAAATCTAGATGGTCTGGCCCATTCCAAGTTGTACAGGTTTTTCCCCATGGTGCCATCACGATCAGATCTTTAAAAGACGGGCACCAATTCAAGGTCAATGGACAACGCTTGAAGCATTATCAGGGACTGAAGCCCCAAGAATGCAGGAAGTGGTTACCTTAGGAGATGCCCCACCTGGCATCCCTAATTTAACCTAAATTTTATTTTAATTATTTTTATTATTTATTATTTATTATTTATATATTAGGAAATTAGACTTATTTTATTTTTAAGAGAAATAATGTTTTTATTTTTATTTTTTTTAGGAAATAAAGGAGACAAGAAGAAAAGAAGAAGTTAATTCAGCCCAACATCTTTCCAACCGCCCAAATTTTGAAGTCTGTCGTTACAGCTGCCGCGATAGACGCGGAAAATATAGGTTGTCGACACGCTGTCGCGATAGACACGCAAACGCGTAACAGACGTGCAACAGACACGGAAACGCGTGACAGACGCGTCAGACACGCAAACGTGTAATAGCTGGCCCCGTTATTCGCGCCTGCCGTTACAGCTCCAACGGGCAGCAAACTCTTCTCTATATAAACCACATTTCACTATTCATTTTTCACTCACTTCTACTCTTCTTACTTGCTTCCTCAAGAATTTTTGCTTTCATTTTTATTCTCTCAACCCTTACAACCATGTCTTCCAGAAACACCCGTAGGAATGCTGCCTTAGGCTCCACCCCGACAGCATCAACCCCACGATCTATCCAGATCAGAGACATATGGGAGGAGAAGGGATTCATTTACACTTCCAAGGAGGGAAATTTTGGCCTGCATCCATTCATTGCTCGCAAAATAAGGGCTCTACAGTGGGAGATCTTTGCTGAACAACCTGAGGAGATGAACGTCTCTCTAGTTCGAGATTTCTATGCTGCCATCAACAGCAGAACGGCGACAACAGTTACCGTACGAGGGAGAGAGGTGCCCTTCGAAGCAGAATACATCAACACCTTGTACGGATTTCACGTGGGCAACAACGATGACGGTCACCAGCAATTTCTGAACAGCCTTGACTCTGCTGCCTATGATGCTGTCATGGCAGAGCTAACGGATGAAGGTACACAGTGGAACACAAATCGCAAGAACCCGAGGACGGTTAAAAGAGTTCAACTCCTGCAAGAAGATAAATTGTGGAACACTTTTATCAAAAAGCGCATCATGCCATCCTCACACAACACCACTGTCGATCAACCCAGGTTAGCCCTCATTCATTCGATTTTGCATGAGAGGCCTATAAATGTGGGCAGCTTCATCCATGAAAGCATTCTGGAGTGTGCACACCGGCCGACGGGACCGCTCTACCTTCCTTACCTCATCACAGCCATCTGCCGCGGCCATGGGGTACCTGAAGCTACCACCGATCTTAGAGTCCAAGGGAAGGGATGGACCGACAAAAACATCCTCAGCTTGATGGAGCTGACTGCTGCCACCCCGCTGTCATCCTTTGATCCCACTGCCACGGCAGCAGACACGACAGAGCCAACGGATAATGAACCTGCTACCACGGAAGCCAGGCAGCAAACAACAGCAGCAGCCCTGACCGATTCCTCCTCTCAGATCCTTGCTGCTATACAGAAGATGGAGGAACGACAGCTCGGTCTTATGAGCTTCATCAGGGATTTCACCGCCGCTACGGTACAATTCATCCAAACATCTTTAAATTTCTCTGATGTTGTATTTCCTACTTTCCCTGCCCATTATTTTGTTGTTCCAACCCCTACCCACACCCCAACACCTGCTGCCACACCAAGGACACCGTCTGCAGCATCCACACCAACCCCTGCCACGACAGCCGCCGGCAGCAACCGTGTAGCTGAGACTTCTGCCCGTGGAACAAAACGAAGAATGCCCCAGGAAGAGCTTGACGCCTTCATTGCCGGTTTCTCTTCTTCCTCCATTTAGGAGGAAAGCGACAATAAACCCTCTGCTAAGAGGAATCTCTCCAAAGAATTTACACTGGTGAAACGGCAGAAGAGAATGGCAGACAAAAACAAGCCGGATAGCGGCAGCGGCAGCAGTAGTGACGGCAGCAGCAGTGAGGACAGCAGCAGCAGTTCGGAGGTACAGGTTGTGGAGAAACCTCCTCACATCTCCCCTACCAGAATTCAACCTCCGAGGGAGGCCAAAACGAAGAACACATCTGCCTCCCCCATTCGCCAGCCAGTTCAGAAGGCCCGTGCCCGCCGACAGATCCACGTCAGCAGCAGCAGTGACGACAACGCATAAAATTTAAGTTTTTTTAAACTTATTTTGTTGTCTGCTTCTCTATATTTTGTGATGTACTTTTTGTTATCTTTTATTCTGTCATTTGCATTGAGGGCAATGCAACCCTTGAGTTTGGGGGTGGCATCCCTCCATTAATGGAGTCTAATTTAGTTTTAAAATTGTGTCTTTTACTTAGTTTATTTTTGCTTAAAAAATGAAAATTTTGGCTTAAGTCTTTGAACTGACTTACCTGTCGTGGCAGTGCCTTTAGGATAGCTTTAGGAGTAGTTTAGAGCCTTTCTATAGTTCTGAAACTTAAACACTATTTGTCATTGTTATACTGCCTAGAACTCTTTTAGTTAACTAGAATAGGAAGCTTAGCATTTGAATAGCCCCTAGAGGTGCCTAACACTGGCTCTAGGAAAGAAGTTTAGCAAAAGAGACTCAATAGCCCTAGAGGTGCCCGAAACCGGCTCTAGGAAGTTAGCTATAGGTGCCCGAAACCGGCTCTAGTGAAACTTTAGCTTAAAAAATAATAAAATCGAGTCAAAACAAAAAAATCAAAGGAGCATAAGAAGTGCCTTCAAAAAGATAAACTTTGGCATAAAAATTCAAGTTTGAGGCTGAAATATTCTAGTGAAACTAAGAGAGTCTTGGCATATAATTGTTCACAAGCATGCACACACTGCACGAGGACTATAGTGAGATTCCGGACGAATCCTAAGTTATCCCACAGGGTGCTGTCGTCAATAGAGAATGAATGAAGGGTAAGGGAAAGTTCACTGTTTTAAGCCAAAACAAAAATATTTGTTTTTCTTTTAGGTCTGAATTGCTTGAGGGCAAGCAAAAACTTGAGTTTGGGGTGTGTTGAGTGTGTAAAAGTTCTATTATTTACCTCCTATTTAACCCATATTTCTGTTGCATTCAAGCATAATTCATTGCATTTAGGGTAGTTTACAGTTAGACATCACAATTATATTAAAAGGCACAGTTTCTACTGAAATTGGTTGCTTTTGCAGGTTGCTGCTATAGCAGATAGAGGAGCAGGCGCTGAGCAGTGAAACAGCAGAGCTGGAACTGGATGAGCAGTCAAGGAGGACGATGCTGCCAAGGTTGCCGCCGTGGCAGCAAAGGACGACAGCAGTTTTGAGGAGAAGAAGCAAAGTGGACCTCGACAGAAAGAGAAAATTAAGCCCGTCTGTCGTGGAATACCACTATATTTTTCCAAGCCCTAGATCAGAATGAAGGCCAAGCCCAAGGTTCAAGGAGAGAAAATCCAAGCAAGAAGTAAGGACGAGTTAATGCTATATTCTCTGAAGATTTAGTCTTTATTAGAATTGTACTTTAATTTAAACTTGTATTCTTTCCATATTAGAAAACTTGGACCCAAAGCCTATATAAAGGCATGTAATTCGACCTAGGAGAGGACATCACCTATCTCTAGCCTTCTTCCCAAAACCCTAGCCGTTTTCATCCTCTCAACATGTTCTAAATTCCCCTTAGGGCCACGGGTTGATTTGTAAAGTAGTTGCAAGGGTTGCTTTTGTTTTAGGAATTTTTAGTTCAATAAAATAAACTTCAAGTTCTCTTATTCCGGTTATTAACATCTTGCAAGAGTATCGGGAGAGCATTGCGAGGTTATCTATTTACTTAATATCGGGAGAGTTAAGTATACGAAAGGAATAAGTGTGAGTTCTCTAGTTTATAGTTGAACTATCTCGGACCTAGGGATAGGACGAGGTTAAGTGGCTAAAGAAGAATTCAACAACATTGGTGTTCATCCTTCAATTCACGCTGGGAGGTATCATCAAAGACGTGTTCATCGACAGAGTTGGACCTAGGGATAGGCCAAGGCACAGCAGGGATTCTTGCCAAGCTTGAAGTACGGAGTTGTGTGTTCGCTGCCGCGACAAGCAACAGACAGCCGCTGCCGCGACGGGGACGACGACAGAGCTGATATTCTTAAACCTAGCAATACCTACACTACTGAGCAATTCAATACCAGCCCATTCTCTCTATCTTGATTTCTTTAATCTTATTTTCCAGTACTCTTTATTATTCTCGTGACTAGGGATGTAAAAAGCTGACCCGACCTGAAAACCCGACTGAAACCTGCTCGAGTCAGAACCTGATTTGACCTGAAAATTTAATGACCCGAACCCGATCTGTAACCGACTGTTGTTGACCCGAACCTGAATTCGACCTGTTACTGTAGTGACCGAACCCGACCTGCGTCCGACTGAAAACGACCCGAACCCGAATTGGACCTGTTACTGTGGACCTGAAACCCGACCTGCGCCCGACTGAAACGAACCCGAACCCGAAGCCGACCTGGCAGATAACCGATTTTACCCGACTGAATTGACCCGAGATCCGATATTACCCGACCTGTTTTGAACCCGACCTGTTTTGGACCCGACCTGTTTTGAACCCGACCTGTTTTGGACCCGACCTGTTTTAGACCCGACCTGTTTTGAACCCGACATGTTAATTGACCCGACCTGCTTTGAACCCGACCTATTTTTAACCTGAATTGATATTGATCTGACTTGATATTTACCTGATATATAGTTGAAGAAGTCTACGATTTGATAAATTTAAAGTGTTTATAAATGTAAAGTATTAATTTATTAAATTAATTTAATAATAACTCGTTCAATATAAATTATTTGTGAAGTTTAATAAGAATTAACATACTTAAATTTATTTTATTAAAAATATTCTAAATTTAAAAGTTTTATTAAATTAATAAGTTGTGATTGATGAATTTAAAACAAATTATTTAAAATTTAAATCAATTTATTAATTGAGATCATTAAATTTAAAAAATATTTTATTAAAAAATTTAATTATAACTATTAAAATAATAAAAAATATTTTTTAGTGTAGGAGAATTTTTTTTGAATTAATAGGGGGAAAGTTTTTTTTGATTGATAGGAAATTATAGAGGGAAATTTTGGCACCATATCAAACAAAAAAAATTATTTTTTTTTTGGGGGGGGGGGGGGGGATTTGTGCCGCCAAATCAAATTTGTGTGGGGGGAGGGGGTGCCGCTAATATCAAACAAAAAAATTAGTGGAGATGAGATTTTTTTTATTTATGGGTTAATTATCCTTTAGGTCCTTCCTTAATTAGATTATTAGGGTTTAGGTTTTTTAGGTTTTAGTTTGTTTTTTAGTCTTAACTTTTGGTTTAGTTTCTTTAAATTTTATTTAATTAGGACATGCTTCATAAATTAATTAATTATTAAGTTTTTTAGTTTGCTTTAAATTTGATTTGGTCCTCGTATAAAGATTTGATAAGTAATTAGGTTTAATAATTTTATTCATTTGTGATTTGGGCTCTAATTAATAATTTAGTTTTAATTTATTTTTAGATTTGTCCTTTATGTTTCAATTTATTTTGTTTGTTAGATTTATGGATTTATGCTTAAGGTTTAAGGGTAAGTGTGTCAAGTTGATTGTTTGGGGCTATGAGATTAATTTAGGGATTATGTGATTAGGCTTGCATTCTAATTATTAGTGAATAGTGTCTGTAAGATTTAGATATTCATGTTTGGGGTTTGAGGGTAAATGTGTCAACTTAATTATTTGGAGTTATGAGATTAGTTTAAGGATTAGGGGATTAGTCTTGTACTCTAATTATTAGTGATTATAAGATTTAAGAGTTGAGGTTTATGTGTATTGTTTAGAGGTATACATATATACATACAAATATGTATGTTCTAGTATATATATATAACAATATATGCATACTAAAACTTATATATATATATATATAATTATAACAATATATATATATACTAAAACTTACATACATACATGTATATATATACTAAAACTTAAATACATGCATATATATGTGTTTTAGTATGTATGTATGTATACATGTGTGTTTTAGTATATATATATGCATATGTTTAATTAATTATAACAATACATGTATATGTATATATTATAATATATGTATATGTGTGTATATATACGTAGATATAAATTTTATTATTTTTAATATGGTGATATTTTTATTCATTTTATTCCCTAAAATTTTATTTTCCACAGAAAGTTACCTTTATTATTTTTTATTTTTTGTAATTTACTCCAATACTTTAGATATAAATCATTTGATAATATATTTGTTCATTCTAGTGCCTAATATTGAGACTAAAATGTATGTAAGTATGTATGTATGTACCTATCAATGTATGAAGCCTAAACCCATAATGAATTTTCTCTTAACCTGAAACCATAAACCCTAAACATTAAACCCTAGTGTATGTAAGTATGTATATATATACTTATTTATGTATGAACCCTAAACCCTTGATTAATTTCCCTAAACCCTAATGCATACAAGTATGTATGTATGTATCTATCAATATATGAACCCTAAACCATCAATAAAATTTCCCTAAAACCTAAACCATTTAAACCCTAAACTCTAAATCGTCCAATGTTTTATAATTTTAATTTGATATTTCTGTTCATTATAACCCTTAAAACTTCATTTATATTCCAAATTGAACCCTACTAATTGTTTTTTAATTAATCCAATAATATATAATTTTACTTTGACATTTGTTCATTTTAGTCCTTAAACTATATTTGTATTCCAAATTGACCATTTTTTATTTTTTTAATTAGTCTGATGTTTTATAATTTTAATTTGATATTTTGTTCATTCTAGTCCCCTAAACTTTAGTTTAATTCCAAATTGACCCTTATTTATTGTTTTTTCATTTCATCCGATGTTTTATAATTTTAATTTGTACTTTGTTCATTCTAGTCCCTTTAACTTTATTTCAATTCCAAATTGACTCATATTCATTGTTTTTTTAATTCGTCCAATGTTTTATAATTTTAATTTGATATTTTAATCTTCTATACCCTAAAACTTTATTTTTATTCCAAATTGACCCACATTTATTTTTTTAATTTGTCAAATGTTTTATTATTTTAATTTGATATTTTCTTCATTCTAGTCCTTTAACTTTATTTTATTTCCATACCGACCCCTATATATATTTTAATTCATCATGTTTTATAATTTTAATTTGAAATTTTGTTCATTCTAGACCCTAAAACTTTATTTTTATTCTAAATTGACATCTACTTATTGTTTTTTAATTACTCTAATTTTTATACTTTTAATTTGATATTTTTGTTCATTACGGTCCCCAAAATTTTATTTTTGTTCCAAATTGACCCCTTTTCATTGTTTTCTTTTAAATTTGTCTAATGTTTTATAATTTTAATTTGATATTTTTGTTCATTATAATTCGTGAAACTTTATTTTTAATCCAAATTGACCCATTTTCAGTATTTTTTAATTACTCTAATGTTTTATAATTTTAATTTGATATGACTTTAAATAATTAACTCCAAATCAATGACGATTGACGAAGGTCAACCTAAAGTCTATCGACTACTTATACGGTTGTACCGAACTCAAACTCAATACGAATTTCAATCCTAAAAATACCCCGACCTGAATTACCCGACCTGAATTACCCGACCTGAAACTACCCGACCTAAAATAACCCGACCTGAAATGCACCCGACCTGAAATGCAACCGACCTGAAATGAACCCGACCTGAAATGGACCCGACCTGAAATGGACCCGACCTGAAACGGACCCGACCTAAAATGGACCCGACCTGAAATGGACCCGACCTGAAGTGTATCCGAACCCGAATTAACCTGTCAATTATCTGCTTCGGACCCGACCCGTTTTGACCCGACCTGAAATGAACCCGACCTGAAATGGACCCGACCTGAAATGGACCCGATCTGAAATGGACCCGACCTGAAATGGACCCGACCTGAAATGGACCCGCACCCGACCCGAGTCGAGTCAAAATAAAAAAAATGACCTGAAATGACATGTACCCGATTTTACCCGACCTGAAAGTACCCGACCTGAAACCCGTCCGATTACCTGTTTTTACATCCCTACTCGTGACAACATCTTATACTATTCTTTTTACTCTCGTGCAGTAATTCAAGGTGAAGCTATTAGCCCAGTCCCTGTGGAGACGATATCTGATACTTCCGTATCACTTTACTACTTGCGTCGTGTACACTTGCACAACAAATGCGATAGACACTTTTACACGCAACAAGTTTTTGTTTTAGGCTAAATTACAGTTAGACATCACAAATATATTAAATGGCACAGTTTCTACTGAAATTGGTTGCTTTTGCAGGTTGCTACTGTAGCAGATGGAGAAGCAGGCGCTGGGCAGGACGCAGCAGAGCTGGAACTGGACGAGCATTTGCGGAGGGCGATACAGCCATGGTTGCCGCCGTGACAGCCAAGGACGACATCAGTTTTGAGGAGAAGAAGCAAAGTGGACCAAGACAGAAAGAGAAAATTAAGCCCGTCTGTCGTGGAATACCACTATATTTTTCCAAGCCCTAGATCAGAATGAAGGCCAAGCCCAAGGTTCAAGGAGAGAAAATCCAAGCAAGAAAGAAGGACGAATTAAAGCTATATTCTCTGAAGATTTAGTCTTTATTAGAATTGTACTTTAATTTAAACTTGTATTCTTGTCATATTAGAAAACTTGGACCCAAAGCCTATATAAAGGCATGTAATTCGACCTAAGAGGGGATATCACCTATCTCTAGCCTTCTTCCCAAAACCCTAGCCGTTTTCATCTTCTCAACATGTTCTAAATCCCCCTTAGGGCCACGGGTTGATTTGTAAAGTAGTTGCAAGGGTTGCTTTTGTTTTAGGAATTTTCAGTTCAATAAAATAAACTTCAAGTTCTCTTATTCTGGTTATTAACATCTTGCAAGAGTATCAGGAGAGCATTGCGAGGTTATCTATTTACTTAATATCGGGAGAGTTAAGTATACGAAACGAATAAGTACGAGTTCTCTAGTTTATAGTTGAACTATCTCGGACCTAGGGATAGGACGAGGTTAAGTGGCTAAAGAATAATTCAACAACATCGGTGTTAATCCTTCGATTCACGCCGAGAGGTATCATCAAAGACGTGCTCATCGACAGACTTGGACCTAAGGATAGGCCAAGGCACAGCAGAGATTCTTGCCAAGCTTGAAGTACAGAGTTGTGTGTTCGCTGCCGCGACAAGCAACAGACTGCCGCCACGACAGGTGCTGCCGCGACGGGGACATCAACAGAGCAGATTTTCCTAAACTCAACAATACCTACACTACTGAGCAATTCAATACCAGCCCATTCTCTCTATCTTGATTTCTTTAATCTTATTTTCCAGTACTCTTTATTATTCTCGTGACAACATCTTAAACTATTCTTTTTACTCTCGTGCAGTAATTCAAGGTGAAGTTATTAGCCAGTCCCTGTGGAGATGATATCTGATACTTCCGTATCACTTTACTACTTGCGTCGTGTACACTTGCACTACAATTGCGATAGACACTTTTAAACGCAACAAGTTTTTGGCGCCGTTGCCGGGGACTGGCAACATAACTCTACCCTATCTTTTACTGCACTTTTCTTTTTATTTTTCTGGTTTGTTCAACTTGTGCTTTTCACAAGGTTTATTGTTTATGCGTAGATCGAGACGAGGAGAAGAACCTGAGTATCCATTAGATCTTGAAATAGAACGTTCGTTCAATCTTAGGAACTGACTTCGTCACGTACTAGCCAAAAACGAATACCTTGAAGAACAGTTAGAGGCAATGAACAACCAAGGGAATCCTCAGGATAATAACAATGCTGTCGAAGATGGAGAGATCATTCCTCCTGTCGGTGACCCTCCTGCCGCTGCCGCACGACGGTCCTGCCGAGACTACATGCTGAATGATAATGTAGAATTAGAAACCACGCTGCCGGATGTAGATGTTGACAACTTTGAGCTAAAACATGTTATGTTCAGAATGATCAACAATGCCGGTTAATTTAGTGGTGCTGCTACAGAGGATGCTAGGGAGCATCTGAAAATGTTCCAGGAAATTTGTGGTTCGTTTAGACTACCAGGAGTTAATCCGGAGATACTGAGGCTTCGGTTATTTCCTCATTCATTGAGGGATAGAGTAAAGACTTGGTGGAATAAACTTACGCCGGGTTCAATTAGAACTTGGGCAGATTTAACTCGTGAATTCTTATCTCGTTTTAATCCTTCACACTTATCTGAGCGATTACGTAACAAAATTGCTACTTTTCAACAGGAAGATGACGAGCCAATGCACGAGGCCTGGGACAGATTTACCACTCATCTAAGGAACTGCCCAATGCATGGATTCCCCTTTTGGAACTAGGTAACAAAGTTTTATAATGCTGTCAATTTACAAACTCGTATTCGAATTGATTCAGCAGCAAACGGATTACTGCTGGACAAAGACCCAGATGAGGCAATACAAGTATTGAAAAATCTGGCTAAGAATGAGGAGCAGTTTCCGACAGCAAGAAGAGGGGGTAAACGGGTTCTAGCTGTTAAGGACTATGAGGCCGACAGCACAATGAAATCACAGGTGGCATATCTCACTAAGGCAATGAAAAAGCTCTTGAACGATGATTCACAGCTTGTAATCGCTGTCGAAGAGGTGTGTGAAATTTGTGAAGCAAATCACAGTTCGGATGAATGCCCTATACAGTTAGAAGAGGGAAAGTATGTTGGAAACTACAATAAGCAGAATTATAACTCCAACAACTACAATCCCAGCTGGAGAAAGGATCCCGAGTTCTCTTGGAGTAATCCTAATAATGCCCTGAATCCTCAAGCACAGAATAATCAGAATTTGGGAGGACCTAGATTGCTGACTCGACAGTAACCACAGCAGTAGCAGCAACAGCCACCAGCTGCCACAAACAGTATACTGGAACAGACTCTGGCTACGTTTATGTCTCAAACAGGAACTTACATTGAGAACATGAATCACTTTGTCAAGAAGACGGAGACATTCATGGATAAAACAGAGATGCGGATGACAAATCATGAAGCTACTCTGAAATCTTTGGAGACACAGATGGGTCAGGTTTCCTAACATAACAAACCAAGGCAGAATTTTAGATTCCCTAGAGATACTGAAAACGCTAGACCTAGACAGCCCACACATGAGCAGTGTGAAGCCATTACTAGTAGGAGTGGGAAGAAACTACCAGGGCCAGAGAAGGAAGCTGAATCAGTTAAGAGACCAGCCTTGGACATACCTGCCGAGGAAGCTGCCCCGACACGTAACAGACAGCCTGTTGCCGATGAGCCTGTCACGACAGCAGAAGGGACAGATGAGAAAGATGATGAACCCAAACCTCCTCAGATCCGTATGTAGTGGAAAGGACGTATTGCTGATTATCGTCCCCCACCTCCTTTTCCTAAACAGTTACAAAAATTGAAACAAGAATCACAGCTTAAAAAGATTTATGATATTTTTAAGCAGGTTCACATCAACATTCTGTTGTTAGATGTCGTTAGGGAGATGCCCGGTTATGCCAAATTTCTCAAGGATGTCATGTCGAAGAAATCTAGACTTGGGGAATTTGAAACAGTTAAGATGACAGAAGGATGCATGAGTATTCTGCACAAGCATCCACCCCAGAAGAAGAAGGATCATGGGAGCTTCATCATACCATGTGTAATCGGAGACAAATATGTGGGTAAGGCACTTTGTGATCTTGGTGCTAGTATAAATTTAATGCCCAAATCTGTTTTTCAGAAATTAGGTATTTGAAAAGCTCGGCCCACAACAGTAATTCTACAGCTGGCAGACCGCTCTTATCTTCATCCGGAAGGAAAAATCTAAGATATTCTGGTAAGAGTGGATAAGTTTATTTTTCCTGTTGACTTTCTTGTTTTAGATTGTGAAGCAGATGAAAACGCACCAATCATCCTGGGGCGACCCTTCTTAGCAACGGGAAGATCATTGATTGATGTGGAAAAAGGAGAACTCACCATGAGAGTGAACAATCAAGAAAAAAAGTTGAATGTTCTCCAAGCAATGAAGCATGCTGATGCAGAAGAAGAATGCAAGGTTATAACTGAAGTTACCCTTGACCAACCCTGCATCAGGTCGGGCTGTCACGACATCAAAATTGGTCACTGCCTCGGCAGCCACTTACTAGACTGTCACAACAGCAGTGACGACATACAACTCCTCAGAATCTGATACTGAAGATCGGGAGGAGGTAAATTGGATAGGCAATCGTCTAGGTAAGTTATTCGAGCCTTTAAATTATACCTCGGATAACCATGCAATTCCAAAGCCATCAACTGTTGAGCCCCTTGTTTTAGATCTTAAGCCCCTGCCAGGGCAGCTAAAATATGCTTTTCTTGGTTTAAATGATACGTTGCCCGTAATCATCTCTTCCAAGTTGATGCAGGAACATGAACAACAGTTAATAGGGATGCTGCAGCAGCACAAAAAGGCTATTGGATGGACGATAGCTGATATTCAAGGCATTAGTTCGGCATTATGTATGCACAAAATCCTTCTAGAGGATGATCACAAGCCGACTATTGATGCACAAAGGCGGCTGAACCATGTGATGAAAGAGGTGGTACGAAAAGAGATAATCAAATGGCAAGATGCTGGAATAATCTATGTCATCTCGGACAGCAAATGGGTGAGCCTGGTGCAGTGTGTTCCCAAGAAAGGAGGAATGACCGTAGTACCCAACGAAAACAATGAGCTAATCCCAACCAGGGCTATGACCGGTTGGAGGGTTTGTATGGACTATCGGAAGCTTAACAAAGCTACCTGAAAAGACCACTTTCCTTTACCTTTTATTGATCAAATGCTTGATAGATTAGCGGGTAAACCTTACTATTGTTTTCTTGATGGTTATTCAGATTACAATCAAATAGCTATCGCACTAGAAGATCAAGAAAAGACGACATTCACATGCCCTTACGGAACTTACGCTTTTAGGAGAATGCCTTTTGGACTCTGTAATGCACCAGCCACCTTCCAAAGGTGCATGATGGCAATATTCTTCGATATGGTGGAAGATTTCCTAGAGATCTTTATGGATGATTTTTCAGTCTTTGGAGACAACTTTGAAAGCTGCCTAGGCAACCTACAGAAGGTGCTCGAGAGATGTGAAAAAGAAAATTTGGTTTTAAAATGGGAAAAATGTCACTTCATGGTGGATGAAGGGATAGTCCTTGGCCATAAGATTAGCTGTCGTGGCATAGAAGTCGACAAAGCTAAGATAGAAGTGATCGAAAAGCTGCCGCCGCCCACCACAGTCAAGGGAATTAGAAGTTTCTTAGAACATGCTGGTTTTTATCGGAGATTCATTGCGAATTTTTCAAAAATCACCAAGCCCCTATGCTATCTTCTGGAGCAGAACCGACCCTTCGACTTTAACACTGAATGTACGGAGGCATTCAAGGTTCTGAAGGAAAAGCCGGTAACAGCCCCAATAGTACTGCCACCAGACTGGACACTGCCGTTCGAGATCATGTGTGATGCTAGTGACTATGCTGTCGGGGCAGCACTTGGGCAGCGGAGAGACAAACTCTTTCACGTCATATACTATGCCAGCAAAACACTGAACGACACCCAAGTGAACTACACCACCACAGAGAAGGAATTATTAGTTGTGGTATTCTCCATTGACAAGTTTCGCTCTTATATACTTGGAACGAAGGTCATACTGTACACAGACCACTCTGCATTGAAATATTTGTTCACGAAGAAGGATGCAAAGCCTCGATTGATATGTTTGATCCCTCTATTGCAAAAATTCGACCTTGAAATCAAGGACAAAAAGGGGACAGAAAATCAAGTGGTAGATCACTTGTCAAGGTTGGAGAAGGGACAGAGTCTACCAACAGATGAGACAAACATATTGGATACCTTCCCTGATGAGCAGCTATTTGCTGCCACAGTCACTGCCGCGACAGCCATGGCGGCAGGTAAGTCCTCTGAACTCCCCTAGTATGTTGATTTCGTTAATTTCTTAGTTAGCGGAATAATTCCTCCTGACCTCAATTATCAAGCCAGGAAGAGGTTCCAAAATGATGTTAAGCATTATTATTGGGACGGACCTCTTCTTTTCAAAATCTATGCAGATCAGGTTATAAGGAGATGTTTACCACAGGATGAGCAGAAAGATATACTTCATCACTGTCATGCTTCATAGTATGGAGGACACTTAGGAGGCAACAAAACTGCTGCCAAGGTTCTGCAGTCGTGATTTTATTGGTCGTCATTATATAAAGATGCTCAAATCTTTTACAAAAGCTATGACAAGTGCCAACGGACAGGAAACATCTCAAGGAGACACGAGATGCCGCTGCAGAACATTCTTGAAGTCGAGATCTTCGACGTTTGGAGGATCGATTTTATGGGACCATTCTCATCTTCATGTGGGAATTTGTACATCCTTCTGGCAGTAGATTATGTGTCTAAGTAGATTGAAGCTATCGCCACTCAAAAGAATGATGCCAAGACGGTTCAAAGGTTTTTACATAAAAACATTTTATTCCAGATTCGGCGTCCCTAAGGCGATCATCAGTGATGAAGGGAGGCATTTCGACAACAGGGTTATAGCTGCTGGCTTGAAAACGTATGGTGTCAAACATCAGATTGCAACAACATATCACCCTCAGACCAATGGACAAGTTGAAATATCCAACAGGGAAGTTAAGAACATTCTTGAAAAGATGGTTAAGCCAACTCGGAAAGATTGGTCTTTACACCTTAATGATGCGTTATGGGCTTATAGGACAGCTTTCAAAACTCCATTGGGGATGTCTCCTTATCGACTGATTTACGGGAAAACATGCCATTTACCTGTCGAGATAGAGCACAAAGCATATTGGGCAATCAAGACAGTCAATATGGACTTCGAAAAGGCAGGGCAGAAAAGGCTTCTGGATCTGAACGAAATTGAAGAAATTCAGACAATGGCCTATGACAACGCAAGAATCTACATGGATAAAACTAAGAAGTGGAATGACAAGAAGTTGCTGCCACGACAGTTCTGCCTAGGGCAGCTTGTGTTGCTTTTTAACTCTAGGTTAAAACTCTTCCCAGGGAAGCTGAAATCTAGATGATCTATCCCATTCCAAGTTGTACAGGTTTTTCCCCATGGTGCCATCACGATCAGATATTTTAAAGACGGGCACCAATTCAAAGTAAATGGACAGCGCTTGAAGCATTATCAGGGGACTGAAGCCCCAAGAATGCAGGAAGTGGTCACCTTATGAGATGCCCCACCTGGCATCCCTAATTTAACCTAAATTTTATTTTAATTATTTTTATTATTTATTATTTATATATTAGGAAATTAGATTTATTTTATTTTTAAGAAATAATGTTTTTATTTTTATTGTTTTTAGGAAATAAAGGAGACAAGAAGAAAAGGAGAAGTGAATTCAGCCCAACACCCTTCCATCAGCCCAAAAATCCCAAATTTTGGAGCATGTCGTTACAGCTGTCGCGACAGACGCGGAAAATACAGGTTGTCGACACGCTGTCGCGACAGACATGCAAACGCGTAACAGACACGCAAACGCGTAACAATTGGCCCCGTTATTTGCGCCTGCCATTACAGCTCCAACGGGCAGCAAACTCTTCTCTATATAAACCCCATTTCACTATTCACTTTTCACTCACTTCTACTCTTCTTACTTGCTTCCTCTAGAATTTTTGCTTTCATTTTTATTCTCTCAACCCTTGCAACCATGTCTTCCAGAAACACTCGTAGGAGTGCTGCCTCAGGCTCCACCCCGACAGCATCAACCCCACGATCTTTCCAGATCAGAGACATGTGGGAGAAGAGGGGATTCATTTACACTTCCAAGGAGGGAAATTTGGGCCTGCAGCCATTCATTGCTCGCAAAATAAGGGCTCTACAGTGGCAGATCTTTGTCGAACAACCTGAGGAGATGAACGTCTCTCTAGTTCGAGATTTCTACGCTGCCATCAACAGCAGAACGGCGACAGCAGTTACCGTACGAGGGAGAGAGGTGCCCTTCGAAACAGAATACATCAACATCTTGTACGGATTTTACGTGGGCAGCAATGATGACAGTTACCAGCAATTTCTGAACAGCCTTGACCCTGCTGCCTATGATGCTGTCATGGCAGAGCTAACAGATGAAGGTACACAGTGGAACACAAATCGCAAGAACCCGAGGACAGTTAAAAGAGTTCAACTCCTGCCAGAAGCTAAACTGTGGAACGCTTTTATCAAAAAGCGCATCATGCCATCCTCACACAACACCACTGTCAATCAACCCAGGTTAGCCCTCATTCATTCGATTTTGCATGAGAGGCTTATTAATGTGGGCAGCTTCATCCGCGAAAGCATTCTGGAGTGTGCACACCGGCCGACGGGACTGCTCTACCTTCCATACCTCATCACAGCCCTCTGCCGCGGCCATGGGGTACCTGAAGCTGCCACCGATCTTAGAGTCCAATGGAAGAGGTGGACTGAAAAAAACATCCTCAGCTTGATGGAGCTGACTGCTGCCACCCTGCTGTCATCCTTTGATCCCACTGCCACGGCAGCAGACACGACAGAGCCAACGGATAATGAACCTGCTGCCACGGAAGCCAGGCAGCAAACAGCAGCAGCAGCCCCAACTGATTCCTCCTCCCAGATCCTTCCTGCTATACAGAAGATGGAGGAATGACAGCTCGGTCTTATGAGCTTCATTAGGGATTTCACCGCCGCTACGGTACAATTCATCTAAACCTCTTTAAATTTCCCTGATGTTGTATTTCCTACTTTCCCTGCCCATTATTTTGCTGTCCCAACCCCTGCCCACACCCCAACACTTGCTGCCACACCAAGGACACCATCTGCAGCATCCACACCAACCCCTGCCACGACAGCCGCCGGCAGCAACCGTGTAGTTGAGACTTTTGCCCGTGGAACAAAACGAAGAATGCCCTCGGAAGAGCTTGACGCCTTCATTGTTGGTTTCTCTTCTTCCTCAATTTGGGAGGAAAACGACAACGAACCCTCTGCTAAGAGGAATCTCTCCAAAGAATTTACACCAGTGAAACGGTAGAAGAGAATGGCAGACAAAAACAAGCCGGATAGCGGCAGCGGCAACAGCAGTGACGGCAGCAGCAGTTCGGAGGTACAGGTTGTGGAGAAACCTCCTCACATCTCCCCTACTAGAATTCAACTTCCGAGGGAGGCCAAAACGAAGAACACATCTGCCTCCCCCATCCGCCAGCCAGTTCAGAAGGCCCGTGCCCGCCGACAGATCCGCGTCAGCAGTAGCAGTGACGACAGCGCATAAAATTTAAGTTTTTTTAACTTATTTTGTTGTCTGCTTCTCTATATTTTGTGATGTACTTTTTGTTATCTTTTATTCTGTCATTTGCATTGAGGGCAATGCAACCCTTGAGTTTGGGGGTGGCATCCCTCCATTAATGGAGTCTAATTTAGTTTTAAAATTTTATAAGAGAACTTGAAGTTTATTTTATTGAACTTGTTGAGTGTGTAAAAGTTCTATTATTTACACCCTTTTTAACCCATATTTCTGCTGCATTCAAGCATCATTGCATTGCATTTAGGTTAGTTTTCAGTAAAACATCACAAATGGATTAAAAGCACGGATTCTACTAAAAGATGGCTATTTTTGCAGGTATCTGCCATAGTAGACGTTGAAGGCAGGCGCAGGGCAGAGAAGCAGGAGAGCTGAACTGGACAAGCAGACGAAGAAGACGAATCTGCCATGGACCTGTCGTGACAGCATGATGACAGCAGACTTATGAAGAGGAAAAGCAAAGTGGACTTCGATAGATAGAGAAAAATCTGCTCGTCTATCGTGTGAAAGCCACATATTTTTTCAAGCCCCGGATCAAAAGATATGTCAAGCCAAAGTTCAAAGAGAGGAAATTCCTAAAAGCAAGGATGCGGCTGGAAAGTAGGAGTCTTTAGAGATTTAGTCTTTATTAGAATCTTACTTTTAATTAAAGTTGTAATCCTTGTTACCTTAGATAACTTGAGCCCAAAGCTTATATAAGGGCATAGATTTAACCTAGGAGGCATAACCGATTACCCCAGAACCGAAACCAAACCCCTGCCTTCCACCCGTCACCGACATGTTCTAAATTCCCCCTAGGGCTACGGGTTGTTTTGTAAAGTAGTTGCAAGGGTTATTTTGTTTTAGGATTTTTCAGTTCAATAAAATAAACTTCAAGTTCTCTTATTTTGGTTTTAACATCTTGCAAGAGCATCGGGAGAGCATTGTGAGGTTATCCATTTACTTAGCATCGGGAGAGTTAAGTATTCGAAAGAAATAAGAGCGCGTTCTCTAGTTTATAGTTGAACCATCTCGTGCCTAGGGATAGGGCGAGGTTAAGTGGCTAAAGAAGAATTCATACACATCGGTGTTCATCCTTCGATTCACGCCGGGAGGTATCATCAAAGACGTGATCATCGACAGACTTGGACCTAGGGATAGGCCAAGGCAGATCTGGGATTCTTGCCAAGCTTGAAGTACGGAGTTGGTGTGTCTGCTGCTGCGACAGCTAACGGACAGCCGCCGCGACAGGTGCTATCGACGACGGGCACGACGACAGAACTGGAGTTCCTAAGCAATTCAATACCTGCACTACCGAGCAATTCAATACCAGCCCATTCTCTCATCCTTGATATCTCAATTATTTTATTTGCGATTGTCCTTATTATCTTCGTGACATCTTTCTAAACTATTTCTTTTACTTTCGTGCAGTAAATTAAGGTGAAGTCATTAGCCCAATCCCTGTGGAGACGATATCCGATACTTCGTATCACTTTACTACTTGCGACGTGTACACTTGCACTACAATTGCGATAGACTCTTTTACACGCAACAAGTTTTTGGCGCCGTTGCCGGGGATTGGCAACATAACTACATTTTTCTTTTATTGCACTTTTTGTTTTTGTTTTTGTTTTTATTTTCGTTTTTATTTTTATTTTTATTTTTCGTTAATTTTTCTTTTGTGTTTTCAACTCTCGCTTTTCACGAGGTTTTCTTGTTTATGCGCAGATCTAAAAGAGGTGAAGATCCTGAGTACCCATTAGATCCGGAAATCGAACGTTCCTTCAGTCTCAAGAAACAACTTCGTCGACTTTTAGACAGAAACGAATATCTCGAGGAACAGCTAGAGAAGATGGGTCATAACCAACCTGCTGGTGGTTTCATACCACCCCTTGGCGATAATAACCCACCTGTCGGCGACCCGCCCGCAGCAGATGGACGACGGTCATGTCGTGACTACATGCTGAATGATCATGTAGAGCTGGAGACCACGCTGCCGGATATTGATGTTGATAACTTCAAGCTTAAACCTGTCATGTTTAGTATGATCAACAACGCCGGGCAGTTCAGTGGTTCTGCGACAGAAGATGCTAGGGAGCATCTCAAAACGTTCCAGGAGATCTGTGGTTCGTTTAGACTGCCAGGAGTTAGTCCGGAGATACTGAGGCTTCGGTTATTCCCCCATTCATTGAGGGACAGAGCTAAAACTTGGTGGAATAAACTTACACCGGGTTCCATTATGACTTGGGCAGATTTAACTCGTGAATTTTTATCTCGTTTTAATCCTTCGCATTTATCTGAGCGATTACGTAACGAAATTGCTACTTTTCAACAGGAAGATGACGAGCCAATGCACGAGGCCTGGGACAGATTTACTACTCTTCTTCGGAACTGTCCAATGCATGGATTTCCTGTCTGGAACCAGGTAACTAAGTTCTATAATGCTTCTAACTTACAAACTCGCATTCGGATTGATTCTGCAGCAAACGGACTATTATTGGATAAAGATCCAGACGAGGCATTGCAAGTTTTGAAAAATCTAGCTAAGAATGAGGAGCAGTTTCCGACAGTTAGAAGAGGGGGTAAACGGGTACTTGCTGTCAAGGACTATGAGGCCGACAGCACTATGAAATCACAGGTAGCATTCCTCACTAAAGCCATGAAACACTTATTGAGTGAAGAGGAATTACGAGGATTTGCTGTCGAGGAAGTTTGTGCTATTTGTGAGGGAAATCATAGTAGGGATGAGTGCCCGATAAATATAGAAGAGGGAAAATATGTTGGAAATTACAAGCCGAACTACAATTCCAACAACTATAATCCCAATTGGAGGAAAGATCCCAAATTTTCCTGGAGTAACCCTAACAATGCCCTGAATCCGCAAGCATATAATCAGAATCAGGGGGTCCTAGATTGTTGACGCGACAGCAACTGCCGCCGCAGAACCTGCCGCAGCACCTGCCGCCGCAGCAGCAACAGCAGCCACCACCTGCCACGAGTAGTGTGTTGGAACAGACTCTGGCCACTTTTATGTCTCAGACTGGTACGTATATGGAGAATATAAATCAGTTTGTCAAGAAGACGGAAATTTTTATAGATAAAACCGAGATGAGAATGACAAACCATGAAGCTACATTGAAATCTCTAGAGACACAAATGGGTCAGGTGTCGCAGCATATTAAGCCGAGGCAGAATGGAGGATTTCCTAACAATACTGAAAATGCTAGACCACCCCCACATGAGCAATGTAAGGCGATTACTACTAGGAGCGGGAAGAAACTACCAGGGCCGGAAAAAGCAGCTGAAACAAAAAAGGAACCTGCCTTGGATAAACCTGCCGAGGAAGCTGCCCCGACAGGTGATAAACAGACTGCTGCCGATGAGCCTGTCACGACAGCAGAAGCGACAGAGGAGAAAAAAGAAGATTATCATCCTCAGATTCGCATGCAGTGGGAAGGACGCATTGCTGATTATCGCCCCCCACCACCCTTCCCTCAACGGATACAGCAAGCTAAGCATGAATCTCAACTTAAAAAGGTTTATGATATTTTTAAACAGGTTCATATTAACATTCCGTTGTTAGATGTTGTTAGGGAGATGCCCGGTTATGCTAAATTTCTCAAGGATGTTATGTCAAAAAAATCTAAACTTGGGGAATTTGAAACGGTAAGGATGCAAGAAGGTTGCATGAGCATTCTTCATTGGCAGCCACCCTAGAAAAAGAAGGATCCGGGGAGCTTCATCATACCTTGCGTAATCGGCGACAAATTTGTGGGTAAGGCACTTTGTGATCTTGGTGCCAGTGTTAATCTAATGCCCAAATCTATTTTTCAGAAACTAGGTATTGGCAAGGCGCGGCCCACGACAGTTACCCTACAGCTAGCCGACCGCTCTTACGTTCACCCCAAGGGAAAAATTGAAGATATTTTGGTAAGAGTGGATAAGCTTATTTTTCCTGCTGACTTTCTTATTTTAGATTGTGAGGCAGATGAAAACGCACCAGTCATCCTTGGGCGACCCTTCTTAGCCACGGGCAGATCATTGATTGATGTGGAGAAAGGAGAACTCACCATGCGCGTGAACGATCAAGAAATTAAGTTGAATGTTCTCCAAGCAATGAAACATGCCGATGTAGACGAGGAATGCAAAGCCATCATTGAGGTGACCTTTGATCAACCCTGCATCAGGTCGGGCTACCGTGATATAAAATTTGGTCACTGCTGCGACAGCCATCTACAGGCCTGTCACGACAGCAACGACGACAGCGATGACGACAGCACCGTCGACAGCGACTCCTCTGAACCCGATACATCTGATACTGAAGGTCATGAGGAGGTAAACTGGTTAGACCATCGTCCAGGTAAGTTATTCGAACCCTTGAATTACACTTCGGATAACCACTTAATCCAAAAGCCCTCTACTGTTGAACCACCTGTCTTAGAACTTAAGCCCCTCCCAGGGCAGCTTAAAATATGCTTATCTTGGTTGCAATGATACACTGCCCGTAATCATCTCTGCTAAGCTGCCGCAGGAACAGGAACGACAGCTGATCGACATGTTAAGGCAGCACAAGAAGGCGATTGGATGGACGATAGCAGACATTCAGGGCATTAGTCTGGCAATATGCATGCACAAACTCCTCCTAGAGGAAGATCATAAGCCGACTATTGATGCCCAAAGGCGGTTAAACCTTGCGATGAAGGAGGTAGTGCATAAAGAGATAATTAAATGGTTAGATGCTGGTATTATTTACGCCATCTCCGACAGCAAATGGGTGAGCCCGGTGCAATGCGTTCCAAAGAAAGGAGGAATGACTGTGATAACCAACGAAAACAATGAGTTAATCCCAACCAGGACTGTGACCGGTTGGAGGGTTTGTATGGACTATCGGAAGCTTAACAAAGCTACCCGAAAGGACCACTTTCCTTTACCCTTTATTGATCAAATGCTTGATAGATTAGCGGGTAAATCTTATTATTGTTTTCTTGATGGTTATTCAGGTTATAACCAAATTGCTATTGCACCGGAGGATCAAGAGAAAACGACTTTCACATGCCCCTACGGAACATACGCATTTAGGAGGATGCCGTTCGGCCTCTGTAACGCACCTGCCACCTTCCAAAGGTGCATGATGGCAATATTCTCCGACATGGTAGAGGACTTCCTTGAGATTTTCATGGATGATTTTTCCGTCTTTGGAGACGATTTTGAGAGCTGCCTCGGCAATCTTCAAAAGGTACTTGAAAGATGTGAAAAAGCTAATCTTGTTCTCAATTGGGAAAAATGTCATTTTATGGTAGATGAAGGGATAGTTTTAGGCCATAAGATTAGCTGCCGTGGGATAGAAGTCGACAGGGCAAAAATTGAAGTCATTGAGAAGCTGCCGCCGCCAACCACTGTCAAGGGCATTAGGAGTTTTTTAGGGCATGCTGGTTTTTATAGGAGATTCATTGCAAATTTCTCAAAAATCACAAAGCCCCTATGCCATCTCTTAGAGCAGAACCGACCCTTTGACTTTAATGAAGAATGTACTGAAGCATTCAAGGTTCTGAAGGAAAAATTAGTGACAGCCCCCATAGTACAGCCACCAGACTGGACACAACTGTTTGAGATCATGTGTGATGCCAGTGATTATGCTGTCGGGGCAGCACTTGGGCAGTGCAGAGATAAGCTGTTTCACGTCATATACTATGCCAGCAAGACGTTAAATGACGCCCAAGTGAACTACACCACCACAGAAAAGGAGCTGTTAGCTGTGGTGTTCTCCATCGACAAGTTTCGTCCTTACATACTTGGAACGAAAGTAATAATACACACCGACCATTCTGCCCTAAAGTATTTGTTCGCAAAGAAGGATGCAAAGCCTAGGTTGATACGATGGATATTGCTACTACAAGAGTTCGACCTTGAGATCAAGGACAAAAAGGGGACAGAAAATCAGGTGGCAGATCACTTGTCGAGGTTAGAAAAGGGACAGAGTCTACCCATAGACGAGACAAACATACTGGAGACCTTCCCTGATGAGCAGCTCTTCGCTGCCGCAATCGCTGTCGCGACAGCCATGGCGGCAGGTAAGTCTTCTAACCTTCCCTGGTATGCTGATTTCGTTAATTTTATAGTTAGCGAAATATTACCTTCTGATCTTAATTATCAAGCAAGGAAGAGGTTTCAAAATGATGTTATGGAACCTTTTCCATCTTCGTGTGGAAATTTGTACATCCTCCTAGCAGTGGATTATGTCTCCAAGTGGGTTGAAGCAATCGCAACTCAAAAGAATGATGCCAAGACGGTCCAAAAGTTTTTGCACAAAAACATTTTTTCTAGATTTGGCATCCCTAGGGCGATTATCAGTGATGAAGGGAGACATTTTGATAATAAGGTAATTGCTGCCGCCTTAAAGAAATATGGTGTCAAGCACAGGATCGCGACAGCATACCACCCACAGACCAATGGACAGGCTGAGATATCCAATAGGGAAGTAAAGAACATTCTTGAAAAGATGGTTAAACCCACTAGGAAAGATTGGTCTTTACTTTTAAATGATGCATTATGGGCATATAGGACAGCATTCAAGACGCCATTGGGCATGTCTCCATACCGACTGATTTATGGGAAAACCTGTCACTTGCCTGTCGAGATCGAGCACAAGGCATATTGGGCAATCAAGGTAGTGAATATGGACTTGGACAAGGCCGACCAGAAAAGGTTATTAGATCTGAACGAGATTGAAGAATTACGGACAATGGCCTACGACAACGCAAGGATCTACAAGGAAAAGACTAAGAAGTGGCACGACAAGAAAATGCTGCCACGACAGTTCTGCCCAGGGCAGCTTGTGTTGTTATTTAATTCTAGACTTAAACTCTTCCCAGGAAAGCTAAAGTCTAGATGGTCTGGCCCGTTTCAAGTAGTTCAAGTTTTTCCCCACGGTGCCATCACAATTCAATCATTAAAAGATGGGCACCAATTCAAAGTCAATGGACAACGCCTCAAGCATTATCAGGGGACTGAAACCCCAGGAATTCAGGAAGTGGTTACTTTGGGAGATGCCCCACAAGGCATCCCTAATTTAACCTAATTTTTATTTTTATTTATTTTATTATTATTATTATTTATTAGGAATTAGGTTTATTTTATTTCAATAATGTTTTGTTTTTATAATTTCAGTTTTAGGAAATAAAGGAGTCAAGAAGGAAAGAAGAAGTGGCCCAAACCCACCGCCCATCAATCAGCCCAATAAAGCACATTTATGGTAACCTGTCGTTTCGGCTGCCGCCGTAGACGGACTTGACAGGCTGTCAACAGACTGACACTGCAGACACAGAAGCGTGCGGCAGACGCATAAATGCGTGTCAGACGCGTCAGACACGCTACATCCAATATGCCGCCCCGTTATTCCCGCCTGCAGTTGCAACATTAAATGGGCAGATACTCGACCGCTATATAACCCCGTTTTTCCCTTTCATTTTTCATCACTTCTGATTTTTCTCTCTTGTTTTCTCCTCTAGTTTTATTTGTTTTCTCTCTTTCACAGCCCTTGCAACCAAAATGTCGTCGAGGCAGACCCGTCGTAACGCTGCTGCCGCTTCTTCTTCAGCAGCAGCGTCACCCTTCGCCAACAAGGAATTATGGGAGGAGCGTGGCTTCATCTACAACAGAAATGCTCCCCATATGGGACTCCGGCCGTTCATTGTAAAGGCCATCACGGCACAGCTATGGGAGGATTTTTCCGAACAGCCGGCAGAGCTAAATGATACCTTGGTCCGAGAGTTTTACGAGGCCATAGACAGCAAAACGGCGACATCTGTCACCGTCCGAGGAGTGGAAGTACCCTTCACCGCCAACAGCATCAATCATATGTTCGGCCTCTTCTTCGGCCCCGATGACGATGCTCACCAACAATTTCTTGACACCCTCGATGCTGCTGCGTATGATGCTGTCATGGTGGAGCTGACAGAGGCTGGTACATCATGGACAACCAGCAAGAAGAACCCCTACTCTGTCAATAGGGGGCAGCTCCTCCCCGAAGCAAAACTATGGAACGCTTTCATCAAAAAGCGTATCCTGCCCTCCTCCCACCACACGACAGTCAACCGACAGCGGCTGGCCCTTATTCACTCTATTATGCATGACCGGCCCATCAATGTGGGCAGATATATGAGGGACAGCATCCTCGATTGTGCTTTCCGTTCTGACTCGCACCTCTGCCTGCCATTCACCATCACTTCCCTCTGCCGATGTGCTTCTTTACCAGAGGAGCCCTCCGACAAACTACACCAAGGTCATGGCTGGACTGACAATAACATCTCCAGCCTCATGGAGGTCGTAGCTGCAACTCCCATCAACGCCTTCGATCCAAATGCACCACCTGCAGACTCGGATGAGGAACCTGCCACCGAGCCTGCCCCTGAAGCTGCCACCGCCACCGCTCCGACAGACCAGTCGGCACACATCCTTGCTGCAATCCTACGAGTAGAGGAGCGGCAAATGGGTTTGATGACTTTCATCCGCGATTTCACCAATGCAACGGTAAATTTCATTACTAATACTTTACATTATTCGGATGTCATCTTCCCCACCTTCCCCGCCCAGTATTTCCATATCCCCTCCCTCACACCTACACCACCTGTCTCTCCCCATACACATTCTGCCACTTCCACACCATCCCCTGCCCCGACGGCAGCAGGAAGCCCTCCGGCAGACACCTCCCCTCGAGGAACCAAGAGACCTGCCACTGATGACAGCCCTCTTCTCCAGAGGAATTTAGAGAGTGAATTCACGCGGGTCAAACGGATCAAACATATGGCTGACAAGAAAAGGCTGCCCAAGGCTAGCACCACCACCAGCAGCTCTTGGGATAGTGGCAGCAGTTCTGATGTCCAACTTGTAGAGCAGCCTGCCACAGCACCTGCCCCTGCACCTGCCCAGCCGCCTCCACAGCCCAGACGCCGCCGGCAGATCCGTGTTAGCAGCAGCAGCGAGGACAGCGACTAAAATTTAAGTTTTTATTTTCCTCTTATTGATGCCTGCCTTTATATTTTGTGATGTACTTTTTCTTTATTTTATTTTTTTCGTGTCATTTTGCATTGAGGGCAATGCAACCCTCGAGTTTGGGGGTAGCAATTCTCCATCATTAATGGAGTCTTATGCACATCTTTTTATTATTTGTTGTGTCTTATTATTTATTTATTTTCTCTTAAAAAAAATCAGAAAATTAAAAATGTTGGCTTAAAACTGTGAAGTTAACTTGCCTGTCATGACGGCTCTGTCGTGGCAGCATCTTTAGGACAGGTTAAGGAAAAGTTTAGAGCCTTTCTATAGTTCTGAAAACTTAAACACTTTTGTGACTGTTATATTGCTTAGATTTCTTTTAGCCAAACTAGAATAGGAAGCTTAGAACTTGAATAGCCCCTAGAGGTGCCTAACACTGGCTCTAAGAAAGAAGTTTAGCAAAAGAAAATCAAAAACCTAGAGGTGCCCGAAACCTGCTCTAGGAAGCTAACTAGAGGTGCCCAAAACTGGCTCTAGAAAAATTTAGCTTGAAAATAGAAGAAAAAGAAGCATGAAAATGTGCTTTCTAAAAAAAATAAACTTTGGCATAAAAATTCGAGTTAAGAAGTTGAATATTCTAGTGAAACTAAGAGAGTCTTAGCATATAACTGTTCACAAGCATGCACACACTGCACGAGAGCTATAGGGAGATTCCGGACAGATCCTAACCTTTCCGACAGGTTGCTGCCGCCATAGAGAATGAGCGACGGGTAAGGGACAGTTCACTGTTTGAAGGCCAACACAAAAAATTTTCATTTTTCTTTAAGTCTTAATTGCTTGAGGGCAAGCAAAAACTTGAGTTTGGGGGTGTGTTGAGTGTGTAAAAGTTCTATTATTTACACCCTTTTTAACCCATATTTCTGCTGCATTCAAGCATCATTGCATTACATTTAGGTTAGTTTTCAGTAAAACATCACAAATGGATTAAAAGCACGGATTCTACTAAAAGATGGCTATTTTTGCAGGTATCTGCCATAGTAGACGTTGAAGGCAGGCGCAGGGAAGAGAAGCAGGAGAGCTGAACTGGACAAGCAGACAAAGAAGACGAATCTGCCATGGACCTGTCGTGACAGCATGATGACAGCAGACTTATGAAGAGGAAAAGCAAAGTGGACCTCGATAGATAGAGAAAAATCTGCTCATCTGTCGTGTGAAAGCCACATATTTTTCCAAGCCCCAGATCAAAAGATATGTCAAGCCAAAGCTCAAAGAGAGGAAATTCCTAAAAGCAAGGATGCGGCTGGAAAGTAGGAGTCTTTAGAGATTTAGTCTTTATTAGAATCTTACTTTTAATTAAAGTTGTAATCCTTGTTACCTTAGATAACTTGAGCCCAAAGCTTATATAAGGGCATAGATTTAACCTAGGAGGCATAACCGATTACCCCAGAACCGAAACCAAACCCCTGCCGTCCACCCGTCACTGACATGTTCTAAATTCCCCCTAGGGCTACGGGTTGTTTTGTAAAGTAGTTGCAAGGGTTATTTTGTTTTAGGATTTTTTCAGTTCAATAAAATAAACTTCAAGTTCTCTTATTTTGGTTTTAACATCTTGCAAGAGCATCGGGAGAGCATTGTGAGGTTATCCATTTACTTAGCATCGGGAGAGTTAAGTATACGAAAGAAATAAGAGCGCGTTCTCTAGTTTATAGTTGAACCATCTCGTGCCTAGGGATAGGGCGAGGTTAAGTGGCTAAAGAAGAATTCATACACATCGGTGTTCATCCTTCGATTCACGCCGGGAGGTATCATCAAAGACGTGATCATCGACAGACTTGGACCTAGGGATAGGCCAAGGCAGATCTGGGATTCTTGCCAAGCTTGAAGTACGAAGTTGGTGTGTCTGCTGCCGCGACAGCTAACGGACAGCCGCCGCGACAGGTGCTGTCGACGACGGGCACGACGACAGAACTGGAGTTCCTAAGCAATTCAATACCTGCACTACCGAGCAATTCAATACCAGCCCATTCTCTCATCCTTGATATCTCAATTATTTTATTTGCGATTGTCCTTATTATCTTCGTGACATCTTTCTAAACTATTTCTTTTACTTTCGTGCAGTAAATTAAGGTGAAGTCATTAGCCCAATCCCTGTGGAGACGATATCTGATACTTCGTATCACTTTACTACTTACGTCGTGTACACTTGCACTACAATTGCGATAGACTCTTTTACACGCAACAGAACTGAAAATTCCTAAAACAAAAGCAACCCTTGCAACTACTTTACAAATCAACCCGTGGCCCTAAGGGGGATTTAGAACATGTTGAGAAGATGAAAACGGCTAGGGTTTTGGGAAGAAGGCTAGAGATAGGTGATGTCCTCTCCTAGGTCGAATTACATGCCTTTATATAGGCTTCGGGTCCAAGTTTTCTAATATGGCAAGAATACAAGTTTAAATTAAAGTACAATTCTAATAAAGACTAAATCTTCAGAGAATATAGCTTTAACTCGTCCTTCCTTCTTGCCTGGATTTTCTCTCCTTGAACCTTGGGCTTGGCCTTCATTCTGATCTAGGGCTTGGAAAAATATAGTGGTATTCCACGACAGACGGGTTTAATTTTCTTTTTCTGTCGAGGTCCACTTTGCTTCTTCTCCTCAAAATTGTTGTCGTCCTTTGCTGCCACGGCGGCAACCTTGGCAGCATCGCCCTCCTTGACTGCTCATCCAGTTCCAGCTCTGTTGTTTCACTGCTCAGCGCCTGCTCCTCTATCTGCTACAGTAGCAACCTGCAAAAGCAACCAATTTCAGTAGAAACTGTGCCTTTTAATATAATTGTGATGTCTAACTGTAAACTAGCCTAAATACAATGAATTATGCTTGAATGCAGCATAAATATGGGTTAAATAGGGGGTAAATAATAGAACTTTTACACACTCAACACTTACCCGTATCGATATGGTCTAGAGGACTAGGTCAACTTTGGTTGACTATCGTATTCTGTGCGTTTCGATACATGGTTAGTTAAGTTGGTTAAAAAGGGTTAATCTGGCAGTTTGCATCATTTACAAGAATTTAATATGGTTAAATTGATTGAGTAAATGAATACCGAATGGCATGAAAACTTGTAGGCTAGTTAATATTTCATTGAATTTCATGGTAGTATGTTTAATTGCATCTAAGAACCTTTAATTAATTTGATTTACAGTTTAGTCCCTAAAACTTGTAATAACTACATTTTGGTCCTAAATGATTAATTATTGCTTCTTAAGGATTAATTGGACTAAGATGTATATCTGGCAATGTTTTGTTTGTGTAATATTGATCAATATTTTGTTTTCGACTCGGTTTTCGACCAGGCATGGAAGGGCGTTTTACATGAACAAAGTTTTTGCTACTCCTTATTTGGCGCTAGCAATTGGGGGCGCTATTCTTTCCAGCTTGAGTGCAGGTCTGTCTATTACTTATGCGTCGTTAGGTGTTTTAAGTGATGTGTTATTGTTGCTTTTAGTAGCTTTTCATACTTTGTTTATGACAAAGTTTGTTTATAGGGTTTGTTTGCAGGGTCAACTGCTATTGATTCTATTGTTATTCATTGTTTTGCCGAGGACATACCTCATGTGGTTTTATCTACTGGGCCCACATATTTTCTAGATGTTGCGATGACTCCTTCGGAACTCTTGTTTAGCGACATTTCTCTGTGCGAAGGAAACGAACCCTTTGCTCTGTGGAGCGCATTTTATCCTTGGAGGGGGTATCGGGGTTAGAGAATTGGTTCCATCCTAAATCTGCTTGTAATAGGTTGTTTGAGCTGTATGCGAATAGTGGTGATGCTTCTCCACCTTGTACTAGTATTAGAAGGAGCGTTGAGGGGGGTTGGGGTCTCATACAGGAACTAGGTTATGTTCAACTTAACGTGTAAAGAAATGTGAAGGTCCTTCTTAAGGAAAATGCGAAGCTACATTCGTAGGTGGAGGGTTACTCGGGTTTTCTCAAAGAGAATGCTAATTTGCGTTCGCAGGTGGAACATTAAGAGATTTGCAAGAAAAACACAAGGCATATGTTCGGGCGCAGTTAGAGGACATGCACAGGAAGTACGCAGAGGAGATTTTTGAGAAACAAAAAGAAATTGATTGCGCTCTTAGAATTAGGAATAAGCTGCTTGAGACCATGAAGCAGAGTTTTAAGATAGATTCAAGGCTTGAAAGAGTAGTTGGGGCAAGTGAAGAGCGTGACAGATGAAATTTTTGCAAATTTCATAAGGAAGTTAACAAAGCTTAAAGAATCACACAAAAATGAGATTATGGTTCTAGAGGCTACCCATGATGTTAATGTAGTAGAGAAAGTTAAGGTAGTTGTGGACACCACCTCTGTCTTTATGGTTGACGGGATGGAGAGGTCCCAAGATGCTGCCATTCTTATCTTTCAGTTGGTGCAGGATCTTTTTGATGTTAGGGTATGGATTTTGGCGCATTTTGTGAGATAGTTGTGGATTTCGATGTGAGAAACCCCTATGGGCCCTCATGGGAATGTTTTGCTGCGAAATACAGAAACATTGTAGTTTCTTCTGCATTTGCTTTAAATGCATTCTCTTCTTTGAACGTTTGTAGCGGTCTTGTAGATGGAATAGATGGTAGTGGCGTTTCGGGTGATTGTAGTAGGGGTGTATAACTGTTGTTGTTGTTTATTTCTTTGTTCTGTCGCATGGGTGAAGAACTTGTTGTGGGGGTTCTTTTGGCTATTTTGCTATTTTCTGTCCAGGTCGGGAGGATCTAGAAAA
Organism: Hibiscus tridactylites; assembly: GCA_958450335.1. Lineage (NCBI taxonomy): Eukaryota > Viridiplantae > Streptophyta > Magnoliopsida > Malvales > Malvaceae > Hibiscus > Hibiscus tridactylites. Next base: position 44,106,331 of record OY288291.1, read on the forward strand.
CCTGGTTATCTTTCAGTTAAATCGCAACTCTAGAAGAGTTAAGAGTAATTGTACTTTTTTATTGTGTGAAATGGAATAATTCATTCAAGTGGTTGGTTTTTCCTTTCTTACTTCTTTATAGGCTCTAATTCTCTGATTTAGCTTTTTTTGTCAAAAGATGAAAACTTTTCCTTTTTACTCTCCACTATTGAATTTAGGTGGTGTATCTGTTAAGTAATGAATGTGCTACTTTTATATGTTGCATTTGTTTGAGTGTTTCTCTTTTTATTGCTTTTGGGAAACACCCCGTGTAAGATGTTTTCGCCAAATAAATTTCTTGTTGAAAGCTGAATCATAAGAGGGACCATAATGATTTGAATAACCTGGAACTATTGTGCTTTTGATTTCTTCACATGTTGTAATATATTATTTTGCGTTCTTTTATTTACCTTTGTAATTTGGTGAAGTTATGTAGCAGATCTAATTTGGCTTGTCAGGAACTTCTCATATCTCATTTGTGATAAAGTTTTTGTGTTGCTGGTTGTGTTGGCACATCGAAGTGGCTTGCGTCGCTTGTGGAGCCTCAGTAATACTATTGATGTTTCCGTATTGTGGATAGTTGTATAAGACAAGATGGATTCCCGCTACTTTGAGAAGTAGAACACCGTGTTTTGGTGCTTTCCTTGGTATTTATTGGCTTAGTATTGCGTGTTTTTTATTTATTGGCTCTTTGCAACAATTTAGACAACTCAAAGTAGATTGTGATGAAAGAGAGAGTTCCTAACTGGCGGTGACTGGCGATGATAGGTGCATGTGCCTACCTGCTCAATTATTGATTAGAGGTTTGACGGTTTCATGATCTTAGTTATTTACTCGAGATTTTAAAGTCTGGGAATCAAATGCTCGTATTGGTGGCCTTCCATATTGGTATGTAAAATGTCATCGCCTGGCATTCCCATTTTCTGCTATAAATTGGGCTCCTTTGGTATGTATCTTCATAACTTAATTTACGAGTAGTTTATTTTCTTTGTGTTTGGTTTTCTTTTACATTTTTGCTTGCACCGCTTTGAGAAGAGGAAAAGAAAATATGTTCAATGAGAAATGTGATATGCCGAAATCGTTTCTCGTAGATCTTAGGGGAGTGATTAGGTTATTTGTATCGCTAGACAATAGTATTCGGAAGGCTATGATTAGCCATTTGCAGTAAGGAATGCCAACAAACAATCATGTTCGAATGATTTGTAGAGCAAAGTTCTCCGAGTGCTAACGTTTGTTGGTGTTTGGAACTACATCGGGAGACAACAACTAATGGGTGTGACATTGAAGCTGCTAATGCTTGACTAGTTTTTTTAAGCTCTCGAATATGTATCATCAAGGTGTATGTTCTTTTGTCAATTGCGTGTGTTCGTGGTGATAACGAGCATTATGAAGACGAACAGCTTGGTCGCAAGGACTCACAGGGCTAGGCCATGGAATAAGAAAATAAAGGTGGGTTTGACATTTTCCCGTGTTTAGCCTAATATTGATATGCAGACCAATCGAAGTGTGGCCAAAATGACCTTGAGACGATGTTTATATTCGAACTATTTATAAATTTATAAGAAAAATATTTTTTATAGTTGTCTTTGACTATTGTGTGCTTATTAATATCATTCGTGTGTTAATATCCCCACATGCTATCATTTTCTTAAAGCAAACTATTCAAATACTTATGCCTCTAGATATATACTTCGCTTTAGATATTGTGTGCCCTCTCTTTCAAACGGCGATGATTTAGGTGATTTGGTCCCTCCATGTTATATTTGTTTTAGTAGACTTGGGGGCTTTGTTTGAGGAGAGAATCACATGATTGTGAGAACACGACCTAACAATCTTTATTAGCGTAATGATTTGATAAGGGTATGGGTGTTCGTGATCACTTCTGTGAGCGACTCTTTTAGGTGGCAACAATGGTTGCATGTTCCCAAGAGATTGGTCTGAATTCTCACTTGTCTCCATGAATTGTATATCATTAACTGGGAATGGGATCTAGGTTGTTGGAGCCAATGATTCTATGGTGTATTTATTTACTAGAAGTTTCGAGATTGTGGGGTTTAAGACACCAGTTCATGATTTCAAAATCTTGGAATTAATTTCTTGTCTCACCGGTTTCCGAGATTTGAACTTTAAATGTCTGACCTTGAGTTTTATTTTGTATTATAAATAGGGATCCTTTGGGTCCGAGTTTTTTTAACCTAACTCGTAGGTAGTATATTCTTTCTTCTGTAACATTTCTTTGTATTATTGTGTTTGTTGGTGGGGCTTTGGCTTGTGAAAATGAGTAGCATATGGAGGCTTTACTTTGTAGATCCAGGAGGAGCGTTGACGATTAATTTGGATTGTTTATACCGAAAAGCGATGATATTTGGGAGGTTACGATAGCCCTCAAGGAGGATGGTGTTATTAAATCCTAGCTTGCTACTTGGACACTGCTCTCTAGGATTTATCAGTCAATAAGGTTAACCTAGATAATCTTCATGTTAACTACAGAACTGAATCTAGCCATGGTTCGCAGGGAACTATATTCTACAGACTTTCGGGTGGGGTTCAAGTATACGAAAGAAGCGAACATATGACATCTCTTCTACTACGATGGAAATTAAGGTGAATGGCAGGGTGTTGAAGTACACATCGACAACCTTAGATGAGGAAATATCTAACTAAAGAAGTTTTGAAGTCACTTAAGGATGTCGATTTAAACTGAGCTTGGTTTTGTCTTTGTGTTTGGTTAATTTAGTGTCTGTGTTGTGTTTTCTTTTATTTAAAATGGGGACACACTTGTTGATGTGAACTTTCTGTTGCTTGTAATTTTGTAAAGTAAGCTAGTGGCTAATTCTTGTTCTTTTTATAACCAGCTTGCGAAAGGGTTCTCTCTTTTTATGAGTAAGCTTGAAATATTTACTTTCGGGCTCACATGTCTATTTTTTCCCCTATGCGAGGCGGTTTTGATTGCTATTGTACTAGTGTATGTTTTCTATATTCTAAAATGTGAACAATACGACCCTACTTTTATTAGTCATGTATTTGGGAGCCGTTAGGTGTCTGCATTGTCTTTTATTCACATGTTGCCCTCTTTTTATGCATAAGTAGATAGTTTTTTGGGCAAATTTTTTTTACTTTGCTCCAATATTGAAAGCTTGTTATACTCATGATTAATGAATTATCTTTTTGCGCTCGCATATTCCTTTAAAGGGTTTTCGTTTCTTATGAGCCATCTTGCTTAGACGATCCTTTGTTTATTTCCGCTCGCTTGCTTTGGAAGCGACGATCGTTGAGTTGATTCCTTTTATGCACACTTCTTAAAAGCGGTAGATGCTAAGACGATCCTTTGTTTATTTTTGCTCGGTTTCTTTGGAAACGGAAACCGTTGAGTTGGTTCCTCTTATGTACACTTTTTAAAAACGGCGGACGCTCATATGATCCTTTATTTATTTTCACTCGCTTTCTTTGGAAGTGGCAACCATTGTTCTGATTCCTCTTATGCACACTTCTTAAAAGTGGCAGACGCTCATACAATCCTTTGTTTATTTTCTCTCGCTTGCTTTGGAAGCAGCGACCATTGAGGCTGATTCCTCTTATGCACACTTCTTAAAAGCGGCAGACGCTCATACGATCCTTCTTTTATTTTCGCTCACTTGGTTTGGAAGCGGCGACCGTTGAGTTGATTCCTCAATGCACATTTCTTAAAAGCGGCTAACACTCAGATGATCCTTTTTTTATTTTTGCTCACTTACTTTGGAAGCGGCGATCATTGAGCTAATTCCTCTTATGCACACTTCATAAGAGCGGTGGTTGCTTTACTATGTGCACTCACTTTGGGTGCGGCTAGCAAGCTTTTCATCTTTGCGGTTGCTTTACTATGCTCACTCAATTTGGGAGCGGCTAGCGAGCTACTCATCTTTGCAGGCACTTTACTGTGCTCACTCACTTTGGGAGCGGCTAGCGAGCTTTTCCATCTTTGCGGTCGGTTTGCTATGCGCACTCACTTTGGGAGCGGCTAGCTAGCCTTTCATCTTTGTGGTCGCTTTACTATGCACACTCACTTTGGGAGTGGCTAGCGAGCTTTTCATGTTTGTGGTCGCTTTACTACGAACAAAAACATATTAGTAGGAAAAGGCATTTATTTAATTAAAGCATTTGAATATAATGTTGAGCACACTGGTTAAAATATTCATAAAAAGTTAAAATGAAATGCTTGTTGAATTAGATGAGTTAAGTTGTACCTTTGCCTGTTTGGTTCGCTTCTATTTGGTGACCAGTCACCACTTTTTCCTATCCCTGATACCGGAAGCGGATACTAAATGGTTCAAAGCTTTGCTCTGGACGTCGTTTGTGACTGTTCACTTCGACTGCCGAAGTATTCGAGGTTGAGGGCTGTTATGTTTATCGGATTTTATAGCTTCAAACTTCATTAGTAGGGATTGCCTCCTCTCCTTTAGCAAGGTGGCCACAAGGGTTGCCTACATTCCTCATCCGAACTCTTTTTTCTCTTCGTATGTGCATTTGTTGAGTGCAACCTCTCTTTCTCTTTAACAAACTCGTCTAATTGTCCCCTTCTAACGGCTAACTCTATCACATTTTTTAGATGGATACATTCATCTGTGTCGAGTCTCTGCCCCTTAAAAAAAATTCACCTTTTGTCCAACTTTTCTTTGATTTCGTTAGGCCTCATCTGTGGTGGGGCTTTATAATCTTTAGATGTTCTTCATGGTGCAGGATACACGATGGCGGGTCCGTTAGAGGGTGATACATTCTGAAACTGAGTAGTGGCCCTCTTCTGATTCGGCTTTCCGCTTGTCGATCGGTCCTTTTTCTTACTTGAGCTCCTCGTTTTTGCTTTTTGAGTAACACTGTAATTATTTTCTTATTTTCGCGGTTCTCCTCTACTCCTACAGGATAGTAAGCTTCCTCCCTCTGGTTGTAGTTTATGGGTTCCGAACTTTGCATGCTTTTAGCCGAATCCCTTTAGAAGCTTACTGTCATGGCACCCCGACTGATTTCTGTTACATGTGCACACTACTCCCCAATTGTTTTGGCTGTAATGGCTTTGAATTTCTCCAGAGTCTTCTTGTTGGGCGCTCCTTCCAAATGTTGCATTCTTCCTCCGATATAATTTTTGTTGTTGTCAAGTTGCTTTAGTGCGACATGGGTATACTCTTCCATAATTTCCAGCTTGCTCTCCATGTTGGCTAGCCGGTCACCTCTGTCCTGAGAAGGAGAAGGTTTCTTCTTCCATCTCTTTCTGGGTTTTTTCTTTCTTCATATGTTCTTCCATGGTTTCTCCTATTGAGGGTCGTTTTACGTTGCTTCCTGAGAGTCAGAATGAAAGGTGAATGTTTCACGCTCACCGCACCAATTGTTCATTGTCAAAATGGTCAGGGGTCGGAGACAGCGGTCCAACGATGGTTGGGATAGCCATTCCGGGTCAGAGCTTATGTATTGATCTTGCTTTTGGGTGGTGATGGTGTCGGGATGGAAGATCTTGGTTTTTTCGGCAGCATGTCCAGTTTTATACCACTTGGATAGGTGTCAAGATAAGGTTATCGTGGCGCATTAATTGGAGTAACTATGACTTGACGTCCTAGGTTCTCCTCGGCATCTGTTGTGGGCACGTGTGTAGTCATGTGGTCAGCGGGTGAGGCGCGATGTTACTCGTGGTTTAATCTGTTCGCCACAAATTGTAGAGGGTATCGCATAGTTTGCGGGCAATCCTGTGTGTTGTGGTCCGCCTACATTGTGACGCTCACCATCGGATGTCTTTTATATTATACCGTTCGTAGTCTTACTCGCTCTGATTTCGACATGTGGCGGCATGCGTTTATAGATACTAACAACCATTTATCCACTCAAACGCAGCATAAAGATCGATTAGTAAGACCATCATTTTCTTGTAGTGCCAAATCAATTACAAAAATAAAATCTTCCCCACATGACAATCAATAACCTATCCATAATTTAAATGACCAAAGAATTGAACACTTAAAAGATTGAACAAACTTTCCAAAACATATAAGTCCAACAACTACAAAACTACCTAAGACTCTAACTGGGCAGTAATGAAAAAAGAAAGGTTAACCTCCTTAAAGCATTTCATAACAAATGATCCACTTTAGTCCCATTAAAGCCACCATATAGGAGCAAAACACCACCAAAACAGGTTACACCGAAATTTGTAATCCCCTAAAACACAATAATTTTATAATATCCAAAGAAGTCAGGAAACACCCAAAAAAAAATTTAAAAAGTCCTTTTCAGTTGCATAAGAGAAAGGATAGACTCGTCCTAAACACAACATAGTACTCAACTAAGTAAAATAACAATGCATACATACACCCAAGAAGCTTTTCTCTAACGATTTCAATAACAAAAAAACAAACAAGCATGGAAATCAAAAATCTCAAGCCTCCATAAACTATTGACTATAACTTGTCCAACTTCATCTGCACCAATTCTTCAATAACATCATCTTGATTACCAATTATTCTTAGGCCAACATTTTTTTTCAACTTTTAGGGCTACTCTTTCCTCCTTGAAAAGAACTCCAATCAAATTCTTTGAGGAACATATAAGCATCTCTAAGAATGAGAATGAATATAAAAATAATTCTTTACAAGCAATAAACTGATTTCTTTAAAAACATCTTGAAGAAAATGGCATCCAACCCCAATACATTCTAAGTAGTCACAAAAACATCATTTGAGAATATCATTACAAATAGTACAATTTAAGGTTGAATATTTATTTGACCTCACAAAAGGATATGCCTAAAATCATTTGACTATCACAAAAATGAGTTCTCTAAACATCACAACCTATTGATATCGATTTATTCCGCAAATCAAGAGCAATAAATTTAATATCAACAACTAAAATTAACAAACATAAAATGAAGATAAAATACAAAATCAAATGACAACATTTATTGCATAGGATATCTATTAAAATCAAAATCAAAATGAAGTAAATAAACTAGCACGGAACATTTTCTCATCTTTTATAACTAAAATTAAGTCCAGCCTTACCCCAATCTCAATTTACTCCATCGATTAACTCTACTAAGTTAAATGTTTTTCTTCTTTTAAAAACCTATTTGACTACCTTGAAAATGTTTGATAATATTTTTTATGAAATATATCTCAATCCTATATTGAAAAGAAAAGACTGAATTATTCTCACTTATTTTCAGCAGTTGGATGGAGAAGAGTTGAAAATATTTCATTCAGCCGAACCAACAACACAAAAAATTCTTGCTCTTCTCTTCAATAATTTTTTAAAACACGCTTTTAGTTATGGGGTAATAAAACCCGTGAAATGTCAATAAAAAATTTTGTTTCGAAACCAAAATGCCAAGCAAAAGCACACACAAAAAACTAATAATTCCTTACCTAACAAAAGGTTGGAGTAGATGCTGGAAAATATAATACTGCAAAATGAGGCATTAGCATTGGATGGAAAATATAAAATAACATATATAGGCAAAATATCAATCAACCGTGTCGTGGTATTAACCATTACTTTAGAAGCGATTTCACCATGATGTTTGTAATTGCTACAATGGACGAATGGCCCCTTGAGGTTAGCACGGTTCCTCTAAATTCTACAAACCCGAAAGATGGAGTGGACTTGGGCGGTACTACTCTTCTCTCAGCACAAAACAATACTAAAGAAAAAAAAAATTAAAAAACAAAGAGTGTTTCAAAGCAATGCTATTTAGCTAATGGAGATGCATTTTGTCCATGTATGCAAACTTAATAAACATTCCCACTATGTTGTGATAAGCAAATGTCACTTCCCACTATGTTGTGATAAGCAAATGTATATACCTTCTCACTTATGTAGGTTATTTCATCAGGTTTATCACAACATAAACCAACTGAATCATTGCTATGAAATAATTAAGAGCTTTTATATAACACTCCTTTACCGGTTTGGTATAGAACCAGATCAGAGATGTCATCGATGACCAATAACAAAAAACATATGATGAAAATCGATGTGATGTATATAATGTTCCAGTCAATAAATGCCAATAATTGTCGTGTTTCAACAAAAATAATCGTAAGACATTCATTTCATTAATCAAATCGTCAATAAAGGTTAAAATGCAATAAATTCAAGGTTTATGGACTAAAGTATAAAACTTAGTAAATTAAGGTCCTTACCAATAATTAACAATATCAATATCCAATTAATGTCATATTAAGGATACAAGCCAAGTTTCACTAAGTTTTAAGATCAATAACATATCCAATTAACCACCCAAATTTAATGATTATTTTACAAAGTGTGCAAAGTCAGTTTAAGTCAATAACAGAATTACCTACCTCAGTACTGGTACTGGATAGGTCGTACCGATACGCATGCAGGGCCGGCCCTGGGCAGGGGCAGCAAGGGCGCCCGCCCAGGGCCCATTGCTCAGGAAAATTAAATATTGTATATTTTCGAATTATATTTAAAGATTTAGTTTGTTTTAATATTTGTTATTAGGGTCTATTTTTTAATATTTGTTAATAGGGGTTAAGATTTTTCCAACATTTATTATTAAAGATCTACTCTTAATATTTATTTTTTTCTAATACTTGTTATTAGGGGCCTATTTTTTATATTTGTTATTAGAGGCTGAAAATTTCTCAATATTTATTAGTAGGGGTCTACTCTTAATATTCAATTTTTTTCTAATACTTGTTATTAAGGGCCCATTTTTTAATACTTGTTATTAGGGGCTGAGTTTTTTCCGATATTTATTATTAGGGATCTACTCTTAATATTCAATTTTTTTCTAGTACTTGTTACTAGGGCTCCAGTCTTTTCCAATATTTGTTAGGAAAAATGACAAAAGATGCCCCCAACGTTTGCATGTTTTGTCATTTGGCCCCCTATTCTTTTTTTTGTCCAAATATGCCCTCAACATTTGCTTGTTTTGTCATTTGCCCCCTATTTTTTCTTTTGTTCCAAATATGCCCCCCAACGTTTCATTTGTAGTCCAAATATGCCCTCAACGTTTCAATTTGGTCCAAATATGCCCCCGTTAGATGGAAATTGTCAGTCAACTAGCGTTCAACAGCTAATACTGACTGGACTAGCCACATATTAAGATCTGCTGATGTCATGTCAAAAAAAATTATAAGTCGTTGATCGTCAGTTGATTGACAGTTTACATCCAACATGGGCATATTTAGACTATGAATGAAACGTTTGGGGCATATTTGGACCAAAAGAAAGAATAGTGGGTCAAATGACAGAACAAGCAAACGTTGGAGGCATATTTGGACCAAAAAAAAAGAATATGGGGGGCCAAATGACAAAACATGCAAACGTTGGAGGCATATTTGGACCAAAAAAAAGAATAGGGGGCAAATAACAAAACATGCAAACGTTGGGGGCATCTTTTGTCATTTTGCCTATTTGTTATTATAGGCATGGTTTTAAGGTAAAATTTTGATATACATGCTGGTAAAACTAATTTTACACAAGCCTGCATATTTACATTATAAAACTCAAATCCTAAATTCTAACCCTAACCCTAAAAAACTAAACCATAAACCTTAAACCATATACCCTAAATTCTCAACACTAATCTTAAATTCTAAACCCTACAACATAAACTCCTACACTTTAAACCCTAAACTAAAACCTTAACCCTTAAAACTAAAAGGCACATGTAAGCTAAAGTTTACATGGCATGTGTATCAAAGTTTTTTTAATAGTTTTAAAATTTAATTTTTTCAATACTTGTTATTAGGGGACCAATTTTTTCAATACTTGTTACGATGGACCAACTCTTAAAATTTAATTTCTTTCATTACTTGCTATTAGGGACAAAGATCTAAATAGCGGCATGCAACCCCAACAACTATCGTTATATGACGGTAGTGGCATCATCTAAAACCGCGATATATGGAACCATTATGTCCATAATAGCATACGTTACTAAAAACATTTCATAACTGCGATACTCGCAATAAACAAAATATCATCTATTATATCCACAATCATGATAAACACAACACAACCGAAAATATGACTGTAACTATAATTACAATTTAAATCCTCAATTTAATGCCCATTTTTTAAATTCGCCCCGGGCCTCCAAAAACTCAAAACCGGCTCTGTACGCATGACTGTTATTTCAATTAAAGTTCATTGTGGGAATCGATATAGGACTGTTCGTATCAGTACCCAATGAAACCCCCAAATTCCAATGGTGAATTTTAGTATCGGTACGAACTAAGTCGTACCAGTACTAGGCTTATATCGACAATGGGCATCGGTACGGTCTATTTTGTATTGATACCCCGAAAAACATGCAAATTCCAACGACGAAACTTTGTACCGAAACACCAAGAGATGTACTAGTAGCTCTTATAGCAATTTGGTCCAAATATGCACACATGTACCGATACGCATCCACCCGTATCGGTACGCCCTGTTTTGTAATTCTATATTTTTGCTAGTTTTAAATTGGATACTCTATTAATACATTTCCAATGACTCATTGATTAATACCAGTAATTTTCGATAAGTTTTATATCCTATGTTTCATGCTCATGTCTCATTTTAACAACGTTAACAACATATAAACTAACGGAGATGCATTTTGTACATGTATGCAATCTTAATAAACATTCCCAATTCCAAAACATACCATACATGCGCACTTTAGGCTTATATGCTCAAAACATACCTAACATGTCATTTAAACATACTAGAGCCATATGCCACCATTCTAGAAGTTCAAAGGGTAAATATACATCACAAAAAGGAGACTCGAAGGTGACTTGCAACCAGCTAACCATGATCCTCGTCACTGAGCTATGGAATCTAAAATGGTATGAAATGAACTATGTTAGGCTTACATATCCTAGTGAGGTAGTCAACAATATTCCAATATATATTAAATAGTGTATATCAATAGCATCAATGTCATGCTTTTCATACTCATGCTTGGTAAGCAACTCAATAAGCATACTAAGATCAATGAATTTCGTATATGCAATAATTAGCAACATGATTAATAAGTATATCCCCTGGATCATAGTAACAAATGGGTACTCGAATTCCACCAACATTGCCAATACAATGAATGATCAATCTCGTCGACATCGCCAAAGACCAATTACTCAATCATCCCTCCAACATCACCAGTAAAGGCCTTAGCCCAAGAACCATGGTCCACCCGTACGTGAGCTCAATGAATTCTATTGGCATGCCAATTGTATCCAACTATACTTGTATCCAAAGTTTGGTGTATATGTCAATGATGTTCCCATTGGTCGGTACTTACCTCTTTCAATAATGCCAATGTAAAATATTCATCACTTGTATCAATAATCAGTGTTCCATGTTATTAAATCAATGACAATGGAAATGTTATATTGCAATTCAATTATAAGTCAATGTATCAATGAACTCAAGCTTACCAAGACTTACCAAAATGATGAACCATGCTTACCAAAATGATAGACAATGCAAATGGATGGCACCAAGCCATTCCCATGACACAACTACACTCATCAAGGATTCTAAAGCTACTAGGGCTCTCGAATTACAATTTCTTTGCTAGGAGGCTTGTTATGTGTTGTTGAATCTTCTCTACCAATGGATTGAGCTAAATAGAAAATACATGGAAATTTATCAAAATCCATTTTCATGAACTCAATAGTCATAACAATATCTATGGCTATTTCTATCAATAAAACACAATATATAAGTCCAAGAATCTATGAGAGTTAATTAGGGTTTTACTAGGTTCGATTTCATGATTTCTTCATGAATTCATCATGAATATCAATAGAAAATCAATATTCTTAACTTAATCAATTCTAAAAACTAGCTAGGTTCGACAAATCAAAGGAAATTAAAGCTTGTATGAAGCTTCAATGGAGGTGTGTGCTTAGGTAGGAGAGGTAAGGTGCTAACTTAGTTTTCTTTCACCCGAAAGTCATGTATCTCTTTTTTCTTTCTTTTATTCTAATTACTATAGTAATTTAAGAAACCTTTGGGGTGTAGGAATCCATTCTTCAAAGTTCACGTACAAGGGTGATTAATCCCTTAAAGGGTTAATTACTCAGTTAGTCCTCCAACTTCTCAATCTTTGCACTTTATCTACTTAAGGAATCCCTTAAGTTTCCAATTTAGTCCAATGTCAATGAAAAGGCATAATTATCCATCAATACATATGAAATTAATCATATGATCAATGATCATTTTGACTTGCCGAAAATTTAAATTTTCGATCACCGGAATCCATTTTTAACTAGGTCGGTTTTAGGGGTGTTACATTTTACAATAGCTCAATCTCACAATAAACAAGGTGAATTTCTTCAAGTTCATCATGAGCTACGAATTTATTAATGGTAATTAAGCTCATCCTGTGCATGTACATTATTCGTCATGGGGATAGGAAGATAGAAATGTACACTATGAGTCTTTCCATGGCTTCGTTTGACTGCATTGAACTTAGATAACTAAATTGGGTATCCACCATGAATTCCTTAACCAATGGGCTTTAATCCCATCCCCTTCGATGAATCCAGAACCAATTGCATGCTTAACCTTTTGGTAAGTGGATCAACAAGGTTCCTCTTCGACTTTAGTCATCATTTTAAGACAACCCACATTTCTAACATATTTAGGATAGAGATAAACCTAGCTATAAGTTTCTTTGGAAAACGTGTAAATAAATTTTCTTACACATATACTCAACCATAAAACTATGTTTTAACAAACTCAAATCTTGTTTACACATGATTCTATTCTCAAAGTTTTGAGAAGTTACTAATCATTAAGATTAGTATACACAATCTTAAACTATTATGAAATTCATTATACCTCACTCAGTGTATATATTTTTTCTCATTCGAAAGGAATTTTAATTTTTCTAGTTCTTCACAAGAAATATTTAGAAAAATTATAAAAATATTTATAAGGAGTTTTTAACTTTTTCTAACAACAAAAAATTATCTCAAGTTTATTACAAGAGATTTCAACCTAACTCTTGAGACAGACCACCTCTTTCCTTTTCTCTACTTAGGAAAAAAAACTCAAAGAGATTTAATATCTACAAGCAATCTTTTAGTATCACTAATGTCTATCATATTCTCATTCATATTATTCAACATATTAACCCTAAAGAGACCCTCACATATTTTATTTACTATGACTAAATTTAGTATTCTACTCAACTAAATTAATCTCAACTCTCTTAACTTCTACACTAAGTTTAAAGAGATCATATTTGTCATAATATTTTTTTATAAAAGTGAGCACATTAAAAAATAATGCACCATGTAGGTTACCATGAAAAGATGTGGCCATGAAAGAGATGTGGTGCACTAGGCACACTTAAATACCAGTCCTTTCATAGAAAAAACCCTAGACATGCATTTTCATAGTGCTTTTCGATAAACCATTTATGAATTTTCTCTTTATTTAATTGAGGCCTCTTAAAGAATCATGCCAACTATATATGTGTATATATCTCTGAATTTGTAAACTTCTTGTTACCATAACATGTAATTCAATCTTACTCGTACATGTCTAGTACGACCATCAAAATTGTTCCTTTAAATAGAAATATATTTAGCTCTTTCGGAGCTTTCAATTAAAATTATCTTTTGGTAGCAATATATAGCTCTCCTAGAGCTTTCAACTGACTTTTTGGCTACCAGAACTTATATCCATATTGGCTTATTTCAAATGCCAATTGATAACATATGTTATCTATAATTTTCAAGGGGATATTTTGCGAACTCATATTGCTCTCTTTATGACTTTGACGAGTATAACGCAATGTGAATATGAAATAAAGTTCCATTTGACAATAACATATTTGCTCAACCATAGACTTTTGTGATATTAGTACTTCCGGATATAGTTCTCACATTATTCTCTTGCATTTTAATCGATAAATGCATAATTGTGCACCTTTCAAAATGTGCTTCGTTTCATTTACTTCGGGTAATGAAAATATGTACTTTGTATCATTCACTTCGAGGAATGAAAAATATAAAATATAGCACATCATATCAAGTCGATTATCTATCAGAGATAAACTTTCAAGTGCTCTTCCGAAGTATTGATATTTTAGTACTTTGAGAAATACTACTCATTTTTCCCCTTGCATTTAAATGGGAAAAATATTTCTTATGCTTAAGTACAATATGAGTACTTGCATTATCTGCTAGGCATAAATAGCCACAATTCTAGGCATAAATAGCCACAATTCATTGTATATTTTATTCCGAAAGTAATCATATTCTTCAAATAATAAATTAACATAAAGTGTAAATAAATAATATGTGAAATAAATAAACATAAAGCAAACTAACATAAATAAATAATAAATAAAACGAATTAACATAAAAAAATAAAAAAAAAACTAATTATTCCTGTTAGAGGTTATAAGGGAAATAAAATAAATAGTAAATTATTCCCTTCAAGGGTTATGAGAAAATTAACAATATCCAATTGAGTTGGACCAATAACGCCATAATTATTTTCGCCATAAACAAATTATGTTTATATTTTATTTCATTTATCATTCATGATTATGGATAAAGTCCATAATACTTTGGCGTTTGACAAGTACGAAACCAATGGTTTATAACATCACATTGGTAAAATGATTTCACTTCCTTAGAATGATCTTTATCACTCTTGTCATCCTTATAACTTCGCTACCAGCGGGTAGAAGTATTCTTAAAACGACTATATTTTTCATGTGTATATTCATAGCCTCGACCACGACCACAACTTTTAATGTGATTTTTTTATTCCTTTCATAATATAATCTCACATCACTTCAGGGAATGGAGTAGAGCCGGTGGGCCTTTAAAACCTTTTTCACATATCCTTATCACAGAGAACAAAGATTTAATCCTCGTACGCGGTATTGTTAAACCTGTCCAGAAGGTCCTTTAAAAACCTCCTTTGAGACCAGTAGCCTCGCAGAACGGGATGTCCAGCCAATTATACTTGGATTATATCGAAATTATGTCTCTAATTGAATAATGATTTACCATGTTTGCATTCACTTCAGGGAATGAAACAGATTCAATAATCGCATGGAATAAACATCATGCTTGCATTCACTTCAGGGAATGCCCCATCATTGATAATTGCATGGAATAAACATCATGCTTGCATTCACTTCAGGGAATGCCCCATCATTGATAATCGCATGGAATAAACATCATGCTTTTGCATTCACTTCAAGGAATGCCTCCCATAAAACTTTTTGGATCAAGAAGAATTTTCATAACTTGAAATTGGGAGAAGTCTATGGTCAAGTTTTTCAACGAAGAAAAAATATTGCTTTCGAGCAAATATAGACTTTATAATAATCTTCTTGTAAATTCAAAATCATCATGATTTATCGCACTTTAAAATTGTATTTTAAAGGATAAAAACAAAAATAGAGTTTACCGATATTGATTTTCGTCTCGAAAACAATGGGGACGTAGCAAATGAACCAAGGCATCTTCTCATAATATCACGTCTCTCTTCAAGTCATTATATCATGCAAAAACTCAAAACACGGTTAAAATATCAAATCTCATCAACAAATAAAATAAAACTAATATTGATATTTTAAAACTTATTGATATGAAATATATCAAATATAAACTTATGAATAAAAGTACGGAGGAACATCATGATTAAAAGTATAGGTTCCAATAAAGTAAATCTCAGTCGTATTAAGCAAATTGAATTTGTAGCAATACCTAACGGCAATGTAGGTGAGCAAATGCAAAGGAAAGAATTGCAAGACCACTCGCGATAACCATGTCGTTGTTGGTGCTTTTGTTTGCAGTAGCGCCGACAAATTGTAGAGTTGGATCGAAAGTACTTTAATAGTTGTTTGAGCGAGATTCTTTGGTTCAATGTAGAATCGAATTTTTTTTCGATAATTCTTTTGGGATTCGAACAAAGAGCACTAAAATCTTTCGAGCGAACTCGTGTTGATAACGTGTTGTGAATAAAATAAATAAGAACAAGAATAAGAACAAGAAGAACAAAGAGATGAGAGAAAGAGGGAGATTTGTATTATTCTCAAATATAGACTTGTATATATTGCCTTCAATGAATCATATATTTATAGGCATAAGAAGTACATAATATATTAAACTCTAATTCATAGAGATAATATTCCTAATAATAAATAAATCAAACTCTTTTGATAAAGTTCTAATCATGATAGACATCCACATATATAAATATTCATAACAATTTTTTTACTTTAATAATTATTATTAAAAATAAATGTATTAAGATATACCACAATCATACCGAATAAAATGAATTTGAGGTTTCTCTATATGCACACAATTCCCAAAACCAATTATGAAAAATGAGTAACTGAAAGGATAACAACCATTTATATTTTACTCATCTTCAATGACTATAAAACAAAACAATAACGTTTATTAGCTTTTATTACATAAAAGCATGTCTTTAATGTGTTTTTACTAACATTTATTAAAACAACAAACACATTATAATGTATCTCTTCAGTATTTTGATACGTATGATAAAAACGTATATGTATTTTTTCTTCTGCTTTAAATATAATTCTTTTTTGTCCAAAAAAATCTCTTTAAAATAAAAAGCAGTTAGAAGGGCAGGATATCATATAAGCAATCACAAAATGACCATAAAATATTTTATAAAAATGGCCACAAAATCACAAAATGACCATAAAATATTGATAAATTTATGTATTATAAATGTAAACCATGAATCAAAATATTTATTATATAACAATTATATTCATCATGGTACTTAAATACTAATCAAAAGTATTTTCCACATTATCTCACTCAATGAAATATGTTTTATAAATACTTACCATAATGCTTTAATGCTTATAAAAGACATAATAATAAGGTCCGTTATGAATTTAAAGTACATTTGCAATTTCCAAAATTTGGCTGCAACATCTTACCGCCAAATTCAATTTAGTGGCGATAGTTTAAATTAAAAGTTTGTAGATCATACCAAATGTATCTGCGAGTAGCCTGCGAAACCCTTTTACTAACCATTAGCAATTTACGGTTTGAAGTTTGAACCAATTTTAACAGCAGTTGAATTCGCTTTTAAATTGTTGAAAAATATATCGTTGCAAAACGAGATATTAACATTGACGGGAAAATATAAAATAATATATATATAATCAATAAATCGATCAACCGTGTCGTGGTATTAACCACTGCCTTAAAAATGAATTTTTTTCGATGTGTGTAATCGCTACAATGAATGAATGACCGTTGAGGTTAGCACGGCTCCTCCAAATTTCGTACACTCGAAAGATAGAGTGGACTTGAGTGGTACTACTCTTCTCGCAACTCAAAACAACATTCAAAAAAAAGATTTTAAAAATCAAAGAGTGTTTCAAAGTAAATGTCACTTGCTTATAAAATATATCAAATAAGAAGAGATGTCCACTATTTATAAACTAAATAGTGAGGGTAAAATTGTCATTCAGCTCAACAGCAATAAATGCTTTTTAAACAAAATCAAACACTAGTAAAAATGCTTTAATTCTGAGCATTAACAACATCCTCACTAATGCGAAAGAACTCTTTAGAAAAAATGAGAGCAGTGAAGTTAAAACACGAGAAAAGTAATAGCGAGATTAGTTATTTAAGCACTAGTGAGCGTATATGAAACTAGTACATAGTAATGATGAGTAATTCTTCTCTTAGATAAGTAAATGAATCTTCAACTTTCTAAAATTATGGTGAACTCATAACACAACTAATTCTTTCATCCACTAATATTTCAAATGAAAAGCATTATAGAGACAAAAAAAAAACATTATTAGAGGATTCCAAATGAATAGCAAGATTATCAGAGGATTAGGGTGAATTCATAACAAGGAATGGCATTTATTTTAGAGAGAAAAAATAGAGAATTGCATGAATACAAACAAGAGAAATCAACAACCAGTGACAATTTTATTAGTTTTTGTTGTAAATAATTAGTTGTAGATGTTACAATTAGTTAGATTTACAGTTAATTTGTTACGGTAGTTACTGTAACCTTATTATATAAACTCATGTTTGTATAACTTAATTCATATGAGAATATACAGATTTAATTCTCTCAAATTACTCTTTTAACATGGTATCAGCTTAGCCGGGTTGTTTTTGGCCCATTTTCTCAGCCGATTCTTATTTTTGCGTTTCCTATTCTCATTTTTTTTCTTTTTTCTTGGTTCATCTTTTTTGTTCTTTTCGATGTCTGACGCCATCACCACGACCGATTACAATCATGCCATGTATCTCTACCCATCGGATGCGCCAGGCACCGTTTTGGTGTCGCATCAGTTGCTCGGCGCCGAGAATTACACGGTTTGGAGTCGATCAATGCGGATTGCTTTTTTGGAAAAGAATAAGCTAGGGGTTTTTGATGGTGATTGTCGCAGGAGAATTTTGAGGATTCTCTTCATGCTCAATGGGATCGATGCAATGCGATTACACTCTCCTGGATTCTAAATTCCGTCAGTCGCGATCTTTCGGCTGGGATCGTGTTCGCCTCCAGTGCCGCGCTCGTTTGGAAGGATCTGAAAGAGAGATTTCATAAGGTGGATGGTTCGCGTATCTTCTTTCTGCATCGGGAGATCTCCATGCTCACTCAAGGCGATTCTACCATTTCTGCTTACTTCACTCGTCTCAAACTTCTCTAGGATGAGTATTCCACTCTCGTACCGTTTGCGACTTGTGACTGAAAATTCTCAGCAGAACTCTCTACACATCATTCAACAACGTATGTTTTAGTTTTAAATAGGATTTAATGAGACTTATTCTGCGGTTCGTAGCCAGATTCTTTTGATGCAGCCTCTTCCATCCATCAATCGTGCCTATTTCATGTTGGTTCAAGAGGAATCGCAGCGAACTCACTTTTCTGGTATTTCTCCTCTAGATTCTTATGCTATGTTTTCAAATTCTGCACATGTTTCTTCAAATCGTCGTCGTTTTTCTGGCACTTGTGATCATTATGGAGTTAAGGGTCATAAATGTGATAGTTGTTATCATTTAATTGGGTTTCCTGCGAAATTTAAGTTTAGTAAGAAGAAAGGTATCCAAACTGCTTTGTCAGTTAACACTAGTGCACCTAAAATGGTTGCACCTTCTGGGATTCCTACTTCTCCTGCCTATGGAATGGTTGCTTCTCCTGCACTGGTCTTTACTACATATCAATATAATCAAATATTGCAGCTCTTAAGCAAACCTTCTGTCCATTCTACTGTTACATCTGGTGTTGATTCTATTGATGTAAGCTCTCTTGCAGATATTGGTACTTCTTGTTTTTCATTAAGTAGTTCTCTTACTTGGATTTTGGATACTGGAGATATTGATCATATACTGTCGGATTTTAATTTTTTGATTGATCATGTTCCTTGCTTGCCTAAATCTCGTTTTGTTCAGCTTCTACATGGTAAATCTGTTCCTATCGCTCGTACTAGGTCTTTTTCTTTATCTTCTGATTGTGTGTTGACAAATGTTTTGTTTGTTCCTCATTTTCAACACAATCTTTTGTCAGTTTCAAAATTATGTTCTGATTATAATTGCACTATTACTTTCTTCCTTGATTTCTGCCTTATGCATGATCTCTCAAATGACATGATGAAGGGGATTGGGAAATTGTCTGGAGGATTTTATTTGTTTGAGTCTTCTTCTTCTTGCTTTTCTGGTTTGTTCATTTTATCTCCCAGTTCAGTTTTATTTGTTTCTGATCAATTTGCATGTATGAATTCTGGTTCTGATGCTATTCTTAATAAAACTCAGCTTTGGCATGCTCGTTTGGGACATGCTACTCTTCTTAAATTACATCATTTACCTAATTTTCATAATGCACGGTTGAATGCTCAATGTATTAAGCAATGTGTGGTTTGTCATAAGGCTAAACAAACTAGGTTGACTTTTCCTTTGAGTGATACTCGTTCCATTGTTCCTTTTGAACTCATTCATCTTGATCTTTGGGGTCCCTACAGAGTGTCTACTCATAGTAGTCAGCGTTTTTTTCTTAACCATTGTAGATGATTACACTAGAATAACTTGGACTTACTTATTGAAACTTAAAACTAATGCTATCTTGTTTCTCAAGCAATTTTTTGTTTACATAACAAACCATTTTTCTGCTACTGTGAAATTTATCCTTAGTGACAATGGGACTGAATTTTTTAATTCTTCATGTTCTTCTTTGTCTGCTTCCTTTGGGATAGCTCACCAGAGTTCCCTTGTTTCTACACCACAACAAAATGGTGTGGCTGAAAGAAAACATAGGCATTTACTTGAGGTTGCTAGAGCTCTTAGGTTTCATTCTAATGTGCCACTCAAATTCTGAGGTGAGTTCATTTCTACTGCATGTTATCTTATTAACAAGCTGCCTTCTTCTGTAATTCAGTGGCATACTCCTTTTGAGTTGCTTTATCATAAAAAACCAAATCTTTCTCATTTGAGAATTTTTTTGTTGTCTTTGTTATGCTACAAATCTTAATTTTCTTGATAAATTTTCTTTTAAAGCTTTCCCATATGTTTCCATGGGCTATTCCTTGACTCAAAAGGGTTATATTCTTTTCAATCTTGAAACTAAGTCTTTTTTGTTAATATGGATGTTGTTTTTTATGAGACTCTTTTTCCTTTTCATATTTCCTCTTCTATTTCTAGTTTTTTACTTCTCATCCTTTTATTCTAGATTCTAATTTTCTTTCTTTATCCTCTACTTATACTTTTTCTGTTCCTAATTCTTCTTCTCTTGATTTTGTTTCTCCTCATTCTCCTACTATTAGTTCCATTCATTCTGATCATTCTCCTAATATTACTAATAATTCTTCTTCTTCTTCCAGTCCCACTGCCACTATTCTCATTGATTCTGAAATTCCTCCTCTTGATTCTATTATTTATAATTCTGGTAATGTTTTAACAAGTGATTCTAATTCTTCTATTTCTGCATCTACTTCTCTTGATGTTGTTAGAAGGTCTTCTAGAGTGTCTAAGCCTTTAGGCTGGTTAAATGATTATTTTTTTACTTGTCTGTCTTCTCACCAATCACCTTCATCTACTCACTCTTGTAAGTCTTCTTCTTCTTCTCTTCTGAAACCTCAAACTTTTTCTGAGGCAATCCAAAATCCATTTTGGGTTAAGACTATTGAAGAGGAACTTCAAGCTTTAGAATCTAATGGTACATGGACTGTAGTTTCATTACCTCCTAGTAAGGTCCCTATTGGGTGTAAGTGGGTCTATCGAATCAAATACAAAACTTCTGGTGAGATTGAAAGATTTAAGGCACATTTGGTTGCTAAAGGTTATAGTCAACTTGAAAGGATTGACTATAGTGATACTTTTTCTCTTGTGGTTAAAATGGTGACATTACGAACTATTCTTGCTTTATTTTCTTCTTTCAATTGGTCCATTTATCAAATGGATGTCTATAATACATTTCTTCAAGGGAATTTAGACGATGAAGTGTATATGCAGTTACCTGAAGGACTTTGCAGTCAGGGGGAGAAGGTTGTTTGTCGACTGCAAAAGTCTCTATATGGCCTAAAGCAGGCATCAAGGCAGTGGAATGTTAGGTTGACAGAAGCTTTGTTTTTAGCTGGTTTTGTTAAAAGCAAATTTGATTATTCTCTATTTACCAAGAGGGAAGAGAATACCATAGTAATCATGCTTGTCGATGTCGATGATTTGCTTAGAACTGGAAGTAATGATGCAATGATTGAAAAATTGAAGAAGAATCTTCATCAGAACTTCAAGATGAAGGATCTAGGTTGTTTGAGATATTTTCTTGGGATAGAAGTTTCAAGAACAAAGGAAGGAATCTTGCTTAATCAACACAAGCATTCATTAGAACTTATTGATGATGTTGGGTTGAGCGATGCAAGACTAGCCATAACTCCATTAGAGCATAATCTAAAATTAACATCAGTTGAGTTTGATGAGGGAATACAACAGCAAGTTGATGACAAAATGCTGAGAGACAAGACAGTATATCAAAGATTAATTGGTAGGTTAATCTATTTGACTCACACAAGACATGATATCGCTTATGCAGTGCAACACTTAAGTCAGTTCATGCATAAGCCTAAAGAGTCACATATGAATGCAACTCTAAGGGTGGTGAGATATATAAAACAAGATATTGGACAAGGATTGTTGTTAAAAGCTTCAAAGGTCTTTCGAAGTACTATTTTTTGTGATGCTAATTGGGCAGCTTGTCCAATGTAAAGAAGGTCACTTACTGGTTTTTGCATCAAGCTTGGAGATTCATTGATTTCCTGGAAATCAAAGAAGCAAAATACTATTTCAAGGTCATCTGCAGAAGCAGGGTATCGAAGTATGGCAGTCACAGCAGCTGAATTGGTGTGGTTGAAAGGGTTACTTGAAGAACTTGGATTGGCAGATTTTAAGACAAAAAAGTTGTATTGTGACAATAAATCAACTTTACAAATTGCAGCTAATCCAGTATATCATGAGCGTACGAAGCATATTGAAATTGATTGCCACTTTATAAGAGAGAAAATCAAAGAATGATTGTTGCAAACAGAATATGTGCCTTCAGCAGAACAATTGGCAGACATTATGACAAAAACTTTGGGTTCACAGCAACATGATTATCTAGTTTCCAAGTTGGGAATCAAAAGTGTTTCTGATTTGCCAACTTGAGGGGGAGTGTTGTAAATAATTAGTTATAGTTGTTACAATTAGTTAGATTTGCAGTTAATTTGTTACAGTAGTTACTGTAACCTTATTATATAAACTCATGCTTGTATAACTTAATTCATATGAGAATATACAAATTTAATTATCTCAAATTACTCTTTTAACCGTTTTTCTTTTTATCCAAACCAATGTAAACCAGGAGTATAAATAAAAAATTCTAAAGTCGGTGTTACATATTCGGGCAGATTCACTATCAATACAAAAAAAGAACCTCAAATTTTTCAGAGGCAAATTTTTTTTTCTCTATTTGATTTCGTTTCAAACCAAAATAAAAAAAAGGGGAATAAGGTTTTCATTACCTGCTCGGTCTCTGACCGCCGCCAAATGTGGCCGAGGACGGTACCACCGATGAATGGCATCGCTACTCCTTCCATCTTTCTCTTTTTCCGTTTTAGATTTGAAATATTTTATGTTTTCAATTTTTTGAGAAAAAAGTGTGTTTCGAGTTATGTTCTTAAGGATTTAAGAAAAATGAAATTTTCTTTTTGAAATAGGGTTGGTTTCGATTTAGGGAAAAGAAAAAAAATTGAATTTTTTTATATTTTTCGACTCATGCAAGCTGCGGTCGATGACGACATACGGTGATCGGTGCGACGGCACACGACCAATTTTTTAAAAAATGAGCTGAATTCATGAGTTCCTCATGAACTGATATGAACATCTCAAAGAAACTGGGGTCTGGTTTTGATTTTTTTTAAGAAAGAACAAATGAAACATGTTTTTGATATTTGGTACTACACCAAGCCTTGAAAATGATTTATTTACGTCATAAGGACTTTCACCCTAAAGAAATTCTTTCTGCAGTCCTTGAATCTTTTCAAAAAATTTCAATTTCGCCCATTTTTCTTAATTTGGTCAGAAGGTCAAAGAGATAATCATGTTTTAATCCCTACTGTTCTTATTTTGTTTTTTTTATCATTTTATCATTTTTTTTACATTGTGTTATTATATATGTCCCGAGGCTAGATTTTTCGAACTAGCAAACCGCGCGGCCTTAGGTGAATTTCATCACACAAACGCCTAAGTAAGCCTGAATTCCAACTCCAGAAGATCAAAACTTCCAAGGCACTCAAGATCGTTCTAAGCGGAAGCAAACTATAATGAATGGCCTTGAATCTGAAAAAAAAAGAAAACCAAGAACACGAACAACAACACAGAGGATATAAAGTGAATGCTTTGATTACTTTGAAGATAGAAAATTTAGTGAGTTACAAGTGAGGTGAGGAGCCTCTATTTATAGTTGAACTCCCCCAGATCTGACAGTCAAAACTGATTTACATCGACGGACTAGATTTACATAATATCTTTACAAAATTTCTAAATATTACAACATTATCTAAATAAATCAATTCAAATGGATAATGTTGGACTAAATCTTCCAGGATCTTCTAGAACATTCTGGAACCTTCTAGAATCTCCCACGGACCGGGCTTTGTCTAGTGGTCTCTTCGAGCTCAAAGTCTGTGTTTGAACCCCTTCTATAGGCAAATGCGCATATGACACGGGCTTGAACTAGCGGCCCGTGACAATCTCCCCGACCAAACTTGGCGACGCCCTCGTCGCTCCTTCGGGATGAAGCTTGACTTGGGGATCCTGGATTCGCTTCCGCACCTTAGCTCACCTCCTACTCATAATCGGGCTTGGTTGTCCCCCCATAAGGATCACTCTCCCCATAAAGAGCACTCGACTCTAACTCAGTCGTCCCCCTTTAAGGATTGCTCGCTTTGGCACTCTCCACCATGTAACATCATTCGTCGACCCACCACGTACATCTCGATCGTAGGAACTCCTTCCTAGCAGTTGCAACTTGTCTCTACTCGGATCTCCTCGATCCTTGCTCGAGTACTCGGACCCCATCACATTGAACACCGAACGGACCCTCAGAACTCTGAAAGATTGCTTGTGTTCTCGCCAAGTCTTGGCAACTCCATCTGTTGGGTTAGGTTTTTCGTTTCCTATACCAGCAAACCAGGCAAATTAAACTATGAAACATCATAATTGTGTTCGAGATATACCTCTTTCGAACTACTCCGGTTGGCATTCACTCTAACTCGCATCAACACTTCCTTCCTCGTGAAGTCTGATGCACCATCGCCTATCGGCAACTCGTCGCTCATCGACAACATCGACATTTCTTCAATCTGGAAGTCCGACACCTCAGCTCGCACTGACGTTTCTTTATCCACGAAGCTCAATGCCCCATCCACCTTACTCACTGGTGGACACTCGACGGATCCCATGTCTTCCAAAGACTTCTGCTCCACTAGCCCTTCCAAGGTCTTTTCCTCAGTGGCTGCAACCAAGTCAGCACCCTTGGTTAGCTCAACAGCATTCAAAACCCCATTCCCAATCCTCACACACCAATGAACCGGTACGATGCATTTATCACGAGGATCCAAAATGCAAACACAATCGGCAAAAGGGACAAGAAATGCATTAACTCGGTCAAGGAAATTTAAACTGATGACAAAATCATAGTCATCCAAGTGAATTACCTCAAAGTTTTCCTTGCCTTTCCATTCTCTAATTTCCAATTCCACGCCTCGTGTCATTCCCACTGTTAGGACACCACTAGAATTAACGGTCTTGATCACCCCGGTTGACTCCCCAACCTTCAAACCAATCTCGTCGGCAGCTTTCTTTGACACAAACAAATGAGATGCTCTCGTGTCCACAAGAGCACTTCTCTTTTGACCCGCCACGTTGATGTCTACATACATCAACCCTTTCTTCTTCCGATTTTTGCTCACCTTGGCAGAACTCAACAACATCGAACCAAGCTTTAAAGCCTCACTGTCTTCGGGCTTGACATCCCCCTTGGACGGCTTGACTCGATCCGGGCACTCTTTCACAGTATGAGGCCCCTTGTACCAGTAACATTTCACCTGCTTCCTTTCTACACTTGGTTTGATTACTTTGACACTGGCAATCACACCAAGTCGACATTACTCCTTTTCTGGCTCGTCATCCCTATCGACGATGGCATCGAGGCAGCTCTTTTTGAGACAGTCCCTCACTATGTGCGGACCACCACAACGGTAGCACCTTACGGGTCATTGTTCCTTCTTCTCTAATGGTTTGACGAACTTGTTGGGATTTTCGTCACCATTACTGCCACAGTGATCATCCTCGTCTCCCCTACCATTGTCCTTGCCTCGGGGCCTGTCAGACTTGGATTTCCCAACTTCATACCGTGTTATGGATTCAGCTAGGGTCAATGCCTTGGAAAGTTCTTCGACTCCTCTCCACTCCAACTCCATTTGAGCCTATCGCTGGAGTCCATTCATGAAGGTAAAGAATCCTTCATCTTCGCTCAAGTTTAGAATCTAAAGCTTGAGCTCAATAAACTCTCTAACATACTACGGGATGGAACCCTCATGTCTAAGTTGCCGCAACTTTGCTCGAGCATCGTGTTGAGCGTTGGTCGGATAGAATTGACCCTTGAACTCAACCTGAAACTCTTCCCATGTCTCAATAGGAATGTCTTTGCCCTTTTCCTTAGAGCACCTGCGTTGCCACCACAAAAGAGCAACGTCAGTCAAATACATAGAATCAACAGTTACCTTTTTCGCATCATCCTTGATGCCCATCACCCGGAAATACTGCTCCATTCCCCACACGAAGTTCTCAACATCTTGGGCCGACCTGTTACCCTTGAACTCCTTCGGCTTTGGGACGTCCTTCCTGTGCTTGGACGCAGTGGGTGCTACTTCATTCTTCAAGTCAACTTTCAACAAAGCCATGTCTGCCTTCACCTCTTCAATCTCTCTGCCAGCCAGCTCTAGTGGCTCTGGTGGCTTCTTAATTGATGATTTGGGTGCCTTGATCTCTCTGCTAGCCAGCTCTAGTGGCTCTGGTTATCCAAAATAACTCACATCTTCAGTCTCTAAGGTTTCTTCAGATTCTTCACTCATTTCACCTTTGTCATCCAGTTTTCTGGCATTGCAATCTAGGTCTTGGCAAAACGGTGCCACGTCCATAGTGAAAATGGACACTCTCTGTAATACCCCCACACCTAGCCTAGAAGGTATTACTAACTAGAGGTGGACAATCCAACTTGTCTATCAAGTTAGAATTTGAACAAATAGGGAAGCAACCAAACAACTATGACATTCAAGCAATTACCCAACAAGACTTGCATCAAAAACTCATTTGAATGGAAGCTAAATAGGCATGCAACATTTTTAATTACCAATATTAGCTATGTAGGTAAACCTAAGATAAGTCTAATGATTTAAGGCCATGTTACTTATTCAACCATTACCACCAAGCATGTCGAAACTAACATTTTAAGAAGGTCATAAAATATCTATCTAGTACCTACAATTTCATAACAAGAATTTAGTCAAGTAGTTAACTATTGATAGGCATATAGCATTACCATCTTATGTTCATTTAGACATCTAACCATACAAGCTATTTCCGAGTTTGATTTTACAAATAGGATCGATCAAGTAAGACCTTTATATAATTAAAGGTACAACTTTGTCATGTGATCACCATCATTAATCTCTAATATAAAAAAATTGTTTTTAATACTAAATTATAATATTTAATATAGTATTCCTTTAGTCGGGAGTCTCGCGAAAATTATGTCTCGAACTTAAAGGGGCGTAAGTTTCTCGTTAAGTCCCGCATAACGGAGTATTCTTTTACAATAATAGTCATACATTCATGGATCATAAATTTCTAAATTAAATTTGAATGCATAATTTCCATCGTTAAAACCATCTGTAATTGACTAGGTACCAATTTTTGGGCGTTGTGGGGGTGCTCGCCCTTCCCCACACATAATCGACTCACGAACTCGTTTTTTTATTTTATAGACCAAAACTCGTTGTTTTAATAAAAACGAAAAAACAAATTTTATTAAAATAACCAAGTTTTTCAGGTGATCCAATCTCACCTGAATTAAAAAGATTGGCGACGACTCCAATTCAAACCATTTTTTTGTAAAAAAACGTGTCAAGCTCGCGCGGGACCGTTATTACATGAACATAAAGAATTTCCCTAAACAAACCTAACAAGTGGTCACATTGAAAAAATGGATGATATTCATCTTAGGAGGCCTGAGTTTAATTGCTTTGTTTACAAGATGTTAGATGTGTATATTACCAAATGTTAAATATATGTAAACATATATTACCTTCTAATCAACTTTAAAGTATTAAAAAGCTATTTTTATCTAAAAAACTCATTTTAAATAGTTATTTAGAAAAATGCAACCCCAAATCATCAACGTAAGGCGAACTCGCGTTATGTAGAAAGCCATGTTAAAAAATGTGAGAAATCATTTTTTTCTTTTTTACCAACTTATTCAACATGAACTTTCATTTTGTAGAAAGCGAAGTTCGAAACTCTCTTTCTGTAGAATGCGAGTTCGTCTTATGTAGACGATTTAGGGTCGTTTTTTAAATAACTTTGGTTGGGGTCATTTGTCTAAATAACTATTTAAAATAAGTGTTTTAGATAAAAATTCCTTAAAAAATTCCCCTAAATGTTGACGGCTGACAATGACATCGAGCCATCGACTACCCAATAGCGCGCAAGCACGTGATTTAGCCATGCACATCAGACGGCAAGAATTACTTTTTCATCAAGAGATCTGACGGTGGAGATCAACCTTCCTACACGAAGTAGGGTTCTTCGAAACAGTCCAACCTATAAATACAATACAGTTACTCCACTGCCGGTGCGGTGCAGTTACTTCTGCCCTCCCCTTTTTATCATTACCGTTTAAAAAACCCAAAAACAATTCGGATACTCTATTTTTTTTTCCGTCGTCTCCCCGTTCGGTTCTACGGCGATTCTATCCCAATTCACCACCCTCTCCTATTTTATCCTTAAATAGTCTCGTTTTTTTTGTTTCTCTATTAGTTTCGTTTCGATATCAAGAGGAGAGGGGAAACAAAAAAAAAAGAAGAAAAAAAAAGATGGCGCAGATTCAGATTCAGCATCAGGCGGCAGTTCCCTTGCCAGACGTCGTAGCGCCGGAACCAGGAGGCGCCCAGTTCACTCCGACATCACTCTATGTTGGGGATCTTGATGTTACCATTACGGAGGAGCAACTTTTCCAAATGTTTGGCCAAGTTGCCCGAGTTGCCTCAGTAAGGATTTGCCGGGACTCGGCTACGGGCCGCTCCCTAGGCTATGGATACGTCAACTATAGCAATCCACCTGATGGTTAGCCTTCTATTCGGCTATAAAAGATTTTATCTTTATTAATTAACAGTTAATTGGTAATTACGTTAATTCACTGGAATGTTTATAAAGCATTTGATCTTTATTTGTTAATTGACATTTTACCTTGATTCAAGATTGAGAAAAGAATTTACTTCAACATGAAATCCATTCTATCTAATTAAGTTACTAAACTAACTTAATTGCAAAATACGTATATCATACTGACTTATTTTGATAGTACATTGGTATTGTTTTTAGAAAATGTAGAAATCTGTAGATATAAGAAAGTAGCATTGGAAATTTAAGTTATGACAGTTAGCATTTCATTATAATCCTATGAATTGTTTTGACCTTGTTATAGACTAATTCTAAAACTAAATGAAGCTTCTGTTTTTTTTAATATATGAAGCGTCACTGTGTATTTTTTGTTCATGTTTCAGATAATCATACATTTGGTAGCATCGATTCTTTCTTTGAATTGTTCAATTTAATTAATATTTCCCATTTTCTTATTTGTGTGTGCAGCGGCTAGGGCACTGGATCTACTTAATTTCACTCCACTGAATAATAAGCCCATTCGAATCATGTACTCTCAGCGTGACCCTAGTCTTCGTAAGAGTGGCGCTGCAAACATATTTATCAAGGTACTGATGTCGTTTTAGTCTTCCCCATTTGTTTGTTTTTCCCTTCATTTTTCTGTTTTGATCACTGTTCTGCTCCCCGGGGATTTCTTCTCTAAAATCAGAAGAATGGTAGTTACGGTTGGATGTGCATTCTCAGTTTTGGTACAAATATATTTGCAAATTGCTACTAATCATTTCTTTGACTATTCTCTTTTGTTGCAATCGCTCACATGCATGCATAATTTGCTCCATTCAAAAATGATATAATTGGCCTTTTTTGCTCACTTATACCTGTAACTTTTGTTTTTGTTTTTTCTTATTTGCAGAATCTGGATAAGTCTATTGATCACAAAGCCTTATATGATACGTTTTCTTCATTTGGCAACATTCTGTCTTGCAAGTTATCCACTGATGGATTGGGCCAGTCCAAAGGCTATGGGTTTGTACAGTTTGACAATGAAGAATCTGCTCAAAATGCAATTGATAAATTGAACGGCATGTTGATTAATGACAAGCAGGTCTATGTTGGACATTTCCTTCGTAAGCAGGAAAGAGAGACCACATTGACTAAAACCAAATTCAACAATGTTTATGTAAAAAATCTTTCTGAGTCTACGACAGATGAGGACTTAAAAACAATTTTTGGCGAGTACGGTGAAATTACTAGTGCTGTAGTTATGAGGGATGCAGATGGCAAGTCAAAGGGTTTTGGATTTGTTAACTTTGAAAATGCCGATGCTGCTGCTAATGCTGTTGAAGCCCTTAATGGAAAGAAATTTGAAGAGAAAGAGTGGTATGTTGGAAAAGCCAAGAAAAAGGCAGAAAGAGAGCATGAGCTAAAATCTCGTTTTCAGCAAACTGCGAGCGAAGCTGCTGATAAACTTCAGGGTGTGAATTTATATGTTAAAAACTTAGATGATACTATTGATGATGCAAAATTGAAGGAACTGTTTTCTGAGTTTGGCAACATTACTTCATGCAAGGTTTGTGAAAGGCTTCTAGATTGTTTGGATACTGATGCTAACATTTGTACTCTTGTTTCTCCTGGTATTTATTTTATCCCCTTTTTCTCTCAAAATTTTATAGGTTATGTGTGACCCTAGTGGAATTAGTAAGGGCTCTGGGTTTGTTGCATTTTCAACCCCTGAAGAAGCATCTCGTGCTGTAAGTTATAGTTCTTTTTTTTTTCCTTTTGGGTTGTAATTCTCAGTATGAGATTATAATCTATTGCATGTTGCTATCCATCTACAGCGTGCTGAGATGAATCATAAGTTGGTTGTTGGCAAACCACTTTATGTTTCACTTGCTCAAACGCAAGAACAGAGAAGAGCATTGCTACAGGTAATCCTAATATGACGAAGGAGAATGTCTTGGACCATTTCTTTTTACTTTCATTTTAGCGTTCATCTTTAGTCTTGTTTATTAATAGAATATAATGATGACATATATTTGTTATTTCTATAATTCTTCTCAAATTCATATTCTCTATAATTAAGATTTAAGCGTTTCTGATACTTCTGTGAACTTGTGCATTTCATTTAGTATTCTTTCATATATAATTTTTTTAATTTCATTCAGGCTCAGTTTTCTCAATTGAGACCAATTGGTATCCCCCCATTTGCTTCTCGAGTGCCAATGTATTCTTCTGGCGCCCCTGGTCTTGGTCATCACTTTTTTTATGGGCAAGCACCTCCAGCTATCATTCCTCCACAAGTAATATATTGTTACTCCTTGTCCATCCTCTTAACTTGACATGCTTGTTCTTTCGGATGTATTGATAATATTTTTTTGTGAAGAATACATGCTACTGTTCTTCACCATCAGCTTTAGCCAACCCCATGAATAATTATGGTTCTGCTGTTAGTATAGTGTAATTGTATCTGTTTTCATTTGCAACACTGTTTGCATCACCACGAGGATATTTTGATTTGAAAATGTTTGTTTCCTTGTGTTATCTTTTCTAGGCTGGTTTTGGTTATCAGCAGCAATTAGTTCCTGGAATGAGTCCCCGTGGCCCTCCTGCACCAAATTTCTTTGTTCCCATGGTACAGCAGGGCCAGCGCCCGGGGGGACAAAGTGGTGCAGGTCCAGTGCGACACACTCAGCAACCAATGCCATCAATGCAGCAGGAAGTAAGTTGTATGCCGTGTAGTAGCCCACATGTTTGCAATGCTATACTTTGCCTGAAGTCTGTTCTAATTAATCAAACTTGTTCCAGATGCTGGCCAGTGGATGTCGTTTCCTGCCTGGTCATAACATGCCTGAAATTCCAGTATCAAGTGTTGGAGGCATGCCTCTGCAAGATGCTGGCATTGGACAGCCTTTGCCTCTTCAACCTTTGGCCACGGCTCTTGCAAATGCAACTCCTGAACAGCAAAGGACGGTAAGTCATTTTCTGTTCTGACTATTTTTATTATAATAATTTTGGAGATCTTTTATATTGTAAATTTGACTGGTGATCAGATGCTTGGTGAAAGCTTGTACCCCCTTGTGGAAGGGGTTGAGCATGATGCAGCGGCCAAGGTAACAGGCATGCTTTTGGAGATGGACCAAACAGAGGTTTTGCATCTCATGGAGTCACCTGAATCTTTAAAGGCTAAGGTGACAGAGGCCATGGAGGTGTTGAGGAGTGTTGCTACTGAGGCACAAGGAAAGAGTCCTGCAAACCAATTGGCTTCCCTGTCCCTAAATGACAGCAATGTCTCCTGAGTGACCTGAAGTTTAGTTTTGTGGGGTTATAGGGATTCTAATACTTGCTAGCTTAGGATGGTGGTTTTTTGGTTTTGGTTCTTGCTCTACTGGATTAGGTTTAAGTCTGTTTGGTGTTGTTTTAGAGTAATTTTATGGCATGGCATTTAATGACTTGATTTATGATAAAATAAGGGAGGATTAGGATCCAATGTCCCATTGACTACATGGATGATTAGAAAGAAGATTAGGTAGAGACCAGTTTCTTGTGCACGATGCAAATCAACAATTATAGAAATGCCAGTGGTTTTCTTTCAACAATAAAAAATCAGCCAAGCAATGATGAAAAATTAGAGCTTCAACTTTTAGAATATTGAATGTTGGTACCTTCCATCACTCAAATAAATATTTAAGATGAGAATAAATTAACTGATAAATCAAAACAAAACATACGTAATAAAATTTTAAAGCTACTGCCGTTTTTCAGTATCCCACGAGAAATAAAATCAAGTCCAGACTTCACCTTTAAGAAGCAAAATTCTACTTTTTCATTGCAGAATTAAAAGAAAGTGTCACGGACCAAATTATTGGGTTGGGGCTGAGGCATCGGCGCAAACATCAAGCAGAGAGGTTGTGTGCGGAACATTGGGCTCGCCAAGGCCATTAGACTTGGCCTGGCACTTGGAGAATGCTAGAAAGCCCGCAAGACCACCAGACTTAGTAGAATCCATGGAAGATTTACCAGGGTAATTTGGGATGGTAACTGTGATAAGCCGTCGTGATTATCACTTATATTATTATGTAACTATCTTGGAGATAATGTTGGTGATAATTAGAGATTTAAACTAAGAGATAGGATAGATCTCGTCCGTCGATGTAATTCAAATTGTACCGTTGATCTAGGGGAGTTTAACTATAAATAGAGCCTCCCAACTCAGTTGTAATCATTCACTCATTCATTCACCTGAGTAATACAAGAGGCATTTACTTTAACTCTCTGAGTGTTCTTATTGTTCTTGAGTGTTCTTCGTGTTCTAATTGCATGTTGCTTCCAACTCCTTCCAGCTGTTCTTTAAAGAGCTTCCGCTTAGAACTATCTTGCGTTCGTAGGCTCTGGGAAGTGTTTGATCTTCCAGAGTCTGAATCCAAGCAGACTTAGGCGTTTGCCAGGAGAGCTTTGCCTAAGGCCGTACGGTCCAGCTAGCAGGAGTCTAGCTCCGTAACGAGGGATTTGGGTGACTTAGTCGTAGCATTCAGCCGAGAAGGCGACTAAGGCCGCACGGTCAGCCTAGCTAAAGCCTAGCCCCGTGACAAGTGGTATCAGAGCGTGTTCGGTCAGGGAGGTGATCGAAGCGTGTGTCGACCAAGTGGTCATAGCCATTTTTCTGTTCAGGGAAGTGGTGATCGGTGCAAGTCGAGGAAGGGACTTGCGTGTGTTTCGAGAAGCAACATCAAAACGAGTCGACGGAGTGACTAGCGTTCGAGCCAGCTTGCAGGCAGAGACAAGTGTTGGTGGATTCCAAGCTTGCAGGTGTAGTCAAGCGTGGTGGTGATTTGTTCGAGTTAGTCAAACGGACCTGACTAGTTCGTGGCAAAGTGTGATGGAGATGGAGCAACAGGAAACCGACAAGGAGTGTCGCGGTGAAAACTATTGGAGAACATTGACGATGAAACATGTCAGATTTCATATTGAGGATTTTGACCAAAGAATTGATTTTCTTAAGGAACATGTAGATGAACTGTTCGGGGGTATGAATACCTTGATACCGAGGGTGGATCAACTCTTGGAATCCGAGAAGAAGGCCAAGGTAGTGTTTGGACAGATGGAGTCGATAGACCTAGAGAAGCTGGGTTCGTTAGATCTTGAAGTGCTCGAGTCCATAGAGGGGATCCGGGAGCAGGTTCAAGAGGCTCTTAATGGCATGGATGTGAACATGTCTAAGCGTGGTGATGCCTTAGAGAATACGGTGGAAACTCTAAGGGATGAGTGCAAGCAGATCCAAGGTGTTGTGGAATCTCGTCTTGAAAAGTTAGAGTCCAAGGTGGACAGGTTCAAGGACGAGACACAACGTATCCTCACTGAGTTGAACACAGTTCGAGAGAGTTGTGCTCGTGTAGCTGAGGTAGAAGCTTTGCGGAAAGAGATGAATGAGCTCAGGAGTGAGCTGCTCAGTTGCAAGACCGCAATGAGTGAATGAGGCGTGCTCAAACCTTTCTTAGAGGGACTTAAGCCGGGGGTGAAGCTCGCAGTGGAGCAAGGTGATGCCCAGGGACTTTCAGAGGCTGATAGTATTGAACCTCTGAGTGTGCTTGTAGAACAGAAGCAAGCAAGTGTTGAATCAACCAGTTCCAGTTCGAAAGACGAAGGGAATGGTGAGGCTAAGTCCGTGCCTGAAAAGAAAGTGAGCAAGAAGAAGTTGAAGTGCTACTTTTGCGATGGTCCTCATCTGATACGAGGATGTCCCGAGAAGAACCGCCTAGCTGCCATGGTGAAGACAACAGACGAGTCAGAGGGAGAAGTAGTGAGACTTGGGGCGATTGTTTCTGTCAGTGCCGCCAAGGTGAGTGTGAGTCGTGGTTCGAGTACAACTGCCACAGTAGTCAAGCCAGGGACGAGACTTAGTGCGATAGCGAGTTAGAAAGCTATCAAGCCGAGGGTGATGAGAAAGCAATTGGAGTGCTACCGCTGTAAGGGGCCTCACAAGTTGCGGAGATGCCCAGTTCGAGCCAAGGAGTCCAAGAGGTTGGGCAAGGCCAAAAGCACCGTGCCGATCAAGCTTGGTTTAGAGTTGTCTAGTTCTGCCAAAGGTACTGAGAAGAATGGGTTGAAAATGTCTAAGGCTACGAGAGAGCTTGTCGAGGATGTTTGAGGGAAGAACATTGCTTTTGAGACCACACTGGATAGAGGGTCTAAGGCAGCGCTATTCGAGGATGTGCCCAGGGAAAGGGACATCGCTTTTGAGGCCACTGTAGATCCAAAGGAAGTGTTTGTTGATGGTGTTGACGGACAAACATCATTGCATACCACAGCCAGGAAAGGGTCAAAGGGGGCTAAGTCGTTGAGAGACATAGCAATCGTAGAGAAGTCACCTGTGGGCAAGGTGAGAAAGAAGCGGAGGACTTCGAGGAAGAAGTGCCAACGCAAGTCAAGGCAACGTTCTTCAAGAAAGAAGAAACGATGCAAGCAGAGAGCACCGGACTTCAAGGTAGAAGGGTCGATGCAGTGTGGCAATCAAAGTAGCGTAACGGACTTGATTGTACAAAGTTCGATGCGAGGGGTGTCAGACTTCGCAGAGGAAGAAGGGCTGGCACGTTTTAGAGTAAATGCAATCGTGATTATCACTTATATTATTATGTAATTATCTTGGAGATAATGTTGGTGATAATTAGAGATTTAAACTAAGAGATAGGATAGACCTCGTTCGTCGATGTAATTCAAATTGTATCGTTGGACCTAGAGGAGTTCAACTATAAATAGAGCCTCCCCAGCTCAGTTGTAATCATTCATTCATTCATTCACTTGAGTAATACAAGAGGCATTTACTCTAACTCTCTGAGTGTTCTTATTGTTCTTGAGTGTTCTTCGTGTTCTTGTTGTCTATTGCTTCCAACTCCTTCCAGTTGTTCTTTAAAGAGCTTTCGCTTAGAACGATCTTGCGTTCATAGGCTCTGGGAAGTGTTTGATCTTCCAGAGTGTGAATCCAAGCAGACTTAGGCGTTTGCCAGGAGAGCTTTGCCTAAGGCCGTACGGTCCAGCTAGCAGGAGTCTAGCACCGTAATGAGGGATTCGGGTGACTTAGTCGTAGCATTCAACCGAGA
Source organism: Hibiscus tridactylites (assembly GCA_958450335.1). NCBI lineage: Eukaryota > Viridiplantae > Streptophyta > Magnoliopsida > Malvales > Malvaceae > Hibiscus > Hibiscus tridactylites. The sequence continues at coordinate 44,142,389 of OY288291.1, forward strand.
AGGCGACTAAGGCCGCATGGTTAGCCTAGCTAAAGTCTAGCCCCGTGACAAAAGCATAAAAATCCTGTAACCCCCTCGTCTCGGTCTGGCCGGATGACTGGTCCGAGTGAGCCACACGGGGAAAACCGAAGCGAAACCCAAAGGATTCCCCCTCAGTTAGCAACCCTATTTTTTTTCTTTTTTATTTTAATCTTGTCTAGAGGATGGTTAAACCATAAGTGATTCACAACAGCGGAAACATACAAGGAAAACACATTCGAACCCCGGCCATGCATAAACAGTCCATTTTTAAGCTTACAGGCAGACAGTATCGATACCCTTGCCAGGGGTATCGATACCCCCTTTCTAGGTCAACCCAAGAAGTCAACCACGAGAAGACTGTATCGATACCCTTACCAGGGGTATCGATACCCCCTTTCTCGGTCAACCCTCCTTGGTCAACAGAATAGACCCATATCGATACTCGAGAACCCCGTATCGATACGCTTTACTCTTACTCAAAACTCTAAATTCCAGTAACTTTGGAGGGTATCGATACCCTTAGGGTATCGATACCCCAGGCAAAATTTGAGGCCTTTGGGCAAGAGAGTATCGATACCCTAACTACGGGTATCGATACCCTCTGCACTGCAATTCCTCAATTTCAACTTAAACGACCCCAACACGACTCTAAATGCATTTCTCGACTCACCTAAGCATACAAGAACATGCAAGCACACATATTTAAGCCAAGGGTGTCATTCAAACATGGATTAAAGCATTCATACATAGCATTCTAATTAAAGAGCAATTTAGGCCATATTGTGCATACTCAAAGGCTCAAATGGTCATGAAGCCACAAGTCAATCAAAAGAGGTTTGCACTCAGCATAAGGCAACCTAAAACATCCTAAAGCATGCCATCATACACACCAACATTCATCAAAGTATAACATGCTTACAATCCATAATCAATCCAAAACAACATCATTTGAAGGAGTTATACAAGGCTCATACAAACACACCATATTGCCACATTGCTTAACTACTAAAAAATTAACCATACTTGAGCAACAACTTGGAAAGCCCTTCTTGCCTTGCCTCGAGCTAACACCACGCTAATGATCTGCATTGTCGAACATAGAGAGCGTAAGCTATAAGCTTAGTGAGGGTGCTGTAAAACGAAAAACATCAACAATGCAGGGTTCAAGCATGTTAATCCTAGTCTTACATACATCAAGCATAGGCATAAAATCAAGTAGACCTAGCTAGTCTTTCAAGTGGCATATATGGTCTCTCAATCCTAACAAGCTTAAACATCAATATCAATCATCATGCAACAACACCATATACCACAACCATATATCGCCATCATATATCACAATACATGAACAAGTTTAATTGGCCACTTTAATTACCCCGATTGTGCGGATATAAACCTCAACATCACTTTACCTCGGTGGGATTTCACTCATCACCGGACCTTGCATGTGCGGGATTCCACTCATCGCCACATGCCCTACGGATGGGATTCCACTCATCATCTCGTAGAAATAAATAAAAGCTTCTGGTGGAATGTTACATCACCGTACTCCTCCTTGATGACTTAACGCCATCAAGGCCACGTACGTTTTGACTCAATTTGTGTGCACACTATCCTAATGATCGATCATTTACAACCGGTAATTATTTTAGTGCCAATTATCATCATCAATCACATATCATCAATCACACTCATGCTCATCACATATATCCACATCATAATATATGTACATGTACCAAATAATCACAAGCACAAGAGCATAGTCATTAAGCACATTGGCATTTAAGGAAAACAAGACTAAATTAACTACTTGGATTATAAGGAAGTGGCCTACCAAGCACACTTTACACACACACTCTACTCATGCTCGAACCAAACTTTAAAACAAGTTAAGACCACTCACCGCCCTTCCTTAGCAATTCGAACCAATCCTCCCACGAACCCGGATTCGGTCCCAAAGCCTCCTCAACGTTTCCTCTTGCTTCTAGTCAAACAAAACACATACATCACTTCCCAATTCAATGCTAACTCAACCATCAACTTACTTTGCAAACACAACCCAATTTCCACAATTTCCCAAACCACCTAATATCTCAAAAACCCAATTTTCGTACTCCAACAACCCTTGGCTGAAATACCCATTTCCAAACACCCAAATGACCTCAAAAACATCCCAAATCACCCTCCTAACATAGGTAGACCATCAGCCCTTAAATTTCAACATTAAACCCACCAAAAAAAGTTTTAATACCTCAAAAATTGCCCTAAGAACCCACTACGAATTTTCATCCAAATTCAACCAAATTGATATATATTGTGTATTTCATTATGCTTAAACAAAACCCCAACACAATTTATCAAAACAAATTGAAAAATCCCCTTAAAAACCCAAACCTTAACATAAACCCTAATTTCCAAAACCTCATATTTTTGAAATCTAAGACAATGGTTGGATAGGGGATAAAGAGGAGATTAAGAGAACGTTTTTACCTTTGAAAAACACCTTAAAACGAGGTTGGAATCGATGGAATAGTGACCCAAAGTTTGAAGAAGCTTGGCAATGGTGGGGAGTGTTTCCAACGTTTGGAAGAAGGAAATGGGAAAAAGGGAAGACAACTTTTCCCATAAAGTGGTCTTGCTTTTTAAATTTGGGTCAAATTGCAACATAGGTCCCTCCGTTCTTATTAAAGCTCAATTTGGTCATTATTTGAAGTTGAATTGTTTTAATTAAATTTTATTTGACTCGAACTATAACCCGGTTAACTCCTAGGCCTAAAACACGGGTGTTACAAATCCCAACTTTCTTCACTCTCTCAACTGAAGAGAAAATAACCCACACAGAGAGAATAGATCATAAACCCATGAGACCCTTGAAACCGAAAAAGCAACAAAAAATAGAGAATTAGTAGATAACAATTAACAAATTGAAGGTATTTGCTCAATAGATTGAGAATTGGCTCTCCATACAGTTTGCTTGGGTTCAAATCTCACCCCCTCTTTATCTTCTATTTATTTTTTACCAACTTGGTGTTAACACGTGTCATCATCGGATTAGATGATTAAATTTATTTAATTAAATTAAAATTAAGACCAAATTGATATAATATGCAAGTAACGATGATCAAATAGGTAATAATTCTAATTCTTTCAACCGTCACATCAGCTCATGTTAATTTTTAACGGTTTGTTTTGATTGATATCATTTAAATAATTAAGTTGTCTAGTTGAGAAAATTGAAAGAACATTCAGAATAGAAATTATCCCATAATTAATGGTCATTCATATAGTTTACTTTTCTATTTTATCCAAATTACAATGTAATATTTGTTCATATATATTCTTAATCCTTTGATAACATACCTTATGAACAAAGCAATTAAATTTGAGTCTCTTAGAGAAATTATATCATAGGCCCGGCTCGCCACGTGATTTATAGTCCAACCAATAAAAAGCATCCATTTCATTAATTTTTTCCATGTTATTTTTTTACCGAGTGAATCTTCACTCAGATTTATTGTAAATTAAATTAAAAAAATACTTTTTTACCAATTGTAGATTCACTTGGTAAAAAGATGATATGGAAAAAATTAATGAAATAGATGTTTTTTATTAGTTGGGACTATAAATGACGTGGCGAGCCGGGCCTATGATATAATTTCTCCTTAAAAAAATTAGGTAAAGTATTTTTATAATGATATTTAGGTACCAGCAATAGATTAGAAAAAAAAATCTCCACATCAATATTTTTGAGAATTTACCTTTTTTCCCCTCTAATGTTAAAAGAATATTTTTGTGTGATTTATTTTAAATGAAAATTAGGTAAAGTATTTTTAACTTGAAAAAAAAAATCAAGTTTAGGTTTTAACTTAACTCTATTCGAATAAATATTGTTTCTCGTGAATATGTTTATATGGTTATTTTATAATGATATTTAGGTTTAGGGGTGCTTGAAACCCTTGAACTTTTGAAAAAAACAATTAAGCCTCTGAAGTTTTTTTTTTTTTTTTGCACTCAATTAAGTCTCTGAACCAATAAATTGAATCAAATAAGTCGTTTTGCATTATGCCTAGCATTTATGTATATCTCTGCGTTTTTTGTTATATTATTTACTTGATTCTAGGGATGATAAAATTACTCGTCTTATCGAATTTCGACTCGATCTGACTTAATAGAGGTGGGTCAGAATTGGTGATTGGGAGACAAATATAAATATTTAAATTGGGAAGGGGACAAAAATATAATTAATCTATTTTTTAAAAATTTTATCTATATTATAAAGGTAAAAAAAATTGGGGATCGGGGGCTATGGGTCCATGGCCCCTCCTAGGACTTTAATGCCTCGTCCCTGAAGGTAAGGCTAAAAATCCTAAACTTGCTGTAACAAGAGTCCAACAAGCTGATGAAGAATATGTTACGTTGGAGCAATTGTTTTATATATTTTTTATGTACTATATTTATGGAGACAAAATATCTGGTTTTGGATCAAATTTTTCTGTAGTTAGGTTGATAAACAAGTAATTTCAATGCAGACGTTGAACTTGTATTCTCATTAAATCTTAAAATCAATATGAGATTAAAAATATCACAGAAGAAAGTGTAAATATGTAAATCAATGTCAGATATGCTACAGTTTGGTCATTAATATATATTTGAAATTTCAAATTACTGAAGAAAAATCATAAAACACCTCAAAATCTTAAAAAAAAGACATTATACTTAGATTAAATTCTGATGGGCAGCTTGATTATGATTCTTAATGGCACACGCAGTTGTTGTGTGAATAATCATATATAGCAGCGTCAAGGTATTCACATCCAAAACCATATCCCTATTTCAGAAAGAACACAAGAAAAATGGGAAAACTACACTTTGGGCCACGTTGCCGTCCCCTTTCGTATTTTCCATCGGCAGTTTATTGTAGGTCAGGTCTTTTAGGACACATGGCCTACCTAATACCTATTTCCTATACTATTGGGTCAAAGTTGATAATATGCTCTTATTTATGTCTAATATTAAAAAAATAAGTTTAAGTTTAAGGGTTTAGCATATAAGTATTTTTTAGAATTTTAATTTTAAGATTTAGAATTTAAAATTAAAGATTAATATTCAATTTTTAAGGGTTATAGGGGATTGCTCGATACGATCTTCGACAAGTATTTGTTTTGTACGAGCTTTCTGTTAATCGTTGCATCAAATCAAAATTACCATAGTAAAAGTATATACTTTAAAGGTTATAGACCAGAAAAATCTTTGAGAACTAAAAAAAAAAACCATATACTTTAAGGATCAATTCATGCAATAAGCATTTTGTTTTCTGCTAAGAAGTTTATCTTACAATGAAAATTACAGAACTGGAAGCTTGGATCCCTACTAAAATCCATATCTTCGGCCTACATGTCTGAAACTGACAAATTTACTTGCAATTCACAGTATGATTTGTTTTGGTTAATATTGTGAATTCTTTATTCATCAAAATAGAAACTTGAAGATAAAACAAAAAACATTGGAGTTTGTCATTTTTCTATTTTGTAGCTTGTGGCAACTATTGGACTTTTAACAACATGTCTTCTTCCACCATCTTCCCAACTAAGATAACCAAACGACACTGCTTCCTTCAGTTGTCTTGGACCTTCAACGCTCAGCTTGAAGCTTTTCTTCTCGTATTTTGCCTTGAAAACCAGTACGTCTGGTTCCACCCTCACCTTAAGTCCTTTGATTGGCGTTACACTTGCTCTGTAGGTGGAGCTTCCATCTCCAACATTTGTCACACTTCTTTGAAATTCCAACACGGCCGTGGAATTTGGTTTTGCATTCCTGTCATTGAAAAACGCAATAAAAGAAGGGTAATTGAGATCGAGAGAAGGGTTGGAGCAGTTGTTTGAAGACGATTTCGTGATGGTTTTCATTTGCTGTGCTGTGAAGTTTAAACCGCAAAGAAGATTCACATAATCTTGAACCGTGGCATCATATACAAGTCCAGGGTCCAACGCTTTATTGGGATTGATATGACCAGCTCCCATGGCTAAAGGATTGGCTGGTCGGAGATTTTCGCCTATATCCTTTATAGGACTGCCGGTGTTATCAATCTGATCCGATGTAGTCATCAAAGCTGATCTGATGGCGGCGGGGCTCCAATCAGGATATGCTGCTTTTAAAAGTGCTGCTATTCCCGAGACATGGGGGCATGCCATGGATGTTCCCGAAAGTATATTGAAGTTTGAAAACAGTGTGTCCTCGTTTACAACAGCTGCTCCTATGTTTGTAGGCCATGCAGCAAGGACCGAGTCGCCAGGGGCCATTATATCAGGCTTTAGAACAGATGGACAACTGTAGGACGGACCTCGAGAGGTATAGGTAGTTACCCTTGGTGAAGGTTTAATGCCCAGGATTGTTTTTTTAAATTCAATGCTGGCTTTTGGGTCAGTGTGGGACTTAATGAAGTCCACAACTGCATCACCATGTTTTTGTTCCAAGAAAATGGCTGGAAATGGGGTTTGGCCGGATATATCCACGTTATTTACTATGAAGACACCGGCAGTGTTTCCCGCAAGTTGAACGTTGTTTACCTGCTCACTGAGGGAATCGTCCCCGCCTGGATCTTGGCACACAACGATCTTCTGCTTAATTTCCCTCAGTGCAGTTGTGTTGTCACATGCGTCCATGAAAACAATTGAGAATTGGGTTGAAGAGAAATTCCCAGGATACAGGGCCCAACCATTGACTGACCCTTTGCTACCCAAATTTAACGTTGCCACAAAGTCTCGATCCATGGTGCCGGCGGCGACGGTTAAAACCCACGGTGTTCCATTGTGTAGGGTCTCTACATCCGGACCTTCGTTTCCTGCAGAGGTGGAAACGAAAATGTTCTTCTCTATGGCAGCAAATGTGGCTATTGCAATGGGGTCTTCATACAACTCAACCTCATCCAAGCCTAATGACATGGAGAGAACATCAACACCGTCGGTGATGGCTTGATCAATGGCTGCAATTATATCTGAGGTGAAAGATCCTTCATTCCAGAGAGCTTTATACATGGCCACACGAGCCCCTGGGGCCATTCCTCTTGCGGTTCCCGTGGCATAGCCAAAGTATGATGCATCTTTCACATAAGTTCCGGCAGCAGTTGTTGAAGTGTGGGTCCCGTGTCCTTCAGTGTCGCGTGGAGAATTCATTGAGATGGTGATATCGGGATTGTGGGCAATCAGTCCTTTACTGAAAGACCGAGCACCAATCAGCTTTTTGTTGCACAATGAGGAATTGAATTGGGTGCCACTTTCACATGCTCCTTTCCATCTCGACGGAACATCACTCATCCCATTATCATTAAAGCTTTCACTTTCTGGCCAAACCCCACTATCAATCACCCCAATAATGACATCTTTGCCGAAATTCGACACCGGCCAAGCACCGGTACCGGAATTCAAGCCAAGAAACTTGAAAGAATGAGTGGTATCAAGCTTCACACTTCTATCTTTAACAGAAGAAACATACCCTGGGGCATTTTTCAAGGCCTCAAGCTCTGCAGGTGTGAGACTTGCACTAAAACCTCGAATAACATGGTTGTAAGTATAGATAAGTTTAGAAAAAGGGATATTGATGTTGGTATCAGCTCTCGATTGGGGTGAGACAGATGAAAGAGTGTCCAGGTACCAGCTTTGCTGGTTAGAGAAGGCTTTGGGCATGACCGAGAGGTCCATATGGACAATATAATTCTCAGCTTTTGCCAGTTTGATAAAGATAAATGAGATGGTAAAAGAAAACCAAACATACAGGTGCTTGGTCATGGTGGAGAATTGATGAGTTATTTTTCTTTGAGGAATTCCATGAATTCGGCAAGCTTATATAGGGAATTGGGAAGCGTGGGAACTTTATGTTTTTGCCATAGAAGTCAAAGTCTCCCACTAAATACCAATGGGTTATGGGTGATAATGAGCCTGACGGGCTCGCAAGCTACTCGGGTTCAGCTCGATTAAAGTTCAGTTCGAATAAGTTTAACTAGAATTTGTACTTAGCTCAAGATCTTAACAAGCCGAGTCGAGCTAACTCAAACTCGGCTCAAAAAATTCGTCAACAGGCTCGAAATAATTATATATATGTATGTTGTGAATAAAATAAAGAAGAACAAGAATAAGAACAAGAAGAACAAAGAGATGAGAGAAAGAGGGAGATTTGTATTATTCTCAAAAATAGACTTATATACAATGCCTTCAATGAATCATCTATTTATAGGCATAAGAAGTACATAATACATTAAACTCTAATTCATAGAGATAATATTCCTAATAATAAATAAATCAAACTCCTTTGATAAAGTTCTAATCATGATAGACATCCACATAGATAAATATTCATAACACTCCCCCTTGGATGTCTATGAAGATAATGTGCCTCGTTAAAACCTTACTAAGATAAAACCCGGTGGGAAAAAAATCTTTAGCGAAGGAAAAAGAGTACACACATCTTTGATACGCATAACATGTTGCCTCATTAAAAACCTTACCAGGAAAATCCATTGGGACAAAACCTCGGTTAAGAGAAAAAGAGTGCAACGCGTATTTACTCCCCCTCATACAAACATCACAGAAAATCTTTGAATCTTCATAATTTAATCTTGAATATCATTTTTCTAAAGATCGTGGGGGATGAAACTTTGGAGTAATATGTTCCATGATGTATCCACTTTCAAACTGAGATATACATCTTGCGTTATCTTCACACAAGATAGCTTTTATCATATCTTGTAAAAGTAAATCCACATATCTTTTGGATATGTTAGGTCAATAGTCTTAGCCAAACACATTTTTTTGGCTTGCCTCGTGCATAACAATTATTTCTACGACATTTGAGGAGGCATCAACGAATGTTTGAAGATCTAAATGTAATGATCTTTGTATATTCATAGATATTTCTTGACCAACTAATATATAGTGCTTCAAGACCAAGAAAAGATATAATTATCTTTATTCACATCCAACAATCTTACAACTATTTGGGATACTCAATAGATATGCTCTATTCATATTGAATCTTCTTTAAGATTCTTTCAGCTTATGTCTATTCATAGACAAAAGAAATATATAAAAATGCTCGATCTTCAGGTCGAGATAAACTTGATGTCAAGATTCAAGTACTTGTATTGAAAGTACTTCATGAGTTTCTAATTTGAAGCTCTTTAGGAGTTCTAAAATTATCATAATGGATCTTGATCCAAACTCCTTTATAAAATACATAAGGAAATCTGAACATTCTTATAGTATTTTCTCAATTAGTATTCACTAAGGCGATTATACCAAATGCATCAAAATATTCATGAGACATGTCTAAATAAATTTCCTCAGAAATTTCCAAATGCTTATAGCATTTTAGATCCTTCAAGGATAAATATGGATCTACAAATAATTAGACGCGTGTAAAATTTTCAAAACTGCCAAAGTAATTGCATCCACCATGAAGTAATTAAAACTTTTCATAAATCATAGTTCAAGTCGTATTTACGACTACTTATTTGTGCCTCACTTGCATTACACCTTTAGGTGTTTGGACTGCTGGTCCAAATACTTCTATTTTAGAAGTTCAAAGCGTCTTTCAAATTGGCCAATTCAATATATATACTTCTGGATAGATTTTATACAAGATCCTCGATTTCTTTCTTTACTTCTATAGAAGTATTTTATGTAAAATTGTTTGTAAAATCGTTGTCGACAACTTTCCAATTTTCTGGTTCCATTCTCGTAATGACATAACTCATCGAGATCTCTTCAAGATTTCAATCTTTATTTCAGGTACCTGAAACTCTTATAGAGTTTTAATATTTGTTATGTCTTGGGTCTCTCCAGGAGCACATGCCTCCAATATATGACCATCTCATATTACTTTCTATTTACGAGAATTTTGATCATTGGAACCGTTTCAACTATCATGCTTCAGGCATGATTTACATTCTCTCGCTCTAACATGTAATTTAAACTTAGAGCATTTCAGCTGGTATGAGACTTAATTATTCTCATTGGGTCAGTAAATATGTCTGGCAGTTGACATGTAATAACATGAATTATCTTATGAACTTCTAGTTCATATACGAGGATCTAGATAATGATAATTCATTTTCCTCTATCCAGCTGATTATTATCTCCCCCTGACGTTGAGAAAAATCATGTCATAAATGATTCTCCAATTAATGTTTAAGAATTTAAACATAAAAGGAGATTCGTACTCAATATATATTCTCAACCCTTTTTATTTACCCATTTTGTGCGTTGTGGTGGAGCAATTCATATCGCACATTCAAAAATCATAAAATGGGAAATGTATGGTTTCTGACCAAAAACCAATCATAACGGGGAGTTTATTATAACTCGTTGGCTTGATGCGTATAAGTGTTTCTATATGGAAACACCATATAAATAATAACTCTTTTGTTCTCATAGTTTAGCTATTAAATAGGAGGCATCCAATTGAAATTTTGTTAAACTATATTTTTCATAATTAATAGGCTTTGTAACAACTGATATAGCCTAAAATATAAACCCCACTAGCTTTTCAAGACGAATAGTCTAACTGCATAATCTGAATCTTTTTAGAATCAATCTCACAAACTTCTGGTTGTAAGTCGATAAAACAATGTAGATGCATATACTAAAATCATATAAAACTTTCCACATTTGTGAATATATGGGCCCATATTTCGTTCAGATATGCAAGACATACAGTCTTAACTTCAGTACAAGAACTTTAAGTTCTAATTCTTTTGGTAAGTGGGATCATCTATATCATTTGAGAACAAACAACACAAGAACTTCATGTTCTTTTAGTAGGTGGAATTTAATCAATTCCTTTAAGCAACACAAGAACTTCACGTTCTTTAATAAGTGAAATTTAATTCATTCCTTTGAGAATAAGCGCTACAAAAACTACATGTTCTTTTAATACACGTGCATGTAAATCTCAATAATTTCTGCACCATTATTGATCAGGATGGTCTAACTGATCATGCCAACTATATATATATATATATATATATGTGTGTGTATATATCTCTGAATTTGTAAACTTCTTGTTTACCATAACATGTAATTCAATCTTACTCGTACATGTCTAGTACAGCCATCAAAACTGTTCCTTTAAATAGGAATATATTTAGCTCTTTCAGAGCTTTCAATTGAAATTATCTTTTGGTAGCAATATATAGCTCTTCTAAAGCTTTCAACTGACTTTTTGGCTACCAAAACTTATATCCATATTGGCTTATTTCAAATGTCAATTGATAACATATGTTATCTATAATTCCCAAAGGGATAGTTTGCGAACTCATATTGCTCTCTTTATGACTTTGACGAGTATAACGCACTGTGAATATAGAATAAAGTTCCATTTGACAATAACATATTTGCTCAACTAGAGCCTTTTGTGATATTAGTACTTCCGGATATAGTACTCACATTATTCCCTTGCATTTTAATCGAGAAATGCATAATTGTGCACCTTTCAAAATGTGCTTTGTTTCATTTACTTCAGGTAATGAAAATATGTACTTTGTATCATTCACTTCGAGGAATGAAAAATATAAAATATAGCACATCATATCAAGTCGATTATCTATCAGAGATAAACTTTCAAGTGCTCTTCCGAAGTATTGATATTTTAGTACTTTGAGAAATACTACTCATATTTCTCCTTGCATTTAAATGGGAAAATATTTCTTATGCTTAAGTACAATATGAGTACTTGCATTATCTGCTAGGCACAAATAGCCACAATTCTAGGCATAAATAGCCACAATTCATTGTATATTTTATTCCGAAAGTAATCATATTCTTCAAATAATAAATTAACATAAAGCGTAAATAAATAATATGTGAAATAAATAAACATAAAGCAAACTAACATAAATAAATAATAAATAAAACGAATTAACATAAAAAATAAAATAAAAAAAACCAATTATTCCTGTTAGAGGTTATAAGGGAAATAAATAAATGGTAAATTATTCCCTTCAAGGGTTATGAGAAAATTAACAATATCCAATTGAGTTGGACCAATAACGCCATAATTATTTTTGCCCTAAACAAATTTTGTTTATATTTTATTTCATTTATCATTCATGATTATGGATAAAGTCCATAATACTTTGGCGTTTGACAAGTACGAAACCAATGGTTTATAACATCACATTGGTAAAAGGATTTCACTTCCTTAGAATGATCTTTATCACTCTTGTCATCCTTATAACTTCGCTACCAGCGGGTAGAAGTATTCTTAAAACGACTATATTTTCATGTGTATATTCATAGCCTCGACCACGACCACAACTTTTAATGTGATTTTTTATTTCTTCCATAATATAATCTCACATTCACTTCAGGGAATGGAGTAGAGCCAGTGGGCCTTTAAAACCTTTTTCATATATCCTTATCACAGAGAACAAAGATTTAATCCTCGTACGCGGCATTGTTAAACCTGTCCACAAGGTCCTTTAAAAACTTCCTTTGAGACCAGTAGCCTCGCAGAACGGGATGTCCAGCCAATTATTGTAACCCCCTCGTCCCGGTCTGGCCGGATGACCGGTCCGAGTGGGCCACACGGGGAAAACCGAAGCGAAACCCAAAGGGTTCCTCCTCGGTTAGCAACCCTAAATTTTTATTTATTTAAAACTTGACATTTTCGAACCCCAAACCACAATCAAACGACCAAAATTCAATCTCGACTAAAGGCACAATAAATCCCATGTGTTTATCCCATTAAAAGGTCAACAAGTCAAAACAGTACGATTTTAAGCAGAAGTTTCGAAACCTTTACCAAGGGTTTCGAAACTTTTGCTGGCAGAAACCCCTGGAACCAATATCCCACCCAAAGTTTCGAAACCTTAGGGAAGGTTTCGAAACTTTGGTTGGCAGAATGCCCTGGAACCAAAATTTCTCCAAAGGTTTCGAAACTTTGGGGAAAGTTTCGAAACCTTTGACCATAGTTTCGAAACCTACCCCAAAGGTTTCGAAACTTTGGCTGGCAGTGACCCCTGGAACCCAATTTTCTGCAAAGGTTTCGAAACTTTACCCATGGTTTCGAAACCTTAGTGCAGGGGATCACTTACTGCCCAACCTAAGGACTTCCTAACTTTGAAAAACACCAAGATCATACTTAGACGTATGTAGAAGCTTAAAAAGGATCAAAGGCATGAATTAACACTCACAAGACTCACACATACAATCATTTAAGCAACATACATGGGCCATAAGTAGCAATTAACATAAATCAAGGCATTCGAACATAACATTCTAACAAAAGAGCAATTCATGCATATATGGACATACAAGCATTTAGGATTTCATGCCTTAGCAACCAAAACACGTAGACATTCATGGCATGTAACATAAGCAATATTTACAATCAGACAAGGCATCCACTAACCAAGCCAACAACGATATACATCAAAGCTCAAATCAATAACACCTATCCCATTGCTTAACTATTACAATCTATTACTTAAAACTCATACATTGAGCTCACCAAAAGCAACACTTGGAGACCTTTCCTTGCCCATGCCACCCACAAGCTATTTATCTGCATTGTCGAACAAAAGAGAGCGTAAGCATAAAAGCTTAGTGAGGGTAAGCTCATAAAACAAACCTTCGACAATGCAGGGTCCAAGCACGAGCAACCATCATGATATTATACATGATTTTACCTTCGATTCACATGAGCCATAAGTATAGGTGATGCATGAACATACTACCAAATTCATGCCGTGCTCAACAACTTAATAGTTCAACATACAATGATACATAACTCAAAGTATTAGCCACATCACATATCGTATCACATTGAAATTCACATTTCATATTACATTGATACACATATCAATTCATATTATCATGTATGCATAACTTCATATTGGCATAAACATACTTTCTCTTATTGGCACCTAGCTATGACTCGAATACGCGGATAACATGTTGGAACGCATTTCCAACAACAACATTACCTCGGTGGGATTCCACTCATCACCGGTCCTTGCATGTGCGGGATTCCACTCATCGCCACATGCCCTACGGATGGGATTCCACTCATCATCACGTAGAAATATATAAAAGCTTCCGATGGAATATTACATCACCGTACTCCTCCTTGGTGCCTTAACGCCACCAAGGCCACGTACGTTTTGACTCAATTTGTGTGCACACTAATCCTAATGATCGATCATTGTACCCAAGCATACTAGTGCCAATTTATCAAATCTCACAACCTTTGATGTTCAAGAGTCATAATATGGCATCTTACATCACATTAAGCTCAACATCAATTATCTCAACAACATAATATCATAATGTCATGTTCAAGAGTAATAATATGGCATCTTACATCATATTAAACTCAACATCATCATACACAATCACAATACAAACCACATGCATAGCAATGCCTCAAACCATGTCTCAACAACATATATAACACATTATACATACCCAAATAATCAAGAGGCATAACATCAATTAAAGAGATCATCCAATGTCTCTAACTAAAGCTTAGGATTAGGCTACCACCCTAATCCTAACTCTAGGTGAGTCTACCAATCTCAACCTAGTCCACATGCTCGAACCAATTGCTCAAAACCATTTAAAATATTTTAACCACTCACCTCTACTCCAAGCTCAACTACCAAGCAACCATGGTCTTCAATCTTTTTCCGGATTTGCTCCCAAGGCTTCACCAACCCAAAACCAAGCTTCTAAACATCTCAACACAAGTAAAACAACCACAAATCAATTCATCAATTAATGTAGCAAACCCGGAACACTAATCAAACACCAAACTCAACATTTCAAACCATGAACAACCCCCAAAATCACCAAATCGAGGCAGCCCTTATACACAGCCCAAAACTTGTGATTTCAACACATTTAGCACATTCAAATACTTCCAAAACAACCCCCAACTATTACCCTAACACCAACCTTCAATTTCCAACATAAACCACCCCAAAATTCCCATTTTCGTACTCAAATCTTACCCAGCAGAAAATTCCATTTTCAAACACCCAAATGACTTCCAAATCATCCCAAAACACCCTCATACCATAGGTAGACCAACAGCCCTTTAATTTCAACACAAAACCCACCAAAAGCTCAAGTTTTACAACCTTAAAACTAGCCTTAAGACCATACTACGAATTTTCATCCAAAATTAACCAAATTAACTTATGTTGTGTATTTCATAGTGCTTAAACAAACCCCCCAATACAATTTATCAAAACAAATTGAAAAACCTCATTAAAACCCCAAATTTCCATATGAACCCTAATTTCCAAAACACCATATTTTTGAAATCTAAAACAAAGGATAGATAGAGATTGAAAAGGAGATTAAGAAAATGTAATTACCTCTTAAAACGGGGTTGAAATCATGTGGCAAAATGATGGAATAGAAGCTAGGGTCTTGAGAGGTTTTAGAGATAGGGTTTCTTCCTTTTTTTGAAGTTGGAAAGAAGATAAAAAGAAGATGACAACTTTTAGTTAAAGTTGTCTAGCTTTTTAAAACTTTAGGGTCAAATTACCTCATAAGCCCTCCCCTTTCTACAAAAGTTCAATTAGGTCATTATTTGAAGATGAAATGTTTTAATTAAGTTTTATTTGACTCGAACTAAAACCCGGCTAACTCCTAGCCCCAAAACACGGGTGTTACAACTCTCCCCCACTTAAGGAAATTTCGTCCCCGAAATTCATCGATCACGGAGGGCCACTGAAACATGCACCTCCACGCTTTCCTCTCTCACCACAACGTACTAACCAACTCGAAAGACTTACCACACAACACTTGCTATCTTACACTAAGATCTCAACTGATTCTTCAAGGCATGCCAATTTCAAACTCAACCCAATCTCTTCAACAATTATAGCACGAAACAGATCTGACTCACACTTTCGGATCACAGATACACATTACACATCACAAACCATTTTTCCTACTCTGGTGGCAACTGCAACAAACAGACAATAGAACTAGCCCGATTCATAATCTCATACAACATTGTTTGAACACTTGACTCATAACTTCCTCTAACTGACCATATGACTTCAACAGGTAACCAAACATTATACAAACGTCTTCAAAAATAATCTAGCTGAAATCTTGAATCTTTATTACTCACTTTTACTGCGAATCTTCCACGGATGTAACAAACTAGAAGAAAACTGAAGCTCAATCTTGACACGCTGGCAATTTACATACTTACTCTCATACTGAACCACATTATTCATCCACTCATTCCGGAAGTACTCATC
Source organism: Hibiscus tridactylites (assembly GCA_958450335.1). Classification (NCBI taxonomy): domain Eukaryota; kingdom Viridiplantae; phylum Streptophyta; class Magnoliopsida; order Malvales; family Malvaceae; genus Hibiscus; species Hibiscus tridactylites. The sequence continues at coordinate 44,158,683 of OY288291.1, forward strand.
TTCAACCCACAATACGTCTTCATACTACTCAGATGCAATACAAATGAACCACCGTGCGCTTCGGCCAAAACAATACATCTCAAAACACTAGGTCAGTCGGTACAACTATTTTGTCTCTGAAATGCAAAACTCTATCATCTCTGGACTGTATTCTGAAGGTCTTCTTTCCACTATGTCTTGCACGTGAGGTGCCAAGAATCTGTCTTGTAACTGTCTCTCATCAAACATTCTGACTCAAAGTAGTCTCAACCCGAAACTCGGCCACAAAACTACTATCATTTGATATACGGAATTCGGCAATTGCAACTCGTAACTCAACTACTAATCTAACAGCAAATACAACTCGGAACTCGGTTGCTACGTAGACTCTCTTCAGATAGTACTCAATCTTGAGATCACAGTCTTCAAGCAATTCTAACTACTCATGTTGTTCAAGTTCCAACCATTCCCAAGATGAAATGTTTTAATTAAGTTTTATTTGACTCGAACTAAAACCCGGCTAACTCCTAGCCCCAAAACACGGGTGTTACAATTATACTTGGATTATATCGAAATTATGTCTCTAATTGAATAATGATTTACCATGTTTGCATTCACTTCAGGGAATGAAACAGATCCAATAATCGCATGGAATAAACATCATGCTTGCATTCACTTCAGGGAATGCCCCATCATTGATAATCGCATGGAATAAACATCATGCTTTGCATTCACTTCAAGGAATGCCTCCCATAAAACTTTTTGGATCAAGAAGAATTTTCGTAACTTGAAATTTGGAGAAATCTATGGTCAAGTTTTTCAACGAAGAAGAAATATTGCTTTCGAGCAAATATAGACTTTATAATAATCTTCTTGTAAATTCAAAATCATCATGATTTATCGCACTTTAAAATAATAATATAAAGAATAAAAATAAAACCAAAATTTACCGATATTGATTTTTCTCTCGTGGACAATGGAGACATAGCATATGACCGAGATAGCTTCTCATAGTCCCTTTATATCACATCTCTTTCCAAGCCATTTAAGCATATCATGTAAAACTCAAAATACGGTTAAAAATATTAACTTTTACCAAATAAAATGATATAAATAATAATATAAAAAATATCAAATATAATCGTATAAGTAAAAGTATGAATAAGCATACCACTAATAAACCCTTTTAGGAATAAGAGAAAACACACGTAATTTACACCAAACGCAACATCTTCGTCTCTGTCGATTCGTCTTTTGGTTTGTGAGAAGCCACAAATTTATCTCTTTCCAATGTTCGAATAAAATCAAACATACTTCCAAAATTTTCAAAAATTAAAACAAAGTTAAAATATAAAGAGAAAGACAATCGGTAACTAAAAAAATAATGAGAAAAAAAAACTTATCTTTGGTTTATTCTATAATCGAATTCTTCCCGGTAACTTCTTTTGAATTATAACGATGAAGACCTCAGTTGATTAGAGTCTCGTGCTGATAACGTGTTGTGAATAAAATAAAGAAGAACAAGAATAAGAACAAGAAGAACAAAGAGATGAGAGAAAGAGGGAGATTTGTATTATTCTCAAAAATAGACTTATATACAATGCCTTCAATGAATCATCTATTTATAGGCATAAGAAGTACATAATACATTAAACTCTAATTCATAGAGATAATATTCCTAATAATAAATAAATCAAACTCCTTTGATAAAGTTCTAATCATGATAGACATCCACATAGATAAATATTCATAACAATATATATACACATGTATGTTCCAGTGTTGTTAACTTGTTATCATAGTTAAATACTTTAAATCCTCTTCTCCTTGTGGACTTGTATAATTTAAAAAATGTATTAGGGTTACGTGGGGACTTCAAAAATAAATATTATCTTTTCTCAAATAAATTTTCACATTTTTTAAAAACTTCAAAAAAAAATTTGAGGAAAGCAACAAGTCGAGCTCGATCCAAGCCCAGTAATACTATTTTCGAGCCGAGCCATGGTAGGCTCGGGCTCATCTCAGCTCGTTATAACTCGTAGTTAGTCCAAGTGGTAAGTAGCTTGGTATGGCTTAAGCAGTCTCAAGTTCGAGACCTTGTGTATGAAAAAAACTCCGTTGTGAGACTCACCCACTAAACCTAAGTGTATGGTGGAATTAGTCCAAAATAATTAGAGCAAAGCCTGAAAACCAAGAGAGCAAGTAAAAAAATCTCCCACTAAATATTTCCCTATTCTTAACAAAAATGTATTGAGGTTAACCAAACCAAATATATACACTGAGTTAAAGATGAGAGGACAGTGGAGAAGGAATGGGGCAGCAAAATCTTTTTTGCCTCCGAAAGGAAAGGACCAGTCCACATAGCACTATTAAAATATACAAAAAGATGAGATGTTGAGGTCATATTGTTGCCTATCCATAACGTTCCTAAATATATACAATTCATGCATCTTATTTCTTACTGTAACCAATCCACATGCATATACTAATATCGTTTATAATACTTGTAAACTTTTTTTTGTGCCTTCTGTTTCAACACAAAGATGGAGCAGATTGGCTATATTTTGAATAAGATTATAATTACTTTTTTTTTTTTTGCCTTTTAGTTCTGCACAAAGATGGAACAAATTGGCTATGGTACCTAGTACCTACAATAAAAGATAAAGTAAAAAAATAATAAAAGAATTCCATGATTGAAGGTTTTAGAGCCCACCATGTGCGAGTTCACAACAGAACAAATCCTATATTAGTTGACTTGTTTATGGGGAATAGAATTTGCAAGAGGGAAAAATCTTATTAAGTGGTTATCATTTTCTTCTTATCTACATTCATTTAGTATTAATAGATGCACCGACGGTGTATGATTCTATGCATGGCTAATGAATCATACGGTAATACGTCATCATAAAATATTAAAACTAAATTCTTTTATTTGACCAAAGACAGAGGCACCTGTTGCTTGTGATTTGTTTTTATTTCTCCAAAAGCTTCATTGTCATGTATGTTTCGTAAATGAATATATATAATAAATTTCCATCGACTTCTACCATTAATTTTGACGAGCATGACATTCTTCTGTTGAACTTGATACATATCTCATGAGCTTGGCTTGGCGTAAGTGAATTCGTTTCCAAGAAAGAAAACGGACACGCCTGTAAACATACTTCCTAGAAAAGGGAAAATGAGTGAGAAAAGGAGTAGCTCCAAGGAAAGAGATGTTCAAGTTTACTGGAAATAATAGCCACTCCAATTACTTTAACCTTTGTTCTATAGAGCCAGAGGGTTCCTTTCAGGGCAAAACTTGCAAGAAACCAACTTTCATCATACTGGTATTGACCAAGTTTTTCATATTGTTCCAAGGCATAGATGAATGACAGTATCGTCAAGGCAACATTGAACCCTTAAAACGATTGCCTTCCATCTAATTCACATGTTTAAATAAAGCTTGTCTTTTTTTACCAAAGGGGAAACCATGCATTTCATTCAAACAACAACATTACAAGCCGATGGAAATCGTCTTATCGTAACTATTAAAGGTGTTCAAAAATCTTCGACTTGACAGACTCGATCCGATTACATGAACATAAATAATCGGGTGTTTACTCGGATTTTTTTTACTCGAGTCAGGTATCCAGATATATTTTAAATTTATATTTTTTATATTTAATAGATACATATTTTTATATTTTTTATATTAAACTAATAAAATATTTTTATTCCTACCAATGGGAATGGAGCACATTTCATGGCCAGCCGTTTACCTCTTAGTGTGAGCACCCGCGGCAAGGGATTAGTCACTATTATCGGTGGTGGATACCTTTGTTCAAACCAAAAAAAAAATATTTTTATATTAAAAAATTACATATTTTTTTATATTTGGGTACCTAAATACCTGATTTTCTGGGTACTCGCAAAAACCAGGCACCCGACTAACGGGTACCCACAACACTTGGGTCGGGACACGGGCCGGCCATATGACTACCCGACGATCCAGGTACCCGGTACTTTGTGTTAGGGCTGGGCGTTCGATCGAGTCGAGTCGAAAATTTTTAAGTTATTCGAGTTTGCAAGTCTTATTTTACGATTCAAACTTTATTTGATTTTTTTCGAATCGAGTCGAGTTTATGAAATTCGAGTAGAGTTTTTGAGTTGTTGTACAAATTTAATTGTACATATATATATTTCTATATGCATATACTTAGGGCTGGGCAGTGCACATATTAATTCAAATTTTAACGGCTTTCTATATGCATATATAATATACATATATATTTTTCATATTTTCACGTGTGATATACATAATATATCATGCACAATTGACAAAGTCGACTCGAATATGAAAACAAATAAACTAATTACTAAAAATTTTGAGTTATTCGAATTTCTATTTCATAACTCAAACTTTATTTGAAATTTTTCGAGTCGAGTTTATGAAATTCCGAGTCAAGTCAAAACGAGTCTATTTTTTTTTGCCTCGAGTCGAGTTTTGCCCACCCCTACTTCGAGTACCCGAATTTGAACACCCCTTCTAACTATGCCCCTTTTGGTGCCACACTTTTAAAAAGTAGATTTACTATTTAGGGTTTAAAGTTAGGATTTAAGGTTAGGGTTTAGAGAATTAGGGTAGAGTGTATTTTTAGGGTTTAGGATATAGATTTTAAGGTTAGGGTTTAGAATTTAATTTTCTAGTGATTTTTAATGCGAGACATAGAGAGACATAATTAGGGGAGAGGATTTTTGTTCATTACAAGCATAATAAAATTCAACATCAGTGATACGGAAATTTTAATAGAAGGACCCTTTTACTTTTATTCGAAATGTACAAGGATCATTTGGTAATTTTCTTAGTATAGGACCAAAATGCAATCTACAGTATAGCATAAGTACTGATATAGTACTTATATATATATGGGATGAGATCAAGTTACATGGTGTAAAACTCATTTAGTTTTACACTAATTTAGGACTATTGGATGAGTAAAATGGATGGATGAGATTAACAGTAAAAAAATGTGAAGATTATCACTTGGGAAAAAAAGATAAGGAAATAATCTGAGCCATTAATTACCATCATCCAACGGTCCAAAAACCGTGTAAAATTAATTGAGTTTTACACAGTGTAAGTTGATCATAACCCTATAAAAAATTTTAAGTTTTACATGTTTTCTGGATCGTTAGATGGGGGGAATGGATGGCACAGATTAACTCCTTACTCTTCTTTTCGAAGTGATAATCTTCACATATTTACTATTAATCTCATACATTCGTTTTACTCATCCAACGGTCCAAAAAACATGTAAACTTAAAGAGTTTTACACTATGTAAACGGATCTTATCTCATGTATATATATACATATACATATACATACACATATATGGGTAAGATCCACTTACACAATGTAGAACTTTTTAAGTTCTACACGTTTTTTGGATCGTTGGATGAGAGAAATGGATGACTGAGATTAACTCCTTATTTTTTTTTTCTCAAGTGATAATTTTCACATATTCTACTGCTAATCTCAGTCATCCGTTTCACTCTTCCAACAATCGAAAAAACGTGTAAAACTTAAATAGTTTTATATTATGTAACTGAATCATATCCCTATATATATATATAAGCAGACCCAAACTTGAAAAAACATCCAAAACTTTACATTTTCTAATAAAATGGTAATTGAGACGTTAAAACCTCTTAATGGTAAACTCGCTGTAACTGCCACTTCCTCTTACCCATATCCACACCATTCTCTCTTTTTTTCCACTTAAAGTTAATAAAACAATAAAAAAATAAATTTGACTTTACTATTTAGGGAAAACTATATCAGTGACCACCGAAGATATTGGGGATACCTATTTGAATCACCGAACTAAAAAAAACGTCAATCACACCACCAAACTTATAAAATCAACCTATTTTAACCACCGCCGTTAAAAACCTAACGGTGGAGTGACGGAACTGCCACGTGGCAGTTGATGGGTATATTTAAAAATTACACATTTGGTCCTTGTTATTTACACATTCTTTCAATTTAGTCCTAATTTTCAATTAATAAAATAATAAATTATTAAAATTAAGTGGTGACACGTGTCAAGACCTTATTGGAGGATTTTAATTATTTATATTTAATTTTATTAATTTATTTTCCCCCTCCAATCAGGTGGTGACACGTGTCACCACCAATTTAGAGGTGAAAAACAAATTTCCCCTCACATGCAAACTGGGGGATTTGAACCTGGGTCTCCAAGGTGGAAAGGCCACTACTCTACCACTGCACCAAGCACATCTTAATGCTATGATTCTCCAGATATAGTATATATCTCTTATAAGTTTCTACATTTATAAATCAAAAGCTCAAACCCTAAAGACTAATTTCACATATATAAATCCTAAACCCTAAACTCTAACCCTAAATATTTCAAATAAAAATTAACCACTAAATATTTCAAATAAAACCTCAAACCCTAAAATTTTCAAATTATTTCCACGCTAAATATTTTAAATTAAACCCTAAACCCAAACCTTAAAAATTTCAAATTAATTTCACGTTAAATATTTCAAATTAAGCCTTAAGCCTTAAACCCTAAACCCTAAATATTTCAAATTAAACCCCAAACTCTAACCTTAAACCCTAAATTTCAAATTAAGTACATGCTAAATATTTAGGTTTAATTTGAAATATTTAACGTGAAAATAATTTGAAATATTTAGGGTTTAGGGTTTAAATTAAAATAGTTAGCGTGTAATTAATTTGAAGTTTTTAGGGTTTAAGGTTAAAGGTTTGGGGTTTGGGGTTTAATTTGAAATATTTAGCATGAAAATAATTTAAAATATTTAGGGTTTAGGGTTTAAGTCTTAATTTGAAATATTTAGCGTGTAATTAATTTGAAATTTTTAGGGTTTGAGGTTTAATTTGAAATATTTAGGGTTATAGTTTAGGGTTTAAGATTTATATATGTGAAATTAGTGTTTAGGGTTTGAGCTTTTGATTTATAAATGTAAAAACTTATAAGAGATATATCTTATATCTGGAGAATCATAGCACTAAGGTGTTCTTGGTGTAGTGGTAGAGCAGATGCCTTTCCACTTGGGAGACCCAGGTTCGAATCCCCCAACGTGCATGTGAGGGGAAATTTGTTTTTCTCCTCTAAATTGGTGGTGACACGTGTCACCACCTGATTGGAGGGGGAAAATAAATTAATAAAATTAAATATAAATAATTAAAATCCTAAAATAAGGTCTTGACACGTGTCACCACTTAATTTTAATAATTTATTATTTTATTAATTGAAAATTAGGACTAAATTGAAAGAATTTGTAAATAACAGGGACCAAATGTGTAATTTTTAAATATACCTATCAGTTGCCACGTGGCAGTTCCGTCACTCCACCGTTAGGTTTTTAACGGCGGTGGTTAAAATAGGTTGATTTTATAAGTTTGGTGGTGTGATTGACGTTTTTTTTAGTTCGGTGGTTCAAATAGGTATCCCCAATATCTTCGGTGGTCACTGGTGTAGTTTTCCCTACTATTTATCTTCTTCCTAAAACAAAAATCCTTTCAATGCTCATCTCTTTCATTAACAACATCAAAACCCCAACTACATTAACCGCAAAACAGTCAGCAGAAAAGTCAAATTAAAGCACATAAACTAAAGGTGAAACAAGCTTGGTGGTTGGTTTTGGCAATTTGGCAACCATTTCAAGCAAACATTATAACCAATTATATACCATAACAATGTTGGTACATCCCAGTTGCTATCACTGTAATTCCATTAACAACATCACAATCTAACTTATTACTATAAATATCAAGAATATTACAATTTTTTTCTCATTACATTTCCTTCAACTCTGAACTATTGACCCGGTGCTTAACTCATATCCCATAATCCAACTACAAAAGGACTCATCCAATGGCAGAAAACCCAACATTTTCCAACTCATAATATAACAAAATTGTTTCTTACCATCTTGAGACATGGGGGATAATCAAATGCACTAGCCACTAAGGTTAACGAACCAATCCAGAGCTTTCTTCAACAAAATCGCCACCGCGTGAAGCATGCTAACAATGATGGTAGGCCCTTTATAAGTCATCAAATTAGCTTTTTCGATCACCATCACATTCCCAAACTCCCAGTCACCCTCTTCGATTTCATATACTTGGCCAAATCGAACCGTTCCGAATCCGAAGCGTCCAAATTGAGGTGGACCAGATAGTAATTCCTGGGCAGAAGAAGTGGGTTCAGTTTGGGCAGAAGTGAATGTAAAAAGAAAAGTGAGGGAAATGATTAAGATTATAAGTAGGGGCAGCAAAAGCCATGATTGATCTGCAGGGTAAGGCAAGTGAGGCCTTTTTATTAATTGAAAATTTTAGGACATGTGAGCTGAAATATTAGGATGGGTTTTGAGAGCTTTAAGAAAGTCGGAAGGTGTTGAATTTGTTGTCGACGCCAACGGTCTATTTTACAAAAAAGAGTATTTTTGCAGTGCTGTGCTTGGTGACTTGTCGATGGAAGAGATGAGCAGTGAAGGGTTCTTGTTTTAGGAAGAGGATGAACAATAAAGTCAAAATAAAACTTTCTTTTTATTTTATTAATCTGAAGTGAAAAAGGGAGGAAGATGTGGATATGGGTAAGAGGATTTTGCAGGCGCAACGGATTTTAAGAAGTTTAACATTGAGTTACCGTTTTGTTACAAAACATAAAATTAATTGTTATTTTATAATATTTGAAAATTGATTATCATTTTTTTAATAAAGTTGAATGATCATTTGTGAACTTTACTTTTTTTTTCAAATCTTTTGGAGTGGGGAGTACATCAAATAGATTCAATAATTCTTTTAATAGTTTTAAGGTGATAACAATATAGTATCTGTTCACACATATTCTAAATCATTCAACAATGCGCACACACCTTACAGAAAAAACGATTTGAACATAAATTTCCTAGGATGAACATCATCCCTTTTTCTACTAGGATTACTTTGTGGGCTCAAATAGATTCAATAATTTATAATGCCAATGGTTGTGGTTCCGTTAGAGGTGGCAATCAGGTCGTTCGAATCGGGTTCAGGTCGGGTCAAGTTGATTTTCGGTTTGAGTTGTTTTTGGTTTAGGCTAGATTTAGGAATTTAGTTCGGGTCTATGTTATTTTGGATCTGGTAAATATCAGATCAGTTGATTTTCAGGTCGGGTCAATATCAGATCGGTTGACTTTTTGGGGCGGATCTATATCGGATCGGTTGACTATTCGAGTCTGGTCAATATCGGATTGATTACTTTTCGAATCAGGTCAATATCAGATCGGTCAGCTTTCAATTTGAGTCAATATAGGAAGATGATCTTTTAAAGGAGAAAAAAATGATATTAAACTACTACTAAAGGTAGTTGTTAATTAGTAATATAATACTAAATGAGAATAAAACATACATATTTGAGAATATTAAATTCGAATTGCTTTCAATTCAGTTGATTTTAGGTTCGAGTTTTTTTCAGTTCAGGTTGTTATCAATTTTGGTTATTTTCGATTTCGATTAATTTTGATTCGGGTTAATTTTTGGTTTAACTAAATTCGGGTCGGTTTTTGTTTAGATTCATGTCAAGTTTAGACCATATCATATTCGAGTCTATATCAGGTCTTGGGTCAAGTTTGCTAGGTCTAGGTTCCGTATAATATAACTTTAATAGTTCAAATGATTAAAATGAAAAATGTCGTTTTGATTTTTGAAATTTTTTTCTATTTTTGTTTTCTATTCCCATTTTTAAAAAATAATTTTAATTTTTAATTTTCTAAAACTAGAATATATATTTGGTTAATAGAGACGAAAACTTGTTTTCAATTGTGAAAAAATGTTTTGTATCTAGCTTTTCTCAAAATATAAAAAGTAATTATTAAATAATAAAAATAAAATATAGTTAGAAAATTATTATTATTATAATAATAAATAATATATGAGTAAATAAACCAAAGTTTTTAAAAAATATCATTAAAAGGATTCGAACCCGAATTAAAATTAAAAAACCTTATTTTCTTATTTTTCACTTTTCTAAAATATTTTCAATGAATTTTTTTTATGTTTTCAAATTTTCACTTAATTTTTTTATTTTTTAAAAATTATTTTTAATTTTATAACCAAACAAAATTATTATTATTATTATTATTATTATTATTATTATTATTAATTTTAGATTAAGAAAAATCTCCTGCTTACATTTGAAAACCAAAGAAAATTAATTTGGATTTAGGAGTTCGTTATGTGCAAGAAGTGTTTTAATCTTACGTAATGTCTAAAAAATTAGTACATTATTAACACATGTTATTTTTAAATTTGGAAAATTATAAATTTTAAAAGTCAACATTTTATTAAATTATAGGAAAAATTTATCCGCCACGTGAATGAATACAAGTTATTTATTTTATTAAGATATAGAAAAGGATTCTGGACGAACTCTAATATGACCAATCACATAAGGTAATTTTTTTTAAGGGAAAACTACACCACTGACCACCAAATAAATTGGGGATACTTATTTGAACTACCGAACTATAAAAAATGTCAATCACACCACCGAACTTATAAAATCAACCTATTTTGACCACCGCCGTTAAAAACCTAACGGTGGTGTGACGGAACTGCTACGTGGCAATTGATGGGTATATTTAAAAATTACGCATTTGGTCCCTGTTATTTACACATTCTTTCAATTTAGTCTTAATTTTCAATTAATAAAATAATAAATTATTTAATTAAGTGGTGACACATGTCAAGACCTTATTGGAGGATTTTAATTATTTATATTTAATTTTATTAATTTATTTCTCCCTCCAATCAGGTGGTGACACGTGTCACCACCAATTTAGAGGAGAAAAATAAATTTTTCTTCATATACACTAAGGAGGATTTGAACCAGGGTCTCCGAGGGGTAAAGCCAATGGCTTTGCCACTGCACCAAGTACAACTTTGTGCTATAATTCTCCAGTTATAATATATATCTCTTATTAGTTTCTACATTTATAACCCAAAAGCTCAAACCCTAAACACTAATTTCACATATATAAATCCTAAACCCTAAACTCTAACCCTAAATATTTCAAATTAATTTCATGCTAAATATTTCAAATTAAACCTCAAACCCTAAAAATTTCAAATTAATTCCACGCTAAAAATTTTAAATTAAACCCCAAACCCTAAAAATTTCAAATTAATTTCACGCTAAATATTTCAAATTAAACCCCAAACCCTAACCTTAAACCCTAAATTTCAAATTAATTACATGCTAAATATTTAGGGTTTAATTTGAAATATTTAGCGTGAAAATAATTTGAAATATATAGGGTTTATGGTTTAAATTAAAATAGTTAGCGTGTAATTAATTTGAAATTTTTAGGGTTTAGGGTTTGGGGTTTATGGTTTGGGGTTTAATTTGAAATATTTAGCGTGAAAATAATTTGAAATATTTAGGGTTTAAGGTTTAAGGCTTAATTTGAAATATTTAGCGTGAAATTAATTTGAAATTTTTAGGGTTTGGGTTTAGGTTTTAATTTAAAATATTTAGCGTGAAATTAATTTGAAATTTTTAGGGTTTGAGGTTTAATTTGAAATATTTAGCGTGAAATTAATTTGAAATATTTAGGGTTAGAGTTTATGGTTTATGATTTATATATGTGAAATTAGTGTTTAGGGTTTGAGCTTTTGGGTTATAAATGTAGAAACTAATAAGAGATATATATTATATCTGGAGAATTATAGCACAAAGTTGTGTTTGGTGCAGTGACAAAGCCATTGGCTTTACCCTTGGGAGACTTAGGTTCGAATCTTCCCCAGCGCATATGAAGGAAAATTTATTTTTCTCCTCTAAATTGGTGGTGACACGTGTCACCACCTGATTGGAGGGGGAAAATAAATTAATAAAATTAAATATAAATAATTAAAATCCTCCAATAAGGTCTTGACACGTGTCACCACTTAATTAAATAATTTATTAGTTTATTAATTGAAAATTAGGACTAAATTGAAAGAATGTGTAAATAACAGGGACCAAATGTGTAATATTTAAATATACCCATCAATTGCCACGTGGCTGTTCCGTCACACCACCGTTAGGTTTTTAACGGCGGTGGTCAAAATAGGTTGATTTTATAAGTTCAGTGGTGTGATTGACTTTTTTATAGTTCGGTGATTCAAATAGGTATCCCCAATTTGTTTGGTGGTCAGTGGTGTAGTTTCTCTTTTTTTTAATTAAGTTAAGTTAAATGCTTACATGAAAAAAAACGGTAAAATATTAATTTTAGACCCGTGGAAAGCACAGACATAAGTGAGTTGTTATTATATTTCATAGGTTTGAGTCTCGTTACACTTTTTTTTATTCAGAAGTTAACTTGTATTGCATAATAAGTCAACAAACATCTAATTTTTTTTTAAAATTAAAGACATCATTCTAATAAAGTGCCCTTAATAAGTCAATAAACATTTAATTTTCTTTTATATTAAGAATCTCATTCTAATAAATTACAAATGATTCCTTAAATCATTGAATCGTACCTAGGTAGAAAGAAGGGAATCATATATTAAATGAAAAAACATGATAACTTATGTTTAGTTACCAAACATTTTTATATTTTATAAATATCATAAAATTTTAAAAATTGAGTTGGTGGTTCGATCCCTATCCATGAGAATAAAATATATTTTATGATCAGCCGTTTACCTCTTACTGAAAGCACTTGTGATAAAAGTATTAGCCATTGCTATTGGCAGTAAATACCTTGACTTAAACGAAAATAATTAAAATAAATTTTTAAAATTTTAATTTTTCATCATTAAATTAGAAAATATAATTAAATTCAAATAAAAAATACGTAAATTTGACCAATTGTTTTTGTTAGTTATACAAATAATCTCATTTATTATTCATTTACCAATATCACCCACGGCTAACAGATGCACGGAATGTATGAATATATTAAAAATAAAAATAACATATAAATATGATGATTGAATGCTACTAACCTATTACTATAATTTATTCTTCATCAGGGCTAATCATCGGCGATATTTATAGTGCTGAAAATCACCTAAATCAATTCTAAGTGAAAAAATGGATGATTTTTATCTTAAGAGACGAGAAATTATATTATAAGTCCGGCTCGCCACGTCATTCATGGTCCCAACCAATAAAAAGCATCTATTTCATTAATTTTTTCTATGTTATTTTTTTACCGAGTGAATCTTCACTCAGATTTACTGTAAATTAAATCAAAAGAAATATTTTTTTACCAATTGTAGATTCACTTGGTAAAAAGATGATATGGAAAAAATTAATGAAATAGATGCTTTTTATTAGTTGGGACTATAAATGACGTGGCGAGCCGGGCCTATGATATAATTTCTCGTGCAACAGACTTAAAAAAAACCTAAAGTCTCTCGCAAAAGGATCCAATTTTGAGAAAATTTTATAAAAAAATCTCCTAAAGTCGGACTCTAATGGCCAACGTTTAAAAAAATTCCCTAAAGTCTTGATCACCTAGATCCGACTTTGGGGTGGCTTGCAACCTGCAAAGCCTGCACACGGGCAGAGGGCATGCATGTTGTACATGCATGAGGGGCACGGGGAGGTAGAGGGCATGAGGGGCACATGATATAATTAGGATTGGTTGGATGAATGGTGAAATTTAATTGGGTAGGTGATTGTGAGGTTGAAAGAGGGGTGGGTTGAAGGTAAATAGTGTAGAAGGAGAGAAAATATTTTGAAGAAGAAGAAAAAGAGGGAGATTTAAAGATTTGGAGAATTTTATTAAAGTAAGTATTTTATTTTTGTACTTATTCTTATTATTTTGAATTATAGTAAGTATTATTTTTTGTAATTTATTTGTTTATGTATATTTTATTTTATAATAATTACGAAAATCATATTTTTGTGTTTTTTAGTTAAAATTTATGATTTTTTGTGTCAAATAGGTGGTTGAAGAGAAGAAGGAACTTTGAAGAGAATATAGTAAGTTAAGTTATTTGTTTGATTAAATTTGAAGTTGTTGTTTGAATTTTGTGTTAAATATGTGGGGATTTGAGAAATATTTTGTTGTATATTGTTCAATTTAAATTCGTTAATTTTTTAATTTTTATTTTGATGTTCCTTGAATTTTTGATGTTATTTGGAGAGAATATAATTTGAAAATTTTGTGTTAAATAGGTGAAGATTTGAGAAGAAAATATAGTAAGTAAATTAATATTTTATTGTTTAACTTAAGTTCATAATTTTTATTTGATGTTTGAATTTTTGATGTTATTTGAAGAGAATATATTTTAAATATTTTGTGTTAAATAATAGGTGGAGAGATTTTGAGAATATAGAAAAATTGTTTGAATATAAGAGAATAAACAATTATTTTGAAAATATAAAAAAATAGGTGGATATATTTTATTATTTTATTTAAGTTTGTTTATTTATTTATATTTATTTATAGGTGGTTGAATAAAAAAACGACGTTAATTTGATGATTTAATAGATAATAAGCAAATACGACATTTATTTTAATTGTTATTTTTTAACGTGATAGATTTAGTCTTGGTTTAATAATATTTTCTTACTTGTCATGTAGGATTGCTGAGCAAGATTCATTGTTGCATTTACAGAATCGACACATTACTAGCCTTAGAGTTGATGAGCTAGTATAATTTTTTAAAAAATTGTTTCATTACGAAATATGTCACTTCTGTTTTTTTTTTTTGTTAATAATTATGTTTAAATAATGTGTTATTTAAAGGGTGAAGAGAAAACATTTAAACATCATTTGTGCATGGTAGACAAACCCCTAGACCATAGAATCGAAAATTTCTTATATACGGCGAGATTTTATCATGCCACGTTCCTCCGTGGATACAAGTTGGTGTCATGATTGATTACCGCTTTAATTGAGCGTTGGAGACTTGAAACACATACCTTTCATATGCCTTGTGGGGAATACACGATCACCCTTGAGGACGTGACTTATCTTATTAGGGTTCCAGTAAACGGGAAGCTAGTGGTCGAGCGTACCGAAGGCTCAATGGCTAAAATTTGTGAAAGGTGCCTTAGGAAGCAACCCTATAAAAGTATCGTGAAAGGGTCTCGTGTGAAAATGAGTTAGCTAGAGAGTGAATTTCAGCTCTCTAAGAATAATACAATTGATAAAATTTATAAGATTAGTCGAGCATATATCCTACAGATGATTGGAGGTATACTGATACCGGATAAATCTAGTAATATGATTAGTGTAAGGTATCTTCGTTTTTTAGATACTCCTTGAGAACCTGATTGTCAAAATAGTTGGGGATCAGCTATATTACGGTGCTTGTATCGCGAGTTATGCAAAGACACTTTACTGTAAAAGGGTCAGAGGGTAGGCGGTATTGGTGGTTGTATGTTATTGTTGCAAGCGTGAGCTTGACAACGACTTCCCTTTTTTACACCACTTACTCGAACACATGCAGTTTCCACTCGTTGCAAGGTAAATGTATATCCTTATTCTTAGTTGAATATGTAAATTAATTAAATTAACTTGTTATTTAAATATAATGTGATTTGTATGCAGATGGTGCGAGGAGAAGCATGAGACGGGGTTGAGCACAACAACATCAGAATTTGTATATCTTTTATTGATTCTCATTGCCAACGACTTCCTTAATTTTCTGTGATATTTTCTCCTTCATTTCTCGAAGCATGATTTTCTTCTCGAATCTCATCTCCGTACTGCTTTCACAATCAAATACAACCTCGACGTCAGTTTTCACTATTTATCCATTGTAATGAACAATCACCATAAATTTGTTGTTGCTCATTTTCTCTGCATGATCAAAATAAAACATACTAAATCAAAATGCTCATAATAAAATAAAATAAAAATAAATATATTTCGAATATATTTTTTCTAATATAGTAAATCAACTTACAAAATAAACTGAAATTAAAAATTAAAATTACCAAACTAACGCAAATAAACTACATTAAAAAAAATATATCATTTGTCCAATCCAAATTCGAACTAACTCAAATAAACTACATGAAAAAATTAAAAATATATGAAACATACAAAATAACAAAATAAAAATACCAAACTGAAAAAAATTTACCATACTTAAAAATTCGAATCTACTTACAAAATAACAAAATAAAATTACCAAACTAAAAGAAAACAAAACTCTAAAAAAATCAAATCTACTTACAATCTTTTCTTCACTACTTTCTTTATTTTCTTCTTCTTCTACTCATTCAACCATAACTTAACTATTTAACAAAAAAAATATCTCTTATCACTATCTCTGTCTAACTGACTACTATAAATTTTTAACCTCTACAGCTATACATTTTAAAATACCCTAAACTCGTCACCATTCAAAAATTACATCCACCACTCCCAAAAAAATTAATTTGCTACTCACTCTTTCCAAAAATAAACAGTAAATTCAGCCTAAACCTATACCTATATTCGAATTAGAATCCTTCCCCAAAAATAAAATTCAGCCTAAACCTATATTTGAATCAGAATTCAACGACTGGTCTCGTCACCAGATGATGCATGTTGTGCATGCATGTTGAGAATCAGATTTTTATGTCGTGCTCCTCTGCCTCCTCATGCATGCACACACAAAGCCGGATTCTAATGAACAAGATTTTAAGAGATTTTTTTTTAATTGAGAGTCATTAAAATTCGACTTTAGATGATTTTTTCCTCCAAATTTCTCAAAGTCGAATCTTTTTAGAGAGATTTTATATATTTTTTAAGTCTATTGCAGCAGAATCTAATTTATTCTTACACTTTTCAAAGTGTAATATTTAAAAAATTATTTTGGTACCAGCAATAAATTGGAAGAAAAAAAAAATCTCACATCAATATTTTAAAAAAAAATTCAGAAAAAAGCCGTAAGGCATTAGGAAAGCAAATCTTTTTATTGCCGTATAACTTATGAACGGGGTATTGAATTTAAGTATTATATATAAGATTGTTTTTTAATATATTGGTGGTATAGGGTTTTTCTAACTTCATATACGTGATTAGAAAATCTTCAATTAATATGCAAGAAAATCTGAAGATTCATATATACTTTTGTTTATTTATTCGAAAATCTTCAAAGATTTTTTTAATATTAAAATCTGGTACTGTAGCAAGACGGACTATAAGCCTAAAGTCTTCAAAAAAAATATTATTCAAAGTGATTTAAATATGTGCCTAAAATTTTATTTCGGTCATTTTACGTGCCTAATATTAACTACAGTTACTTTTTAAAAAATATTTTTTTATTTTATTTAGTTTTTTAACTTTATTTTTAAAAAACTCTAAATTTCTCAAAACTCATAAAATGACCCCAAATTTAAAATTCTTAACTTCTCCAACCGATTCTGACGATGATGGTCACGCCGCCGCCTACCATATCTGTCATCGGACCACCACGACTATTCACCCAACCACCCATCGCCGGTAACCGACGGTAGGTGTGCCGATCGGCTTTCTAAAATCGAAGGAAGCCAAACTCGTAAAAAAAAGTCGGCCGGCACACCTACTGTCGGTTATCGGCGATGGGTTGTTGGGGGAAATGGTCGTGGTGGTCCGGCGGCGATAGTGGTGGTCATTAGTGAGACAGTCGATTGCGATAGTGACGATAATTTGCGGATTTTGGGTTAGGGATTTGAGACTATTTTGTAAAATTTAAAATTGTTAATTTAAAAACAAAAAATTTAAATTTTATTTAAAAATTATTTAAAAGAAATTAAATATTAAAACATCTTGCGCACATTTTAGTTGTCTAATAGTTTTTTTAACAGTTAGACACCTAAAATGACCGAAATAAAACTCTAAGTACTTATTTAGAGCAAAAAATATAACTAAGGCGCCAAAAGTGAGTCACATGTATAGTTTGGACACCTATTTAACTATTAAGATTTTTATAATTGATAAGGGTTGATGAACTTTTTCATAATGTTTTTATTGTTTTTTATTATTTTAATATATTTAAAAAAATCAAAATAAAACTTTGGTGGAGCCAAGAATAAATTTTTCCGATTCTCAAAAAAAAAATCCAACCCAACCTTTTATTTGACTATTTTTGTTTTTTAATTACATTATCAGGTTAACAAGAAGTTTTTAATAGGGTTAATGATATGAACTTCTGCATAATATTAGAAATAGTAATATAACCATAATAAAATAGGACTAAATATTCAAAATGAGTATAATAGAGGGATGATATCGAAATATAACCAAATATTGTTTAGAATCATCGTATTTGTTTCCTTAGAATGCAAAGAAACAACAATGAAAACAAACCTGATTCTATATAAATGCATTTGACGAGAGAATAAGCACTTAGAAAATGTCAGAACCTTAGTGAGAAAAAAAATATTCTACGTCTTAGAAAATTTTGGTTCAAATTACTTTGTCCACAAATTATGTATATCATAGGTAGTTCTGCGGTACGGCAGCTTAATATGCGGCTAATATACGGCGTTACCGGAAACATCATTAAGAAATACAGGAAACATCATAAGATATACCGGAAACATCATAAGATATACCGGAAACATGGATTTCAAAAGTATGGATACTTTCGAAATCAACATATCCAAAAGTATCGATACTTTCGAAAGTATGGATACTTTCGAAATCAACATATCCAAAAGTATCGATACTTTCGAAATCCATGTTTCCGGTATATCTTATCATATTTCCGGTATATCTTATGATGTTTCCGGTATTTCTTAATGATGTTTCCGGTAACGCCGTATATTAGCCGCATATTAGGCTGCCGCATGGTAGAAAAATCCGTATATCATCAAAAAATTAAGAATATATATACTACATTATAATTAACTTAAGACTGTTAAAAAATGTCAGATATATTTAATATGGATTATTATCCTATACACTGGCGGTGTAATTTTTTGTTTCCATAAGCATCTCAATTATATGGTTTAGGGTTAGGTTTTAGGGTTTAGAGTTTAGGGGTTTTGGTGTAGGGGTTTAGAATTTAGGGTTCATATTTAGAATTTAAGATTTAGGATTGGAATTTAGGGTTTAGGATTAGGGTTTAAATTTTATGATAATATGGATAGGGATTTAGGTTTTAACCTATAAATCCTAAATTTTAACCCTACACCCAAAATTCTATCAACAACCTTTAAATTTAAAACTACTACACTTATACCCCTAAACTTTAAACCCTAAACGGAGTCTCTAAACCCTAAAATTAAGACGCTTATGTAAAAAAAATTCCACAAGCGCTTGTGTATAGAATAATTACCCATTGCATTAGTCTACAAAAATGCTACCAAAAAAAAAACGGGGTCAAATATATTTGGGCCTTTATGCGTGAGTTTCCGCAACAGCAAGGGCAAGATCCGTTGCTATTTTACACTTCAACATACTTCAAGTTAGCCCATTAGCATTGCAAATTTCATATTACGCTTAAATTTTCATCGGTTTAAATCGGTTAGGGGTCTTTATACTATTTTAAAATGTAACATTTAATCTCTATATTTTAATTTTGTAACATGAATCTTTATACTATTTTTTTATTAAAAGATTTTAGTCCTTCTCTAACTTCTGTTCATTTTTACAATTAATTTTGATCTTGCCAGTTGCAGCTATAAGAAAAGGCAAAACAAATAAATAAAACATTATCCTTAATTAAACATATAGTTTTTCAATCATCTATGTATGCAGTTCTTAAGGTTCGTAAGATACCCTCTGCAAGGATTATACAACTCACCAAGGGACATAAAAGATGTAAAACCTCAATCACTTTGTCTGCAAGATGCAAGTCTCGTATGTGCAAATTAATAAACTCAACATTGTTGTATACAATTTTACGACAAAATCCACTTCAAGATATGAGCATCTTAAACGTGTCAAACTGTCATGTTTGTTTCTCATGTGATAAGTAAACAGATATGACCTGCCTTTAGTTGCATCAAATCCATATTAATTTGTTCATCAGAGGGTAAAAAAGCATACTTTTCGACAAAATCACCAATAAGTAATGTTCTTGTATTGGAAAAAGAAACCGATGCTCACGTACAAGATCAAATCATCATTTTTTCTGCTTCAACACTCAAAAAGATTACTTAAACAGTATGGACAACAAGGTGGATCCTCCACTGGTTGATTTTCCACAGTATTTGCAGTCTCGGTTTGGGACCGTTCCCACAATCTTTTTTCTTTTTACCTCTTTACCAAGCAAATCTGAGTTGTTTTGGTGGTTATATATAACCACAAACATATATACAGTAGGGGAGTTTCTACAACATGGAATGCTAGGCCTAGATTGCAGAAAGCTCAAAACTTTGGGCCACGGACATATGATATTGAGCCCATTTCAAAAAGGTTCAATAGCCAACCAAAGCATCAATTGCAAGAAAGATGCACAAAAGTAGTTGAATGTCTTAAAAATAAAATAAGACCAAAGCCCCAAACTTCGATTTTAGTGTTTGGAAGTCTTGGGAAACAGATTGGATAAAAGTAGAGGAAGGAAGAGAAGTGCTTTTTGATGGACTTTTCTTTTTCTCTAATCATGCCCTTAAAAAGTTATTACAAAGAGGAAAGCTAATATGCTTCCCCCATGATTATAATTATTCTATTTCAACCTCCTTCCCTATAAAGCTGAGTTTTATTTATTTATTTTACCTTCCTTCTCCTTCTAGGGTACCTGTAGGTTATCTCTAATGTGTGTATGCATGTATATTATATACACTGTTCTTGGGGACTCCGGTGTAATCTTACACTGTCAAAGTAGTTCACTTAAAAAGAAAAAAAGAAACATTTTACATTTTATCTTGTGATACTCACGACAAGAGGGACAAACCTTAAGGAACAGTGTAGAAGACGAACTTATAAAATTTTAAAAGATAAAAACAAATTTTTAATAAAATATATATAAACTTTATACAATTTTTAAGTTTTCAAAGAAACGATCACTCCTCTAGTCCTCTCGAGTCCATCCTTCACCACAAGCCTCTCTGCACGGGGAACGAGACTCTACCCTAGAGGCTAGAGCTATTCCTTGCTCCGTTCCTAAAGGGGACCCATAAATGTAAATGGAATATTTGTATTTGCATAGTTTCAAGTGTTGTCTTTCCTCGTTTCTCTGAAAAATTTTGCAAGATGCATAGGGTTTCATAGCAATCCAACCCCAATACTCCTAAGTTGATGACATCTTATTTAGGTACCTTGGGAAGCCCAAGTTAATCATTTAATATTGTACTTTAACTCCAGTACGAATTTTAAACATCAAGTTTTTGGGTAGTTTTACGGTGCGGCATAGTTGCAGTACGTTTACGGTACGATACTGATCGAAAATGTTATAAACTATAAAATACAGAACTGAAAATGTTATATTTTTATAATATTTTCGGTTGTGTATCGCACGGTATCGATAATTATAAAAACTTAAAATGTTCTTAGAAGTGATAAAAGTGTCTATACTCGAAGTTTCGATAGTTACTACTAACCGAAAATGTTATCAAATAGTGTAACATTTGTAGTTTAGTATTTTATATCTTGTAACATTTTCAATTAATATCGTACAATAGCTGCACTGTACCATATCTTATATTAGACACTCCCGAAGTTTTTTTCTAAACAATACATCCATCTTTATTGTTAACGGAGTACAAATGTGACGGAGGAATGTCATTTTTCATCGTTGGAGAGTTTTCATGGCATGAACAAAACCAGGGTGAGTTGCAAGCTATTCCATCCACATGATTTGACCGTCATAGATGTATCAAATAATTATTTTTAATAATAAAATATATTTTATTAATTGTTTAATGTGGACATTTTAAAAAATCTTAAATAAAGAAAATTTGGACATAAGTTCGATATGATGTTTATTCCACTTAATTTATTTTTTACTCATAAATCGAATGATAAGTATCTTTTATTTTAAAATTTTTACATATTATATTAACAACATTATTAATTGAGTTAAACTCAATTTACTTTATCATTCAATTAAAAAAAAGTCATTTCACCATTTTTCTAATATAGAGACTAAATATTTAAGTTGAGTATGATACAGGGATAGAAAACAGAATTTAACAAATAATATATACATAGCATGATAAATATACATTTTGGTACTTGAATTTGATTTTATGGTTTAATTCGACACCTAAATATTTTTTGTTTCAATTAAGTATCTGAACATAGATTTTGTTGTACAAATTACCCAAAGTGTAAAACTGTTGAATTTTTAAGAGTTAAGTTAGAAATTGATACCTAAATTTGAGTTATTGGTTCAAATTGTTACTTAACTTCTTGCTTCAAATAAATAATTTTTTAATTGATTTGATCCAAAAAAAATCAAGTTGCTTCCATTAGGTATTTGAACTTTATATAACAAAAATCAAAGTCAAGTATTAAATTGAACTTTAAAACTATATTTAAATAGCAAAAAATATATATTTGCTCAAGTAAAAAGAAACAAAACTAAAACTACCCGGATCAACCCAACATGGGAAATGATTCGAGGGGTACAAGTAAAGCTACATTTTCCCAGAACCGGTTGATCATCATCCGATCAAGTTACAATAATTTTGTAATCGAATTTCGATGAAACAAGGAAACCAGAAATTTTGCCAAATCGTAAATTATTGGGTGGTGAACAGAAAAAGGAGAAAAGGGGTGCGATTGTGTGATTTGCAGGATGAGTAGATTAGAACGTGGGGAAGTGGGACTTCATATGTATGCATGAAATGATGATGAAGATGATGGGGGGACCCAGATCATAACATAAAGAATCCCTTGGATTAAGGAGAAGACCTTGAATTGTGAGTCCTTTTTAAGAAAAAAAAAACACCTTTTCTTTAACGTTCTATCAGCCACAATATAAAAAGAAGAGAAGATGAAAGAAAAAGAGAAAAAAAAATGGGATGTGCATGTGATCCAACAGCCTTTATGTTCCCCTTGTCTTTTTTTCACAACACAAAATTTCCAGCATAAAGCTATATAGCTAAGCTGATAAAAACAAGATTGCCATCGTCTTTAATTTCTATAGTTGTTTGAGTGGAGAGCTACTTTTCTGAAATAATTCTGATATTCTTGATGATCAGCAGTAGAATATACTTACTTTGTAGTTTGTACAAGACAAAGTTGCACACGTTTTGTAGTAGGGGGATGGGGTATATATATAGCTTTAAATTTTGACGTTGAAGAAGATGGGATTTCCGTGTCTTTAACAAAGGAAAAAGATAGTGCGAGGAAAGAAAGACATCTCTTGTTGTTCTCTCCTTTTAATGCAACTCTTCTCTAAAGTGTTTTTCTTAATTTATTATTATACACAACAGGCCATGCAAGTTGAAAATCACCATTTTCAAACCCCCTTTTGGACCCATTGCTACAGATATAACTATTATTCGTGCACCAAAATACAAATTTTGCATGGGAGGAGTTTAAATGAGTAAAAGGATTATAAAAAAAAGCAATATTTGCAGAGAGAGAGAGAGAAACCACTTCATTTGATGCATAATTGCATAATGACAACCCTTTTATTTATTATTTGAAAAAATGACCACGTGAACTTATATTTGGAAAAATGACCCCAAATCTGCCACATATGAAGAACTCGCTTTCTAGGAAGAGCGAGACTCAATCTCGCTTCTTGTAGAAAGCGAGTTCTCCATACGTGGCAATGCTTTTCAGTATAACGAACTTAACAGAAACTCACGTTCTGCAAAAAGCGAATTTCCTGAGAATTTGAAGAGTCGACCTAATTTATCGCGGGAACTCGCTTTTTGCAGAAAGCAAGTTCTTTGTAAATCAGGCTGACAGACCAAGGGTCCATAGGCATGTTCGAGCAATATTTCAGGGTTATTAATCGTATAATTTTAGTAAACATTGATGTTAGGTACGTAGTACTGGAACTTGTCTTTCATTCGACACCAATATGGGCAAGTTTGGTGCATTTTAAATCGAGTAAAATTTGCATTGAAAACGGTTCCATAGCTTGTTTTTGTGAATTATTTTACTTTTAAAAAGGCGTGATAGACTTTTTCAATTTATTAATCGAATAATGTAGGTTATTGTTTATCCAAAAAAGAATGAAATTAAATATAAAATCTAAAAACTATGTAAAAAATAAGGCAGAATAAAATACTGGTAATTATAAAATTAGAAATAAAGTCTTGCGTAAACATAATTAAATTTTTTAGACATCTCTCCTTGTCCTAATGGTTCCTATGTCCACCCATTCCGCAACTAGGTGCACGAAGATCCCGTGGCGAATTCCTCTGAACGCCATATGCTCCATCGTTATCCTCATCAGCAGCGTCATCATCATCGGCACCATGATCGTCCCTGAAACGCAGACCATCGTTGGCACCAAGGCCGGTGTAGAACAAGCTTTGTGGCGGCGTATGCTCGACAATGTTGTAGTCGAACTAAGCTGCCAACGGTGGAACATCAAACACTGGAGGAACATATGATGAATGCATCGGCATGAAGGGATGATAGGCGTCCGTGAAGCAGAACTCGGGTCGAGGCCTCATCTGCTGAAACGTCTTAGGACCACACATCTGCAGAAACGATGACAAAGCGAAGTGCATGAATGCCAGTCATGGCGCTGGTGTCAAGTGGTGTACCGCATAGTGATATGATGCTTGCGTTGTTCCAGGCGACGAGACCCCTGTAGTGTGAGTTCGCCGTCTCTGGCTTTCAGGCCCTATTCTGGTACCGCATTGCGTCGTCTGGCTTTGGATGGCTTGATGTTGTGCGGGCGGGCGGTTTTAGGGAGGCACATGAATTTCTCGCTCGTGCTCCTCCGAAGTCAGTATATGCAGCTTCTCATTTTGGTGGTACCACTACATATAGTCGAGTGTGACGACATGGTTTACAATGGGTGCACAGATGGTCGGCCGCCTACCATACCTTGTCATCAATTGCTCGACCCATTTAGCATGATGATGGCCCCAATGGACTTCTGTCTTCCCCTGCTGCGTCAACCCATGTAATTCGTCCAAATTGGGTGGCGGCTCTAGAACCCCTTGGACGTAGCCAAATTGTCACAGAACCTGGTCGATAGGATGCCACTTGACAATTTCGTAGTTGATGAGTGGAACTAGCAGCAACCATACGTGAGAGGTGTCCATAATTTCCTGCGAAATACAGTCCCAAATCGGAGGAGCAGTGTACGAAGTCCACACGAACTGATTTTTTTTAACGTGAGTTATATAAAGTTTTATTAAAAAAATAATTTGAGGAATTAAGAAAAATGATACAGATTCTTGACCTCGTCTTGTATCTTGTCGATCAACAGTATATAGTCTCGTTGTGTATCTGGCAGTCCCTAGTGAGTGAGTGGAAGGCACCACTTGTCATTAATGAAAAATAATTAAAAAATTGTAATAGTTTTAAAAAATTATAAAATAAATTAAATTAAATAATTTTAATAGTAACTTCGAATAAGTGGGAATAGGTACGGGGTCGGGTGTCTCGGCCGCGTGCTTAAAAACGGCATTCGAAACCAAGCCCAAGACTGCAACAGTAAAAGACATCCTCCAATAGCGACTCTATCAAAGTCCACGGTTTTGCAAAGCTCCCTGAACAGAAAGGCCAAGACCACTGCTCCCCAACATTTTTTCTTGATTTGGAAAAATCACGGAGATGGTACAGCCACATCATATGGACTTTGTTGCGAGATTTTCTAGGCATCAAAATCCCTCCAATAATTTGTAGGATGTGGGCACGAGCAAACCGCTGGGAAAATAATAAGTACAATTATAAAAATATTTTAAGTATTAAAAAATAGAAAACGAAATATATTTACTCGCTTTGTTTCATCATCCGCATCAGGGGGAAGATTGCAAAATTTTGCTCCAAAAAAGTTAGTAAGATTTTTCCACCGTCGAACTTGTCTGAAACCACTCCCGACAAGTTAGCACACAGGGTCGCCTAGTCACCGTCGGCAATGCCGGTAATAATCTAGCCGTCAATAGGCACGCCAAGATAATATGCAACATCTTCGAGTGTAATTGTAGCCTCGCCACACGGAAGATGAAAAATGTACATCTCTGGCCTCCATCGTTCTAATAAGGCGTTGATAAAGGGACAATTCAACTTCGTGCCGCCAACGATAGTATCCACATGGCCAAAACCGACTTCCTCAATAAACAGAACAACATCTACATTCAGCGCGGCCGTGATACGATTTAGATAGCATAACAATGCTCATTCGTAGTTCTTAAAGAAAAATAATAAAACATAATGATAAAAAAAATATAAGAAGAAATAAATAGAAGAATAAAGAAATAATTCAAAGTTAAACATAAAAAGAATATTACCTCCCCATTCGTCCGCTAGTAGTTGAACATGTGTCGTGCGTCTAGCCTTAATAAAGCTGTCATTGTATAGAAATAAGAAAAGAAGAAGAAGATAGAAGAATTTAAGGTGTGGGGTTTAGGAGAATGTAGGGTTGCTATTTATAAGAGCCCTCGCACCCCCTGGGAAGCAATATTAAAATGAACTCACATTCTACAAAACGTGGTATTTAAGGGATCTCGCGTTCTATAGAAAGCGAGTTCCATTGAAAAGACGCGTCTACTGAACGGTCAGAAGGGAACTCGCGTTCTGCAGAAAGCGAGGTCGCTTATACACAGCGTTTTAGAGAACCCGAGGACACGTGTTTTTTGATTCCAATTAATACTGGATTTTTTTGTAATATATTATTTTTATTCGAATTAAATTTACTCATGCGGTGTTTTTCCTTCACTATAAAACCCACGCTCCATTTTATTTTCTCATGTCTATTTCACCAAACATCCAACTCTTTGCTTATCTCATGGCTAAATTTTTTGCAACATTTTATTTTCTCGGTACCTATTTTGACTCAACAATCACTAGCAATATGTCACTCCACGATTTATTGTAGTTGATATCAAACGAGGTTAGTAAACGCACTGACAAGCAAATTTCTTACTTGGAATGTAAAATTCCAACACCGATGGCAGCTGAAACGGACTATATTCTGAAGCTTACCAACGAAATTGACGTACGTAATATGTATGACCGGCTCAATTATGTAGGAGCTAAATACATCCATTATATGTTTAGTTTGATGAGGTCAACACCGGTGAAGGTAGTACGTCTACACCCGTAGAAGCTGCTCCGTCTGCACTCGCAACGACCACTGAACAAGCTCTGTCTTCACCAGATGTTTATGCAACTCCCGACGAGTTGCAGCTTTTTATGTACAGGTGCAGACAACAAAAACAACAGCTGATCGAAGAACTTAACTTAAGTTCAGACATTTCAACTGACTACGATGATTCCGATTAACCTTTCAGTCCTCAAATCATCGTCAAATAATGTTTTATGAGTTGGTTTAGGGTCCTTAATTAATGTTCTAAGTATGTGCAACGCTGCAATTTATCCTCCTTAAATTATATTTTTCCAACACATTTTGGTAGGAAGATACAATTTACCTTAAAAATTCAAACAACATTACATCTCATTACCTCAATTATTCAAACAAGCATTTCATTCTGTCTGATATAAGAATACAAAGGACCAATAATTCACCCGGAAAATTTGAGAGGATTTTGCTTTTGCAAACGTATCAGACACGTTGTGTTAGCATCTGAGTAAGCAAGAAAATCTCTCTAAAGAAAGCGAGATTCAAGAATCTCAAAGGAACTCGCTTTCTACAGAAAGTGAGTTCCTTGCTGAGTCAGTAATCCTGACACAACGTGTCTAACACGTCTGCAAAAGAAAATTTCTTCTGAATTTTCCGGATGAATAATATTGGCCCGCTTATAAAAGCTTATATTGTATAGTTTTCATTAAAGTCTTTATTTCTTTCAATTGCTAGGAAAATGTCGAGACGATGAGATGTTGTTGTTCTAGTATACTACGATTGCAAGACAATCATTGATGCCTCACTCAGTGTCATTTTTCGGTCCGCTAATACTGTAACAATAACAATTCCGAAGAGATTATCGTACAAGAAGTTGATTAAGGAAGTGGAAAACAGTTTCCCGCATGGCCTTGGGAAAATCTGGACGAGTTGAAGTATCGTTTGTTGATCTATTTAGAACCGTTAACCTACTCAGTATGTTGCATTAGGGACAACAGTGATGTGGAGTTGATGATGGCTACCTACTTGGAGTATTCATTAAGATGGCCCTTCGAGTTGTATGCATCGTTTTCTAATTCTAATGCTGGTATCGAAATCCCAAGCTGGAGATGGGTGAATTTCGACTTAAACCCTAATGCCAATGTTGATATCCCGACAGCCGGTTCACGAAATGATTTCAACCTACTACTACATACAATCCACACAACGAGTTCGGTGCATCGTCGTCTTCTATGCCAAGACATTCTTGCGTAGCTAGTTTTGGGTTCGACTTAAACCAACCCCCGAACGATGAATTCAATGCACCATCCTCTCCAATCTGAAGACATACAACGTATAATTCGTATTGTATAGGGGAGGCAGCGTCATCATCCCACAACTACATGAGGTCATCCAACCATAAAGCGTTCAACCCATACGATAATCTCTCATATAGACAATAATTAGCGTATGTCTATAGTACGGAGTACGTTCAATCATCTATGGGGAGACAATCTTGTGTTGGTGCGCTCGATTTTGATCTTGGTAATACGGTTTGTGAGTGGTCTCGCTATCAACAACCAGACTGCTCGCTTGAAAGGGTAGCAGTCGATGACGCAGAACTATACCAGTTCGAGGGGATACTTCTAACGAAGAACATGTTAGGGAACCCGAACCTGATGGTGACGAGTAAGGGCCCTTCTATAAAGAACTACCAGACATGAACATTTTAGCAGGGTCCTTCGAAGATTTAGAAGGTATCGAAGAACACCCGACGGAAAGCAACGTTCCAGTATCGACCACGCCTATTTCTTATCACCAGCCATCATCCCACTTCACAACGGATGATATGGATGCCTTGAACGTTTTGAAATTTTCACAATTCCAAACAATTAACGATTACAACCACCATGCTGATGGTGAACTGACCATTGGGATGACATTCTTGACAAAAGAACTGGTTGTGGTCGTTATTAAGCACTACAAGATTCGTCGGTCAGTTACAATGACTATGCACAAGACCTAACTGGATTTCAGCATTGAGGAGTGCGCCCACAAGAAACAATGATGTAAGTAGAGGGTTCGTGTATCATCCTTGAAGAAGGTGAGCGAGCTGTGGAGAATCACGAAACTGGATAGGCCTCATACATACACCGTGAGCAACCTAAGTCAGGATCACAAGAACTTGGATGTGCACGTCCTATGCACAAGGCCTTCATGGCAAGGGTCAAAGAAAATCCCCGTGTGACGGTTACTACATGTATCGCTGCAGCTAAAAATCATCACGACTACATTCATGATTACCATAAAACATGGTATGCAAGGTAGCGGGTCGTACAAAATGTGTTTGTCCAATGGGAGGAATCTTACAACTAATTGCGCACGTGGCTAAACCTGATGCAGAAACACATACCCGGAACGGTTGTGAAACTTGAGACGGTTCCGACATACGAAAATGATCGTGTCATACCAAGTGTTGTAAATTCAAACGACTATTTTGGACATTTCTGTAGTGCATTAATGGATTTATGCACTGAAAGATGATGGTTTAGATCGATGGTACTTGGTTGTACGGGAAATAAACACAAGTCTTACTTCTGGCGGCTGCACAAGATGACAATAAAAAAATTGTTCATGTAGCCTTCACAATAGTTGAAAAGGAGGATCTCGAGTCTTATGTGTTCTTCCTTAAGAACCTACGGAGACATGTTCTTTCTCTTGTAATGCAGACAAGGGAGATGGGATATGTGTTATTTCCGACAGAGGCACAGTGATCAAGTGAGAAATAGAACATTTGGGCCGGTCTTGGGAGCCTCCCCATATTTACCACTGTTACTGCTTACGACACATTGCGGCCAACTACTTGTAGAACTACAAGAACAAAGATGAATGTGCTATGGTGCTTCGAATGGGTATGTCTTTTAGGCCATTTGCATTTACGATATCTTTGCATGTATTGTTCGCCCCTAACTATTCAATTGTAATCCCTTAGGCAACTCGCATTACATACATGAGGTAGACCAACTATTCGAAAAACTGAGAGCCATGAATAAAGATGGCGCGGACTACCTTGGCAAAATCCCGAGGGAAAGATGGCTTCGATCATATGATGAGGGTAAACGATATGGTCACATGACAACGAACTTGGCTAAGGCGGTCAACTCAACACTCAAGGGAGTGCGGCATTTGCCTATCACTTTCGTTGTCAAAGTGACCTACTATCGTTTGGCTACCCTATTTGCAACCCTAGGAAGGCAAGCAACTGAGTACATGGCAGGTGGCCACAAAGTCCACTCGGACCCCCTCGAACAATTGCAAACTTATGTGCGTCATTCAAATGCGATGACTGCAACTCGCTTCTCTCGAGAAGGCCATTTGTTCCGTGTTTTAGAATTTTCGAGGCCGTTGGAATGCATACAGCACAACGCGTACATGGTAGATCTTAGGCAAAGAACTTGCGACTGTGGAGTCTTCCAAACATTCAAATACCCGTGCACACACGCCATTGCTGCTTGTTCTTCCCAATGGATTCACTTCATGAGACTACTTGATCCGGTCTACTTACTAGAAATGATATTCAAGGTTTACGAAAAAGAGTTTCCTCCCATCGGAAATGAAATTGATTTGTATGTCGTTGACGCTGAACCAACCATACGCCTAGATCCTGCACTACTACGAGAAAAGAGACGTCCACGATTGATACAGATTTAGTGTGCAGAGGATATGGTCTGTTGGTAAAATGGAACTGCAAAACCGGTTGTTAGCACTGACTAGAAAATTATAAAAACCAGAACGTAAATATGTGAACCGTGTCGTGGTATGGAACTACAGAGGATATTGCATCTGAGTAGTAAGAAGACGCATTGTGGGTTGAAGATGAGTGTTTCTAGATTGAGTGGATGAATAATGTGGTTCAGTGTGAGAGTAAGTGTGTAAATTGTCAGTGTGTCAAGACCGAGCGTCAGTTTTCTTCTAGTTTGTTACATCCGCGGAAGGTTCTTAACGAAAGTGGGTAGTAGAGAATCGAGAATTCGACTAGATTGGTTTTGAAGACGTCTACATAGTGTTTGGTTACTTGTTGAAGTCAGATGATAAGTCAGAGAAAGTTGTGGGTCAAGTATTCAAACAGTGTTGTATGAGTTGGTGAATCGGGCTAGTTTTGTTATTTATTTGTTACGGTTACCACCATAGTTAGAAAGAGGTTTGTGATGTGTTTTGTGTATATGAGATCCAGAAATGTGAGTCATATCTGTTCTGTGCTATATCTGTAGAAGAGATTGAGTTGAGTTTAGAATTGACATGCCTTGAAAGAACCGTTGAGATCTTGGCATCAGATATCTATTGTTGCGTGATAAGTCTATCCGTTGGTTAGTATGTTGTGGTGAGAAGGAAAGTGAGTAAGAGCAGATTTTTGTGGAAACTTCTGTCCGATAAATTTCGGGGGCGAAATTTCATTAAGTGGGGGAGAGTTGTAACACCCGGTTTAGGGGTTGGGTGAAAATAATATTTTAATATTATTTTGGGCTCGGTTTTACAATTAAAATAATCTTTTAAGTTTCGGGTTTCAAAAATAAATATTTTACGTTGGACCAAATTGAAAAATTGCAAAGTGAAGAATTTTTAAAGAATAAAGAAGAGAGCCATCCATTAATGGCCATTTTGTAATTAGCCAACTTTGATTTTAAATCCCCCTTTATCCAACACTTTCACTATTCATCCTCTTCCTCAACCAAATACCAACGTGAAAAGAGCTCTCCCATCTCTTTCACTTTTTCATCTCATTTCTCCTCCATTTTGGCTCGGTTTTGAAAGGTAATTACATTTCCGACTTGCTCTCATCTTCCTCTACTTGGAAGTACAAATAGATTTCATTTTCATCAATGTTTTAGAATTTGGGTTTTTCAAAGTTTAGGTTAAAGGTTGTGACTTTATGAGTTTTTATCAAGGCTTTTGGTTTATTTATGTTAGATATGTTGTTTGTGAATCAAATAGTCCAACATATATGATTTTTAGAGTATTTTAAATGAATTCCCGAATTTGGGTATAAATGGGGTTTTTGGAGGGTTTTGGGTGAGTTTTGGGGGTTGTTTTAGGTGGAAATTGATAGCCCAATGGTAGTACTATGGTTAGGGGTTGATTTGGGATTGTTTGTGGGTGCTATGGATGTTGGAAACATGGTTTTTGGACATGGTTTAGGGGCTGCCCGAATTTGCTAAAAATGGAATTTGTTCATGGTTTGCAACATGATAAATTGCATTTGAATTTGTATTCCGGGTTGATATTTTGATGTTGAGCTGATTTGGAATTGTTTGAAATGTGTTTGAGGTTGTTTAGAAGCGGGAATTTGTGTTAGGGGAGCTTCGGGAAGAAATCCGGAAATTTGAGGGAGGTTGCTTGCTTGGCTTGGAACTTGGAAGCTTAGGTGAGTGGTTAAATGTTTTTAAAATGGTTTTGAGTATTTGGTTCAAGCATGAGAACCTAGGACGGGCTTGGTAAACCCACCTAGAGTTGGGATTAGAGTGGTAGCCTAATCCCAAGCTTTGATTAGAGACTTTGGTTGCACTTTTTAATGGTTGTATATGCCTCGTGTTAAATTGTGATGGTGTTGATTATATATATGTTGTATACATGTATGTTGAGGCATGTTGGATGAATTGTTATATGCATGATGATGATAGATGTGATATGGTTATACACATGTGCAAAATATGATGTGATATGTTTGATAATGATGTACATGTGGTGTTGTCATGTGAAATGAGATTATGAGGTGATTGTATGATCCGAGGATCATGGTGAGTACATGCTAGGCATGGAAATGTGGTTTGTGCATGACAGTGAGTCATGGTGAGTACGTGCTAAGCACGGAAGTTTTTATGAAATGGTATTGTGAAAGAGTAATGAAATGTGTAGTATTGGCACTAGTATACTTGGGTACAAATGATCGATCATTAGGATGTTTAGTGTGCACACGTGAGTCAAAATACGCGCGTGGTCTTGATGATGGTAGTCATCAAGATGGAGTACGGGTTCGCCCGGAAATCTTTTTATATATTTATATGTCGGTGATGAGTGGAATCCCCTCCGCGTGAAATGAGGCGTGAGGATGAGTGGAATCCCCTCCGTGTGAACGGTGATGAGTGTAATCCCACCGTCAGGTAATGGTTGTGTTGTTGGATGTGAGTTCCAACGATTATCTGCGTATTCGAGTCATAGCTAGGTGCTAATACGGATTGTAGTTTATGTTTCCAATATGTGGTTAATTGTGAGCCAATATGATTTGGGATGTGTTGCTAACATGGTTCAATATATGTGATTTCATATGTTGTGGATTTAAACATGTTGAGCATGACATAATATTGAATATATGTTCATGCAGCATCTATATTTATGGCTCGCGTGGATCGGAGGTAAGATCATGCATTTTATCTTGGTTGTAGCTCGTGCTTGGACCCTGCATTGTCGAAGGTTTGTTTTATGAGCTTACCCTCACTAAGCTTTTATGCTTACGCTCTCTATTATTCGACAATGCAGATCAATGACTTGTGGGTGGCAAGGGCAAGGAAAGACCTCCAAGTGTTGCTTACGGTTAGCTCAAGTATGATAGTTAAATTTAAAGATTGTAATAGTAAAGCAATGGGATAGGTGTCGTGTTATGATGCTTTTGGAATATATTGTTGTTGTTGTTTAGGAGCATGTTAGACTCCTCGTATGAGTTTGTTAATTTGGCTTTTGGGATGTATGCCTTGCGTGAAATCATGTTAGTATTTTGCTACCTAGAATTGCCTAAGTGTTGGACATGTTAAAGCTCAATATCTATAATGACATGTATGGATGTGTGGCTTGTGATGTTGTGCCTTGGTGTTTAGTCTTGATATGATGTTGCTCAAGCATGCTTGTATGTTGTTTTGCCTTTAAAATTGTTGTTAGTGTGTTGTTAGAGGTTTAGGTGGGGTTTAGGGGCACCCTTGTGCCTTAAACTAGCAAAAACCAGTTTGCAGACAGGGGGCGTTTCGGAACGGGCCACCCTGTTTCGGAACGGTTCCTTTGCATTTGGCTTGCCGTTTCGAAACGGATGGGGGTCTTTTCGGAACATTTTTGCTACTGGAATTTTGAGAAATTGACGAGATACAGGCGTTCCGAAACGGGCCTTTGATGTTTCAAAACGGTCAAATATCGTTGACCACGAGAAGTTGACCGTTAGGGTCGTTTCGATACGGGTCACCCCCGTTTCGAAACGGTCACCCTATGGTTGACCCTGGCCTGTTGACTAAGTCAGAGCGTTTCGGAACGCCCTAAGGGCGTTCCGAAACGGCCTGCTGTAAAGGACTAAAATGAGCTGTTTAATGTTTTGGTTGGTCGGAGTATGTTACATTGTTTGTATTTTCCGCTGTTGTGCTTCACATAGGTTTAATTATGCTTATCGACAAGATAAAATAAAAAGGAAATTTTTAGGGTCGTTAACCGAGGGGAAACCTTAACGGGTTTCGCTTCGGTTTTCCCCGTGTGGCCCACTCGGATCGGTCATCCGACCAGACCGGGACGAGGGGGTTACATTTATTGGTATCAGAGCCTAAGGTTACCGAGACCTTGGGCAGGTAAGTGAGGTAAGTTTAAGTTTTGAATTGATATGTACGGTGTTTGTTTGCTTTGTAAGTATGATTGCTTGTATGACAAGTATGTCGATTGTTTGTTTGAAAGCATGTTGCTCGTTACCCGTGTATGTTGTGATGTGTGATTGTTTGATTGAGAATGTACGTGGTTGGATCATATGCATATGTTTGCTTGTTTAACAAGTATGCCTTGTTATATGCTTGGTTGAGCATGTATGTGTGTTGATTTGTTTGAAACATGGTTAGTAGAGTCTCATTGCTTCTATTACATCTGAAAAAGGATTTTAAGTGAGGGAAATCATACTTGAGCCACTTGGACCTTTCCTTTGCTAACCCAACTTGTATGTTAAATTGTTGATTGATTTATTGCTTTTAGTAAGTTTGGGGCCAGTGTGTGGGCCGTGAATCAGTAAGTGGAAGTTGTGGTTTTGAAAATGTGGAGGATATGGAGGAAGTTCTTTGCTATAGTTAGGGGAGTATGGTTGTACCGGAGTTGAGGTACAATTTGTTTGTTTAAGAGTGTGTGTATGTGGGTTGATTCGTGTTGGTAAGGGACGAATGAGATCGATTCTGGTATTAGTTAGTGAAAAGAAGTGAAGACCTATGAGTGGGAGTCAGAGTGATATCGATGTTATAGTAGATAAGCCTTTGGTACAGTTCTGAGTTTGTCTCTTCCGATTGGTTCTGAGTCCGTACTTCCGTATGTTGTTAACAAGCATGCAAGTTTGAATGTGCCCGATGAGGTGTTAGAGGTAGGTATGAGCACCTTAGTTCTTTTAGCGAGATCAGGGTAAGGGTCTCGTGTGAGTAAGTTGAAGTTCAGAAATGCTAGTTGGTGATCGTTAGGATTCAGCCTATGGTTTTCATACAAGAAAGTCAGTCAGTATCCGTGAGTGGAAATCGATTTGTGTGATGGGGCCAGTGTACGTCTAAGTTGTCTTCTAGCAAGAGGGAGAGATGAAGTCGCTTCCGATATAGTGGAGCCGAGAAAGAAATCTTGAGCTTTAACTTCAGATTGTTTGGTAATGGGATGTTTGAGTCGTCGGGACTGATGTTATAGAATTGGTTCCAGCATGATAGTTTGTGTGTAGTCAGAATTGAGTTTTGAGGTTTCGCAATGCTCTAAGAATGATTTAGAAAAGTCAGATTTTGTTGAAGGACCAGCCTGAAGACAAGAGGGCCGAAGACTAACAGCTGTGTACTTGTGAAGTTGCAATTTTTGCAGAATCGTCCGTTTGT
Source organism: Hibiscus tridactylites (assembly GCA_958450335.1). Classification (NCBI taxonomy): domain Eukaryota; kingdom Viridiplantae; phylum Streptophyta; class Magnoliopsida; order Malvales; family Malvaceae; genus Hibiscus; species Hibiscus tridactylites. The sequence continues at coordinate 44,194,594 of OY288291.1, forward strand.
GTGAGCGTGCAAAGGATTTTGATGTATCTCTGTTGAGATTTTAGATGTAGGGACGCATGTGACTAGACCTTTTGGGAGATAGTAGTGGTCAGAAAGATGTACATAAGATGTTTGTTGGTAGTTCAGAGTTACTAGTTTCTGGTAGATGTGAAGTGATTGTCTTCCTACAGTTTCGGTGTGCCTTTTGACAAGGCTCGGCTTGAAGAGCAAAGAGTTAGTGTATACGTTGAGACAAAGAAAGAGTTGACTTGAAGTTGCAGATTTATGTGTGACTGTAGTGGTAGGTGAGGAGGTGAACTTCTTGTTGAATGTTGATCCAGATTTAGAGGTCAAAGATTGATTTAATTTAGTTGACAGGATTGCTTAGCAAGTGTGATGGATTTGATTTTTGAATGAAGATTAGACCGCAGAGTGTTAGGATAGTTTGTGTTTTCTTTTCCTAGAAGTATTTGGAAGAATTGTCGGTTTACCTCTTGTTAGAGGAGAAGAGTTTGTTATTGAGACCGTTTTCGAGGTTGCTTCTGTTTTGTTTGCTCTGTAACTTGTGAATCCCGAAAGAATTGAGAATGTTGAAGAATTAACTTCGAGACTTGTTAGACCTTAGATTTATTAGGCCCAGTGCATCACCTTAGAGTTCTACAGTGAAATTTGTGTCGAAGAAAGAGTGACAGTACGAGAATGTATTTAGATTTCAGACAATTGAAACAAGTGACAGTGAATGATTAGTATCCGTTTCCGTGTGTCAGTGATTTGTTGATCAGTTAGTGTGTGCTTCAGTCCAATTGAAGATTAATTGAGATTCGTTTATTTCCAGTTGGGAGTGAGAGAAGTTAAAGTATTGAAGACAACTTTTGAGGCAAGGTGTGACCATTTTGAGTTCCGAGTTATGTTGTTTTGTTTGACTAGTGTGTTAGTTACTTTTATAGAGATGTTGAACAGAATATCTTCCTAAGTTTCTTGATCAGTTTGTAGTAGTTCTCATAGATGATACATGGATATATTCAAGTACCGAAGAAGACCATGACGAGCTTTGGAGTTAGTATTGTAGATTGTATTAGAGAATCAGTTGTATGCCAAGTTGAGCAAACGCAAACTCCAAGTTAATGAAGATGTTCTCCTAGGACATGTAGTCAAGCTGAGTGTGTTAGAGAAAATCCCAAGTAGGCAAAAGAGGACGTGAGTTGGAAGAAATTGAAGACTGTGACAGTTGTGTGATCAGATGCAAGACAATGAGCCCTTGAGAAACTGAAAGAAACCTTGAAGAGAACTTCGACCTTGATTCAGCCTATATCAGCGGAAGAGTTTTTGAACCATAGTGGTGCGTTACATGTAGAGTTAGGTTGTGTGCTTATGCAAGACAGAAGATTGTGGCTTGTTCATCGAGATAGTTGAAAGACCGAGAGAAGAGTTATCCGACACGAGACATAGAATTAATTACAGTCGAAATTGCTTCGAAGATTTTGAGACAAAGCTTATATAGTAAGAAATGCACAGTGTGTATGTACATATCATCAGAACTTGAATTGTTAGATGACTTAGGAAGGGTTGGAACTTGAACAACATGAGTTGTTAGAACTGCTTGAAGACTGTGATATCAAGATTGAGTACTATCTGAAGAGATTCTACGTAGTAACCAATGTTCCGAGTTATTTTGTTGTCAGATTATTGGTTGAGTTGCGAGCTATGTTGATGGATTCAGTTTATCGAACGATAGTATTTTGTGGCCAAGTTTCATGTTAAACCTACATTGAGTCAGAATGCTTGAAGAGAAACAATTGCAAGACAGGTTCTTGGCACCTCACGTGCAAGACATGGTAGAAGGAAGACATTCAGAATACAGTTTCAGAGATGATAGAATTTTGCATTTTAGAGACATAATAATTGTACCGATTGACATAGTGTTATGAGACGTATTGTTTTGGCCGAAGCACATGGTAGTTCATTTGTATTGCATCTGAGTAGTATGAAGACGTATTGTGGGTTGAAGATGTGTGTTTCTAGATTGAGTGGATGAATAATGTGGTTCAGTATGAGAGTAATTGTGTAAATTGTCAGCGTGTCAAGACCGAGCGTCAGTTTTCTTCTAGTTTGTTACATCCGCGGAAGGTTCTTAACGAAAGTGGGTAGTAGAGAATCGAGAATTCGACTAGATTGGTTTTGAAGACGTCTACATAGTGTTTGGTTACTTGTTGAAGTCAGATGATAAGTCAGAGAAAGTTGTGGGTCAAGTATTCAAACAGTGTTGTATGAGTTGGTGAATCGGGCTAGTTTTGTTGTTTATTTGTTACGGTTACCACCATAGTTAGAAAGAGGTTTGTGATGTGTTTCGTGTATATGAGATCCAGAAATGTGAGTCATATCTGTTCTATGCTATGTCTGTAGAAGAGATTGAGTTGAGTTTAGAATTGACATGCCTTGAAAGAACCGTTGAGATCTTGGCATCAGATATCTATTGCTGCGTGATAAGTCTATCAGTTTGTTAGTATGTTGTGGTGAGAAGGAAAGTGAGTAAGAGCAGATTTTTGTGGAAACTTTTGTCCGATAAATTTCAGGGGCGAAATTTCCTAAAGTGGGGGAGAGTTGTAACACCCGGGTTTAGGGGTTGGGTGAAAATAATATTTTAATATTATTTTGGGCTCAGTTTTACAATTAAAATAATCTTTTAAGTTTTGGGTTTCAAAAATAAATATTTTACGTTGGACCAAATTGAAGAAATTGCAAAGTGAAGAATTTTTAAAGAATAAAGAAGAGAGCCATCCATTAATGGCCATTTTGTAATTAGCCCAACTTTGATTTTAAATCCCCCTTTAACCAACACTTTCACTATTCATCCTCTTCCTCAACCAAATACCAACGTGAAAAGAGCTCTCCCATCTCTTTCACTTTTTCATCTCATTTCTCCTCCATTTTGGCTCGGTTTTGAAAGGTAATTACATTTCCGACTTGCTCTCATCTTTCTCTACTTGGAAGTACAAATAGATTTCATTTTCATCAATGTTTTAGAATTTGGGTTTTTCAAAGTTTAGGTTAAAGGTTGTGACTTTATGAGTTTTTATCAAGGCTTTTGGTTTATTTATGTTAGATATGTTGTTTGTGAATCAAATAGTCCAACATATATGATTTTTAGAGTATTTTAAATGAATTCCCGAATTTGGGTATAAATGGGGGTTTTGGAGGGTTTTGGGTGAGTTTTAGGGGTTGTTTTAGGTGGAAATTAATAGCCCAATGGTAGTACTATGGTTAGGGGTTGATTTGGGATTGTTTGTGGGTGCTATGGATGTTGGAAACATGGTTTTTGGACATGGTTTATGGGCTGCCCGAATTTGCTAAAAATGGAATTTGTTCATTGTTTGCAACATGATAAATTGCATTTGAATTTGTATTCCGGGTTGATATTTTGATGTTGGGCTGATTTGGAATTGTTTGAAATGTGTTTGAGGTTGTTTAGAAGTGGGAATTTGTGTTGGGGGAGCTTCGGGAAGAAATCCGGAAATTTGAGGGAGGTTGCTTGCTTGGCTTGGAGCTTGGAAGCTTAGGTGAGTGGTTAAATGTTTTTAAAATGGTTTTGAGTATTTGGTTCAAGCATGAGAACCTAGGATGGGCTTGGTAAACCCACCTAGAGTTGGGATTAGAGTGGTAGCCTAATCCCAAGCTTTGATTAGAGACTTTAGTTGCACTCTTTAATGGTTGTATATGCCTCGTGTTAAATTGTGATGGTGTTGATTATATATATGTTGTATACATGTATGTTGAGGCATGTTGGATGAATTGTTATATGCATGAGGATGATAGATGTGATATGGTTATACACATGTGCAAAATATGATGTGATATGTTTGATAATGATGTACATGTGGTGTTGTCATGTGAAATGAGATTATGAGGTGATTGTATGATCCGAGGATCATGGTGAGTACATGCTAGGCATGGAAATGTGGTTTGTGCATGACAGTGAGTCATGGTGAGTACGTGCTAAGCACGGAAGTTTTTATGAAATGGTATTGTGAAAGAGTAATGAAATGTGTAGTATTGGCACTAGTATGTTTGGGTACAAATGATCGATCATTAGGATGTTTAGTATGCACACGTGAGTCAAAATGCGCGCATGGTCTTGATGATGGTAGTCATCAAGATGGAGTACGGGTTCGCCCGGAAATCTTTTTATATATTTATATGTCGGTGATGAGTGGAATCCCATCGACGGGCGTGAGGATGAGTGGAATCCCCTCCGCGTGAACGGTGATGAGTGTAATCCCACCGTCAGGTAATGGTTGTGTTGTTGGATGTGAGTTCCAACGATTATCCGCGTATTCGAGTCATAGCTAGGTGCCAATACGGATTGTAGTTTATGTTGCCAATATGTGGTTAATTGTGAGCCAATGTGATTTGGGATGTGTTGCTAACATGGTTTAATATATGTGATTTCATATGTTGTGGATTTAAACATGTTGAGCATGACATGATATTGAATATATGTTCATGCAGCATCTATATTTATGGCTCGCGTGGATCGGAGGTAAGATCATGCATTTTATCTTGGTTGTAGCTCGTGCTTGGACCCTGCATTGTCGAAGGTTTGTTTTATGAGCTTACCCTCACTAAGCTTTTATGCTTACGCTCTCTATTGTTCGACAATGCAGATCAATGACTTGTGGGTGGCAAGGGCAAGGAAAGACCTCCAAGTGTTGCTTACGGTTAGCTCAAGTATGATAGTTAAATTTAAAGATTGTAATAGTAAAGCAATGGGATAGGTGTCGTGTTATGATGCTTTTGGAATATATTGTTGTTGTTGTTTATGAGCATGTTAGACTCCTCGTATGAGTTTGTTAATTTGGCTTTTGGGATGTATGCCTTGCGTGAAATCATGTTAGTATTTTGCTACCTAGAATTGCCTAAGTGTTGGACATGTTAAAGCTCAATATCTATAATGACATGTATGGATGTGTGGCTTGTGATGTTGTGCCTTGGTGTTTAGTCTTGATATGATGTTGCTCAAGTATGCTTGTATGTTGTTTTGCCTTTACAATTGTTGTTAGTGTGTTGTTAGAGGTTTTGGTGGGGTTTAGGGGCACCCTTGTGCCTTAAACCAGCAAAAACCAGTCTGCAGACAGGGGGCATTTCGGAACGGGCCACCCTGTTTCGGAACGGTTCCTTTGCATTTGGCCTGCCGTTTCGAAACGGATGGGGGTCGTTTCAGAACATTTTTGGTACTGGAATTTTGAGAAATTGACGAGATACAGGCGTTCCGAAACGGGCCTTTGATGTTTCGAAACGGTCAAATATCGTTGACCACGAGAAGTTGACCGTTAGGGTCATTTCGATACGGGTCACCCCCGTTTCGAAACGGTCACCCTATGGTTGACCCTGGCCTGTTGACTAAGTCAGAGCGTTTCGGAACACCCTAAGGGTGTTTCGAAACGGTCTGCTGTAAAGGACTAAAATGAGCTGTTTAATGTTTTGGTTGGTCGTAGTATGTTACATTGTTTGTATTTTCCGCTGCTGTGCTTCACATAGGTTTAATTATGCCTATCGACAAGATAAAATAAAAAGGAAATTTTTAGGGTCGTTAACCGAGGGGAAACCTTAACGGGTTTCGCTTCGGTTTTCCCCGTGTGGCCCACTCGGATCGGTCATCCGACCAGACCGGGACGAGGGGGTTACAAACATGGTCGAACATAGAGAACGAACTGGACAAAAGAAACTTTGCAGTATATGTAGAAATCCTGGACACACGCGTAACAAGTGTCCTAATCGTTCGGGCCCTCGTATCAACTAAGTGATTGTAATTTTATACTCTCCGCGTCCCTCAAGTTTCGGTTTAAATAATAAGCTCGCGATAAATTAAGCCAGCTCTTCAAATTCTCGAGGAACTCGCTTTCTGCAGAACGCGAGTTCCTGTTAAGTTCGTTATACTAAAAAGCGTTGCCACATATGAAGAACCCGCTTTTTGCAGAAAGCGAGATAATGTCTCGTTTTCCCCAAAAAACAAGTTTTTCATACGTGACAGATTTGGGGTCATTTTTTTAAATATAAACCACGGGGTCATTTTTCAAAATAAAAAATAAAAAATGATTTTTTCATTTAAAATTGCCAATGTAGTTCAATGAAAAGTTTCGTGCATTGCAAAAGCATAGGCAGATAAAGTTCCTAGTTGTTTGAGCTCAATCCTATTCTATTTTATTGTATTCACAATAGATGTATGTAGTAGTGCTAGCATTAATCATGGTTGCTTGCATATTCGAGCAGCAGGTAGCAGGGGTTCCTCTTTCCCTATTCTATTTTTTTAAAGTTTTATATGATTTGATATATACGATATAGTTAGGGTGTTTATCGAGCGAGTTAATCATGAGTTGAGCAGTGTTTTACTTAACTTGAAAATTGTTCCATTCGACTCGATAAATTAGGTGAAATTTTGCTTAATTTGTGCTCGTTAGAAAAATTTATTGCTCGACTCGACTCGTTGCACGTTAAACTCGCAAGAATTTTTCCATTGTTTTTTTTAATATATGCAAAATCTAGTAATACTATATAGAGATTAATATATGCATATATATTATTAATATAAACATAAATTAACAATTTTAACAAAAAAATGATAAAAAAATGTAAGCAAATCCAAAATCTTAAACTCCAAAGTAACAATGCACAAATACACCAAACTAACATATTATATAAAAAAATTAATGAATTGTTCACGAACTGATCGAGTTGAGTTAGGTCTTGCTCGACTCGACTCGTTAAGGTTTCGAGTCAAACTCGAACTGCTCACGAATTGCTCAATTCTGTTAGCACCCTTAACCCTAGTGATTTAAAACATGTTATATTATCAAAGAATTGTTATATTTGATAGTCTTAAGGTGATTACAATGTAGTATTTGTTCATACTTTTTCTTAACCCTTTAATAAAACATACACCAAATAGACAAAATTGTTTGAACTTGAATATATTAAAATAAAAATCGTCATCTTTTTCACTAAAACTAGTCGTTGAGTACTATACACGTTTACAATTAGTACATGAAATATAAATCCAATTTGTAATGACATGGTTTTCCTATTTTGATACGAAATCTTATCAAATTTTATAGAAATTCATATTATCAAAATTGTATCAAAATGTTAACTAAAAGAAAATTATATATACTTACCAAAATATTATTGAAATTAGTATATAAAAGTTTTACTAAAATAATTATAGCAAAAGTTATTAAAATACTATATTGAAATAATCAAAATTATATAAAATTATAAACATTACGCAAAAATAATTGATATAAGAAATCACAAAATAATAAAGCAAATAAGACAGTTTGGTTGGCTTGTAGCTGACATAATGTAGTATTTAACATGTCTGTATCACGGAAAATACAAATAATCATATGTTTAATAGAGGTAGGGTGAGCAAAATTCGACTTGACTAGAAAAAACTAAAATTTTTTACTTGACTAACTTTGACTCGAATCGAAATTTTAAAAACTTTTCGATATCTATTAAAAACAAAATTTCTCCTGTCTCTTCAATGTAGAAACTTTTCAAAAAAATGTATAATAATTAAATCATAAATACTAATTACATTACAAAATGTAGATGTGGCATCTAGAAGTAGAAGGACAGAGATGTCAATCGGGCAAATATAAACCAAGGACAACGGTGTCTGGCTGTCTGCACATGAACATCCAAAGGTAATTTACCTATATTGTCCTCCCCATTTTTGTTATTCTGGCATATCCCCCCGTGAGCCTTTCTTATTCTCGACCCGCACCGCATATCCTAATTCGTATCCCAATCTTATCACCTCGTTTCCCACTTTGCACATGCTTCTAACTTAAACCCTCTTTCTTTGACCGCCATCATCTGCAACTGCAATTCACAGATTTGATTCTTTTCTGCTTGTTTAAATTAATGAATATATCTGAGTTCCAAACACGGTGTATTAACATATCTGAGCAAAACAGACAACGGAACAGACAAAAGAGGGTGCAAGATGACACAGAGGAAAGAACCTTGTAGCTTGTCCTTGTCCTATACAATAAATATTATGGTAAACCATCTGGGTGACCAACTAACTATTAGGTCACCTGTTTTGACCACCAAATTATAAATAATAATTAATTAAATTCTTCTAATAAGATAATGACACAATGACACGTGTCGACACCTAATTGAATAATTAATTTATTTAATTAAATTAAAATTAGGATCAAATTGATAGAATATGTAACTAACAGAAACCAAATGTCTAATTATACAGATTTTCATTAACATCTACGTCACTCTTCTGTTAGATTTTAACAGTCGGTGGTCAAAATAGGTCTAACTAAATAGTTTGGTGGTCGAATTTTAAATTTTTATAGTTTGATGGTCAAAACAGGTTAGACCCAATTGTAGGGTGGTCACCCAAGTAGTTTACCCTAAATATTATTACACATTTTGATTCTTTCTTTTCTTCTCCTCCCTTTCTTTTTTTTACTTTAGGCAAAAGGTTAAAAATAGCCTCCAATATTTTATTTTTCGTCATTTTAGCCTTATTTTTTTTCTTTTGCAAACAATCACCTAACATTTCATTTTTCGTCTATTAAATAAAAATTGTTAATCAACTAATGGTCAACGCCTGAGACTGACGTGACATTTTTCTTGACATGATATTTTTAAAAATTTAAAATTTTTTTAATTTTTTAAAGAAAATATTCTTTAAAAATATTTTTAACCAATCGCCCTGCAGACATGTCATGTTAGTCTCAGGCGTTGATCGTTAGTTGACTAATGATTTTAATCTAACAAGGGTAAAATTTGAACGAAAAATGAAATGTTAGGTGGTTGTTTGCACCCTAAAAAAGGATAGGGCTAAAATTAGCAAAAGGTGAAACGTTGGGGGATATTTTTGACCTTCTGTCTTTACTTTAATATATCTAGGCTAATTTGGCCAGATATTTCTTTTTGGGAATTTATCTGGAAAAATACCCCCTAAGAATAATATTTGGAAAAATACCCCTCATTCGGTCCACGTAAGGGTAAATCGCGTTATACAAGATGTGATTTTCAAACTCACGTTCTACAGGGCGCGACTTCGGTCTGAATAGGATTATATTATCTGGTATTTATTTTTTTTAAATAAATAAATTGAAGTCATGTTCTACAGGACGCGACTTCCACAAGAATTTCAAACGACTCGTCGCGAATTTATCGTGAAATATGCGGAAGTCGCGTTCTGCAGAATGCGACTTTTGCTTAATCTTGTTGTTTAAACAAAGCTAGACAAGGTTATTTATGGTTAATTTTCATGGTCTTGAGGGATAATTTTTCATGGTTTTGATATTTTACATCATAGTAGTGATGCATCTCTTGAAAATTATGTGAAAATCAGCGTATATGAGGCATTCAAAATGGTGTATAAATCGCGTAAAAACGCTACCTTGTCATGTTTCTTTGCATGAAAAGAATGGAAACATGGGTTGATAAGGTTGTTTATGATTAATTTGCATTGTCTTGGGGGATAATTTTCATGGTTTTGATCTTTTACCTCATATTAGTAATGCATCTATTGAAAATGGTGTGAAAATTGGCGTAATTAAGGCATCCAAAATGATGTATAAATTGCGTTAAAAATGCTACCTTTCCATGTTTCTTTGCATGAAGAAAATAGAAACATGGGTCGGTAGTTATGTTTAAGTTGATTTTTGTAGTAATTTGTGGTTCTTTTTTGTTATTTAACGCTCACGTCGTAGTACGGGAACACATGTTTACAATAGTGCAGAAATTGACGCGTATAAGGCATCCTAAAGGGTATAGAAATTGTGATAAAAATGTTATCTTGTTATATTCTTTTGCATTAAGAAAATGGAAACAGTGGTCGGTATTCATGTTTTAGTCAATTTTGTTGCTCTAGTGTATGGTCGTGGCTTTTTTGTTATCTAACTTTCACGTGGTAGTACGAGAACACATGTATACAATGGTGCCTAGAAAACGTAACTTCGGAGGTTGATAATGTTATTTAGGATTAAAATGTTAAAGTTACAATTACAATTAATTGATTCGAGGGCAAGTCCTAGAAGGACATTTTCTGATGTCGTGTCTGGGTTCCTACAATTTCCACACAACTTAGGTTGGTCGGTCCATTCTCGAGGAACCATATCCTCGGCACAATGAATACTACTTGACTTTGGGTGACCTATTTTGTTGCGTCACAGGGATTCATTTAGTCGTATCTTAGGTTCATTTTCAACCACATCACGATGACGTTCATTTCCGATCGGAGGAAACTCGGATTTGTATACCTTGAAAACTTTTTCAAGCCTGTATACAGGATCAACGAGTGTCATTGCGTCAAAATGAACGGATGCATATGCAGCGAAGGCATGCGCACACGAGTACTTGAATCTCTAGAAGACTCCGCAATCGCATGTTCTCTCTTATAGATTAACAATGTAGTTGTGGTGCATAATTCCTTCAAGCGGTCGTGAAACTTCAGTAACTGTAAAGCGATGTTTGTGATGAGAGAAGCATGTGGCACCCATCGCGTTTGCTTGTGCACGGTATATCTAAAATTTTTGCTAGAGATTTGGATGGAACCTGTGACCACCTGCCATCCAGTTTGTAGCTTGTTTTCTTAGCGTTGCAAAAAGGGTAGCCAGTCAGTAATATGTTGCCTTCACAACTGATGTGATAGGTAAATTATGTGTTCTCTTTAGAGAAAAATTGATTGTCTCAGCCAAGTTCGTCATCATGTGACCATATCGACGACCCCCCATTATAACATCGCAATCATTTCTCCCTCGGGATATCAAGAAGATAGTTATATCCATAATGATTTCTAACTCTCAACTCTTCTTGCAGCTCCTCAACCAGTTCTACTCAGTTTGCGTTGCCTATTCAAAAAATACGAATAATTAACGAGAATTAATAATAAAAGGCAAGTTAATTTAATAATTTTGAGAGTGAAAGGTGTACCCATGCGAAGAATCATTATATGCTCATCATTGTTCTTATACCTCTGGTAGTAATTTGAGCAATGTGTCGCAGACAGTATCGATGATGAATATACAGAGGTTCCCAAGACGGTCCCAAACGTTGGATTGATCCCAGATCCCTGGGCATCTATCTGAAATAATACATATACCGTTTTGTCTTGCCCGTATGACCCATCGTAAGACATGGGTGCGCAGGTTGGTAAGAAAAAAACGTCCACGAAGAGATATCTTCCTTTCCCACGATTGCGACGCTATAGGAATGCATTTTTTTGTTGTCGTCTTGTACAACTATCACTAGTAAGATCTTGGTGTATTTTTCGTACAAAAATATGTCGTCGATCTGCAACATCAGCTTGTAGTGGCGGAATGCCTTAACGCATTGCGAAAATGTCCAAAATAGGCGGAAAAAATTCACATTCCCCAAGTACGACACAATCTATTTTGTATCTTGGCACTGTCTCAAGTTCCATTTCGTATGAAAAATCATCTATGTTTGTCTCACTGGGATATAAGTGGAGTGATGTAAGGAAGAGGAATCATAGAATGGGTTAAACTCTTCATGGTGGGACGGACCAATAGATGATGACAGCCCTACACCCGCACTATATAGATTGTACGTTGAGTGCTAGGTTGGCGACATGTTTAGGTCAATGTCGAACCTAGCTACGGAAGAATGCATTGGCCTTGAGGCAGGAGAAGATGAAGTTTGGTCATTTCTTGTACTTAGTAAGTTGAAGCCTTGTCACAAACTTGATGTTGGACTATGACCATTTAGGTCGAAGTCAAGATTTGCTCGGATCCAATTTGGCACAATAGTTTTGAATCCGACATTTCGTTCAGAAAATGTTACAAAGAGCTCTAGAGGCCATCCCATAAAATACTTGGTATGGGTGTCGACCATCATTTGCACATCTTTGTTGTGACTAACATCGAATATTGTGAAATAAAGCGGATTTATAGACGAAAGTAGTCAATATCTCAGTGAGTGTAACTCCCTCCCGGAAGCATGTGGAATATTCCTCGTTAGCACTCGCTTTAGCCTCTGATACGTTACTCTGATCGAAATTTGTAGCGTAACATTGCTGGGGGACTGGAATATGACACCGAGTTCGGCGTGAGGGATCATCTGACTGTCGTAGTAAACTAGAGCATCCACTGTTTTTGGCATTTTGGAAAAAAAGTGTAGCAGTCTTTCTTCTTCACACACGAATTGTTTTGAACGTTTGGTAGAAAAAATTTCTTTATTGAATTTTTTATCCTTCTTTTAATAAAATGGGAGGTAACGTGTGAGTAGAGACAAAACGTAAATCGCGTCGTACAAAACGTGAGTTGTGCCAGCTTTGTAGGATAAATACCATGTCAGGATAGCTCGAAGGGCACGTAGGGCACAAAGGTTGCAGGATAGCTCAAGGCACCACTCATCATCACCATAAATTGAGCATAGGGGTCTAACGTAGAAGGCGTTAAATAACCTTGACTCAGAATCTGGGTCAGCTACAGTCACATCGGTTGTTGGGTAGCATCTAATGGTGGTAGTGCTGCGGAGGCAGAACCACGACTTCTTATTAATGATGACGCACCACCGAAGGTGTTCCGTGCTCCCCTCGTACGCTGAGACCGTAGGAAATTGCATTGCTGACGACGATAGACGATTGCTTGTCCTCTCGAGTCAGAATAAACGGCTTCCCATTCGCCGTAAACTAGTCCTCGTAATCATGGCTGACCATCGTATCAAACATATGGTACTCACGCTAGGGTTACCATCGAGGATTCGCCTTGTCCCTCCAGTGAGCGATATAGCTTTGGTGGTACATTGACCAATCAACATATCATACAATAAAAAAATTATTATTCTTTTTAGATAGGAATTACATTCGAGTTAATAAAAGAATGCGGTAAGTATATAAATATTTATTACCTCGGGCTTCCCTTGTCGAGTGAGTTTGTGCGACTCATCCAGATTTAGAGGCTCCACTAGCATATGCTGGAAACAACCAAAATGTCGTAAGATGCGGGCGGTCAGATGCCGCTCAACTGTGGCGTAGTAGACGAGTGGTACAACGGCCATCCAAAGAAGCTTCGTCTCGTCAGAAAATTTCGGGATGTAGTGGTGCCCTTGTGAATTTGCGTACGGTGTCTATAAAAACTATACAATATATAATTATAGTTAAATATAAAATCTATTTTATATAAATACACCAAAGTGTTACCTGAACTTTCGAGAAATTCTCAATATCTTGTCTAATAACGTCCAGACCCTTCGTAACACCAACATGACTTAAAGAAGCGGTCCATCTACAAAAGAAGATAATTTTAATTCTAATTGTTGAGTGGATCAAATGAATGTGATTTGGCCAAGATGAGGGTGAATTAGCTTTTGAAATTTTGGGGGAGCAAATTGGAAATTGAAAAATGAAAAACAAGGTAAATTATAGTGGTTCAAGCTTCTAACAAGCTCTACATCCACTACCTTAGCTCCCACTAAAGATTTTCAACAATCTCCATTAGATGTCCTTCCCTTTTTCTAGGCCAAGGAGGTAACCTTCACAATCGATCAATCTTACTACCCAAAGATTGACCCAAAAGACTTTCTTTATAAAGAAGAACCTTGGAAAATGAAAATATCTCTCACAAGACTGAAAATTTGTCCAATTACAATCAAGCACTCCCCCAAACTTGAACTAATGATTTACAATAAGGATTACAACAAGTTGAGTACAAGATATGACTCCTATGAAGTATAGAGGTTTGGAATATAGCTTGGATGTTGCAAGTAGGTTCAATAGTTGTTGTTGAGGCTTTGGAGGCTTGCTTTTATACCCTTTCATTTATTTCTAGCCGTTTGGGTTGTTAAGGTCATCAATAGAGACGTTGGAGCCTTTATTTCCCACCATAAATGCACTTCTACACCTGCTCGTATCGAAACACAAAGGCTCGTACTGATCCATGTCTTAAAACAGAAAGAGTTGTTGTAGGTAATAAAGAGGGGCGTATAGAAACGCGAGAAGAAGTATCAAAACGCTGTAAGGGGTTGTATCAAAACGGCTTTGGCCGTACTGATGCAATTTTTCTCACTTGACTATAACCAATCTCCATATCGAAACGGGTCAACTGCTTTTTAAAAATTGCTCATTCCCAATAACTAACAAGTAACGGTCAAAAATAATAAATGCCAAGATTTACAAATCTTTCAGACCGTATCGAAATTGTATAAACCGCACTGAAACGGTTTTTTCTAGTAGCTAAATAAAGTTTTGGCCGTATCGAAACGCATGTACGTTTTTGTAAAGTTTGGCTTAAAAACACTTAGAAAATTTTATAAGGTGTAAGTTTTGACTTTGGAAAACAATTTGGGCTTAAAATTACTTTTCAATTGTGAGACTTTAAAGTACTTAAAAATTTATTTACTTTGCAAATAAGTCCTTAAAACAATTTGTTATATTAAAATCAAACGTATGTTTTACAATAATAATACGTATTAACTCTTTTCTTACCTCCGGCCCACCATAAAAACATATAGAGTAAGCTGCATAAGCTCCAGGCTTAAAACTGCATTCTCCACTACGCCGAGGACTGGAGCAACACCAAACAACCTGCGATGCAATACTTTTTCTGGATCAATGTTCTTGCACAACTCCCTAAACAGAGTGGCCAAAACTGCGGATCCCCAGCTCAGTTTATTGGCATCTTCAAAATTCTGCAAATGCCGCAACCACATTGTGTGAACTTTGTTCCGGGTTTTGTCAGGCATCAATACCTCGTTGATCCTCTATAAAATATAAGCGCGAGCATATGCCTACAATAGGAATATATATATTAGCATATGTAAATTTTTTTATTATTTCAATAATATTTATTAAAAAATTATTATTACCTTCTTCACATTTTCACTCGCGTCGGTGGTTACATCTCTAAAATTATTTCGCAGCCACAATAAATTTATTTTTCTGCCGGAAAAACGTTCCGACGTAGCCCCTAGCCCATTCAAACATAGGTTATTCCAATCTTCTGTACCAAAACCAGTGATAGCCTTTCCATCAATAGGCAAACCCATGATATGGGACACGTCCTCCAAAGTAATCGTCACCTCGCCGCAAGGAAGGTGGAATGTGTGTGTCTCCGGCCTCTACCTCTCCAAAAGAGCGTTGATCAAATCAACATCTATTTTCGCACCTCCAAGAATTTTGGATGCGTGCAAACCCCGGACTCCTCTATATACCGTTGGATCAACAAGTCAGGTGATCTCGTCATCTGGTTGTAAGAAACGTCCATACGTCGTTGCACCCCTCCCTAAAAAAATTAAACATGTATGTATAAATTAAACTACATAAAAGAATATAAAAATGTGTATGTATAAATAACAATATATAATAAAATAAAATAACTAAATAAACTAGATAAAACTTACATGTCTCCGATGATAATCGAACACGTGCTTTTGATCCAACCTTATCAATCTTGTCATTATATCAAACGCGAAAAATCAACCGAGAAATTGAAAGAAAGTATATTTGAGAGAGTGTGAATTTTTGGTGTAGGGTAGAAGGGAAGAATGAGGACCAATTTATAGTGAAAATCGCACCGATTGGGATGCGACTATTGAAGGAAAATCGCGTCATGCGGGACGTGACTTCCGTAAATCGCACCCTACAGAACGCGACTTTCTCGTAATCCTAACGCGGTAAATAAATTTCCAACCGTTGCAATTTATTACCACGGAAAATCGCAGCCCACAAAACGCGACTTCAATTTATTTTTTTAAAAAATAAATATTGGATAATAAAATCCACATCGGACCGAAGTCGCGCCATGTTGAATGCGAGTTTGAAAATCGCATCCTGCAGAACACGATTTACCCTTACGTGGGCCGAATGGGGTATTTTTCTAAATGTTGTTCTTAGGGGGTATTTTTCCAGATAAATTCTCAAAATGGAATATTTGGCCAAATTATTTGTCTCTTTTTAATACTTTATTTATACTCTACACTAAAAAATAAGTTTAAGGTTTAGAGTTAGAGTTAGAGTTAGAGTTTAGGATTATGGTTTATAGAATTAAAGATAAAGTATAATTTTAGAATTTATGGTTTAGAGTTTAAGATTATAACTTAAAATTTAAAATTTTAGTGTTAAAACATAGAGAATAACACTGAAAAGAGATATCACCAACCTCACTTTTCTTTTTGTAAACAACACCATAAAATAATTACAAGTGGTTGTTATTTCGATCCTTATTCGCTCTGTGTTTTAAGTTGTCTGTCCTTGAAATTCCCATATTCAAAGCCATTTAAATATTGCTAAACATGGTGTTTGTATTTGTATTGTCCCGGAAGAATATAATATATGTATATATACTTTAGAAAGTGAATCGGCGGTGTTCATGTGCAAAGTTCAAATAACGTTCCCATTATGATGTTATAGTCATTTTTAGCAATTTCATTTTACTATCGTTGATATTTACTCTTAATATATGTCAAATTATTATTTTTAGTCCTTATTCTATACCCAACTTTAGGACCTAATCTTTATACTTTAATTTGGCATAATTTAATACTCCTATTTTTAGTATATACTCATTATGTCTTAATAAAATTGTCACTTTTGTGTTTTGAAATTGTCTCATTCAAATTGTCACTTTGAAAAAACTCAACAACTTTTATAACAGACATTTACTTTTCATTTTTTTAGTTTTTCAATAAAAATAAAAGATAACTTCTAAAGGCAAAATTGTCATTTAATTTATTTTACAACCCAACTCATTTAAACTTTATCTTCTTAAAACTTCGTAAAATGTCAATATGAAACAAAAACGTAAAAAAAAAAGTCATTTGTAAGTTAATGTTAAAATATTTTAAAAGTCCAAGTCATGGAAAATAAATATAATTTAATATTTCACAAGATATAGGTCATTTTGGGGTTTTGGAGTTTTTTAAGTCTACTTTACTTGATTATCAGTTTTTAAAAAAATGGTATTAATTTTTGTGTTGTATTTTGATATACAAATTATATAAAAAATTATGATACTATGTATTTAAACAATAAAATCTAAAATGTAAACCATAACTCTACATCTTAAATTCTTAATCTTAAACACTGGATTTTAAATTAAATCCTTAAATTTTAAAATTTGAAATCTTATGTAAACTAAAGTTTATATAAACTTGTGTATCTAAATATTTTTTTTTTTGATATTTTGGAGAAAATAAGTATATTAAATTAATAAAAGTATAAGATATCAAATTTACATCCTTAAATCCATGTCTTAATGCAAAGAAATATGGAATTCCCTATGCGGATATGAAAATGAAAAAGATAGCACTCTTTTTGTCTTGTAGTTTTAAACCTTCCCTCTTCATCGTGTTTATGTTCAATCTCACCAAAAATAAAGAGTAGCATTCCCAGAAATGTGTATGTAACATGAAAGAGAGTGAAGGTGGGAAAACAACAAAACAAGAATCACGAGAACATCAACAAAACAAAAACACAACTGTGTCTGTGTCCATGTCAGCCGCTGCAAATTCTGCAGGTTTGCTCAGCCTGTGATTGTGAAAACAAACAACAATTGAGGGAGAGAAGAGAAGAGAAGAGGAAGAGCAATTGCACGTTTTAGAAGCTGCTTTGCTAACCATCGGGACTTGAACGCTGCCAAGTCCAACCATTACACGTTGTAATAATAAAATAATCCCTAACCATCTGTGCCTTGGGACGTTAGCAGGGCCACATGCAACATTTTGTATTTTTCCTGCACTTACAATGCTTTTAATTTGGTTTTGTTTACTACTTTTTAACTCCGTTGGGAAGTCCGTCCTAACTCATAAACTATATGAAATGATAAATATTAAATAGGTGATATGTAAGAATTCAACAAGTGTCCTAGTGAAAAATTAGATGATATTTATTATAGGAAATAGAGGTTCAAATCGTTTTTCATTACTATTTTATAATTAACTTTAGATCATTTAAAAAAACAGAGAGAGAGAGAGAGTTATAATTTTTGTTCTTTGCCATCCCCAAAGAGATCGAGACCATAATTTACTTCACACCCAATAATTATGACCTTTTAATTTACCAAGATGAATATTTGTGCAGTATATTCTTCATTCTAATTAATGCCTCCTTTTCTTTTAATTATTTGTACCTTTCAACACTTAGACTATATCCTGAAATAGAAAACCCTTCTCTCTCTCTCTCTTTACGGTTAATTGTACTATATGTCCCTAAACTATGATACTCAATTTAAATTAATCCGTAAAGTTTTAAATGTACCAATTCCATCCCTAAACTATGAATCTAATTTTAAATTGGTTTTCCAACTTTTGAATGTTCCATTTTCATCCTCAAACTATGAATCATATTCCAAATTGGTCCTCAAACTTTTTGAGTGTTCTAATTTCATCCCTAAACTTTATCCTCAAACTATGAATCATATTCCAAATTGGTCCTCAAACATAGAAAATAACCAGTATTGAACAGAGTTAGACAACGATTAGCGGGATGGAAATCGAAGAAGCTATCTTTCGGAGGTCGTATCACGTTGATAAGGTCAGTACTGTTGAGCCTCCCTATCTATTATATGTCAATCTTCTATTTACCGACTAAAGTAAATAAAATGTTGTCGAGTCTGATCTCAAAATTCCTATGGGGAGGGGGAAATGGCAAGGCTATACACTGGGTGAGATGAGAGGTGTTGTGCACTCCAAAAGATCTGGGCGGTCTTGGTCTAATCGATCTGAAAATCAAGAACCAAGCCCTGTTACTGAAATGTATGTGGCGTTTCGGATCCGAACCAGAAAGTTTATGGAGGAATGTGGTTGCGGCAAGATATGAGAGGGCGGATGTCAATTTCCTTCCAACAAATCTGAAAAGAGAAAGGAAATCGATAATGTGGAAGAATATCACCTCGGCCTATCCAGATTGTATCCAAACCTTCCAAAATCATATTCGTATCATGGTTGGGAACGGTAATCTTACCAGGTTTTGGCTCGAATTATGGATAGGAGACTGTCCTCTAAAGACCAAGTTTCCCAGAATGTTTGCCTTGTCGGTTAACAAAGAAGGGAAAATCCTTGATTTCGGTCACTTTGAAAACGGCGTGTGGGAATGGGACATTATACTTAGGAGACCTATATTTAATTGGGAGATAGAAGAATGGAATGCAATGCTTGAACTAATCCGGAAATTCAAAATAAATCCTACCGTCTCGGACAGTATTAGGTGGACAGCAAATTCAAGCGGATACTACACCACAAAGGCTTGGTACGAGCATTGCCGCAATCCGATAGAGGCAAGAGATAAAGTGTGGGATTCGGTTTGGAATTGCAAAGCCCCGCCCAAAGTTCTGTTTTTCGTATGGAGAGCCTTAAAGAGCAAGCTGCCCACGATTGATGCGCTGCAAAAGAGAGGCTGCATCCCTTCTTCTTCACCCCTTTGTCAAATGTGCAAAGCTGGGCCTGAAACAGTGGATCATGTGCTGATCCAATGCAGAGTGGTATGGGAAGTATGGCAGCAATGGTTTAGCGTTTGGGAAATAAATGTGGTGCACCCAAGTTCTATCTTTGATTTGTTTGCTAATTGGAATGAGCTAGCCCCGCGTGGCTTTGATACACAGGTATGGAACATCTGATTTTTCAGCTTAGCGTGGAGTATATGGCTCGCCCGGAATGAGGCAATTTTCAAAAATAAGGTGGTGTCCTCCAGCGGTATTTTTCAGATGGGCATACTTAGGATGTGCTGGTGGAGCAAAGCAATTTGGCCACAGCAGGTAGGTGACATCAACGGCCTTCTGAACTGTCCGAGCAAGCTGCGATGGCTAGCGACAAAACAAAAAGAAAGACAGAGAGGGAAGTGGTCCCCCCCAACTGCGGGTATTCTAAAATTTAACACAGATGGGGCGGTGGGAGGAAGCTACGGTAAGGCCGGAATCGGGGGAGTTTTGAGGAATTCAAGGGGAGAGGTCCTTATTAGCTTCTCAAAAGCTATTGGAGATTCAGACGCAACATCGGCTGAGCTAAGGGCGATAGCTGAAGCCTTAAAGTTATTTAAAAATTCCAAGTGGGGGAAATCGGTGAAACTGATTATTGAGTCGGATAGTCAATTGGGGGTCGATTGGGTGAAAAACCCCTCGAAGAGCCCGGCAGTGTTTAATAATCTGATATCCAGCTGCTTGAACATGGGACAAGGTATCAAATGGAGTATTCAATACGCGCCAAGGGAAGGAAATTCTTTCGCCGATTTCCTTGCAAAAAAAGGAATTGGCAGACGGGAGGATGTAACCTGGTTCGCTCAGGATAGATGTGCCACATTTTGATTGTGTAGCTCTGCCGTTTCGGGTGTGACAGGGATGTCTAGTGAGGAAGCTGGGGCACACGGGCCGTCTGGCAACACGAGACTGCTGCATCCTAGGTGGTCATTCCGAGGCTCATGCGTGGTTGGCAATCAGCAATTTGTTCCAAGGTTTCGGATGGCCGTTCATTAGGCCAAATTTGTTCGTGTAAAAGGGTATCAAAACCAGAGTTTCAAGGCACTCTTTTTCCTCCACTTAGGACTTTAGGGAGGTTTTTTAACGAGGCTTGAACTCTTGGTCTTTCGAATAAATCTCAATAAAGCCACAATTTTCAAAAGAAAAATTCATCCCTACTAATCATATCTTATGTTAATAAAACTGTTATAAAATTTGTTAATTTGCATGAAACAGTGATGTATATTATGTGGTATAAATAATAATTTGAGGATGAAATTAGAATATTTAAGAAAGTTTGAGGACTAATTAGAATGAAATTCATATTTTGAGAATGAAATTTGAACATTTAAAAGTCTAGTGACCAATTTAGAATGAGGGTCATAGTTAGGGACGGACTGCGGAATTTTATGTTAGGGGTGGTGAACCTATAAATTTTTAGAGGAGACAAACATATAAAATTTTAGGGGGGAGAAAATAGATTTTTAATAAGAAATACATAGAACATTTCTTAATTTTTTTTAAAATAATATAGGAATTTCAAATTGGGGGCGGCGACTGCCCCTTTTAGGTCATCCCTGATTGTAGTTTAGGTATGTGTAATTAACTTTTTTTTTAAATAGTAAAAATATCAAGCAAACGAAGTGGATATACAAATTTTGAATCTTGGAAAATAATTTCAAAATTCTGAGTTATAGAAAAGGGATATAATCATTAATCAGATGAGTGCCTTGCTGAAATAGTTAGTCATCATTTTTCTTCTTTTTGGCTTTGGACCTACTCTCTTTATTACCTTATCACGAAAATGAACCCATTGCTCAAACTTGTATAGAATCTCTCACAGTCCACTCGTTGCTAACTTGCTATATGGTTTTCATGCAGCCTTCTTTTAAGTTTTGACACTTACTGCTGTAAAAAAAAAAAAAAAAAAAAACTTCTTGGATAGATATTTTGATTTGGTCCCAAAACTTCAAATACAGCTTATAATGTGTTTAAAATACGAAATCAAATTATAAACATAGCTATATTTTGTTACACAGACACTTTTTATTATATATAAGCCTTTTTAGCTTTTAAGGGTCAATAATTGAGGGAGAGGTCGGGAAAGGAAGAAAAGAAGAGCCAAAACAAGATGGAGGCAAAAGAAAAACAAATGTGAGTCAGTAGTGGGCAGAGGGAATCTGTATATGTTGAAGTTTGGAAATTGGAATATTAAGAAAGCATAGAGTAATGTCAAGGAGAAGAAGGCGAAGAAGAAGAAGAAGAAGCAGTAATGTCGTCAACAACAACAGCCTTTCAATCCCTTCACATTCTTCGATGTATGCTTTTACCTTATGGGGTAGAAAAACTGGTGGGATTCGAAATGTGTTGCCTTCGCTGCATTACTAAACGACGCAAGAAAAGCTACAAAATGAAAGCCAAAACCAAATAAAATAAGAGACAAGGGCTCGGTTTACGTGAAATCCCCTTTCCCTTCCCTTTTTTTTTTTTATAATATTCATGCATCACAATTCACAACAGCAACAAGGTTTTCCCCACTCTAGCCATATTACCCCATCATTAGGCCCACTCTTTTACTTTAGGTGACCATTAATTTTGTTATCAGTTTCATGATCTGTAAACTTAACCACAACGGGTAGCTCTCTTTTTGAATTGGTAGTAGGCTAGTAGCAGTAATGATTTATGTGGTTTTTGGAATTGGTTGTAGCAAAAACAGATATGTGTTGAGGGTTTTTTCTTAATTTTACTCTATCTATAAACATTAAAACACATGTCTTTCTAAAGGAGAGTAATAGTATGTGACAAGTGGTATTAGAGTGACTTACTGACTGTTCGACTTTACGTCCAGTGCTTAAAGAGTGGGGTAGACTGGTAAATAACTATTACAGTGGTCGATGACAAGTGCTTTATAAGGTTAAGTGAAAGTGAATGCCGCGTCCGAGAAAAGTCAAGAAATATTAATCTCACATCATAAAAGAAAGAGGATATCTTTAGAATATAAAAACGATAATATTATACATCTTATCAAATATGTATTTTGAAAAAAAAAATAGACGGCAAAAGTTAAATTCAATTTGATTTGTGATAATTGAATCTAGAAAGAAAGAAAAAAAGAATGGAAGGGTTTGATTGTGAATTCAGGAAGGGCATATTGTGAGAAGTGAGAAGCCATCCCCTTATGCCTGATTTGAAGCGGGTGTGCGCGGGATCTATTGTCAGAGAAAAGGAGGTGAGGGTGAGTCTTGAAACCCACCATTTATTTCTACACTTATTCTCTCTCCCTACATATTCCCCCACCCCCACTAAGGAAACATAACCCCTTCAAACTCATTTAACATCTCCTACTCTATTTTCCCTTGCTGCTTCAGCTCTCAATGGCGCTCATGCTTGACAATTGTGAAGGGATATTACTCTCGCTAGACTCTCACAAATCAGTGCCGGCACCTTTCCTCACCAAGACCTACCAACTGGTAGACGATCCCGCCACTAACCATATAGTTTCGTGGGGTGAAGATTACACTACTTTCATAGTTTGGAGACCTCCCGAGTTTGCTCGTGATCTTCTTCCTAATTACTTCAAGCACAACAATTTCTCCAGCTTTGTCAGACAACTCAACACATATGTAATCAAAACTCAAGCTTTTACCTCCACTGATACTTAATCTTTTGCCTTTAATATTTGTGTACTGATCTGGGTTTTGCTTTTACTTTTGTTAATGACGATAGGGTTTTAGGAAGATTGTACCAGATAGGTGGGAGTTTGCGAATGAGTTCTTCAAGAAAGGAGAGAAACACTTGCTTTGTGAGATCCATAGAAGAAAAACTGCGCAGCCACAAGTGGTAAACCACCACCACCACCACCACCTCCATCCACATTCTCCTATGGTTAATCCCCCTAGTTTCTTTCCATTTCCAAGCCGCGTCAGCATCTCTCCGGCTGACTCGGATGAACAAGCCAACTGGTGTGATTCGCCACCACCGACCGGGGTCTCGTTTGTTGGCGGTGGTGGAGACTATAACAGCTCGGTCACAACTTTATCAGAGGACAATGATAGGCTAAGAAGAAGCAACAATCTGCTTATGTCCGAACTTGCCCATATGAAAAAGCTTTACAATGATATTATCTACTTCGTTCAAAACCATGTTAAGCCGGTCACTCCTAGCAATTCATACTCTCCTTTCCTTGCTACTCCTGTTGTTAATACCAACAGTTCATTATTGCAAAAGCCTTTTAACCAGCATCCTGGGTATTACCCGAATAGTCCAAATCCCCAGGCTCAGGTTTTGAACTCTCCAACTGCTACATCCCTCAGCTCCTTGACGATTCTTGAAGAACCGACCAACAACAGTTGCAAAACAAAGCTCTTCGGTGTGCCATTACAACCCAAGAAGAGATTGCACCCGGAGTATGGTGCAGCTAACATGGAGACTAACAAGGCACGTTTGGTCTTGGAAAAAGATGATATAGGGTTGAATCTTATGTCTCCTTATACATATTAGTTCCCTTTCATATCCAATAGTATTCAAGAGTATTAATTCTATCTTCCTTTTTGAACTTCCTTTTTAGTATTTTTTGTTTGATTGTGTCTTTGTTCATCTGCCCGGGGAGACTAAGGCTATTTGTGAACTGTGTATATAATTTTAGTGTCCGGTACTATTTTGTTCCCCCATTAGCTAGCCATATCAATGCAGGTGAGTTTTGGTTAGAGTGAAGATGCAAAGAAAGTTGAAAATCTGAAACACCAAAAATCTTGTTCTTTGTTTCTCATTGGCGCATTTATTGCTCATACTCTTCCTTTGCCCTTTATTCATGATTCTCATGTCCGTATGTTCCGGTTTCGTATATACTATATATACTTGCATTAATACAGGAGAGAGAAGAGACACAGACTGTGTTCTGATAACTTTCCTTTCAGTTTCAAGTTTGAACTTGAGGAAAGGAGGAAAGGGAAAGCTGAGGAAGTCTCTTGCTATATAGCTACCTCATTCACAATTTCTCTGATTACTTCATTAATGGACCCATGCTTTCATATCTTTATCTCAGTTCAAAACTCTGGGGGGAAAGCAGCTAATTATGAAATATATTATCATAAAAAGATGAAGGATATAGCTCATAATCTCCATTTTCATCGATCAGGCAAACAAACAAGAAAAAAAACCTACAGAAGGAGACACAACCCAAAAGAGCGAGGTAATCGATGGAAGCGAAATAAAAGAGAAACTGACTAAACATGTTTTATCAAAGGGTTCTGAGGACCAGAAAACCTTTGTCTTTTCCTACTTTAAGTATCTGATCAGTGTCTTCAACACCCATCTTTGGATCCCTCTTTTTTCCCACTAATTCCAGCCCCAGGGCCCAAAAACACAAATAGACCCTTACGAGTTAAGACACAAACCCCATTGACTGGTAGCTAAACAAAGGCTTTTGCTTGTCACTTTGCCCAAATTCCCTATACGAGTAAAGCTTCAACATAAAGTTTGACCAGGCATTTCAACAGGTTCTTTGCTTTTTATTGAATCCGGTTCTTCTGATTATTTTCATGCAGTTATTAATTACCTGAGACAGAAAACTATGTGAAACAGTGATGAAAGTGTGTACAGAAACATCTATTTAAGTCCCCCGTGAAAGAGAGGCGCACACATAAAAGTATCAATATATTTTTCTTACGATATCTTTGTCGTGCCCATGATTTCCCAAATAAATAAATAATAAAACCCTAACCCTAATAAACCTATAGTTTGACACAATATATATATATATATATATGGCTCTCATCAGCCATCCTTTTGTCTGGAGCTTCTGGGGTATGGCACGTGACCTAGAAAGTTTGGAGTCTGATATATGAAGAGGTACAATGTGGTCCTAGTAGATCTTTGTATTTTGGCCGATATTAAAAAAACTGTAACAAACATGATTTAGCATGCATATTAACAATGTGTAGTATAATCATATAAAAGTGGATGATGGGTCTTAAAAGTGGATACGTATTATCATATAAAGATGCTTTTTTTTGTCCCTTTCGTGTTGCTTAACAGCCATGTTGGACCAAGAAAATTCTTCTTTTTCATCTTTTGGTTTAAAAGAGAGAAAAGAAGAAGAAGAGAAATTGGAGTTTACAAAAAAAAAGTTTCTTTCTTCTCTTACTCTTGTTTTGGTCTCTTGAAAAATCCATTTTGTTTGACATGCAACCTTTGCATTTCTTTTGTCCCATCACTTTATTGAAAATATAAAGCCCAAAAGACTAAAATAACACAAATATACATACAAAAAGAAAAGGTGTTTGTATAGAGCTCATCAAACTCTAAGGCTGCAATGATACAATAATGTCATGTGTCCCCGTTTTTTTCTACTAAAGTTTAAAATATTTATTAAATTATCCTAAAATATTTTATTACTGAACTTTCATATATTATAAGTGGATATTAAATTTTAGATTTTATTAGTATAAAATGTACACCACAACATTAGCTTTCGTTAAGAAGATGACATGACATGTTAAGCTAAATACACCTTATGTTCTAAAAATTTTGTCTTTTATTGATTTTTTACATAGTTTTAAGAAGAAAAATTTATGTAAGAGATGTGTTATAAAGTAATTAAAATGACAATTTTAACTTTGAAAAGTTAAAATTTATTTTATGGGAAAATTATAAAGAGGGTAAAAAAGAAATTGTGTTTAATAAAAGTTATTAAATTTTTAAATGAGACAATTTTAAAACACAAAAGGGACAAGTTTTATAGGACATAGAGAGTATGAAATAACTCATTTGATCCTTCAACTGTAATTAAAATTTTATTATAATATTTTTAACATTTCTAAACAATAATTATATTTAAAAAAACTAGAAAATATAATGGTATACAAAAACCGCCCAATTTATTTCTAAAATTATAATTGTGTAAAAATTTTAAAATAAAAGTAACGATAAAAATACATTTCTTCAAGTCCAATCGACCTCAATAGGTCGAAACCTTCCCATGGGACTCCCCTCCTATTGATAAAATGTTTGTAATTAAAGAAAAGTTTAAAATGTAAACAATATACAAAATACTTGTATGTACCTTATTGATTTAAAAGAAATATTGATATTCCAATTTTTAATGGATTAGTCAAATCAAAATAAATATCTAAAAAATAATTAAAGAATCTAATAATTGAATAAAAAAAATAAAAAAAAAATTCTACTCTTTTCGATGACTCTATATATATCCCACACTAAAAATATTAGTTTAAAGTTAAAACTTAATGTTAGGGTTTAAGAAACTAGAGGTACGATATATTTTGTAGGATTTATAGTTTAAAATTTAAAATTTAAGGTTAATACTTGGAATTTAATTTTTTAGTGTTGGGGACACTAAAAAATAAAGTATCTTTGTCGTAGAAAAAGCGGAATCATATATTTGGATAAGAAATTAACATTAACATATTATGTTTAAAATTTAGAGGTCTGAAGAGGGGAAATCTCTAGATATAGCATTGGGCAAGTTACAATGAAGGTGGTGCGTAATTTGTTTTAAGCTGAGAGGTTATTAGCAACAAGAATCCAATGTAACAACAAACCATAGACATAAGTGATGGATTTAAGAGAGGAGTGAGCTTTATGGCCCATTTAGGGTTCTGTGGATGCATATCTGGTTTGGATGTTTAGCTTTAAAATACCTGATGGAGGTGTGCATCCAAAAATCCCAAAATTTAAACAAGGATTCATGTGGATGGTAGAGGAAGATCAGCAAATACCTGAGGAAGATTGGAGTAGTTTGTTTGTGTTCGTTCGTTAAAATAATAAACGAATGCAAATGAAGACAAACAAACATTGAGTATTATTTAATTTTTCTCTTTTTATTGTATATTTTTGAAATATAATAATTTTATTATGAAAAATAATAAATAAAAATAAAAATGTGTGAATAAACATAAACGAATGTAAATGATCGAAAAAATCATTTATTTATGTTCGTTAATTTAATTAAACAAACAGAAAAACCAACCTTAATCAACAACCCTTAAAGCGTAAACAACTAATTCCCAATGATTACAAATCGTAATCCTTTTGATTCTCACTCAATATTTTTTTGAAAGATTAATCTTTCAATTTTCGCCACAGCGAGTGAGAATGCCCTTTCGTTCTTTTCCGGACTAAAATGAACCTTCTAATTTTTTACAGGTGTTTTATTGAATCCTTTTTCCTTATCAATTCTTTTTAACCATTTATTTTATCTAAATTCATTTAATTAAATTAATTATCATTATACACAAGTAATTTATTGAAATAGTCACTTATGTTTTCCCTCAGTATAGAGTTGGTCACCAATTTTAAAAAACGACCAGTAAGGTCACTTACGTTTTCGGGGCGTAAGCTTTTGGTCACTCAGCCGTTTGTTGCCGTTAAACACTGACGGATTGCTGACCTGACAACGAAAAAATAAGGGTAAATTACTGCAATGGCCATTAAAGTTCATCTCATGTACATTTTTGCTCCCAATTTAAAAATATAAACATTATAGTCACTAATGAAAATGTTTCTTTATAATTTCACCCTTAAATTTTTAAAAATTAATTTTTCAACCCTAACACTTTACAATCAATTAGTATAATAATATTATAAAGGCTTAAATGAAAAATAGGTGCTCAAAGTATACCCTTTTTTTAAATTTAGGTGCTCAAATTGCTCTTATTTAATAACTAAACTTTGAAATTGCTCCTATTTTTTTCACTCTAGATTATTTTTAATATTATTGTAACATGACATGTCATTTTTTATTATTGTTAAATTAAAAATAATTTTATAATAAAATAAAATCATTTTTATTATTATTAAATTTAAAATATTTTTTTTAAAAATATTACTTCTTAAAATAATTTAGGTGTTTAAAGTATTTTTTTATAAAAATAGGAGCCAAAATTTACCATAGTTACAATTTTAGGTGTCTGGCTGTTAAATGAGTGTTAGAAAAATTGTCAACCAATCGGTACTTGACACGTGGCATTAATTTTATTAATGTTTAATGAAAAATACTTAGAACTTTCAAATTATTATAAAATCTCAAAATTTGACAAGCTTCACAAAACAGTCTCTAAATCTCTCAAACTTCCGCCGTCGATTGTTGCTGTTTTCGCCGTTAGTTGTCGTCGCTAACCGCACCCACTTGATCGCCGGACCAAGGCGATCATTTTCCCAACACAACGTCGTCTGAAACGCCCAACGGTATGCAACCAAACGTCAAACACGAAATCAACGTTTGCGTTTGACGTTCGGCTGTACATTGTAGGGCATTTCTGGCGACGCCGTGTTAGGGAAACTTGTCACCTTGGCCCGATGACCAAGTGGGTGCGATCAACAACGACAACTGGCGGCGGTAGTCGACGACGAAAGTTTGGGAAGGATTTAAGGATTGTTTTGTAAAGTTTGTAAAATTTTGAGATTTTATAATTATTTGAAAATTCTGAGTATTTTCCATTAAAAATTTTTAAAAATAAAATTAATGTCACGTGTCAAGCAACGATTGGTTTACAATTTTTTAACACCCATTTAACAACCGGGCACCTAAAATTGTACCTATAGAAACATTGGGCACCAATTTTTATAAAAAAAAACTTTAGACACCTAAATTATTTTAAAAACTAATATTTTTTAAAATATTTTAAATTCAATAATAATAAAAATAATTATATTTTAAAATTATTTTTAATTTTAAAATAATAAAAATGACATGTTATAATAATAAAAATAATTCAGAGTGAAAAAATAAAGCAATTTGAAAGTTTAGTTATTAAATATGTGCAATTTGGGCACCTAAGTTTAAAAAGGGTATACTTTGGGCACCTATTTTTCATCTAAGCATTTATAATATTAGTGTACTAATTGATTGTAAAGTTTTAGGGTTGAAAAATGAATTTTTAAAAATTTAAGGATGGAATTATAAAGAAACATTTTTATTAGTGACTATAATGTTTATTTTTTAAAATTGGGGAGAAAAAATGTACATGAGATAAACTTTAATGGCTTTTGCAGTAATTTTTTCTTATTTTTCGTTGTCAAGTCAGCAATCCGTCAGTGTTTAACGGCAACAAACGACTGAGTGACTAAAATTTTATGCCCCGAAAACGTAAGTGACCTTACTGGTCGTTTTTCAAAATCGGTGATCAACTCTGTACCGAGAGAAAACATAAGTGACTATTCCAGCAGTTAACCCTTTATTTAATTATTTGTCATGTTAAGTGAAACATCCGTTATTTGGATAAGAGAGTAAACGGTTCAGTGATCATATTATAACTAACCGATAACATAAGTACTTGAAACATAACAGTTGAAAGTTGGATGATCAAAATTAGAAGAAAACCAAAACAATGTTACCTCCGTTGTAGTTTACCCTTGGAAGAAGAAGAAGATGAAACGATACCGTTTCAGTTTCGAACCATCACACTTTGTCACCCTCCTTTTTACAAGCATCTCTTCCCCTGTACCTAAAACCCTAGAAAAAACAAAAACAAAACAAAACCCAGTATTTAGGAGCCGGAAACGAAACTCCC
The DNA here is from genome assembly GCA_958450335.1 of Hibiscus tridactylites. Lineage (NCBI taxonomy): Eukaryota > Viridiplantae > Streptophyta > Magnoliopsida > Malvales > Malvaceae > Hibiscus > Hibiscus tridactylites. The sequence goes on from OY288291.1 coordinate 44,224,547, forward strand.
AAATTCAAAAAAAAAAATAATAATTCAAATTTGCCAATAACAATGAATGTAGTATTAGCATCATCTTCAATCGATGGCGGCATAGGTTGTTGGGACCTACAAACAGGGGCGGAGCAACTCCGTTACAAGACTTGCGCCTCTGCTCCCCACGGTCTTGCCTCCATAGGTTGCCGTTTCCTTGCCTGTTCTCAACTTCGCGACCCTTCCGCCACCTCCGGCCACGTCCTTTATTGGTCTTGGTCCAAGGTTTGCTCTTTTTAACCACCCAAAATTTTCAACTCTTTTAACAAGCATTCTCTGCTTCATTTTATCATTTCTTTTACAGCCTCAAGCGCAAGTTAAAAGCTTTCCCGCGGAACCTATTAAACCGCTTGTTGCTAATAGCGAAGGCAGTTACATTGTTGGTGGAGGTTCATCTGGCGATATTTACTTTTGGGAGGTAAAATTCAGTTCCTTTGTTTGCTTTTCAGTCTTTTATTTGTTAATTGAAGCTGAGCTTTTCGGGTGGTTTTTGTTTCACTATTTAGGTTGCTACGGGTAGGTTATTAAAGAAATGGCACGCTCATTATAGGGCAGTTACATGCTTAGTTTTCTCCGAGGATGATTCACTCCTTATTTCTGGGTCAGAGGATGGATGTGTTAGAGTTTGGTCGCTTTTCATGTACATGCTCCTTATTCTGATCCTTACTCCTATGATCGATTATGTTTGCATATGTTATTTGATTCTTGTGGTTACTAATTGTGAATATTTCGTGCTTTTAATGTTTATTGTAAATTAGGATATTTGATGATGTTAGGAAGCAGCAGGCAAGTCATCTTTACGAGTATAGTTTTACGGAACATACTCTGCGTGTAACGGATATTGTTATGGGTTATGGTGGCGGGAATGCAATTATTGTGTCGGCTTCTGAGGACCGCACGTGTAAGGTTTGTTCTGCTTTTAGACTTAGTTTAAACCCAAATGCATGTCTTATGTTGACGGATTGGTGATTAGATTTAGAGTGTTATGCTGGACTATGCATTAGACTGAAAAGAGGGAAGCTTCAGGTGGCAAGTCTTTGACTCACCCAATGTATCTATTCTATTATAGTCATTTTATTGGTAAATTGGGTTTTGGACCCGTAATTTTTGAAATTAAGGAGTGCTCCCTTCATCAAGGGATACTTTCTGATTGTGACATTATTGGTCTGAGGTATTTGTCAAAGCATTTGCTAAGCATTATAGTTGTTCACAATTATCTTGTTGCTATGACTAAACAATCATGCTTGTTATAGAACTTTATTTGATGGAATATCTATCGACTCAACTTTTAAGTACCTGATGTATTTTTGCTGCAGTCTTTTGTTCTAATATATGGCATTAGCCATACGTTCTATTAGATCCTTTGTAAAGAGTTCCTGATTTAATGTGCATTGCTAATAGGTATGGAGCTTATCCAGGGGAAGGTTATTAAGAAATGTTGTGTTTCCTTCCATCATTGATGCAATTGCTATAGACCCTGGTGAACATGTTTTCTATGCTGGCAGTCGAGATGGTAAAATTTATATTGCTGCACTTAATGCTGAAAGTTCCCCAAGCAACAATTATGGATTGCACATCATCGGTTCACTAACTGATCAAAGGTATTATTTTGTTATGTTTCTCCCATCGTTACAGTATTCTCAAGTAACTCTGGCAGTATAGCTTCATACTTTCTTTTAGTTCTTAAAGAGGTGCTGTGGCTTGTGCTCTTAGCCATTGAAATCAACTCACTGTTTGATGGCACAGCATCAAATCCAAAAACTAATCCCTTAGGTTGAAGGTGGATTTATGGATATGCATCAAAAACAAAAGTAATAAAGGAAAAGTTGTGGCGAATGATAGTTAATATTGCATGACCCTTTCTAAATTTTAAAAGGTTTCTTGTTACCTCTTTAAGTCTTGCTCTTTTTCTAACAGTTTTACAATCTTATTTTTGGACAGTAAGCCTGTTACTTGCTTGGCATATAGTGCAGAAAGAAATTTGCTACTATCTGGATCAGAGGATGGCATGATTCGAGTTTGGGATGTGAAAACCAAAAACATTCTTCGGATGTTCCGACATTCCAAAGGTATCATTTAAACAGCTAGGAATGTTTATTGTGTTCTACTGATACAATTTATTAGATTGTGTAATTTTAATTTTGGATTCAACTTCTACGCACAGTTGGTCCATCTTTTCATTTTGTTTAAAACAGATCTTGTATAAAAATCCAGATTCTGTTTCTTCACATCAACGTCTAATCCAGGCTGCATGCGGAAATATATTAACGCTATCTTAGAGGGGGGAATGGAAGAAATATGAACTGCCGTCTATCACGAAATTTGAGCTTTTGTTGTGTTTGTATTTTTGTATATGATGCTTCATTCTTCTATTTGGTGTGGCTTTCCTTTTCATTTTCCTACAATACCTTCACATGACGTTCTATATCTTGTACATTCAAAGCATGTATCTGATGTTCATCTATATTCAGGTCCTGTGAACAATGTTCTCATTGTCAGACTCCCATACCCCCTCAGTCAGGGAGAATCAAAAGTGCAAGCTTCCTCAAGAAGGCATGAATTTTCACTCCAGCCTCCACTAGAGAAATATGCAAATTCAAGCGATGAAGACATGGGTAACAAAGCTATCATTACGCTCCCGGATACGATAGACCTACCTTCATACCTCAGTTCCGAGCTAATCAATGATCACATGAAACAGCTACAGGTTTTCTTTACTGCTCATTACTGTGGTTTCGATTTCACGTGCTTTGATAATTGATATCAATAACCATGGTAGCCATCTGTATAATTTTCTTACCATTACAGGCTTGTGATCATTTTATATTCCCTAAACTCGACAGCTTTGTCTAATAGATTCTTGTTTGCAGCAACAAGGTTCTTCAGCTGCTGCTGAAATGGAAGTGAAGAGACTGAAGCTTGATGGGCAACGATCAATGGAGATGTTTCAGCAATTGAAGAAAGTGTACGACAACTTGCAGGAGTTTTGCGTGGATGAGCTCTTAGATGGACAACCAAAGGGAAGTAAGTTTGAATGAAGAGACCAAGTTTTGATTGTTGAATTAGTTCCCACCTAGCAAGTAATTTTGTACCTTAACTGAGAAGAAGTATTAAGATTCATGACAGATAATGTTCCTTGTATGCGATCACATTCGGTTGGTAGGAGGCAAAGCTTCAAAAATGAGAGCACATTTCACTGTGCAAAGTTGGATTTATGATCTAATTTGACATTTTGGGGAGTATATAATTGAAAATCTACACATGTTAAAAAGATCAACTGCAGACGTACATAATTATGCTTAAATAATCAATAGGGATCATGGAGATTTGTAAAATTTATAGTCAGAACAACCATAAAATCATAAGATCATGAAGTTGGATTGTAATAGTAAAGAGTAAAGAATTTTTGTAGATTTTGAAGACAGTTAATTATTATTAATTGAGTGGGTTTATAAATTTGACAGTTTCAGTAAAGGCTTTGCTCTGTGATGAAATTTCAAGTGGTAGGGCCAGGGGGAATCAAAGCCAACATCTTGATGGGTCCGGCAATTGTGGCATGCAGCAGAAGATACCCTAATATTATACTTATATAATTTCATTGTTTAATTCATTAATAATGATAAAAAAAAAAGAGAGTACATCACCTACTTCTCATGAGTCTTCCAGACTAGGGGTGGGGTTTTCCTTTTCTTTTTAATATATATATATATACTGTACAAATCTAACAAGACTAGGGATGTAAAAACAGGTAATCGGACAGGTTTCAGGTCGGGTTCTGTCAGGTCGGGTAAAATCAGATATAGGTCATTTCAGGTAAAAAAATTTTTTTTGACTCGACTCGGGTCGGGTGCGGGTCCATTGCAGTCGGGTAATTTGCAGGTCGGGTCCATTTCAGGTCGGGTCAATTTTCAGGTCGGGTCCATTTCAGGTCAAACTCGTTGCAGATCAGGTAAAAACAGGTCGGGTAAAATCAGTTAATTGGCAGGTAAAATTGCAGGTCGGGTAAATTTCAGGTCGGGTTCATTTCAGGTCGGGTTCATTTCAGGTCGGTTTCATTTCAGGTCGGGTTCATTTCAGGTCGGGTAATTCCAGGTCGTCGGGTTCATTTCAGTTCGGGATAATTCAGGTTCACCAGAAATGAAGAATTTTGAATAAAAACAAAGTTTTATGGACTATAGTGAAAAAAAAATAAGAGCTAATTTGGATTAAAATAAAGTTTTATGGACTATAATAGGCTTATTTTTTAATAAAAACAAAGTTTTATGGACTATAGTGAAATAAAAATAATAAATAAGAGTTTATTTGAAGTAAAAATAAAGTTTTAAGGACTCAATTGAATTGAATTAAAACTTAAAGGACTTGAATAAAAAACTTATATAATATAAAGGGCTTTATTTATAATTTACCCTAAATTGAAATTCAATTTGAAATTTAGCGGTTTGAAATCAAATTTTCCCGCCCATATATATTATAATTTAATATTATTTATTAATTATTATAATATAATATAACTTATTAATTAATATAATAACTTTATAACTTATAAGCATAAATACATGTGATTATGTGTATATTATATATATATATATATGTATTTTTATGTATTCACATGTATATAAATTACAATATATAATTATATATTATACAAACATGTATGTATAATGTATAATGTATTTATGTATATGTAATGTATTATACATAAATTGAATTGAACTCAATTGAATTGAACAAAAACTTAAAGGACTTAACATCTAAAATTTAAAGGGCCACAAAATATTTAGCCCATCTAAAATTTTAAGCCCAGAGCCCAACAATTAATAATTATTATTAATTATTATATTCAACCCATCTAAAATTTTTAGTCCAAAGCCCAACAATTAATAATTAATATTTATTATTGATATTATCAGTTATTATAAATGGGTGGTAGGATAAGAGCCCAAAGACCCAAGGCCCAAACTATTACCAATTATTAATAATTATTATATAAATTATAAGTTATAAGTTTATATATATATACACATTATAGGTTTTAGGGGCCCATCTAAAATAAATGAGTGGTGGGATAAGAGCCCAAAGGCCCAAGGCCCAAACTATTACTAATTATTATTAATTATTAATTATTATATTATAAATACATTATATAACTTATAAGTTATAAGTTTATATATATATATATATTATATTATATTATATTTATACAATATAGGTTTTTGGGCTCATCTAAAATAAATGAGTGGTGGGATAAGAGCCCAAAGGCCCAAGGCCCTGATTATTATTAATTATTATATTATAAATACATTATATAAATTATAAGTTATAAGTATATATATATATATATATATTATATTTATACAATATAGGTTTTAGGGCCCATCTAAAATAAATGGGTGGTGAGATAAGAGCTCAAAGGCCCAAGGCCCAAACTATTATTAATTATTATATAAGTTATAAGTTTATATATATATATATATATATATATATATATATAATATAGGTTTTAGGGCACATCTAAAATAAATGGGTGGTGGGATAAGAGCCCAAAGACCCAAGGCCCAAACTATTACTAATTATTAATTATTATATTATAAATACATTATATAAATTATAAGTTATAAGTTTATATATATATATATATATATTATTTATACAATATAGGTTTTAGGGCCCATCTAAAATAAATGGGTGGTGGGATAAGAGCCCAAAGGCCCAAGGCCCAAACTATTACTAATTATTATATAAATTATAAGTTATAAGTTTATATATATATATATATATATATATATATAATATAGGTTTTAGGGCCCATCTAAAATAAATGGGTGGTGGGATAAGAGCCCAAAGGCCCAAGGCCCAAACTACTACTAATTATTATTAATTATTATATTATAAATACATTATATAAATTATAAGTTATAAGTTTATATATATATATATATTATATTTATACATTATAGGTTTTAGGTTTTAGGGTGTTGCATTAGGGCTTATGAGTTATATTAAGGCTCAATGCCCAAACTATTACTAATTATTATTTATTATTAATTATTATATTATAAATACATTATATAAATTATAAGTTATAAGTTTTTATATATATATATTATATTTATACATTATAGGATTTAGGTTTTAGGGTGTTGCATTAGGACTTATGAGTTATATTAGGGTTTATGAGTTACCATCATTGTTTATGGTTTAGGGTGATGTGTTAGGGTTTATGAGTTATCATCATTGTTATGGATTAGGATTTATGGTTTAAGGTTTGAGAGTTAGTGTTTATATTCGATGGTTTAGGGTTTAGGGTGTTGTGTTAGGATCACGAGTTATCATTATTGTTTATGGTTTAGAGTTGACGGGTTTAATGTTTATGATTTAAGGTTCCATAGTTTATGGTGTTGCATTATGGTTTACGTGTTATCATTAATTCATTTTTGCAATATTGCTTATGGATTAGAGTCTATGGTTTAGAGCTTTAATGTTCAGGGTTTAGGGTACATAGTTCATATTTGAGTGTTTAGGGTTATTATTATTGTTCATGGTTAGGGTTCAAAATCTAAGGTGTAAGGTTTATGGTTTAGGCTTTATAAGTTATGACTTATCATTATTGTTTAGAGTTTATAGTATAAGGTTAAGAGATTAGGGTTATACGCCCGGAAATTAATATATTCAATATTAACATGTAAAAAAAGGCAAGTGCGTAAATAACAACATATAACAAAAATAAAATGCAAAATAAATTAAATGCAAACAGATAGGGACCACAGCAGTAAATAAACCCTTTAAAAAAACTAATTAAAACACGGAATGGGACCAAATTGAAATGATTTGAAAAACAGAAATGACCAAATTAGTTATTTAACCATTCGGAAATCAGCCAAAATTAAAACAATGACGAGATTGAAAATTTTGGAAAAACAGAAGGGGCTGAGGAATGGATTTTAAGATGCGAAAGCCCCTTGCGCGTGATTAAAGGGATACGGAAGTCCTTAAAATGCAATTAGTCCAAATGTAAGACCTTAAGGCACTATAAAATCCGGTCTAAAAACAACCTTAAACCATTTTTAATTTTGCAAACCCTAGACCTAAACCAGTGAGCCTCTTCCCCTTTCGTCCAAACCCTAGCCGTCACCTGTTCTGGTCGCTGTTCCCGGCACCAAAATCCTAAAAAAGTCCCTTCTCCGACCTATTTGAAACCCCCAAAGCCTAAAAACCCTTCGTGTTACGAAATCGAAAACCGAAAAAAACCTTTCAACAACTGTTTTTGTTTTTAAAAAATCCGAAACCAGAACCCCAAACTTCTTTCGATCTACCCCTCCTTTCGTGTTTCCAACGCCGATGGCTCACCATGCATGGCCCCGAAAGGGGCCAAACGGCTTATCGCCGGTAGGGAAGGGCAAAAAACGAAGAGGAGATGGTTCGAAGCGAAGGTAAAAAAACTAGCTTTCTATTTTTATTTTTATTTTGTTTCGAAACTGTGAAATGAAAGACCAAAAAATACCTCGAAGACTTTGAGGTTTCTGCTTGTATTGCTCGCTGTAAATACTTTGATTACAACTTTGATCTTTTTTTTTTTCCGTGAAAAAATCTTCCTCTTACATTGCATGTTTTCGGGTTTATATAGCCCGAAAATTACACTTTTTCTCTTCTAATTACATATAATTCCCGAAATACGTTGTTGGTTGCTCTGATTTTGTTTGCATTCGGCTACTGGAATCCGTTGTTGTCTCGTACGATTTCTGAATTTCGTTGCGTTTTTTAGCCTCTGACGTTTTTGTTTTTTGTTGTGTGCATCGCTCGTACGAGGGATGGGACCAGGGGACGGTTTGGCTGATGAATCGGAACCGTGGGGCGATCCCGACCATCAGAGATGGTTCTGGACGGCTGGAGGGATTCGAAAGGGCCACCGGTGTACTGAACGACCGCGTCTGGGAGATGGGCAGACGCACGTGGGAGACGAGGCGTCGCGCGTGGAAATTCTGGAGAGTTCTCTGCTTTAATCGTGGACCTTCAGATTATGCCAGATTTGACGGTTGGAGGCTTGCGGCGTCAGGAACTGGGATGGCTTCTCTTAGGGTTTCTTCATCAGGGATCATTTCGCCCGTTAGATCTATCCCAGATCTAACGGCTGGGAGCCGGCTGCGCAAAACAAAGCTAAGGTTAGGGTTTTTTGTTATCAGATTAGGTTCGGTATTTGGCCCAACAGGCCTTGTATTGTTTTTTTGGGTCTCAATATGTAAATGGACTCTAACATTATAGAACTTTGAGCTTTATTTATTTAATACACTGGGCTTTTATTATATATTAGTATTTTTATTTTTCAGACTTATCTCAATAATAATAATAATAATAATAATAATAATAATAATAATAATAATAATAATAATAAATATAGTAGTAATAGTATTAATAATCGAATGCATACATGATAATAATAACAAAGTTGGTAATATAAACAACATGTAATAGGTAATAATAATGAAAGTAATATGCAACTGCATATATATATATATAAGACGACTATAGTCAAATAATAATATATATATGTATCACCTTGTATTATCAAAGCCCAATATAACATTAAAAGAAAGAAACCCTTTTATTTAGACATATATGAAAGATAATAAAATTGACTCGGACAAAATTAGTGATTACAATTAGGGTTTAGTGTTTAGAATGTAAGTTTTAGACTATTAGTATGTATATAAATATATATTTGTGTATTAGGATTTAGGGTTTAGTATGTATATATATGGATTAGGGTTTACAATTTAGATTTTAGGGTTTAGGGTTTATACAATTACATATGCATATATACATACATACATGGATTAGGGTTTAGGGTTTCTACATTTATACATATATACATGCCTCAAACGTACATACATACATCCCTTAACCCCTAAACTTTGTATGTATGTATGTATGTATTTTATGTATGTATTACTATTAATGTATATATAATGTATACCCCTATACTAAATTCTAGTTTCGAATTCGTATTAAGTTTGGGTTTAGTATAAATAGTCGATAGACTTTAGATTTGTCATTTATTTCGAGTTAATTATTTAACGACTTTCATGAACACGAATCACTAATAATTAGAATACACACATTTACCCCTAAACCCCAAACATAAATATGATACTTAGTATATATTTAAGTTAACATAAATATGAAGCATAATAAGTACGAAAAATAAGACAAAATATAAGTTAATAACTTAGTATATATTATGTCAATTGTCTTTCAATTAATATAATATATAATTAATATAATACTTAAAAGATTTTTTTTATTATTTTAGTAAAATAAGTTATTATGTTAATCGAAAGACATTTGACATAATAAAGTTTAATATATTATATTAATTATATATTACTAATATATTATATATTTAGTATAAAATAAGACAAATATTTTAAGTATATAATTTTATTATACATAGTATATATTTTTATACTTAAACAAATTTTTAAGTATATAATTTTGAGTAATGAAATTAACATAATCTATTAAAAATTTATTAAGTTTATAATCAACAGGTCTACATTAGTTCAGGTTAACAACAGTTCAGGTTCAAAACAGGTCGGGTCCATTAACAAGTCGGGTTCAAAACAGGTCGGGTAAAATCGGATCTCGGGTCGTTTCAGTCGGATAATATCAGGTAATTTGCCAGGTCGGTCTCGGGTTCGGGTTCGTTTCAGTCGGATGCAGGTCGGGTTTCAGGTCAAAATTACCAGGTCAGATTCGGGTTCGGGTTGTTTTCAGTCGGACACAGATCGGGTTCGGTTGCTACAGTAACAGGTTCAACTCGGGTTCGGGTCAGCAACAGTCAGTTACAGTTCGGGTTCGGATCATCGAATTCTCGGGTTAAATCAGGTTCTGACTCGAGCAGGTTTCAGGCAGGTTTCCAGATCCTGACTTGTTTTTACAATCCTAAACAAGACTAACAAATAGAAGCATGAAGGAAAGATGTACACAACTGAGTTTTTTTTTATTAAGTAGGGTTATAGTAACAATTGAGTCTTTATTGTAACCCATTGGTTAATGCATGACAAAACTGTAAGCAGCGTGACTCAGAGATGACACAACACTAGCCAAGTGCGCAGCCCAATGTTTGAGAAACCAGCCCAACACGTCTCATTTCCACTATTTTTAACCTTTTCTTATACTCCTCAAAAAAAAAAAAAAAAAAGAAACTGTTACTGTTGGATATATTGCTAGTCAATACCATTTGTTATATCTTGTATGTAATCGAGTCCCTACATTTGCCTACTTAATGAAAAACAATTTTATAGCTCAAACTCTTTACTTAAATACAAAGATAAACTCCTACTCACCATTAAATGAAACAACAATTTTTTTTATTTAAGTTTATAGTTTCTTGTTTACGTTTTTAGAATAACTCATAATCTAATTTAATTTATAATCGAAGTTTATCCTTTTTCATTGTTTTACTTAATATTTTTATTATGTATCAAGCTGAGAGTTGCTACTTTCTTTGTCTAACTTGTAACTTTTTTAAGCTTAAATTCACATGCAAATTTATTAATAATATATTCAATTTATGTATTGGATCCTTTTACGATCAGTTTAGTCCTGGGCGTAGTCATTCAGGTATTGGGAGAGATTATGACGCTCTACATATTTTAATTATAAGGGTAAATTACATGAAATGTCACTAAATTTTAACATGTGTATTAAATTCTAAAAACTTAAATATTTTAGATGTTAGAAGTTTAATTTAGGGTTTAGAGTTTATGGGTTTAGAATTTAGGATATGTGGTAGAATTTAGGGTTTAGATGTTAGCGTTTAGGGTTTATAATAATATGTTAGGGATTTAGGTTTTTACCTATAACCCCTAAATTCTAACACTAAACTCTAAATTCAAACCAAAACCCTTAAATTTTAAGCACATAGACCTAAACCCCTAAAATATATACCCTAAACTATCCTTACCCCTAAAATTAGGATGCTTGTGGAAACAAAATGTGTTTCTACCGCCGGTGCATGTTATAATTACCCTTAAAAATATTACTAAACTATAAATCGATACTATTGTAACATTGAATATTGAGTAGATTTCAATCTAAGCACTCCACCGTTAGCCTTGTAACGGTGCGTTAAACCAAAACAACGTCATTTAAAAATAGTTGTTTTGATGCCTAAGATAGCCCAAAACGACGTCGTTTTGATAGAGAAAAAATTAAAAAAATATTGCACTAAAAGAAACTCAAACTAATAACCTCAATGCTGGAAAGTTAGCACCTAACCACCAAGCCAACTTAAAATCTTATTATGATTCCAACGCTAATATATATATATATATATATATATATATATATATATATATAACTGAAGTCGAACTTAATTTATAATTTTATAATTTACATATAATTTTTAAAAATATTCTTTTTATAATATATATTACTAATGCCTAAACCATGAACCTTAAACACTAACCCCTAAACTAAAATGTTATTTATAATATATATATATAACTAAACCCTAAACTTTAAACAAATCACCTAAACCATAAACTAAAATATTATTTAAAGTTTGGGGTTTGTGGGTTTAAGGTTTAGTTAGTTATATATATTATAAACCATAAATCCCAACCCTAAATATTAAATCTTAAACTCCAAATCTTAATATAATATATATAACTGAACCTCAAACCTCAAACACTTCATCCCAATTGTTTATGATTTCTGATTTGTTGTTTAATGTTTAAAGTTTAGGGTTTTGGATTTATGGATTATGGTTTGAGATTTAGGGTATAGTTATATATTTTATAAAAATAATATTATATAAATTATAAAAAAATATAAAAATTATAAAATTATATCATGAGATGAATAAAATTAAGTTCGAATTTAGTTATATATATATATATATATATTACTATCATTGAAATTATTGTAAGATTGGCTTTGTGGTTAGGTGTTAACTTTTTCATCCTTGAGGTACTTGGTTCAAGTCTCTTTGAGTGCAATATTTTTTAAATTTTTTTTATTAAAACAACGTCGTTTTGACTATTTTAAGCGTCAAAACATCTTTTCAAAATGACGTCGTTTTAGTTTACACTCCGTTACAGGGGTAACGAAGGAGTGCTTGAATTGAAGCTAAACTCAAACTTTAATATTATAATAGTATCAATTTATATTTCAGTGGTATTTTCGATACACATGTTAAAGTTCAGTAACATTTCGTGTAGTTTATCCTTAATATAATAATATTTTATGTTTTTAATTATATATTAATCAACTAAAATTTTTATTTTTTTAATTTCAAAATTTTAAATACTTCCGTCTCTAAATATAACCTACCAAAATAATTGATGATAAGAGATGCGTTGAAAATCATGTAAGGAAAAAGAGGCAGAAGTAGGGACCATTTTTTTTATTGAATAATAATAATATTTATTTCATTTTTTTCACTGAACATGCTGGCCCTGCAATTCCCGATGAGGAGGTGATAAGAAGTTGAATAATAATATTATTTATTTCATTTTCATTATGTTTTGTTTGGTACGTTGGATATGTTATTATATATAAAGTGGTAATTAAGATGCAGTGAAAAGCATTATTGAAAAAAGAAGAAGAAAAGGTTGTGTTATGTGGGGGAAATGTAGAGTGGAAGAGATCAAATGTTGTAAAGTAAAAGAAAGCCAATTGGCAACATCAATATCTTGGAGAGACTAAATTATTGAATTCTAAAAAATAAAAATTTGATGATAAAATTGGAGGCTTAATTGTCGAAAGTAATTTTAGTTATCAAATTATGTATATCTATGGCTTTATTTTATCAATAAATGAGATCCTTATTTAACATATAGTTTCCGCAAAACGAACAATGCAAGCAAAGCAAAAAAAAAAAGAAGAAGAAATACAAATAAGAACAGCAACATCCATTTTGCACAAGAAACGCACAAAAACACCAACACAACACACCCATATAATGTTCATCATTTGTATCGTTTGAAACCACGAAGACCGGTCTATACCCATATAATGTTCATCATTCGTATTGTTTGAAACCACGAAGACCGGTCTACACCCCTATAATATTTATCATTCATATCGTTTGAAACCACGAAAATCGGTCTACACCTCTATCAGTTAGCGCATCTGTGAAGCAGTTAGCCTCCCTACATGTATGAAAAAAAGTACTCCTAGCAAGGTATCACACAATGCATCAATCTGCGAAAGTATGTTCCGTAGTGGCCACAATCGACGATCCCCATGAGTACACCATGCGATAGCAGTCCGCGAATCAGATTTCATGTTCAATATTCAAGAGTTGAGTCAAAGCCGTTTTCTAAGTTTCTACTATATTTATTATTTTAATTTTACATATTACATAATTTATAACACATAAAATTTGTTTCATAATAATGTATATTACTATAATGTAAACATTAAATCTAAATTAAATTGTTCTTGCACAAAAGTGTAAGAAAATAGACTTAATTAAAGGGAGAATATATACAATTCAAATTTTATGTTCAAAATTTGAATCAAACTGGACTTAAACAAATATATAATATATTAATTTTATGCATGTATTAGACCTTACCCACGAATAGTTATATAATATGGATAAGCCAGACACATAATAAATTGATATAGGCTAACATGATATGGCGTTGTTCTACCTAGGTGACCTGTGATCGAACAATATAATTTGTACGATGTACATGTGCTTCTAAAAATCTAAGTTATAAACTAACATAATTATTAACTCTCAATTGACACGTCCCCTTCTCTTAAATTGTAAGTTCTAAGTCCAGTAGGAACAAATTTCTCTTTCTCTTTCCCCTAAATAAAAATAATAATAAAAAATTAACCTAATTACTTTTTTATGTGAATAAAATTCTGTAACAATTTTCTTTTTGAACAATAGTTTTGTGGCAAGTTGGAATGAAGCTTTCAGTATAAGAAGGCCAAAAGAGTGTGAGGTAGAACAAAAATTATATATTACTTTTTATGCTATAAAATTAAAAACAATCAAATATTAAGTCGTGATCATAAATTATAAATTTTAAATTTCAAACCTAAAATATACACCCTATACCAAAATATTCTAATTCTAATTATTAGTATCGACGAACTACAGTCATGCAAAGACCCAGTTGCAACCCTCTGCAAACATACCAGCAGAGCCAAAGCCATTCCACTAAGGACTCGACATGCAATCGCTATCTGGATCACGTGACGATGCACGTGATTTGTGTCAATGCTTGAGTCACAATAATTCTAACTCACTAACACATCTGTCCTCTTCGATTGACACGTGCCTTCACCTCATTCAGTCTCTTATAATAAGCCATACATCCTCAAATAAAGGCAAGAAAAATACAGATTAGACTAATCATGCGTCTTTCTAAACAATCCAAAGACCACCATTCAAAAGAGTTATTTATATAAGTGATCAACACTAATTTTAAGTTTTAATTTTAATTTTTAACTTAAAACTTAAATTTTTAATGTCAAATATAAACATAGAAAGAAAAATAGAGGAGGAGAATAAAGCGTGATTGACTCCTAGGGTTGGAATTGGGTCACCAATTCCAGCGCAACAACGAAGGTAGGCGTCAGAAACGAAACCTGATCCATCTCGAAAGGCGTAACGGAGGGAGTGAAAGCCTATGGGTACTTCAATATAATAATGTATCATGTATTTGATATATTCTTGTACCGGAGACATGTTAAATACGACTTGGGTACTCTTTAATATTTTATCTCCCTACTTTTTATTATCTCACACTTTTTTTTCTTTTTTTTTTTTTGACACTATTTTGCTTACATGAATCAACCATAAATATATAAGTAAGTATGATGTCATACTCACGTGATTTTTGTATGACTTTTTATTTTTACATTTTCTTAGAATATAAAATTTATTTTATATTTATTGTACCCTAACTATACTCGTACCTGTAATTTTAAAAATTACGTTTTTCTTTTTCGTTTGTATACCTATACCCATATTTGAATACGTACCAGTGCAAACATAGGTAAAAGCAGCGGGTGGGGTTTATTTATTTAGGCTGTAATAATAAAAGAGAAGATAAAATAAAATAAAAAAAGGGAAGAAGCATGTGGAATAATACAGTGATAGTGGGGCCTACCACAGGACCATCGCCACGTGGGCATCCCATCCTCATTGGCACCTTATTCCCACCACCTCCAGAATTGAGTACCAAAAGAAGAACAAGAAAGAGAGACTCATTTAAAAGGGGTGTTTGGTCTTAGGTGTAGTGGGTTTTCTGACACCTGTCATGTGTAATTGTTGTGGCTATTCTTTTTTATTTTATTCTTAATTTTAACCAATACTTAGAATTTCCCCATATTATAATATCTTTAGATTATCTGGTAATATTTTAATTTTCACTCAAAATCTTTTCGTTAAATCTGAATTCTGATTGATAAGTTTTCTTTACCTAGATTCATTCTCAAATTTATTACTATGTTATAAGATTTTTTTTTAATAATTCTTATCTAAGAGGAGAGAAAAGAAAAAAATTATTCCTACTGAATTTAGAACCTACAACAACAACAAAATGAGATATCAACTGAGAGTTTTTAACCACTTATGTCGATTGTTATAATATCTTTTATATATATATATAAATATTCAATTTTAACTTTTTTTTCTTCCAAAAATATAATTATTATAATTTTATTATACAAATTCTGATATCACATTTTCAATGACGTATGCTTGTAAGTTGTACCCTCCGTTCGAAAGAAGTGTTCTGTCACCAACCATCATCCATCTAAAATTCTAAACTATATAATCTATGAATTGGACAATCTGATAAGTCTGTCACTGTGTCACATAACATGCAAATGTTAAGAAATTAATAAAATAGATTCATAATAACAATTATCTAACTTATTAACATTATAAAGTATTTTTTTACTTTAGAAATTAATTTAATATTTTATTAACAAATTATTATTTTTAGTGTTTTCTTTAAAAAAAAAACACCTTATATATAATTAAAATAATAAAAAACAACATTAACCAACTGAATTACTACTATTGAAATTATTAAAGTTGTAAAAGTAAAAAACAAAACCTTAAACGAACGTCCATATTGCTTCTCATTCGAGAATCATATTATAATAAATTTTATTCATAGTATGTAATGAAGCTGTGTCTCACCAATGAAGGAAGGCGACTCTCTCCACTCTCTATGAGCTCTATTCATTCTCGCTTGAATAAAACCACCGGAAAATCTTTTCTTTCCAAACTTCATCAACTTTACATTCTTAGTCATTTTTCAGATCATTTTAAATCATTATCTCATTTGTTGTACATCAATAATACTTTCAACCTAAATTAATATGATATTTTTAAAATAATTAAATAGAATTGAAGTTCACATTTTAAAATTTATTTATACAATTTCTAGACTAAAATCAAAGTAAAGATTCATGCACCGGAAGAGCACTTATTTTGTGTTTGTTAGATCGGAAGCCCTTTCAGATATTGGTGGGGACTCAAATTGCCCCATCGAACCCAACTGCAGCTATTAACATCTTTTTCATATATACATTGAATTATTTTCCCATACACAGTCGGTAAAAACTTCTTATTTTCACAATCGCCTTAATTTTAGGGTTTATAATTTAGGGTTTAGGGTAATATGATTGTAGATTCAGGTTTAACCTATGAACCCTAAATTTTAACCATAAGCCCAAAATTATATCAATACCGCCTAAATTCAAAACTACTACATTTAAACCCCTAAACCTTAAATAGAGTATCTAAATCTTAAAACTAAGGCGCTTGTATGAACAAATTAAGTTTCCACAAAGTGCTTATGTATGGAATAATTACCCATATAGATTTATTTCTACGAACATTATAATTTTATAGTTTATAGATTTAGTTTAGGGTTCACGAGTTTTGAATTTAGGGATTGTGGTTAGAATTTAGGGGTTATAGTTAAATTTTAGAGTTTATAGATTAAAACTTGAACCCTTAATTCCTACAACCTAAACCCTAAATTCTAACAATAACTCCTATTATAAACACTAAAACTCTAAATTAAATCTCTAAATCTTAAAACTATAACATATTTGAAATTTTTTGTTTTCACCTGTAAATAAAATATTTCCCTATTAATAAATGTACGTAATGTGTTGACAATTCAATAACGTAAAAAATATTAGACAATTCCATAAATAACCGTATATAAGGTAAAAATCCAACAAATAAACTAATAATATTTTTTTTGAAAAGATGTTAAAAGTAAAAAAAAAAAATTATATATACTTTATATTTAAAGCTGACTAAGATTAGGGGTGAGTATTTGATCTAGTTGAGTTAAAAAAAATTAGTTAAAATGACGAGTCTTATTTCATAATTCAAATTTTATTTGAAATTTTTTAAGTCTAGTTAAGTTTATGAAATTTGAGTCAAGTAAAGTAGAGTCGAGTTGTTCAAATTTTATTGTAAACATTTATAATGTTACGATACTAATTAGTTCTGATTTAAACGGCTTTTTATAACCATATACAATACACATATATATTTTTTTTATATTTTTTCAAGAAGGAATGAAAGACCCAACTCAAATTTAGAAACCAATTTTTATTTCAATTTTTTTTTCAAATCGATTTGAATTTATAAAATTACGAGTCGAATAAAGATAAGTTAAATTTTTCTCGCGTTGAGTGAAATCAAATAACTTGATTTTTACCAGTAGAATTTTGTACGCATCTAATATCATGATGGGTGAATTTATATTCTATACTAGATTTGAGTAGTCAGTTCCGACATGTTGCACACATCCGGTTTTGCCTTGACAATATGAAACAATGTATAATTTATTGTACAAATGATGATCGACTACAATTGATTTAGAATTGTCCAGATAAATTGTGTCAATTAGGGGCATGCTTCATCATAGGGATAGACCCAAAGGGGCTGTAAGAGACAATCGTCATTTTAAAAATTTATAATTCATGATCTAAAAAAAATAATTTTTTACATATTTTATATTAAAAATTTATTTTTACCCACTTAAAATTATATAAGTTTGTCTCCTTTAGAATTTTATTTATATATTACTCCCATAAAATAATTAAACAAAATTGTCTATTTATTTATGGATGAAAATTTTCTGTCATTTTCAGTGTCTCTATTTATGTTTCACACTCAAAATTAAGTTTAAGATTTAAAGTTTAAAGTTGGAATTTAGAAAATTTAGAGTAAAGTGTATTTTTAAGGTATAGGTTGTAGCGTTTAAAATTTAGGGTTAAAACCTGAAATTTAATTTTTCAATATTTTTTAGTGTTAGGGTATATAAGAAATGATTTTTATCCTATATTTATGTTATACAAGTTGCGAGTCATCCCACTAGATTGATAGCTTGTTCCCGATAATATATTATTTAATTCCCGATAATATAGTGGGTCAATTAGGGCATGCTTGTAGTGTAATTCATCTGTTTCATTCATTGACTGCAAAATTCTGATAAAACTCCTATTCTTGCACTCTTCTCTTTTATCTTCCCCATCCCTCTGTCTATCAGTTCAGCTCCTCCTTCTGGATCAAATATAACTCCCTTTCTCTTTTCTATTCTAACTCAAACACTGAAAGAAGCCATGGAAATTAATCCTGCCACGATGATGCAGGTCGACAAGCTCCCTGAATTCTACGATGTCTACAACAACGTCCTTGAACTTGCCGGTCCTACCAATGTGTTGCCGCATTTCAGTTCACCCTCACCACCGCCGTTTATAAACCTTCCAGCCCCGGGCACTGTTTCATTCGCCGGATCAACGTCGGTTCAGGAAGCATTAGCCGCCACCCCGGCCCCTTCCCAAAAGAAGAATTCGATGTCGGCGATGAGGGAGATGATCTTCCGGATGGCAGCAATGCAGCCGATTCATATAGACCCTGAATCGGTGAAGGCTCCGAAGAGAAGGAACGTGAAGATATCAAAGGACCCTCAGAGCGTGGCAGCCAGGCACCGTCGGGAGAGGATTAGCGAGCGAATAAGGATACTTCAAAGACTTGTCCCCGGCGGAACAAAAATGGACACGGCATCCATGTTAGACGAGGCAATTCACTACGTGAAGTTCTTGAAGAGTCAAGTGCAGTCATTGGAGAGAGCTGGTGCTAATAACAGGATAGGGTTCCCCGTTGCAATATCAAACGGGGGATTTCTTCCCTATCAATTACCTCCTCAAAACCTTGAGCAATTCGGAGATGCTCATTAATTAAGGACTTGTTGGAGTATAAGCATTGATTCCATGTTGTATTGCTATTGATAGAATAACATATATTGTTCCATGCATGCATCTGTATGTGTAACTCTGCCCACCTCTATGTTAATGCATTACATCCAAACAAAGGAGAAGAAGTTAACAAGCCGAAATGAAACTGCAACCAGACCACACTTAGCTCATTGGAAAACATAAAAACAACTATGCATGTATGAGTGGAGTTGACAGGCTAATGCCCAAGAATATATCTTTGTATATTTGTTTACCATGAAAGTAGGTTAATAGACCCAGAGACGGAGACAAGATGTGGGGTTGAAGGTAAAATATAAATGTTTAAAAGTAGGTAACAAATTCAGAAATAAACAATTTTTTTAATATATATGGACATAGGTGAAAAAAATTTCTTAAAGTGGGGGCATGTAGCTCCGTCCCGGGATAGACCTTTACTCAAAATAGGATCTTAACTCTCTTTTTTTTCCTGCTTGGCTTGATATAATAGTAAGACATTTCATTAACGAGCTCAACACTAATAATAAAGTGTTAGAGGATGATTAATCGATGGTTGGAGTGATTTTGAACATGTGTAATATGAGTAATTCCTACATGATTTAAAACATGAGGGTTTCAAAAATGAGTTGAATTAAAATTTTATAAGAAAAATAAAAGATTAATTATGGACAGAAAAATAAAATAAAATGTTGTTGTACTTATAGATTTTGAGTCGTATTATATTAATTTTTATTAAAAAATTAACTTACCACGCACACATTAAATCAACAAATGTTTAGTTTTTTTAACTCGAAGGACTCATTTTATTCAATTACACAAGACTCTAAATTTTTGAACCACCTCTAATTAACCATACAAAGTTATTATATATTATCAAATATATTCTTATTTTTCCCAAAAGGTTTTTAATGTATTATTGACTAATAAGAGTAGCATATGAATTTATACATTAATTTGAATTTAGTGTATTATAAAAAATATTTACATTTGAACTAAACAAGTGGTCACGATAGAAAAACGATTGATGTTCATCTTATGAGATACATGTTCAATCGTTTTGTCTGCATGATGTGTGCATTATCAAATAGTTAAATATATTTATGAGCAGATACTACCTTATAATCACCATAAAATTATTTAAAATATATATATTTATATTTTATTTATAAAAATACTTTTTAACTAGATTTAAATTAATTAGATTCAAACTTAGAAAAACAATAAAAATATACACCGTATTGAGAAGCTTGAGGGAGAAGAGAAATGCACGGGGAAAAGGCACGTGAAAGACTGACAAAGCGGTGGGGGAGGATATTGTGGTGGTTTTCCCGCATTGGCAACACCTCTTCACGTGATATGCATGTCCACGTGGTCAACTACTCCTACGTGGCTATCCACGTCACCTTCCTAATTAAGTAATTACACCTTCCCGCCATTTATTAGAAAGCTATAAACAAAATGGATATACATTGTCAGGAGAAATTATTATATGGACCCTTCCCACCACGTCATCCATGGTCCCTAATAATAAAAAAAAATTCCACGTCATTATTTTTTTACACGTCATTTACACACTCAAATTTATAATTTCTAAATCATCTTCTCTAATTTCTCCAAACCCTAAACTCTAAACCCTAAACCCTAACCATAAACAATAAACACTAAACCCTAAACTCTAAACCCTAAACCCTAACCATAAACAATAAACACTAAACTCTAAACTCTAACCCTAACCCTAAACCCTAAACCTAAACCCTAACCATAAACAATAAACACTAAACCCTAAACCCTAAACCTAACCCTAAACCTAAACCCTAAACCCTAAACCCTAACCCTAACCCTAACCCTAAACCCTAAACACTAAACCCTAAACTCTAAACCCTAAACCAACACTTAAACCCTTAAACCCTAACCCTAAACCCTACGTTAATTGGAGAAATTTATAAATTTATTACTAGGGACCATGGATGACGTGGTGGGAAGGGTCCATATAATAATTTCTCCGGACTATTTAATACATACAACTACTAGTTTAGGTAACATTTAACACCTCAGCAGGAACGAATTAGGGTTAAACACTAAGGGATTAAAATTATTTTATTTAATTTAATAAACATTCAAATTAACAAAGACAAATAATAACCTATTACAATAGGATTGATCGATTTATATTCCGAAGTAACTTGCTATTGGATAACTAATTAATGTTTAAGGGCTCATTTTTTGGGGTAATTTATTAAATAATTCATGTTTATATTTTATCTCTTCTTTTATCTTTTTCTTATTGAAAATTATATATATATTGTATTTATAATTGTGTCGTCGTATAGTTAAAAACATAACAAGCATATTTCATCAATTGGTCAAGTTTTTCATCTTTATTTTTTATATTCTCTTGGGTTTCATTGTTGCTCTAATATTAGGTTATAAATTTATAAATTCTTATAATATTTAATTTAAAGATTTGAAAATTTTATGAATAGTTTGTTTTTTTATAATTGTTTTATTTTATTATCCAAAAAAACAACAATTGTTACAAATTACTCGGGCACCTAAAAAGGCCACAATCCGTTACAAATTACAAATTACATACACATCACCCGGGCACCTAAAAAGGCCACAATCTATACAAAAGCCGAAAGTTAGCAGCATCCGTTATATCTATATTTCTCATAATGGCATGTTTAGGAATGTGTAAAGAGAATTATGAATAGTTTGTGTATTATGTATAAAAAAATATATAAATAACATTTACATATTTAAACTTTTGAATGTGGATATCTATAATTTTTCATATTTTTAATTATTTATATGTATAAATAATTTAAAATGATAATCAAGCAACCCTGCACATCCCTTTTTTTTTTGTTTAGCGTTTAGTTTTGAATAGAAAACGTAAGAAATCAAAGACAAGGATGGCCAATGTTAGCTAGAATGATGCAAAAGGGTAGGTTGCCTCCTGGTGCACCATAATAATAATAATAACAAAGGGTTTTTTTAATGAAAAATATTTCTGTACACAAGTTGGGTAATTACATAAACTTGTTAATTTTGAGCTTTATAGATTTAGTTTAGGGTTTAAAAATATAGGTTACAAGGACTTATAATATAGTATTGTTTTAGAGTTTAAAGTTTGTGTTGCGTGTAAAAGAGTCTATCGCAATTGTAGTGCAAGTGTACACGACGCAAGTAGTAAAGTGATACGAAGTATCGGATATCGTCTCCACAGGGATTGGGCTAATGACTTCACCTTAGTTTACTGCACGAAGTAAAAGAGATAGTTTAGAATTGTCACAAGAATAATAAGATAAAAACGTAAATAAAAGGATTGAATTATCAAGATAGAGAGAATGGGCTGGTATTGAATTGCTCGGTAGTGCAGGTATTGAATTGCTTAGGATCTCCAGTTCTGTCGTCGCTCCCGTCGCCAACAGCACCTGTCGCGACGTCTGTCCGTTGGCAGTCGCGGCAGCAGACACACCAACTCCGTACTTCAAGTTTGGCAAGAATCCCAGATCTGCCTTGCCCTATCCCTAGGCACAAGTCTGTCGATGAACAAGTCTTTGATGATACCTCCCGGCGTGAATCGAAGGATGAACACCGATGTGTATGAATTCTTCCTTAGCCACTTAACCTCGCCCTATCCCTAGGCACGAGATGGTTCAACTATAAACTAGAGAACGCGCTCTTATCTCTTTTGTATACTTAACTCTCCCGATGCTAAGTAAATGGATAACCTCACAATGCTCTCCCGATGCTCTTGCAAGATATTAAAACCAAGATAAAAGAACTTGAGGTTTATTTTATTGAACTTGAAAAATCCTAAAACAAAGCAACCCTTGCAACTACTTTACAAAACAACCCGTAGCCCTAGGGGGAATTTAGAACATGTCGGTGACGGGTGGACGGCAGGGTTTTGGTTTCGGTTCTGGGGTGATCGGTTATGCTCCTAGGTTAAATCTATGCCCTTATATAAGCTTTGGGCTCAAGTTATCTAAGGTAACAAGGATTACAACTTTAATTAAAAGTAAGATTCTAATAAAGACTAAATCTCTAAAGTCTCCTACTTTCCAGCCGCATCCCTATTTTGTGGGAATTCCTTTCCTTGAGCTTTGGCTTGACATATCTTTTGATCCGGGGCTTGGAAAATTATTTGGCTTCCACACGACAGACGAGCAGATTTTTCTCTATCTATCGAGGTCCACTTGACTTTTCCTCTTCATAAGTCTGCTGTCACCTTGCTGTCACGACAGGTCCATGACAGGTTTGTCTTCTTCGGCTGCTTGTCCAGTTCAGCTTTCCTGCTTATCTGCCCTGCGCCTGCCTTCAACGTCTACTATGACAAATACCTGCGAAAATAGCCATCTTTCAGTAGAACCCGTGCTTTTAATCCTTTTGTGATGTTTTACTAAAAACTAACCTAAATGCAATGCAAAGATGCTTGGATGCAGCAGAAATATGGGTTAAAAAGGGTGTAAATAATAGAACTTTTACACACTCAACACACCCCCAAACTCAAGTTTTTGCTTGCCCTCAAGCAATGAAGAAAGAAATTTTTTTTTTGTGTTGGCCTTCAAACAGTGAACTGTCCCTTACCCGTCGCTCATTCTCTATGGCGGCAGCAACCTGTTGGAAAAGTTAGGATCTGTCCGGAATCTCCCTATAGCTCTCGTGCGGTGTGTGCATGCTTGTGAACAGTTATATGCTAAGACTCTCTTAGTTTCACTAGAATATTCAACTTCTTAACTCGAATTTTTAGGCCAAAGTTTATTTTTTTTGAAGGCACATTTTCATACTTCTTTTTCTTCTATTTTCAAGCTAAATTTTTCTAGAGCCAGTTTTGGGCACCTCTAGTTAGCTTCCTAGAGCCGGTTTTGGGCACCTCTAGGTTTTTGATTTTCTTTTGCTAAACTTATTTCCTAGAGCCAGTGTTAGGCACCTCTAGGGGCTATTCAAGTTCTAAGCTTCCTATTCTAGTTTGGCTAAAAGAAATCTAAGCAATATAACAGTCACAAAAGTGTTTAAGTTTTCAGAACTATAGAAAGGCTCTAAACTTTCCCTTAACTTGTCCTAAAGATGCTGCCACGACAGAGCCGTCATGACAGGTAAGTTAACTTCACAGTTTTAAGCCAACATTTTTATCTTTTCTGATTTTTTTAGAGAACTTAAATAAAAAATAAGACACAATAATTAATAAAAGATGTACTAAGACTCCATTTGAATGGAGGGTTGCCACCCCCAAACTCAAGGGTTGCATTGCCCTCAATGCAAAATGATATGAAAAATAAAGAAAAGCAAGGTAAATAAAAGTACATCACAAAAGATAAGGCAGGCAGTAGTAAAGGGAAGATAAAAACTTAAATTTTCACTCGTTGTCCTCGCTGCTGCTGCTGACGCGGATCTGATAGCGGCGTCTGCGCTGTGGAGGGGGCTGGGCAGGTTCCGGAGCAGGTTCATCAGCTGGTGTAGGGGCAGGTTCATCGGCAGGTTGAGGGGCAGGAGGCTCTAATAGCCGGACATCGGAACTGCTACCGCTGTCCCAAGAGCTGCTGGTGGTAGTGGCTCTGGGCAGCCTTTTCTTATGTGACACGTGCTTAATTCGCTTAACCCGCGTAAAGTCGCTCTCCAAATTCCTCCGGATAAGAGGGCTGTCAGCAGTGGCAGGCCTCTTGGTTCCTCGAGGGGAGGTGTCGGTCGGTGGGCTGCCGGCTGCCGTCGGGGCAGGGGATGGTGTGGAAGTGGCAGATTGTGTATGGGGATAGACAGGTGGTGTAGGTGTGGGGGAGGGGATATGGAAATAATGGTCGGGGAAGGTGGGGAAGATGACATCTGAAAAATGTAAAGTATTTGTAATAAAGTTTACCGTTGCATTTGAGAAGTCGCGGATGAAAGTCATCAAACCCATTTGGCGCTCCTCTACCCTTAGGATGGCAGCAAGGATGTGGGCAGACTGATCTGTCGGAGCGGTGTCGGCGGCAGCTTCTGGGGCAGGTTCGGTGGCAGGTTCATCATCGGAATCAGTAGGAGGGGCATTTGGGTCGAAGGTGTTGATGGGTGTTGCAGCCACGACCTCCATGAGGCTGGAGATGTTGTTGTCAGTCCAGCCGCTACCCGTTTTGATTTTGTCGGAGGGTTCCTCTGGTACGGCAGCACAGCGGCAGAGGGCGGTGATGGTGAACGGCAGGCAGAATCGTGAGTCTGAACGGAAAGCACAATCGATGATGCTGTCCCTCATGTACCTGCCCACATTGATGGGCCTGTCGTGCATGATAGAGTGGATGAGGGCCAGCCGCTGTCGGTTGACTGTCGTGTGGTGGGACGAGGGCAGGATACGCTTTTTGATGAAAGCGTTCCACAGTTTTGCTTCTGGGAGGAGCTGCGCCCTATTGACGGAGTGGGGGTTCTTCTTGCTGGTGGTCCATGTCGTCCCAGCCTCTGTCAGCTCCATCATGACAGCATCATGGGCAGCAGCGTCGAGGGTGTCCCAAAATTGTTGGTGAGCATCATCATTGGGGCCAAAGAAGAGACCGAACGTGTGGTTGATGCTGTTGGCGGTGAAGGGTACTGCCACTCCTCGGACGGTGACAGATGTCGCCGTTTTGTTGTCGATGGCCTCGTAAAATTCTTGAACCAAAGTATCATTTAACTCTGTCGGCTGCTCGGCAAAGTCCTCCCATAGCTGTGCCGTTATGGCCTTCATAATGAACGGCCGGAGTCCCATATGGGGGGCATCTCTGTTGTAGATGAAACCACGCTCCTCCCATAGTTCCTTGTTGGTGAAGGGTGATGCTGCTGCTGAAGAAGAAGCGGCAGCAGCGGTACGAAGGGTCTGTCTTGACGACATTTTGGTTGCAAGGGTTGTGAAAGAGAGAAAACAAATAAAACTAGAGGAGAAAACAAGAGAGAAAAAATCAGAAGTGATAAAAAATGAAAGGGAAAACGGGGTTATATAGCGGTTGGGTATCTGCCCATTTAATGCCGCAACGGCAGGCAGGAATAACGGGGCGGCAGAATGGATGTAGCGTGTCTGACGCGTCTGACACGCATTTATGCGTCTGCTGTGCGTCTGCCGCACGCTTCTACGTCTGCAGTGACAGTCTGTTGACAGCCTGTCAAGTCCGTCTGCGCCGGCAGCTGAAACGACAGGTTATCATAAGTGGGCTTTATTGGGCTGGTGGATGGGCGGTGGGCTTGGGCCACTTCTTGTTTTTCTTCTTGACTCCTTTATTTCCTAAAAACTGAAATTATAAGAAACAAAACATTATTCGAATAAAATAAATCTAATTCCTAATAAGTAATATTAATAATAATAAAATAAAAATAAAAATAAAACTTAGGTTAAATTAGGGGTGCCTTGTGGGGCATCTCCTAAAGTAACCACTTCATGAATTCCTGGGGCTTCAGTCCCCTGATAGTGCTTGAGGCGTTGTCCATTGACTTTGAATTGGTGCCCGTCCTTTAATGATTGAAGTGTGATGGCACCATGAGGAAAAACTTGAACTACTTGAAACGGGCCAGACCATCTAGACTTTAGCTTTCCTGGGAAGAGTTTAAGTCTAGAATTAAATAACAACACAAGCTGCCCTGGGCAGAACTGTCGTGGCAGCAGTTTCTTGTCGTGCCATTTCTTAGTCTTTTCCTTGTAGATCCTTGCGTTGTCGTAGGCCATTGTCCTTAATTCTTCAATCTCGTTCAGATCTAATAACCTTTTCTGGCCGGCCTTGTCCAAGTCCATGTTCACTGCCTTGATTGCCCAATATGCCTTGTGCTCGATCTCGACAGGCAAGTGACAGGTTTTCCCATAAATCAGTCGGTATGGAGACATGCCCAATGGAGTCTTGAAAGCTGTCCTGTATGCCCATAATGCATCATTTAGAAGTAAAGACCAATATTTCCTAGTTGGCTTAACCATCTTTTCAAGAATGTTCTTCACTTCCCTATTGGAAATCTCAGCCTGTCCATTGGTCTGTGGGTGGTATGCTGTCGCGATCCTGTGCTTGACACCATATTTCTTTAAGGCGGCAGCAATTACCCTATTATCAAAATATCTCCCTTCATCACTGATAATCGCCCTAGGGATGCCAAATCTAGAAAAGATGTTTTTGTGCAAAAACTTTTGGACCGTTTTGGCATCATTCTTTTGAGTTGCGATTGCTTCTACCCACTTGGAGACATAGTCCACTGCTAGGAGGATGTAAAGATTTCCACACGAAGACGGGAATGGTCCCATAAAATCAATCCCCCAAACGTCAAAGATCTCGACTTCTAAAATATTCTGCAGTGGCATCTCGTTTCTCCTCGAGATGTTACATGTCCGCTGGCACCTGTCACAGTTTTT
Source organism: Hibiscus tridactylites (assembly GCA_958450335.1). Classification (NCBI taxonomy): domain Eukaryota; kingdom Viridiplantae; phylum Streptophyta; class Magnoliopsida; order Malvales; family Malvaceae; genus Hibiscus; species Hibiscus tridactylites. The sequence goes on from OY288291.1 coordinate 44,252,166, forward strand.
GTAAAATTCCTGTGCATCTTTATAAAGTGTCGGCCAGTAGAACCCTGACTGCAGCACCTTGGCAGCAGTCTTATTGCCTCTTAAGTGACCTCCATATTGTGAAGCATGACAGTGATGGAGAATGTCTTCTTGTTCTTCTTGTGGTACACATCTCCTTATAACCTGATCTGCGCACATTTTGAAAAGAAGAGGTTCGTCCCAATAATAATGTTTAACATCATTTTGAAACCTCTTCCTGGCTTGATAAGTAAGATCAGAAGGTAATATTCCGCTAACTATAAAATTAACGAAATCAGCATACCAGGGAAGGTTAGAAGACTTACCTGCCGCCATGGCTGTCGCGACAGCGATTGCGGCAGCAAAGAGCTGCTCGTCTGGGAAGGTCTCCAGTATGTGTGTATCATCAATGGGTAGACTCTGTCCCGTCTCCAATCTTGACAAGTGGTCTGCCACCTGATTTTCTGTCCTCTTTTTGTCTTTGATCTTAAGGTCGAACTCTTGTAATAGCAAGATCCACCGTATCAATCTCGGCTTGGCATCCTTATTTGCAAACAAGTACTTGAGGGCAGAATGGTCGGTGTGCACTATTACTTTCGTCCCAAGTATATAGGAACGAAACTTGTCGATGGAGAACACCACAGCTAATAGCTCATTTTCTGTGGTGGTGTAGTTTACTTGGGCGTCATTTAATGTTTTGCTGGCATAGTATATGACATGAAACAACCTGTCTTTGCGCTGCCCAAGTGCTGCCCCGACAGCATAGTCACTAGCATCACACATAATCTCAAATGGCTGTACTATGGGGGCTGTCACTAACTTTTCCTTCAGAACCTTGAATGCTTCAGTACATTCTTCATTAAAGTCAAAGGGTCGGTTCTGCTCTAAGAGATGGCATAGGGGCTTTGTGATTTTCGAGAAATTTGCAATGAATCTCCTATAAAAACCAGCATGCCCTAAAAAACTTCTAATGCCCTTGACAGTGGTTGGCGGCGGCAGCTTCTCTATGACCTCTATTTTTGCCCTGTCGACTTCTATCCCACGGCAGCTAATCTTGTGGCCTAGAACTATCCCTTCATCGACCATAAAATGGCATTTTTCCCAATTAAGAACAAGATTAGCTTTTTCACATCTTTCAAGTACCTTTTTAAGGTTGCCGAGGCAGCTCTCAAAATCGTCTCCAAAGACGGAAAAATCATCCATGAAGATCTCAAGGAAGTCCTCTACCATGTCGGAGAATATTGCCATCATGCACCTTTGGAAGGTGGCAGGTGCGTTACAGAGGCCGAACGGCATCCTCCTAAATGCGTATGTTCCGTAGGGGCATGTGAAAGTCGTTTTCTCTTGGTCCTCCGGTGCAATAGCAATTTGATTATACCCTGAATAACCATCAAGAAAACAATAGTAAGGCTTACCCGCTAATCTATCAAGCATTTGATCAATAAAGGGTAAAGGAAAGTGGTCTTTTCGGGTAGCTTTGTTAAGCTTCCTATAGTCCATACAAACCCTCCAACCGGTCACAGTCCTGGTTGGGATTAACTCGTTGTTTTCGTTGGTTATCACGGTCATGCCTCCTTTCTTGGGAACACATTGCACCGGGCTTACCCATTTGCTGTCGGAGATGGCGTAAATAATACCAGCATCTAACCATTTAATTATTTCTTTACGCACTACCTCCTTCATCGCAAGGTTTAACCGCCTTTGGGCATCAATAGTCGGCTTATGATCTTCCTCTAGGAGGATTTTGTGCATACAGATTGCCGGACTAATGCCCTGAATGTCTGCTATCGTCCATCCTATTGCCCTTTTATGCTGCCTCAACATGTCGATCAGCTGTCGTTCCTGTTTCTGCGGCAGCTTAGCAGAGATGATTACGGGCAGTGTGTCATCACAACCAAGATAAGCATATTTAAGCTGCCCTGGCAGGGGCTTAAGTTCTAAGACAGGTGGTTCAACAGTAGAGGGCTTTTGGATTAAATGGTTATCCGAAGTGTAATTCAAGGGTTCGGATAACTTACCTGGACGATGGTCTAACCAGTTTACCTCCTCATGACCTTCAGTATCAGATGTATCAGATTCAGAAGAGTCGCTGTCGTCGGTGCTGTCGTCGTCACTGTCATGACAGGATTGTAGGTGGCTGTCGCAGCAGTGACCAAATTTTATATCTCGGCAGCCCGACCTGATGCAGGGTTGATCAAAGGTCACCTCAATGATGGCCTTGCATTCCTCGTTCATATCGGCATGTTTCATTGCTTGGAGAACATTCAACTTAATTTCTTGATCGTTCACGCGCATGGTGAGTTCTCCTTTCTTCACATCAATCAATGATCTTCCCGTGGCTAAGAAGGGTCGCCCGAGGATGACTGGTGCGTTCTCATCTGCTTCACAATCTAAAATAAGAAAGTCAGCAGGAAAAATAAGCTTATCCACTCCTACCAAAATATCTTCAATTTTTCCCTCGGGGTGAACGTAAGAGCAGTCGGCTAGCTGTAGGGTAACTGTCGTGGGCCGCGCCTTGCCAATACCTAATTTCTGAAAAATAGATTTGGGCATTAGATTAACACTAGCTCCAAGATCACAAAGTGCCTTACCCACAAATTTGTCACCGATTACACAAGGTATGAGGAAGCTCCCCGGATCCTTCTTTTTCTGGGGTGGCTGCCGATGAAGAATACTCATGCAACCTTCTTGCATCCTTACCGTTTCAAATTCCCCAAGTTTAGATTTTTTAGACATGACATCCTTGAGAAATTTAGCATAACCGGGCATCTCCCTAACAGCATCTAACAACGGAATGTTAATATGAACCTGTTTAAAAATATCATAAATTTTTTTGAGTTGAGATTCATGCTTAGCTTGCTGTATCCGTTGAGGGAAGGGTGGTGGGGGACGATAATCAGCAATGCGTCCTTCCCACTGCATGCGAATCTGAGGACGATATACATCTTTTTTCTCCTCTGTCGCTTCTGCTATCGTGACAGGCTCATCGGCAGCAGTCTGTTTATCACCTGTCGGGGCAGCTTCCTCGGCAGGTTTATCCAAGGCAGGTTCCTTTTCTGTTTCTGCTTCTTTTTCCGGCCCTGGTAGCTTTTTCCCACTCCTAGTAGTAATCGCCTTACATTGTTCGTGTGGGGGCGGTCTAGCATTTTCAATATTGCTAGGGAAACCTCCATTCTGCCTTGGCTTAATATGTTGCGACACCTGACCCATTTGTGTCTCTAGAGATTTCAAGGTAGCCTCATGATTTGTCATTCTCATCTTAGTTTCATCCATAAAGGTTTCCGTCTTCTTGACAAACTGATTAATATTCTCCATGTACGTACCAGTCTGAGACATAAAGGTGGCCAGAGTCTGCTCCAATACACTACTCGTGGCAGGTGGTGGCTGCTGTTGCTGCTGCGGCGGCAGGTGCTGTCTGTCGCGTCAACAATCTAGGACCCCCCTGATTCTGATTATATGCTTGCGGATTTAGGGCATTGTTAGGGTTACTCCAGGAAAATTTGGGATCCTTCCTCCAATTGGGGTTGTAGTTGTTGGAATTGTAGTTCGGCTTGTAATTTCCAACATATTTTCCCTCTTCTATATTTATAGGGCACTCATCCCTACTATGATTTCCCTCACAAGTGGCACAAACTTCCTCGACAGCAAACCCTCGTAAGTCCTCTTCATTCAATAAGTGTTTCATGGCTTTAGTGAGGAATGCTACCTGTGATTTCATAGTGCTGTCGGCCTCATAATCCTTGACAGCAAGTACCCGTTTACCCCCTCTTCTAGCTGTCGGAAACTGTTCCTCATTCTTGGCTAGATTTTTTAGAACTTGCAATGCCTCGTCCGGATCTTTATCCAATAATAGTCCATTTGCTGCAGAATCAATGCGAATGCGAGTTTATAAGTTAGCAGTATTATAAAACTTAGTTACCTGATTCCAGACGGGGAATCCATGCATTGGGCAGTTCCGTAGAAGAGTAGTAAATCTGTCCCAGGCCTCGTGCATCGGCTCGTCGTCTTCCTATTGAAAAGTAGCAATTTCATTACGTAATCGCTCAGATAAATGCGAAGGATTAAAACGAGATAAAAATTCACGAGTTAGATCTGCCCAAGTCATAATAGAACCCGGTGTAAGTTTATTCCACCACGTTTTAGCTCTGTCCCTCAATGAATGGGGGAATAACCGAAGCCTCAGTATCTCCGGACTAACTCCTGGCAGTCTAAACGAACCACAGATCTCCTGGAACGTTTTGAGATGCTCCCTAGCATCTTCTGTCGCAGAACCACCGAACTGTCCGGCATTGTTGATCATACTAAACATGACAGGTTTAAGCTCAAAGTTGTCAACATCAATATCCGGCAGTGTGGTCTCCAGCTCTACATGATCGTTCAGCATGTAGTCACGACATGACCGTCGTCTATCTGCCCCAGGCGGGTCGACGACAGGTGGGTTATTATCGCCAAGGGGTGGTATGAAACCACCAGCAGGTTTGTTATGGCCCATCTTCTCTAGCTGTTCTTCGAGATATTCGTTTCTGTCTAAAAGTCGGCGAAGTTGTTTCTTGAGATTGAAGGAACGTTCAATCTCCGGATCTAATTTATACTCAGGATCTTCACCTCTTTTGGATCTGCGCATAAACAAGAAAACCTCGTGAAAAGCAAGAGTTGAAAACACAAAAGAAAAATTAAAGAAAAACTAAAAATAAAAACGAAAATAAAAATAAAAACAAAAAGTGCAATAAAAGAAAGATGTAGTAATGTTGCCAATCCCCGGCAACGACGCCAAAAAAACTTGTTGCGTGTAAAAGAGTCTATCGCAATTGTAGTGCAAGTGTACACGACAGAAGTAGTAAAGTGATACGAAGTATCAGATATCGTCTCCACAAGGATTGGGCTAATGACTTCACCTTAGTTTACTGCACGAAGTAAAAGAGATAGTTTAGAATTGTCACAAGAATAATAAGATAAAAACGTAAATAAAAGGATTGAATTATCAAGATAGAGAGAATGGGCTGGTATTGAATTGCTCGGTAGTGCAGGTATTGAATTGCTTAGGATCTCCAGTTCTGTCGTCGCTCCCGTCGCCGACAGCACCTGTCGCGACGTCTGTCCGTTGGCAGTCGCGGCAGCAGACACACCAACTCCGTACTTCAAGTTTGGCAAGAATCCCAGATCTGCCTTGCCCTATCCCTAGGCACAAGTCTGTCGATGAACACGTCTTTGATGATACCTCCCGGCGTGAATCGAAGGATGAACACCGATGTGTATGAATTCTTCCTTAGCCACTTAACCTCGCCCTATCCCTAGGCACGAGATGGTTCAACTATAAACTAGAGAACGCGCTCTTATCTCTTTCGTATACTTAACTCTCCCGATGCTAAGTAAATGGATAACCTCACAATGCTCTCCCGATGCTCTTGCAAGATATTAAAACCAAGATAAAAAAACTTGAAGTTTATTTTATTGAACTTGAAAAATCCTAAAACAAAGCAACCCTTGCAACTACTTTACAAAACAACCCGTAGCCCTAGGGGGAATTTAGAACATGTCGGTGACGGGTGGACGGCAGAGTTTTGGTTTCGGTTCTGGGGTGATCGGTTATGCTCCTAGGTTAAATTTATGCCCTTATATAAGCTTTGGGCTCAAGTTATCTAAGGTAACAAGGATTACAACTTTAATTAAAAGTAAGATTCTAATAAAGACTAAATCTCTAAAGTCTCCTACTTTCCAGCCGCATCCCTATTTTGTGGGAATTCCTTTCCTTGAGCTTTGGCTTGACATATCTTTTGATCCGGGGCTTGGAAAATTATTTGGCTTCCACACGACAGACGAGCAGATTTTTCTCTATCTATCGAGGTCCACTTGACTTTTCCTCTTCATAAGTCTGCTGTCACCTTGCTGTCACGACAGGTCCATGACAGGTTTGTCTTCTTCGGCTGCTTGTCCAGTTCAGCTTTCCTGCTTATCTGCCCTGCGCCTGCCTTCAACGTCTACTATGGCAGATACCTGCGAAAATAGCCATCTTTCAGTAGAATCCGTGCTTTTAATTCTTTTGTGATGTTTTACTAAAAACTAACCTAAATGCAATGCAAAGATGCTTTAATGCAGCAGAAATATGGGTTAAAAAGGGTGTAAATAATAGAACTTTTACACACTCAACAGTTTGATTTAAAATTTTAGTAAGAATTTAAATTTTAAAACTTATAATTCAAATAAGATGAATTATGTATCAAAATATAACAATTTATATTATAAAGTCTCGGCTCGAATTTAGTAGTACACAATGGTATAAAAGTAAATAAAAAAGTTATCAGAAAACCCATGTGAGATAGTGGCTTCCAATCCCAAACTACGCTGTATTTTTCTTAATTGTCCTGCAATGAATGGATGTATGAGAGTATGTGAATCCAGGGTTGATGAAATAAGACAACAAAACACCTGTCATTCCAATATCTTTGCTACGTACCAAAAACTTCTATTTTTCACCCTCTTAGATTTTAGAATTCTATCTGGACTAATTAGACCGGCATACGTCATACATCTAATTTTGGTAGGTAAATCTTTGAATATTTTTTTATATATACATAAGGCTTAGAACCAGGGACGAACGTAAAACTTTAAGTTACGGGGCGAGCTTATAAAAATTTAAGGGACGAAAATAAATTTTCAATAGAAAATATGTAGATAAATTCAAAAAAAAATCTACATCGTATAGGAATTTTAAAGATTTAGGGGGAGGGCGACCGCCCCCTCTAGCCCCTCTTGGTCCATCCCTGCATAAAATTCAAAATTCGTTTAAATAACACCGAGCTGCTTACCATTTGAACCAACCATTTAATTAAAAACTTTTAAGATTTTGATTCTAAATTCAATATACCATTTCGTTCTAGAAATTATTTGCATGCGTGTTTTCTAAGTTATGGGTTAATTTTTGTTTTTTTCCCTAAATTTTAAAACAATTTAGTTTCTCAGATTTATATATATGCGAAAACTTTATATCAGTTTACATTTTCATTATACATTGCGGTACGTGTTGTTATTTGATTGTAATGTTTGTTTATATTTAAAATATGTGTTATGTTGAGAATTTGCGGATGAAAACATATTCAACATAAGATTGAGATAAAATAAAAATTAATCACATTTATAAAAAGGATTATATTTTTTATATATAAATTGTGTAAAAAATTATACAACCATTTATATTTAAACTATAAAAACTAAAAATTAAATCACAAATTCTAAAACTTTAAATTCAAACTACAAACCTTAAATTATACCCCTTACAATCAAAACCCTTAAACCCTAACATTAAAAAGTTTATGTAAATTAAAATAAAAAAAAACTTATGTATCAAAGTATTTTTCTTATAAAAATATAATATGTACCGTAGTTTAACTCGTTTGATCTACCATCACAATCCAAAAATAATAAATATCACTACTAAATTTTTGAGCTTTTACACGGAGAAAATTATAAACCCTCTCAACAACGTTCCTAACAATAATGCTTATTTTTGCACGAATAAAATTGCAAAAATTATAAATCACTATTTATAAAAAAATATAAGAATCTTTTAAATATTTAAACTCAAAAATTATCTGCAAAACTTAATTTATTAATATTTATATTTAAAGAAATCCAATTCATCACTTGGCTTAAACGTTAAAAAGATGGCCAACTTGTACTATTTTTTTTTAATTTACTGCATACATTTTTTGGGCCAAATTGGGTTCTAACGTTTCATTATGTTATTCAGATTAAGATTTTTGCTAACAGACGTTAAAAAAAATTATCATCCAATCAAAACATGACACATGGCCTATTTTTTTTGAACTACTTCAATAATATGAACTTCTTTAAAATCTCAAAATTTTAATTTCTTTCAATCAAACCCTAAAATCACATCTCCCTCACTGTCCGGCATCCCCGCACGTCAGTGGTTCACCGTTCACTGCCCAAGTGTCATGTACCTCACCGTTCGACATCTCCCACCTTCTAGCCGTCGTTCGAAACTCAATCAACCTCTTTTTTGTTATTATTAGGTGTTCTTCAACGGTGCAATCGACGATTCATTCATCGATTTTGAACGACGAGATGATGAGGTTTTATGGCGTGAGGGTCCAATGAAGACAATGATGGCCGATGGTGGTTGAATCGGTGGTCGGAAGGGATGAATTTAGGGATTTAAGGATAGGGATTTTAAGAAATCAAAGATTGGGGGAGGGTTATAAAGATTTTTTGATTTTTAAAAATAAAAATTAAAGAAATTAACGAAATAGGTCACACGTCATGTTCTGGTTGGATAACAAAAAAATTAACAGATGTAACGAAAAAAATTAATTTGAGTAACAGAATAAAACGTTATAACTCAATTTAGCCTGAAAAAATATTAGCACCAAACTAGAAAAAAAGTATAAGTTAAACACTTTTCTAACGATTAAACCTCATCATTTCGTAAAAAAAAAGGGGCGGAACATGGCAAAGAGTTTTATGGGTGTCGGCCTGCCAACTTTGTTCAAATAGTAATAAGATAGAATTTTTTAGAAAAAAAATAAAATTAGTTCTACATTCCCTTCGATCTTTTAAAAATTTTATTATGAGTCCTCTCAAAATTTTTAATCTCATTATGGTCTCCTTTTGTAAATTTTTAATTCCACCCTTACTTATCTATTAATGTAAACACAATGATTTAGAGAGAAAATGGATTGTTGGATGAAGGAAGAGAGAAATGATATAGAGGAAGCAAGTTTAAATGTTAGAGAAAGAAGAATATTAAAATATGTTGGTGGGATTAGAATGTTAGGGAGGAAAAAGGGTCCCCTCCTGTGGAACAACAAGGACACTCGGGGACAATATTCTTCAACAATTTGTCCTATTTTCAAGGGTGGGATGTATTGTTGCTGAGCCTGAGACTCAATCATCCAAACTTTGGGCTCTTTCTACACACGTCAAACCAATGTTGCACTTGCAAGTTGCAATGGAGATAAGATTGGGAGTGGCACACTACAAAACACCAAACATGTCTGGGAGAATCAACTATATGCAATCCCTTACATAGAAAAACAGGAAAAAAAAACTTATTTAGATGTATATGAATCAATTGATTAGGTCGATGTTTATTTTTATATAATTTTATTATTTAAAATTATCGGAATTTGAAACATAAAAAAAGAAGCAAATATAAAACTTATTTATATTAATCCTGGGTTCCACCATGTGAACTTGGATGAAACGTGTCCATTTCCCCTATGTATCTACTTTTCAGAGTGTTAGTTCTAGAATTAATTGTGGACCTAGCCCCATTTACTACAAAGTATTTTATTTTCTTTATGTTTATAAGCCTTTTATGAATATGGTTTGGTTTGATTTTAAAAATATTTTTTGATTATGAAATTAAAAACTTAGTCATCTGATGAACAGATGAGAATGAAAAGATAACAAACTTATTAATTAATCATATTTCTTCGCTCTAAATTTACCCTAAATATATAACAGTGATATTTTTTTATAATAGTTGGTATTTTACATATTGGTCTGTTAAACTGGATTAAATACTACTAAATTCTATTAGGAGGCCACTTTTTCAACCCGCTTTATTCCATTATTCCATTCGCATTGTTAGTATTCGAATTTTGGACATATAACTGTGAATATGACAGAGAAGATAACATTTTATAAAAAAAAGAAGAAAATATAAATGGAGAAATATCGGAGGGTTGAATACTAAAAGGAAAGGAAAGGAAGGGAAATGAGATGAATGATATTTTCATTCCATGTCAAACTGACATAATAAGAAAGAAACTTCAAAGGTTAATTTACACACACATGGGTTTTATTAGTCATACTAATGTTTCTTCATTCATGCAAAACTAACTTAGCTTCAAGCACTCATTAGTTCTTCTTGTACAATATTCATATCTCCAGTGGTCTTTGATCCCTCGTACTGCTAAGAGATAAGATAGAAATATCATGTTAATGCTCTTTTGCTAGCAGTTTCTAATTTGAAAACGTAATGCAAAACATTTGCAAAAGAAACCACGATTGCGAGCACAAGTTATGATTCAACCAGTAGAGAAAGCTAGGGCATTAGAAAGCATGGCAGGTGAAGCAGCCACTCAATGAACCCATCTGTCGGGTTCTACAGAACGATGTAGTCTCATGTGAGGGCCTTGTAACTTCAAGGGCCTGGTTGGATAACATTGAACTTCTCATTTCTTGGGCTCTCTTCTGAGCTGATCTCAGCTTATTCATTATCTTGTCTATTGATGAGGATCTCTTCTTTTCCAGCTTCATCTGAAACACATTGTTGTGTTAGAAATGAGGATGCACATGATAAGTTCCTTGCTTTTTCACCACAGATAATTAAATTGACAATCAAAGCCATCAGTTCTTTTTGCAGTTTTATCTTACAAAAAGTATGTTCCATTTAACATAAATACAGCCAAAAACTGTTGTCCAGAGAAAGAGCATCAGTATATTCCTTTTCAATTACTCCAGTTGAAAAGCAGAAGTATTCTAGAAGAAAGCAACCTCTAGTTTCCTTATGGCTGCCTCAGCTTTTGCCTTCTGCAGATTCTCCCATGCAGTGATTTTGGCTTCTTCTCTTTTGATTCTGCAGAAGTGAAAGTAAGAAGTCAAAAATATAAATGTCGATCAAATATGTTCATTAAACATCAATTTCCTCTAATATTGATCAGTTTTTGGAACCTAAAAATAAACTTGAACATTCAGGTAATAAACCTTTCATCTAACTGCGCTTTTCACTTGATTAAAGTAATAAGTTGGATGCAGTTTCTTAGGTAGATCTATGAGATGACAAAAGGCATACCACACACAATTTAGCATCTGAAAACTGACATGAGGCTCATACTTTTTGTTAAATCAAGCATTATATTACAATCTTTTAAAGCTGGTCTTCAAGGAAGAATGTGACTGGGGTTTAAACAGAGAACAAAAATGCATGTAAGATTATAGATTACAGAACTGACAGAGATTGTAGCAAGGTAGACATACTTGGAAATGCACTTTGCCGTCCCTGTCACATCCCAAGTTGGTGTTCGAGTGTCAGCAGCTCTTTTGCTCCAGTCATCCACAATTTCTGAGCTCTTCCCGGTGTTTCCAGCCACGGGCTTCTTTGACCACCTAGTCAAGGTCACTCTTTCATCTATCTGCACATCTCTCACTTCTGATTTAGAGGAATGGATGCCTTGCAGTTCCGTGATAGGTAAGGCAGAAGGGGTGGAGAGAGAGAAAGAAGTTGATCCTTTGGGTGATGAGCGAGTGCTACCCTGTGGGCTCATTTGGGTTGCCATGTCTCTTCTTGAAACCGTCGGGGAAGTATCAGTGGTTGCATCCTTTACGGCGTAAAGATTTTCATCTGCATTTTTTATGAAAAACCAATTGGAAAGGTGATACACATGAAAGAACAATAGGCTTAGAAATTACCATAATAAGGGAGCATGATGTTTATATCAAGCAAATGAACTACTTTGATTTTCATGGAAACTTTAGTAGACCATAAACGATCATATAATTTGGATGCCAAGACAAAAAACATGGAGGGGAAAAAAGAAACTTTCATAATCGATCCCACAAATTTCTAAAGGCACTCAAAGTGGAGATGATTAATTTTGTATGATACAATAGGAATCAACATGTACCTCGAGAAGGCAACGATGGTGGACTCACTACCTCATAGCATCCATGCACACTAACAGAACGGGCCATGCAAGGCTCTGCTCGAACAGCAAACCCTCCATAGTGGCTACGAGAATGAATTGTCAAACCATTCGTTGAAATTACACCAGCTGAAAAAGGAGAACCAACCAAGAAATTCCCTGTATTGCTTCCATCAAAAATGTACATCGAAGGGGAGCACAAAGAATTGTAAGCAGCAGTCCCCGGAGGACCAAGTGGACCGCTCTTTGATTTTGGTCTTCTTTGGTGAGGCACTATGGATTGTCTCGCACCATTATCCCCGGAACCAGGACTTAAAATCCATCTCTCAGCATCTTCCCACTTTGAAGGCAAAGTCTTTCCATTGTTACAACACAACACCCCAGAAGCACTTCCTTGCCTTTTTATACCATTGTTATGCAATGACACACGTTCAGAATTCCAACCCTTTTGCATCCCAACACTCAAGTGATGATGATAATTGAGAGTCGCGGGACTAGGAAAGGCACACGATTTCCGTGTTGCAACCGAGCTTTTCTTCATAGTCCCCAACCGTGGGGGAGAAGCTGATACATTATTTAGATCTAGTGAAGCGGGTCCTAGCCTCTCAGGAAACTTCAACAAAGCTTCAGATCTAGTCCTTCTATCCTCACAATCTATATAAAAGCAATTTGACAAAAATATGAAGCTAAGAACATTTGTGCTGAAAGAACAATTTCAAAAGAGAAACTAAAAGGGTACCTTTAAGAGCAAGAGAGAATGAGTTTCTTGCTGAATCTATGAGTTGGTTCTCGCCCTTTTCGTGAGCTGCATCGCTTTCTTCCTTTTGAACTGCGTATTATTGTAAAAGGGAAAAGGGAAGAAGCAAGTGAGTCAGTGAAATTGAAATCTATGTTATGATCAGTCGTTGATTTGCTTTCAATTTCAACTTTTTGAAAGAAAAAAATAATAAAGAAGCAAATATTGCGTGCACCTTTCACTTTGTCTCTTTTTCTGGAGAGACGATTGTGATTGTGATTGTGGACTGTGATAGCTTTGTTTGTATCTGGATCTGCTCCACTACAACTCTCATTTTGATCTCTTTCATGTCCTGCCAAATGCTGCAAACAGAAAACATATTTCAAACACTATTTCTCTTTTTCTTCTTTTTCCCCCAAAAAGAATGAAGAAAAAAGAAATCACTTAAATCAGATAAAGAAGAAAAATTGATCAACCATGATGGAACATGATATGCATAATTCACGGTTCGTTACAGCTTACTCTACTTATATGCATTGAACTGAGAAATTGAAATAAACAAGAAAAAGGAAGTTACTAAAGAGAGTTGGGAGGCGAGAGAATGGTGGTGGTGAGCATCGGAAGCGAAAGAGCAGCGCTCGACACTGGCGGAAGCCGAAGAGAAGAGGCTGAAATTGGTATCGGGGATGAATGTAAGAGAGTCAGGGCTGGCAATGGCATCTCGACCTATATAACTTGATCTACCTGAGCTTTGTTCTTGAAACCCTACCTCCGCCATTGCTCTTTAAAGCTTCACTTCTTCTTCTACATATTCAGACGTCGCCCATTATTCTTCATTTATTGGTACCTGTTGTTGGGCATTACTCCATTTATTTATTTACTTATGTTCTGACGTGCGCGTGCGTGTGCGTGTTGTCGTTATATATATGGCGGGTTTTGGACTTGGGAGTTAACGACGAAGGCCTTTTTGAGTTTTTCAGGACTGAAATACCCTTGGATTTGGGATTGCTTAGGTTTAGCCGAGAGGGTATTATCGACTTTGAACCTTTTATGGATAAAAGAAAACAAAAAAATGGTTGGGCGAAATTACTATTGTTTTGGTGTGAAGACAAATTAGTGGGAGGAAAACGGTACCGTTAGAGGAGAAACTGGAGTTTCCAATCTAGAATTAGAAGATGCATTAAAGAATATAAAACTGAGTGATCCAATCTAGAATTAGACGCGCCAAACATGACTTGAGACTCAAATCGAGACTTGAACATGATAACTTAAAATTTAATCCGAAATTTAAAATAAATGGAGTCGAATTGAAATAAACTCGGATTTTAGTTGAACTGAAATGGACCTAAACCGGTTTTTGACTGACCGAATAGACTCAAACTGAATGGATCTGAACCAAAAGCAACCCGAACCGAAGACAACCCGAATAAAGAAAAGATATGAATAGAAATAAAGAAAGATGAAATATGAACAACCGTACAACCCACCAAAAAGTTAAGTATATTGACTTTATAAAGCCATATATAGGGTATAAAAAACTAACCGACCTAAAAACTCGATTAAAACCGGCCGATCTCCCATTAACTCGAAATTGACCCGAACCGAAATCAAATGAACTGAAAATAACTGAACCGATATTAACCGACCCGAAATAACCCGAACCACAAGAGACACGAAGTAAAACTAAACCGAACTGAAACCGAATGATATCATAACCGAAATGACCCGAATCGAATGACCCGTTTGCCGCCTCTAGTCACTTGTTATTAAAGAATACGATGTTTTTATTCGGATATCGAAATAATATGGGTAAAATACATTTCTGGTTACTCAACTATCTGTTTAATTACATATTGATCATTTTTGTTTAAAAATTACAATTCAGTCACTCGATTAAAATTTTGATACAAACATATCACTATATCGTTAAATTTAAAACATTGACTTGATATAATAACAATTTTAGTTCTCAAACTTATACAGTCTATCAGTTTGGTCCTAACTCAAAGTAATTCAATCAATTTAGCCTTCAATTTTTTTTAAATCTCAATAATATACACTCCGACTATTTGTCGCTCCATACTATTGTCCATCGACTTGATAATCGACAAATGAGATAGCTCGTCAGACACAATCATTTTATCATTGGACATCTGATAAATTAATAGAATAAACTCATTATAACTATAACGCCGCTTGTTAATAAACATGGTCGCTTCATTAATGAAAATTTTAAATATAAAAAATTAAACTAATTGAATTATTTTGAATTAGAATCAAATTAATATAACATATAAATTTTAGAGACTAAAACTTTTTATCATATGTAACATTATAAATTCGTTTCAATTTATTAAATGATTTGAGATATATTTTATCCAAGAAATTAGAAAATTTAACGTGGACAGCAAAGAGTCGAAGGAGTTATGGGCAGTGGTGGAATCAAACCATTTTGGGGCCACCCTAACCCTTCCCAACAAAAGTGGGGCATCACATGGATTTCTTGCCCGTACACATACAATCTCACTTCTCAACCCACTTTCTTTATTTATTTATTATAGTTTTTAGGTTTGTCTAAGCAAGCTTCGTTGTTAACTTAACTCGTCTTCTTCATTAGATCCTAGATCTTCCCTTTTTCTGAAAAAAAGAAGAATATTTTTTTTGTGTATGTAAAGTATTACTCATTTTTATTTAAGATAAATTACATATGAGATTACACTATGAGTAAGTTCAATTAGGTTATTGTATTTTAAAAAGTTATTATTAAATTACGTTATTTACTGATTATAACAATCATGTCACTTTACTGTTAAGTGTGTAATAGATGTTAATATTTTAGTTACACTTAAGTGATCAAATATAAATGTACTCATAATTGACTGACCAAAATGTAACTAAAAAGTTATTTATTATTATTATTAGACATTTGATGACAAAAGTGACATGATTGTTACAAGACTCGGTTTTGAGATTTTGATGGTCTAAGCGAACTTAAAAATTAGCTCCCTAAAAATAAGTATTAGGAAAAATAAATTTTAAGAGTATATTCCTAATAACAAGTATTAGAGAGAAAATTTTGGCCCTAATAACAAAATTTTGAAAAAAATTGGACCATTAATGACATGTATTGAGAAAAAAATTAGACTATAGTAACAAATATTGGAAAATTAAATTTCAATAGTAGCCCTCTAATAACTAATATTAGAAAAAAATTGAGTCTCTGATAACAAATATTAGACTTAATTTAGACCTTTTATAACAAATATCAGAAAAATTAGTATGCCCACAATTTCAATTTTATAGTTTTTAGGTTTTACTTACACAATACACAGTGTGGTTGGCATCTAAACAGCATGGAGCCAATCCCGTCAAACTGATTAATTTCCATGGTAAAAATATTGGAACAAAAATCATTTGGTCATTTCTAGTGTTATATATATATATATATATTAAACTCTAAAAATTAAATAATACACCCTAAACCCTAAATTTTAGTTTTAAATCTTAACTCTAAACCTATTTTTCAACTTCGAGGCATACATAAAAACATTAAAAAACATGAGATTTTTGCTCATAAAATAACAATACTTATTTAGTACATTAATTATAACATTATAAATCTATAATTTTTATTTTATACTTTAATTTCTGCTTATTTTCTCAACTGAGTTGATATTACTGAATCAATTGACACCAAAATATAAAAAGTTATATCAATAAATAATTTTTTTGGATAAATTGTTTGTTTTATTTATCCGGACGTAACAAGATGCTACAAAAAATACATTATCTGTACACAAAGAATGCAAAACTATTGGAACCCCCAAGCTAAACATAATTGAGCGTTCACTCTATTAGTTTTATCTATACAATGACCAAAAAATTATATCGAATAATGCCTTGTATGTTCTCCACAAGATTATCAATAGATGAACTCTTCCCCCGAAAGTGTCTATGATTACGTTTTTGCCGAACACTGTAAATAAAAGTAGTCCAAGAGAGTTTTAGGAGTTGCACTATAAAAGTTTTCACTTTCAATTTGGTGACAGCTCATCGCAACTCTTCCTCTCAAGATAGAATTTTTCTCACTAGGATACAAAGCAACAACAATTTCTTTCATACGACACTAGAGTAGTTGCATTCGAAAAATAAATGGCCTCTTGTCTCAAGAGTGCTCCCACAAAGATTGCACATACAATCTGTAGATATCCCTATCATATTGAGTCTGTCTTTCGTTGAAATTCAATTAAGAATAGTCACCCATGAGATAATAGAGTGTTTAGGCATGTGTTGAGGGAACTATAGGAGTTTCTCCCAGCTCACTTTATCTTTTTTTGTCTCGAACAACAATACATATCTATTTAGAGGTGATCTCGGTACTACTGTTTGCTTCATTGAATATTAGTGTAACCCCCTCGTCCCGGTCTAGCCGGATGACCGGTCCGAGTGGGTCACACGGGGAAAACCGAAGCGAAACCCGTTAAGGTTCCCCCTCGGTTAGCAACCCTATTTTTTCATTTTAATCTTGTCACGTTCGAGTATTAAATTCCAAGTGATCAAACAGCGGAACATACCACACGAGACAACATTCAAACCCTCAAACCACATTCAAACATCCCAATTTTAATCTTGACTAAAGGCATCTTAGTGCCTATGTGTTTTTCTCTTCAAACAGGCCAACAAGGGTCAAACAGTGCAGTTTTGGGTCAAGGTTTCGAAACCTTTGGGGAAGGTTTCGAAACTTTGGCTGGCAGTGACCTCTGGAACTCAATTTTCACCAAAAGTTTCGAAACCTTAGGTAAGGTTTCGAAACCTTTGACCATAGTTTCGAAACCTTCCCCAAAGGTTTCGAAACTTTGGTTGGCAGAATGTCCAGAAATCCCAAGATTTGCAAAGGTTTCGAAACTTTACCCATAGTTTCGAAACCTAGGTGCAGGGGAGCACTTACTACTTAACTCTAATGACTTCCTAACTATGAAGAACACTAAGATCATGCATAGACACAAATAAAAGCTTAAAAAGGACCAAAGGCATGAATTAACACTCATAAGACTTGCACATACTATCATTTAAACAACCATACATGAACCACAGATAGCAATCAAGCAATTAACAAGGCATCCATACATAGCATTCATACAAAGAGCAATTCATGCATATATGGACATACAAGCATTTAAGATTTCATGCCTTAGCAACCAAAACACGTAGACATTCATGGCATGTAACATAAGCAATATTTACAATCAGACAAGGCATCCACTAACCAAGCCAACAACGATATACATCAAAGCTCAAATCAATAACACATATCCCATTGCTTAACTATTACAATCTATTACTTAAAACTCATACATTGAGCTCACCAAAAGTAACACTTGGAGACCTTTCCTTGCCCTTGCCACCCACAAGCTATTTATCTGCATTGTCGAACAAAAGAGAGCGTAAGCATAAAAGCTTAGTGAGGGTAAGCTCATAAAACAAACCTTCGACAATGCAGGGTCCAAGCACGAGCAACTATCATGATATTATACATGATTTTACCTTCGATTCACATGAGCCATAAGTATAGGTGATGCATGAACATACTACCAAATTCATGCCATACTCAACAACTTAATAGTTCAACATACAATGATACATAACTCAAAGTATTAACCACATCATATATCGTTTCACATTGAAATTCACATTTCATATTACATTGATACACATATCAATTCATATTATCATGTATGCATAATTTCATATTGGCATAAACATACTTTCTCTTATTGGCACCTAGCTATGACTCGAATACGCGGATAACTCGTTGGAACGCATTTCCAACAACAACATTACCTCGGTGGGATTCCACTCATCACCGGTCCTTGCATGTGCGGGATTCCACTCATCGCCACATGCCCTACGGATGGGATTCCACTCATCATCACGTAGAAATATGTAAAAGCTTCCGGTGGAATATTACATCACTGTACTCCTCCTTGGAACCCCCAAGCTAAACATAATTGAGCGTTCACTCTATTAGTTTTATCTATACAATGACCAAAAAATTATATCGAATAATGCCTTGTATGTTCTCCACAAGATTATCAATAGATGAACTCTTCCCCCGAAAGTGTCTATGATTACGTTTTTGCCGAACACTGTAAATAAAAGTAGTCCAAGAGAGTTTTAGGAGTTGCACTATAAAAGTTTTCACTTTCAATTTGGTGACAGCTCATCGCAACTCTTCCTCTCAAGATAGAATTTTTCTCACTAGGATACAAAGCAACAACAATTTCTTTCATACGACACTAGAGTAGTTGCATTCGAAAAATAAATGGCCTCTTGTCTCAAGAGTGCTCCCACAAAGATTGCACATACAATCTGTAGATATCCCTATCATATTGAGTCTGTCTTTCGTTGAAAGTCAATTAAGAATAGTCACCCATGAGATAATAGAGTGTTTAGGCATGTGTTGAGGGAACTATAGGAGTTTCTCCCAGCTCACTTTATCTTTTTTTGTCTCGAACAACAATACATATCTATTTAGAGGTGATCTCGGTACTACTGTTTGCTTCATTGAATATTAGTGTAACCCCCTCGTCCCGGTCTAGCCGGATGACCGGTCCGAGTGGGTCACACGGGGAAAACCGAAGCGAAACCCGTTAAGGTTCCCCCTCGGTTAGCAACCCTATTTTTTCATTTTAATCTTGTCACGTTCGAGTATTAAATTCCAAGTGATCAAACAGCGGAACATACCACACGAGACAACATTCAAACCCTCAAACCACATTCAAACATCCCAATTTTAATCTTGACTAAAGGCATCTTAGTGCCTATGTGTTTTTCTCTTCAAACAGGCCAACAAGGGTCAAACAGTGCAGTTTTGGGTCAAGGTTTCGAAACCTTTGGGGAAGGTTTCGAAACTTTGGCTGGCAGTGACCTCTGGAACTCAATTTTCACCAAAAGTTTCGAAACCTTAGGTAAGGTTTCGAAACCTTAGGTAAGGTTTCGAAACCTTTGACCATAGTTTCGAAACCTTCCCCAAAGGTTTCGAAACTTTGGTTGGCAGAATGTCCAGAAATCCCAAGATTTGCAAAGGTTTCGAAACTTTACCCATAGTTTCGAAACCTAGGTGCAGGGGAGCACTTACTACTTAACTCTAATGACTTCCTAACTATGAAGAACACTAAGATCATGCATAGACACAAATAAAAGCTTAAAAAGGACCAAAGGCATGAATTAACACTCATAAGACTTGCACATACTATCATTTAAACAACCATACATGAACCACAGATAGCAATCAAGCAATTAACAAGGCATCCATACATAGCATTCATACAAAGAGCAATTCATGCATATATGGACATACAAGCATTTAAGATTTCATGCCTTAGCAACCAAAACACGTAGACATTCATGGCATGTAACATAAGCAATATTTACAATCAGACAAGGCATCCACTAACCAAGCCAACAACGATATACATCAAAGCTCAAATCAATAACACATATCCCATTGCTTAACTATTACAATCTATTACTTAAAACTCATACATTGAGCTCACCAAAAGTAACACTTGGAGACCTTTCCTTGCCCTTGCCACCCACAAGCTATTTATCTGCATTGTCGAACAAAAGAGAGCGTAAGCATAAAAGCTTAGTGAGGGTAAGCTCATAAAACAAACCTTCGACAATGCAGGGTCCAAGCACGAGCAACTATCATGATATTATACATGATTTTACCTTCGATTCACATGAGCCATAAGTATAGGTGATGCATGAACATACTACCAAATTCATGCCATACTCAACAACTTAATAGTTCAACATACAATGATACATAACTCAAAGTATTAACCACATCATATATCGTTTCACATTGAAATTCACATTTCATATTACATTGATACACATATCAATTCATATTATCATGTATGCATAATTTCATATTGGCATAAACATACTTTCTCTTATTGGCACCTAGCTATGACTCGAATACGCGGATAACTCGTTGGAACGCATTTCCAACAACAACATTACCTCGGTGGGATTCCACTCATCACCGGTCCTTGCATGTGCGGGATTCCACTCATCGCCACATGCCCTACGGATGGGATTCCACTCATCATCACGTAGAAATATGTAAAAGCTTCCGGTGGAATATTACATCACTGTACTCCTCCTTGGAACCCCCAAGCTAAACATAATTGAGCGTTCACTCTATTAGTTTTATCTATACAATGACCAAAAAATTATATCGAATAATGCCTTGTATGTTCTCCACAAGATTATCAATAGATGAACTCTTCCCCCGAAAGTGTCTATGATTACGTTTTTGCCGAACACTGTAAATAAAAGTAGTCCAAGAGAGTTTTAGGAGTTGCACTATAAAAGTTTTCACTTTCAATTTGGTGACAGCTCATCGCAACTCTTCCTCTCAAGATAGAATTTTTCTCACTAGGATACAAAGCAACAACAATTTCTTTCATACGACACTAGAGTAGTTGCATTCGAAAAATAAATGGCCTCTTGTCTCAAGAGTGCTCCCACAATGATTGCACATACAATCTGTAGATATCCCTATCATATTGAGTCTGTCTTTCGTTGAAAGTCAATTAAGAATAGTCACCCATGAGATAATAGAGTGTTTAGGCATGTGTTGAGGGAACTATAGGAGTTTCTCCCAGCTCACTTTATCTTTTTTTTGTCTCGAACAACAATACATATCTATTTAGAGGTGATCTCGGTACTACTGTTTGCTTCATTGAATATTAGTGTAACCCCCTCGTCCCGGTCTAGCCGAATGACCGGTCCGAGTGGGTCACACGGGGAAAACCGAAGCGAAACCCGTTAAGGTTCCCCCTCGGTTAGCAATCCTATTTTTTTCATTTTAATCTTGTCACGTTCGAGTATTAAATTCCAAGTGATCAAACAGTGGAACATACCACACGAGACAACATTCAAACCCTCAAACCACATTCAAACATCCCAATTTTAATCTTGACTAAAGGCATCTTAGTGCCTATGTGTTTTTCTCTTCAAACAGGCCAACAAGGGTCAAACAGTGCAGTTTTGGGTCAAGGTTTCGAAACCTTTGGGGAAGGTTTCGAAACTTTGGCTGGCAGTGACCTCTGGAACTCAATTTTCACCAAAAGTTTCGAAACCTTAGGTAAGGTTTCGAAACCTTTGACCATAGTTTCGAAACCTTCCCCAAAGGTTTCGAAACTTTGGTTGGCAGAATGTCCAGAAATCCCAAGATTTGCAAAGGTTTCGAAACTTTACCCATAGTTTCGAAAACTAGGTGCAGGGGAGCACTTACTACTTAACTCTAATGACTTCCTAACTATGAAGAACACTAAGATCATGCATAGACACAAATAAAAGCTTAAAAAGGACCAAAGGCATGAATTAACACTCATAAGACTTGCACATACTATCATTTAAACAACCATACATGAACCATAGATAGCAACCAAGCAATTAACAAGGCATCCATACATAGCATTCATACAAAGAGCAATTCATGCATATATGGACATACAAGCATTTAAGATTTCATGCCTTAGCAACCAAAACACGTAGACATTCATGGCATGTAACATAAGCAATATTTACAATCAGACAAGGCATCCACTAACCAAGCCAACAACGATATACATCAAAGCTCAAATCAATAACACCTATCTCATTGCTTAACTATTACAATCTATTACTTAAAACTCATACATTGAGCTCACCAAAAGCAACACTTGGAGACCTTTCCTTGCCCTTGCCACCCACAAGCTATTTATCTGCATTGTCGAACAAAAGAGAGCGTAAGCATAAAAGCTTAGTGAGGGTAAGCTCATAAAACAAACCTTCGACAATGCAGGGTCCAAGCACGAGCAACTATCATGATATTATACATGATTTTACCTTCGATTCACATGAGCCATAAGTATAGGTGATGCATGAACATACTACCAAATTCATGCCATGCTCAACAACTTAATAGTTAAACATACAATGATACATAACTCAAAGTATTAACCACATCATATATCGTTTCACATTGAAATTCACATTTCATATTACATTGATACACATATCAATTCATATTATCATGTATGCATAATTTCATATTGGCATAAACATACTTTCTCTTATTGGCACCTAGCTATGACTCGAATACGCGGATAACTCGTTGGAACGCATTTCCAACAACAACATTACCTCGGTGGGATTCCACTCATCACCGGTCCTTGCATGTGTGGGATTCCACTCATCGCCACATGCCCTACGGATGGGATTCCACTCATCATCACGTAGAAATATGTAAAAGCTTCCGGTGGAATATTACATCACTGTACTCCTCCTTGGTGCCTTAACGCCACCAAGGCCACGTACGTTTTGACTCAATTTGTGTGCACACTCATCCTAATGATCGATCATTGTACCCAAGCATACTAGTGCCAACATTAAACGCAATCCATTTTTCATAGCTACATGCATATGACAAAACATCAAATATCATGTCTCACATACATGTATTTCACAACCCAATACCATGCCTAGCATGTACTCACCATGATCATCATCATGCATAATTCACAATCCAATCCACATGCATAGCAATGCATCAAACCATGCCTCAACAACATGTATAACACAATATACATAACTACCGTAAACACATATAATTAAGAGGCATAACAAACAATTAGAAGTTCAACCAAAGTTCCCTAAACTTAAGCTTGAGATTAGGCTACCACCCTAACCTCAACTCTAGGTGGGTTTACCAAGCCCAACCTAGGTCCACATGCTTGAACCAATGTTTAAAACCATTTATAAACAATAACCACTCACCTCTACTCCAAGCTCAACTACCAAGCAAGCATCACCTTCAAGTTTCCGGATTTCTTCCCGAAGCTCCTCCAACGCAAACTCTCGCTTCTAAACAACCTCAATACAATTCAAATAATCCTCAAATCAGCCCAACATCAAAATATCAACCCGGAATACAAATTCAAATATCAAACCCAACATTTCAAGTCATGACCAAACCCCATACTTAGCAATTTCAGACAGCCCTAATACCTCTTCCAAAAACCTTGTTTCCAACATCCATTGCACCCACAAATGATCTCAAATCAATCCCTAACCATAGTACTACCATTGGGCTATCAAACCCCACCTTAAACAACCCCCAAAACTCACCCAAAACCCTCCAAAACACCATTTTCGTACTAATATTTTACCCAGCAGAAAATCATGTTTTTAAACACCCAAATGACATCTAAATGGTCCCAAATCATCCCCTTAGCATACATATACCATCAGCCCTCTAATTACACCCTAAAACCCACCAAAAATCAACTTTTTGACACCTCAAAAATGGGTTTAAGGACCCATTTCGGAAATTCATCAAAATCCAACCAAATCAACATATAATGTGTATTTTGACATGATTAAACAAAACCCCAATACAATTTATCAAAACAAATTGAAAAACCCCATTAAAAACCCAAATTTCCATATGAACCCTAATTCCCAAAACTCAATATTTTTGAAATCTAATACTATAGATAAATAGAGGATAGAGAGGAGGTTAAGAAAATATATTTACCTCTTAATTTGGTGTTGAAATCGAATGGCAATAATGGAATAGTAGCTAAGGTTTTAGGAGAGTTTGAAAACATGGAAGAGGGGTTTGACATGGGAAATGGGTGTTGGGAGGAAGATGACAACTTTTTGCTAAAAGTTGTCTTGCTTTATTTAAAAATTTGGGCAAATTACAACATTGGTCCCTCCCTCCTTATTAAAGCTCAATTTGGTCATTATTTATAGTTGATTTATTTTAATTAGATTTTATTTGACTCGAACTATAACCCGGCTAACTCCTAGCCCCAAAACACGGGTGTTACAATTAGTTACATCTGATCTAAGTTTTAGAAGCTTTCGTAAAGTCCAACTAAAATGGAATTTACTTTCGGCTTGCCAAATATTTGTTGCTCTTTAATCCTCCACAAGTCATTAAAAAAATTCAAGTGAGAAAGAAAGTGAAAGTGAAGAGGCGTTCTATCTCTTCAAGAAATTCACCGATTTATGAAGAATGAAATGAAAAAATCTTCAAAACATGAATTGAAGAAAAAGATGAAAGATTCTCTAAAGAACTTTGGATGCAAGAAGGAATACCATACCAAATATGATTGCCCTCGCTTTAACAAAAAGGAATCATCTTTGAAGAAAGCATATGTGATAATATGGGGTGATGAAGAAGACTCCATCGATAATGAGGTAGCTCACTTATATCTTATGACCCTTCAAGAGGGTGAAGTAACTTCTAACTCATCTATTTTTAATTTTTATACATTTGACGAGTTGCAAGAAGCCTGTCATAAATTATTTTTAAGTTTAAGGTTTTATTTTTGAAAAATAAAAAACTTAATTTTAAAATTGAAAAATGAAAATAATTTATTTTTGAAAACCAATATGGAGTTTGAAGCAAAAATTAAAGATTTTGAACTTAAAGTCTTAAATTTACAAAATTTACTTCAATTTTTTTAATAAAAAAATCATCAAAAAAAAGTTGATGATCTTAAGAAGGAAAAAGCTTTGATTTCCAAAGAATTTGAAAAGAAAAACAATTTTAAAAAATTAAACTTGTATCAAAGACAATATAGTGTCCTTAAATTTTTTAACGGTAAATATTTTAGAAGTATTTGGGTCCCAAAAAGACTAATTACTTCAAATTAAAAAAATAATGAAATTATAAAATAAATTCCTAAAAGACCTAAAATTTGTGCAACTAATGGCATTAGATCCAAAACAATTTGGATACTTAAAATTTTATAGGTGTGATGGAGCAGTGATCAATAAAGTGATGAACCAAAGAAGCTCTATGCACACAAGAAAAAACACTTGAAGAAGGAGGCTTAACATCCTACCTTTGATTCAAGTGGTAAAATTAGTTAATTTTTTTATTTCTTTTGAAATCAACTAGTTAATCATGCATTGTTAGACTAACATCTTGTTTGATTCTTGAGTAAGGGGAGCCAAATTTTTTAATTGCAATTTTTTTTGAAACTTTCATTGTTATTCAACTTCGAGTTATAATTTTTTTGATATAAAAAAGGGGAGAATGGTTTGGAAACTTGAATTTTCAAATGAATAAGGTGGGTTTTAACTTTTTTGAATATATGTTCTCTTATTCAAAATTTATTTCACTAAGGGAGAGAATCACAAAAACAATTTTTTAAGTTGGTTTTATTATATAAAAAATGAGAGATTGTTAGGATTTTTTATTTGATATAATAAATTGAAAAATATTTTTGGACTTTTTTAAAAATATTACAAAATTCAATTAAAGTCCAAACAACTTAAAAATATGTTTGAAATAGTTTCATACGTTTTTAACATGATTTAAAAAGCTTTTAAATGGCCAAAATGTCGATTTTTAAGGCCCGTACCGGTACACCTTTAGTTTGTACCGATACGCTTATGCAAACCTCTTCAAAAAACTAAAACCCGTACCGATACAACATATGTCGTACATGTACATGCATGGTGGTTTCGAAACGCCCCTTGGTGGTTTCAAAACCTCTGAATTTTTAGTCTCCAATAAATATTTCCCAAAACAGGGCTATACCGATACATGTATCCGTGTACCGGTGCCGACAACACCAGATTAAAAATTCTATATAAAAATCATTTTTAACGGATCTAATTCATCCCAACGGTCACCAGTGGCTAGAATGTCATTTGAAAACTAAAAAAAAACCTTCAAGCACCAGAATCAACTAATGATCAACAAGCCAACATTTCATTGATAATAGATGTAGAATTTGGCTGAGAAGTTTAAACCACTCTAAATTATTGTGTTCATTTCTTTTCATTGCATCCATCACCATCACTTAAAATTTGACTTTTCCACCAACTTAACAAGCAAATCGGTTGAAAAATTTGAGCTCAACATTTTCTTTTGTCCCTCTATCTAATTCTACTCTTTTTTCTTCACGGACATTGCACTCATAATATTCAAATAACACTAAATAATATGATATTCAAATAATTTAAATTAATCTAAAATATTATTCATATTCAAATAATATTAATATTTAAGGGTTTTATTTTGATGCACAAGCTGTGTAAATTTTTTTTACACATTCCTTTTATAAAATTTAAAATCTAAATCACAAACCCTAGCAACCTAAAACCTAAGCCCTAAATCCTAAACTTTAAATTCTAAATTCTACCCATAAACCTTAAATTATATACCCTACATACTAAACCCCTAAACCCTAACATAAAACCCTAAACCCTAACCCTAAAATTAAAGGGCTTGTGTAAACTTTAGTTTACACAAGCTTGTGCATCAAAGTATTTTCCAATATTTAATGTTAAATATCAAATATATTAAATTAGTGTATTAAATACTAGATGTAGGATTATATCACACGTGTAAAAATTTTAAATTTTACATTTTATTTGCCACCGACAGGCGACAGGCAACAGGTTAGGTTTTGTTTCATTAACCCAATAAAGGACGCAACCCCACCCACCACCCCCTTTGGACAAATCACAATTTTAATAACATAAATGACACTTTATAAGAACAACTACTACCCCCACATTTTACTCAACGTTTAATGCATCAGTGTTACAACAAGCACAAGCTCTTGATATCAAAAAAAGCAGTTTGAAAAGCTATAATGCAAACACAACACCTTCTGCCTTGCATCAACCCACTTACCTTAATGCTAGCATTGTATTGCAGTATCGTGTCCGGTTGTCGGCACAACACAATGTGCCCCTGAAAAGAGAAAAGAAAGGCCAGTTGTGACGACTACCATAAAGAAGAGAAGATTCCTCGACAATGTTGGAATAGTTGGTTTCCGAATAGTTGTACTTGTTGTCCAAGGCAAAAGTTTTGTACATCTTCCTAGATCAATTTACCGGTCGACATTAATATACCACTGTGTAAGTCGCAATTGGATAACTCTGTGATCATATTATCAGTGAAGGCAAGGTGAACCCACAAAGCATCATTTATAATCATCAGGTGGCTTGAGAATAAGATTCATAAAACGCTGACCCTATTCTCCTCCCATCTCGTCAAACGAATGAGGGCGATTATTGTCCTCTGACAGCAGTATCCGTGAAGTAAGCAGTTATCCCCTTCGACTTGCCATTCAAAAAGTTTTTCTCAACCTAAAGATCATAGACATTTGCCTTAAGCAACAAGAATATAAAAGATTGAAATGCCGAAAGTAAAGCTAGTTCAAAAAATAGCTAGCGAGTACACGTCTATAACAATTAATAGGATATACAGCTTTCACAAAACTATAATTGAAAAGGATAACCGGGTACGATAGGTAGAAGAAATCCTCAATGACAAACAAACTAGCATATGACGCACGAAAAGAGCACCAACTATAAAATCAGTAAGTATTATTATTATTATATTTTTGAGGGGCTGTAAGGGACGATAGGTAGAAGAAATCCTCAATGACAAACAAACTAGCATATGACGCACGAAAAGAGCACCAACTATAAAATCAGTAAGTATTATTATTATTATATTTTTGAGGGGCTGTAAGGGATTAAACTTTCCACTAGAACAAAAAGTGCAGCACTCTACTAGCATTCCACACTGTTGTCATTTACTATCTAGTACCCTAAATTTTACGGGCCCCTATTTATTCTAACACATAGAGAATCAGCTATTTACACGAACAATATGGTATCTTTAATTGGAAAAACGATTCCTACTAAGTGCGTGTGTACATACATAAATCTCAATAAAGTTCACTAATGAATAAAATTTAAGATTACCTCTAATGACCAAGGAGGCTGTGCAGACAGAGCCATTTCCGCCAATTGGTTGAGATCTACATTCCTAGGGAGAAACATGACAATTCTGCACCCAATTTTCTTTGCAACATTAAACAGGAAATATCTGCAGAAGTGTAATGAAAATGGAATCAAGACAACTATTAAGAAGCACCAAAAACAAAATTCAAATATTAACACTTTGGTAGCAGAAGAAAGGAAGTACCCATCATGTGGCCTCAGCATTGTCTTCAGGTCATATACCTCCACTTTAGCATAATCAGGACCCCCCCAAGGAGGTGATAAGAAGACAGTGTCTGCCTACAGCACCAGATACATGGATGTCAAAAATTATAAGGAAAACAAACAAATACATGGGAAATAAGGATGGTTGTTTTGCTGGATGGAACAACTTGTCATACAAAGTAAGAACTAAAAGTATAATGTGCAATAAACCAAGACTGGTGGTACCTTTAGCTTAGGCGCCAAAGTGAAAAAATCTCCAATTACAAATTCTATATGGTCATTGACACCGTATACAGCTGCATTATGATACGCATAATCTATCTTCTTTGGATCAATATCAATAGCAATGACATGTGCACTCCTGAAGAATCACATGTTACAAGAAAATTATGGACATAACATCAGAGCACAAAACCAATTGGAAATAAGAGTTTCAGAAGTACACACCTCTGGGCCAATTGAATGGCATTCCCACCAACTCCAGTAAAAGAGTCGACAACAATGCCACTCCCACAACGGGATGCATGATGCCTAGCAATACGCTCTGGAGTTACAGAAAACCATCCTTCCTCATCCATTTTAATACCTTCATCGAATCTGGAGAATAGTAGGTATCTCTGACACCAATATTTACCAATAATGGCAGAAGACACCTCAGACATTCCTTCGAATTGAAGTTCTGTACAAAAGGAACAAAAATTCTAATTCTAATCCGAACTAAAAGAAAACTTTAAGCGAAGGATAAAACAAATTCATTTATAAATAGGAAGGAGAACAAAAATTGAATTATAGACCTTCATCATCCCGAGACAATTTCCCCAGAGATCGTCTTCTTGTTTTCTTTTTCCCTTTCCTAGTAGCATCCACAAGCAGGGTATCCACCTGCTCTGTTGCTAAAGATATGCTTTCTAAAACAATACCATCAGCATCACATATTGTTTCAGTGGGTGTCTTCGTCACACTGAAAGCAAGTTAAAATGTCAGAAACCTAGAAATGGACACAATTAAGAGCATGCTCATTGTAGCATCCATAAGTAACTAGGACCTAATGACTTTGCATTTATACGGTTATCAGTTTATGTGTGTACATAAAACAAATTAGATGTTTCATATCTGCAATGAGAACCAAACTGTTGAAAGCATATTTCCTCAGCCATTATAATAAACGAAGCTGCAAAATGTTAGTTTTGCAAGATAATGCAGTGAAATGGGATTTTCAGAAAATAACTGCAGCTCTACATTAAACCCAAAACTAAGTGTGTTAAAAGAAGGTAATAACCTGTCAAGATTGTCCTGAACATCTGATATTAAGTTTAATGTAGCTTCACCATCACAACCACCGCTGGTCTCACAATTTTCACCTGAAAGCTCAAAACTCTTGCTTACAGGTGTTGTCAAACTCGAAGAAGCAGCAAGTTCGGTTCCAACTGAGAGCTCATCCGACAGCAGTTTTTCTAATCCATCATCACGTATGGATTTCTGAATGGAGTCGGTAGTCATTTCATCTGACTTATTATTAAGGTTATCAAATACTAGATTTTCCATGCCTTCGGGTGGGTCCCATGTAGAAACTTGAGTTTTAATATTATAAAAGTAGTTCCTCAAGTAGAAAGTGTCCCAGTACACCCTCCAATCACCAAAATCACCACCATATGTCTGGGCATTACAATCACTATCGAGCACTTCTGCATTTGCTGAACATGACTCAGGAACCAGCAGCTGCTGAGTGTTGTTACAAGTACAAACCTTGTCAATCTTTTCATTGCAGTGAGTCCCAGAGGAACATTCAAAACATTGATGCTCCAAGCTTTGGTCAATACCTGTTCCCATCAAGCAGCTATCTTGTATAAGTTCATCACCTAATCTAGTTGAGCTCACCGTATTTTTCTCATCATCCTTAGAGATAATATCAATCTGCTGCTTGAAGTTATATTCCTGACCATCATTAGTTACAAGGTCAGGAATTTCATTA
Organism: Hibiscus tridactylites; assembly: GCA_958450335.1. Classification (NCBI taxonomy): domain Eukaryota; kingdom Viridiplantae; phylum Streptophyta; class Magnoliopsida; order Malvales; family Malvaceae; genus Hibiscus; species Hibiscus tridactylites. Next base: position 44,282,587 of record OY288291.1, read on the forward strand.
CAGTTTTGTTCCATGGCAGAGCCACAAATCGTCCCAGCCAAGCTTGCTGAATCTTCTTGCTTATGATCGGGGCATAGAGATTCGTCAACAGCCACTGCAACATTATGGTAAGATGATTGACTTTGACCCAGCATTGACATGCAAGAAAAAGAACTGCTTGTTTTATCATCAAAAATAGGAGATTCAATCGCCATCTCACTCACTTTGGAAAATTCCAGCGCTTCTTCAGTGTCATTATGAACACTAAAACGCTTTGGGCGCGTACCCTTCTTTCTACTTATAGTCATTTCACTCCTTGTCTGCCAGAAAACTAAAATCATCAATATGCCTCTTTAAAGATGTAATGACCATTGTCAACTTCAAATATGTGTCTTTGAATTACATCAAACAAATACCTCCAATTTTCCTAAAACTTCAAACTACTCAAGCACTCATGAAAACTTTATCAAGGGTCTTGAATTTACCTGCTTGTTGGTATGGAAGGACAGTGGAAGGCCCAAAGCATCCATTTCTTTAGCCAGTTCAATATCCTCTTGTGAAGTGATGAAATCTGAACTAACAATAAAACGGACCCAAAGAAAGAAGGCATCTATCAACAAAACACTTTAGACATTGAGCAGAATCCCAAATCCCAATTATACCTCAATGCCAATACAAATATAACTAAAACAGAAAACCAAGATTGCTAGAGAAAAGTTCAAAATAAATTGCAGATGCAGAGCACTTGCCACAGGTCGCATGAGAAGTGCTGGAGCGGTTCTTGTCGTCTTGTCGAGACGATTTCTGCATTTAAACAAGAATAAACATAATAAAGGGTGACCCCATAAAGAAATTAAAGAAACAAAAGAAATGGAGAAAGAAATTACAGTGGAGTCAGATAAGAAAGAAGAATCCCGAGATTCCTTAGAACCATCGTCCCTGCATAAGCAAAGCAAAGCAAAGACTGGGTTGAGTAAAGAAGAAGAAGAAGAAGAAAAAGATGAGTAAAGAAGAGGGAGAGAAGTAAACCATAAGTGGACTTCGGTGAGGTTGAAGAGAGGACCCAAAGCTTTGATGGCTGGAGCTTGGCTTTGGTTTTCGACTCTGTCCATTTCTTTCGTTCAAGATTAGGGTGCCCAAAATCTCCCGCTCTTCTTACACGATAAAAACTTCTCCGCTCGCCTTGTTACTTCAAGTCTTCAACTTTATAGGACGCCGACTCCCAAATACTATCTTTGAAGTTAGAACGATACGACGCTATATTCTTGGTTATGAACTAGATTTATAACATTTCTTTCTTAAAAAAATATAAACTTTAACTGAAGTCGTGTATTTTATTTTTACCATCTAATTCAAAAAAAATATATTTTTACCATTTATATTTTTTACCGTTGCCGTTTTATCACCCAACCATTTATACGATAATGTGGTGCATCAATAAAAAAAAGTTAATTTTAAATTTGACCAAAATTGAAAACTTTATTTTTTTCAATCATATCTGATCATAATAAAAACTTAAATTTCTTCCCTTTTTCGATCTGAAAAAAGGGAAAATGAGATTTGGGTGTTATTGTGGATCGGGGAGAGAATTTTTGAAAGAACTTATATAAATTGAGTTTGAATATGATATTTTGATCCGAAAATGGGAAAAAATATGAGAATTTAAGTTTTTATTAGGATTAAATACGGTGAAAAATAAAGTTTTAAAGGTAGAGGATTAAATTTAAAGTTAACTTTTTTTTATCAATGTATCACGTCATTGTATTAAGTATTAACATGATTAACGGTTGGGTGACCAAAACGGTAACGATCGAAAACATAAGTGGCAAAAATAATCTATTTTTTTAAAATTAAGTGACTAAAATAGAAAACACCATAAACAAAAGGCACTTCCAGTAAAGTTAACCCAAAATTTTTTTTATTACTTCTCTTAAAATTTTATGTTTTATTAAATTCTTTCTTGAACCTTTTCCTTTTAAGAAATTAATTTTTCCAAGAAAAGTATATTATGTTGTTTAATATGGAAATTCATGCACGATTTTTTACAAGAGAAATGCAAGATTAATTAAGGTAATAATTAAGATTTATATCATATACACAAGCGGTGAAAACGAAAAGTTTACATAAGCGCCTTAGTTTTAGTTTAAGGTTAGAGGTTTAGGTGTAGAGGTTTAGAATTTAGGAATGATTGTTAGAATTTAGGGTTTATGTTTAGAATTTAAGGTTTAGAGGTTAGGGTTTTATTTTTAGAGTAATATGATTACAATTTAAATTTTAACATATAAACTCTAAATTATAACTCTAAACTCTCAATTTTACCACTATCCTTAAATTCTAAACCCCTACACATAAACCCTACCCCATAAACCTTAAAACTAAAGCGCTTGTGAAAACTAAAAGTTGTTGCCGCATGTGTATAGGATAATAATCCTAATAATTATTAATTTTGACAAAATTCAAATTTGAAGACAAAACCGATAGTAAGATTTTTGTCCTTTTTTTTATTAATTAAGATTTTTGTCCTTTGAAATTACACTCAAACTTGAAAATGAAATTTATTTATTTATATATAAGACTTTATATGCTTTTCAAAAACACACATGGCTTGTTAGGATCATTGCAATTCCCAATTGATCTGCAATAAGAAATATTAGAGACCGATCTGTCTCGGAGATATAAACCAAGTTGTGTGTGTGTCTAGATTTCTATACTCTGAAGCCCGACTCTTTACCAGCATAAGGCCATAGCTGAGGCCCCAAAGTTCAGCTCGAAGTGCTATTGTCGAAGCAAGTCGCCGTGATATCCCAGAGGCGGAACTTGGTTACCTTATGGGATAGGCCATCCTCCACAAATAGGATAGTGGTACAATAGTTGCATACGTTTGGGAAAAAGGGCAGTCTATAACCATGTTCTCCGTTTGCTGGTTGAAGGTGCACCCAATATCCAATCTTTTCTGATGGATTAGTTCATTCATAATATTAAACCACCAAAACTGCAGCAGCCATATCTGTGGTTACAAAGTCTTACTTCTCTATCCACCATGAACGAGGGTACTCTAACAAAAAGACAGTCGACACTGGCTGATGACAGAAAGATTTACCTCTGGACATCAACTATAAACAATCTAGACTCGTTTCAACGACAATAATGATAATTACTATAGCAGTTTGATGCGGGTTTAGCATTTGAGTGTGCTAATGTTTGCTGTAAGATAGATATCGAACAAAGCAACAAAGAAAGATTGCAAAATTCTATTCCTTCACAGAAGTTCCATGAATTAAGCATATATGCACATTTGCCAGCTACCAGACAAGCCATTCAGCAGAACTTCTGTATAATTTTTTTTCTTCTCGAAACTATGTCCAGCATTGTATTTTTAAGAATTTTCAATAATTGCTTTAATTTCTACATCGTTATTTAAGCTAATAAATATGACATGATACAAACAACAAGGAAAAAATTCAAAAGATCTTCAGGACATAATGACATACAGTGGTTGACCAGTTCAGAGTATTACCCTCATCAACCACCACGTCTACGCCGTCGAAAATGTCTGAGAATGAAGCTGTCCGCATATAGAGGATAGTTTTTCCTGATCAGGCCCTGGATGCATTTCCAATAGGAAAAATCAACCAGTTCTCCATCTTTTCGAACAATGAACAAACATCTTGAGCCCACAAAATCGGGATGGTAACCAACCTATGATCCAATATGAGAAGCATTGATCATTTATTTAATCAAGACAAGTAACCAAATATAGGCCATGGTATCATTTTATATAACAAGTGTGAATCCTAAAATCAAATTTTAGTCAATTAAGAGGTCTCCTTTCTCTTAGCTAATTTCCCCCATGGTTTTGCATATCCATTCATCAATCTTGTAGTTTAACAATTTGAAAACATTGATTGGTGAGACTCCTTCATCGCCCCGATCGTTCAGAAGAATAAAACCCATTAAATTGGGGATTAATTTGAAGAAGAAATCCTTTTTTTTTGGGGGGGGGGGGGGGATTTCATGTTTGAAAAGTGAATATGACAAGGCTACTGGACCACAGTGATCTGTTAAAGTTGAAATGCTAACCATGTTAACGAAAGACCAGAGTAACTGAATAAGTGTTATGGAACAAAGAATTCAACCAATGGCTAGATGACAATAGTTTCAGTATGATTTCATCAAAACATGCACAAAGCTAAGGAGGAAATGTGATTATAGAGAGCATCTGTTTAAGTTAAGATCATCTACATAGATGAGACTCGAAAATAAAAAGACCAAAAGAATGGGGAAAACTAAAGGAGAATCCCATGTCAGTAGAAAATGCCAATATCCAGACTAGAGAGTAGAAATTCATTATTTAGCTTCTAACGTTTCTAACTAAAAGTCTAAAGATAGGCTTGAATTCACGAAATGATATCTCCTAGCTAACAAGGCAAAGGTTCACCTCCGACTAACACTAAAACTGCAATCAGAATCCAAAAAAAGGAAATACCATAACATACTTGAATTTGTTAGCTATGCAAGTAATCGGAGTGATGTTTGTTCTTGAAATATTGAAAGACTCGAAAAGAAACTAAGTATTCTACGCCGGAAGCATGTTTTCCACACTCTTCCGAGTAGTTAGTTCAGGGTTTCAATAATAATAAAATCCAGCGATCAAAATTCAAAAAAAAAAGCAAAAGAAACATACAGTAATGTAGTCAATTCCACATCCAATTTTCTTCTCGAACTCTGGATGGTAAGGAAGCAACCTCTCCAGAATCATCCTTTCATGCTCTGGACTCAATCTATCACCACTTCCATATCTGGAATACTTATTCTGATTTAGCATAACTGAATTCGATAAAACAAAATAAAGACAGGAAAACTAAATAACGTACTTTCCAGAATGAATAATCATTCTAACGAAGCCAACAAGAGGAACGGTGTCTTCTAAAATCCTATCTTCCCAATCAACCTGTTCACTTCTATTTCTTTTTACCTCATTACCCTCCTCTTCTTCCGAAATTCCACCACTGTCCTTCGCTGGAACTATGCTCGGCTTCCTTAAGAAATCGGCGCCGTAATCCTGGCTTCCGATTTTGCCGCCGTCGGACCAGGTCCTCAAGGCTTTAAACCGTAGTTGAAGCGATGACGTTTTAAAGAAAGGAGAAGAGAAGGTCACCGGGGAGGAAGAGACGGAGGTAGGAACGGAGTAACGGTGAAAGTAGGGCGGCGGCTTGAGAATGGAAGCCATGGTGAGTTGAGTGAGTTAGCGAGTTGGGAAGAAGTTGAAGAAAGAATGGGAGAAGTTAAACGTCACATTATCAAGGTTGAGGGAAGATATGAAGAACGTTTTGCCATTGGAAGGGAAAATCTTAGCTGATAGATAACAAAAGTGAGAGCGCCTCTTTGTCTAGCTATCCGCCTTTTATTTTTACTTGGGCCGGATAGGGCCCATTAAGGCCCAACTTCCGCTTTATTAAGCTTTTCGTGAGTATTTGCTAGGTAGAGATAGGGTTGTAAAAAAATCCGACAAACCGAAATCGAATTTGAAATTCGAAGAAATTGATCCAAAATTTAGTTAATTGAACCAAAAAATCGGCTTTGTTATGGATTACTTTTTAAAATATTATCATGATCCGATTACGGTTCACAATTTTAAAAAATACTGGTTAAACAATTCGAATGGTTATATAATAGATTATAAAAATAATATATATATATTGTTGATTTATACTGGTTAAACAATCCGAATGGCAAATTTATATTGGTCGCGGAGTGAAATGCTTGATTTGGTTATGGTTTTTTATTGGATGATGTTGGTGTGTGAAATCTACTAGTTGTTTTTATTAAATATCATGATTATTAGATTTGAAGTTTAACTTGATAGTATTGAGAATTGAGAAATATATTAATATCATGCGTAAATTTTTAAAAGGTATATATTTTTTCTATCATGCTATTAAATTTAATATTATTAAAAAATAAAGTAAAAATATCATTATCTGAACCGAACTAAATATTCTGGTTAGTCGGTTGATCGTCATTTGATAGTACAGTTTATAACCGAAAATTGAACAATTCAAATTTATCAATTAACCGAAACAAATTACTAACAATTACCCTTTGCATTACCCCTGGTGGAAGAATAGTGTTCCACTACGTCAGATTCCCTTTTTCCCTCTGCAAATCTCATTACCTTTCCCCACTTTTCTGCCTCAAATTCATTAGGTTTTTATTTGCTGATGCTCTTTTTCAAGTGATGGATTGGATTTGTACTTAAGTCCACAAATCGAGTTGGATTCTTGCAAGTTGAGAGAGTATTAGAACATGTATTTCAAAACACTTAAATCAACAAGGTTAGGCATGTAAATGAACCGAACGAACATCAATGTAGGTGTGTTCATATTTGTTTGTTTAATTTTAACCAAACAAATGAACGAACATAATTTTTTTATTCGTGTTCGTTTGTTAAGGAATGTAGTTTGTTCGTGTTCGTTCGTTAAAATGATAAACGAACGTAAACGAACACAAACGGACGAACATAACAAGACATATGTCAATAAATTTAAACTAACATAAACAAACGAACATATGTGAATATTTTTTTTAAATATATAATACTTTTTTATGAAAAATAATAAATATAAATGGATATATGTGAATAAATTTGAATGAACATAAATGAACGTATTACCGTACGTTCACGAATGTAAGTGAACGAACGAGCACTTTGTTCGTGTTTGTTCATTTAATTAAATGAACATAAAATCTTGTTCATGTTCCTTCGTTTAATAAATAAAAAATATAAACGAACTTTCCGCCGAATGGTTCACGAACAGTTCGCTAAACGTTTGGCTCGTTTACGGCCCTAAGTGTGGTGGAACCACCGTATAGGTGGGAGAGGCAATTGCTCAAAAAAATCGATGGTTTAATTTCTAAGGAGTTTTGAAACCTTACAATTAAGCATTTGCCCCTCCAAATTGTTATGGTTTATTGTTTTTAGGACCATGTCAATTAAAATTAATAAAATTAAACTTCAATCTCTCATTTTTTTAGTTTAGTTATTTTTTAAGACCTTTTAATTTTAAAAATCGTAAAATTAAACCTAAACTCTCTTAATTTTCATGGTTTAATTATTTTTTAAGACCTAATCATTTCAAAGTTAATTATTTTGTCCCCTCATAATTTAATCTTGACTTCGTCCTTGAGTGTGGTGGTTGTACGAAAGTGGAAGTTAAAAAGTGCAAGTATAAAAATCTGGGTCATTTAGAAAATGTACACACATCGTACATATTACGCTACTCGAATATGGATCACTTAAAAGGAACAACACCATCATTTACCACTAAAGGTGGTAAACGGGTCATTCGGATCGGGTTCGGTTCGGGTCATTTCAGTTCGGGCCAGGTTCGGTTCGGGTCTACATTCGGTTTTGGTTCTATTCGGGGAGGATCTGGCTTGCTTCGATTTTAATTCAAGTCTATACTGATTCGGGTCGGGTATCAGTCCGGATCGGGTCACATCGGTTTGGTTGATTTTGGGTCGAGTATTTTTGGGTTTGTTGATTTTGGGTCAGGTCAAGATCGGTTCAATAGGAGATCGATATGTTTCAGTCGGATTTTCAGGCCGGATCAGTTTTTTAAACCCATATATGGCTTTATAAAGCCAATATATTTGACTTTTTAGTGAGTTGCGCGACAATTCATATTAAATCTTTTATTATTTCTTTTAATATCTTTTCTTTATTTCAGGTTGTCTTCGGTTCGGATAAAATCGGTTCAGGTCCATTCGATTCGGTTGAAAATTGGTTCGGGTCCGTTCGATTCGGTTGAAAAATCAGTTCGGGTTCGTTCTGTTCAGTTGAAAAAATGGGTCAATTTCAATTCGATTCAGTTTATTCGAGTTTCGAATCAAGTTCGGATCACCCTGTTCGGGTCGATATCGGATCTTGGATCAGATAAAGTCAGTTCGGGTCTCGATTCTCGGGCAATTTGTCACTTCTATTTACCACTATAGATGGTAATTAAAGACCAATTTTGTTGGCCATAGAATAGAGCCTTGGTTACTTATTGTATATATATTGGAATAAAAATGGACACAATCATACACAAGAAAAATGGAGAGGTTGAGAAGGTAGGGATGTTGAAATGAAATTAAAAAAGTAAAGTTTATAAATGGTCACTATATTATGGTAAAATATTTATTTTAGTCACTGTAAAATTAAAGAATTGATTTTGATATAACAAAGGATTTAAGGACTAAATTAAAAATAGAAAATAAAATTTTAAGTCCTCAAAACTTTCAAAAACTTTTAAGTAAAGTGGTCAAGTCAAAACCAAATGGTTATACAAATTTTTCTAAGTGTTTTCCAAGTCAAAACAATGATTTTCGAGTCACCGTTTCGAAACAGCCCAAAGGTGTTTCGAAACGTTTTGAAGCTGTTAAAATTGGTTTCGAAATGAGTCTTACCGTTTCGATACGATAGTATCAAAACATGACACTATGTTTCGAAACAGATGAAGAACGACGGAACGGGCAGATCCATTTCGATACGGTTGTATCGAAACGATCTCAAACGTTTCGAAACACGATTTGAACTTGGATTTAAAATTTATGACCGTTGCAATTTTATAACTGATTTTTACAAAACAGTTAAGACGTATCAAAATGATTTAAGCACGTTTCGATACAGGTTTTGACAGTTTCAAATTGTTTCGAAACGGTATCAAGCCATTTCGGTATATGTAACGCCCAAGTTTAGGGCCCGAGAGATATTCGAGTTTGGTTAAGCCGGTTCGGGTTAAACTAATTTTGGGGAAAACAATTTAAATAAACAAAATTTAAAGCTTTTGAAGAAAAAGGGAATTTTAAAGGGATTTTTGGTAAAATGGGCAACAAATAGGTTTTGGAGATGAATTTTTAAATTAAAATAAAATATTATATTTCAAAACTACCCATCTCTTCTTCTCCTCCAAAATTATTTCACGTCACTTTTCTTCCCTCCATCAAACCTCCACCATTTTGAGGATTCATCAAGGTAAGTGTTTTATTCCTAACATTCCTTCACATTTTCTTATTTTCTATTAATTTCCTTCCAAAACTTTGAGATATTTCTCAAGTTCTTCCTTTTGGGAGATATTGGGTTTTTGAAGGGTTTAAGCAAAGTGGATCAAAACAGTGTTTTGTGTGAGTTATAAACCATATTTTGGGTGTAAAACGATGCTATGATAATGGGTTTATCAAGAAATCCCGGAATTTGGAAAATGGGTAATTTTTGGACAAGGGATATTTGGGTTTTTGGCTTAGAAATGGTGGGGAAGGACTTCCAATGTTTTGATGGTGTTGGGTTGATGTTTCCGGAGTATTTGAACATGTTTTGAATGTTAGATTGATGAAGTTATGGCTGATTTGAGGTTAGAGTAGATATGAGGATGGTTTTGGTTAGTTTCGGATAGAAATCGGAAACTTGATGTTGTTGGAATTTGATAGAGTTGATTTCAGTGGGTTTGATTGTTGAAAAGTGTATTAATTCCTTGTTTTGATTTGGGTGGAAGTAGCAGATAAATATTTGGGTTCTTCGGACGCTATATCGGGAGTAGAGGAAGCTTGAAGGTGGACCGTTAGCTAGTTTTGGATTTGTGCTGGTGAGTGGTAATGTTTTAAAGCATTGAAACGTTTCAATGGGGTTTTCTTAGGGTTTGGGTGGAGCCTTAGGGGCCAACCTAAACCAAAGTGTAATTTTAACTAATTTTGCCTTGTTTCGTTAAGTGTTGGTGTATGTGATTATACGTGTTGTTGGGTGAAATACGATTTGCTTTTACCTCCTTTTAATGTTGTTATGTTGTTGTTGCTGCTGTCAAAGCCTCACATGATGGTTAATGGAAAGTGTGTTGTTGAATATAGTGATGTGTAGTCCCACCGGAAGTGACTAGTAGATGATTATGGTGATGTGTAGTCCCACCGGAAATATGCTAGTTGTTGTGAACGGTGATGTGTAGTCCCACAGGGAATGGTTGTGCATGTGCATACCATGAGTTTGTTTTTATGCTTTCGGCTTAGTGTATTTCCTTTCTAAATGGTTTTTCCCTCAAACTAAATACATGTTTTGAACTGCATTGTTGTTGTGATTTTGAGCTCCGCTCACTATGCCTTTAAGCTTACGATATCTTTTCTAACAATGCAGATCGTTAGTGGCTTCGGGAGGCAAGTGGGGTAAAGGAGGAACTTTGGAGTTCATTTGCTACCTCAAGTATGGTTTTCATGGTTGTAATAATACGTAGACAATGGGAAAGCTAGACTTTTGTGTTGGGGAGTTGGTGTCCAAACCCCTATGTAATTGTTGTTGTTTTTAACATGTTTAGAATGTTGAAGCATGCCTTGGTTTGGCTTTTGACCCCTTGTGAATGTTAAGCATGTTTAGTTACCCTTGTTAAATCTTTCTATGATGAATCTAGCCTCGTTGAATGTTCAACTTGTTTTAAATGAGTATTATTGGATGCCTTGAATTGCATGTATGTTTAGGAATTGGTCAAATGCTTGCTTAGGGTGTTTATGCTAGTTTCCTTGTGCTTAAATTTGCAAATTTCTATCTTTCTGTGCAGGGCGTATCGATACGCTCAAGGGCAGTATCGATACAGTTCCCTGTATTAAGCCTATCGTATCGATACGCGGGGGCATATCGATACCTGCTTTGTCTTCTGGAAATCTAAGATTTTGACGAGAAATTGGGGTATCGGTGTGGACCTTAGGTGTATCGATACGATCTTGGAGTTGACTTTGGGAAGCTTGGTCGTTAAGGGCGTATCAATACCAGCCTTGGAGGGTATCGATACGGCCTCTTAAAGTTGACTTTGGGGGAGTTTGACTGTTGAAGGCGTATCGATACGAGCCTTAGGTGTAACGATACAACCTGAAGTAAAATGGCTAAAAGTTATCTTTTAATGTCCTTTCTGCTTTGTTCATATCTGTGCTTGTTGTTCCGTTGTTTGCCTTCTCACATAGGTTCAAATATGGCATATAGACAAGATTATTAAAAAATAGTGTTGCTAATCGGAGTAAGGCCTTAACGGGTTTCACTTCGGTTTTCCCTGTGTAACCCGTTCGGGTTGGTCTAGTGGCTAGGCCGGGTCGAGGGGGTTACAAAACAGGCTCTTAGCGTATCAAAATGATCATATCCATTTTGATACGGTCTCTTAATTATACCCCAACGGCTATTTCTATTTTGGTTTGTTTCGAAACAAGTACAAGTGTTTCGAAACGGGTAGTTGTAGAAGTACATTTATGGTGGGAAGATTGCATCCCAACGGCTATATTGATGATGACAACCACCCCAACGGCTAGAATTGAATGAGAAGGTATAAAAAAGAGTCTAAAAACAACCAGCAACAACTATTGATCCTAAGAGAAACAATTCTACATCAAATCCAAGCTCAAGTGCTTGAATTCCAATATCCTTGTAAAACCCCAATTGTCAATCCTTATAATTCCCTATTTTCCAGATTCAATTGGGTTGTGTGCTTGTAATTTGGACAATATTAGTCTTGAGAGATACATTGTATTTGCCACATTCTTCTTTGTATACTTGTGAGAGGGTTTGGTCAATTTTGGGTAGAAAATTGACCACCTGTGTAAATGTTTCCTCCTAAGCCTAAAAAAGGGAAGATCAACTAGTGAAGTTGTTTGGAAAATCCTTAGTGGGAGCTAAGGTAGTGGATGCAGAGTTCATTTGGAACTTGAACCACAATAATTGCCTTTGTCCTCAATTTTATTTTACCACCTCACCACCAACCAAATTAAAAATGCAATTCACTCCCTCTTGGCATTTATCGATTCAACGATCCACTCTACAATTGGTATCAGAGCCTACCGCTTTTGAAGGATTAACAACTACAAGAGGAGATCCTAGAAGAGTGTGATCAAATTTCTTGTCAAGCTATGCCATCTACCTCAATCTCCAACCTCTATGAGTATCAATCCACCACTAAACCATCATTCTTTAATGGGGACAACTACTCATATTGGAAGAATAGGATGCGTCTCTTCATCAAATCCACCGACTACATGGTTTGGGATGTAGTTGAAGATGGGCCTCACATTCCAATGAAAAGAAATGATGAAGGAAGACTTGTCCCGAATGTGAAATCGGAGATGACCGAAGAAGATAGAAGAAGAATACAATTCAACGATAAAGCATTGCACATCATCTTTTGTGCACTTGGTTCGAACATCTATTCTAAGGTTTCTTTAACCGAGAGCGCCAAAAAAGTGTGGGACACTCTTGAGACAACATATGAGGGAGCTAGCGATGTTAAGGAGATGAAGATTGGGCTACTAAATTTGAGTTATGAGAACTTCAAGATGGGTCCCGATAAGAGTGTCTCCAAGATGTTTGATCGATTTTTCGATCATCGTCAATGGTCTAAAAGGATTCTGTGAAGTGATTCTTGAAGACAAGCTAATTAGGAAGCTTCTATATTCTATCCCAGAATCTTGGGATTGTAAAAGAACGGCTATCATCGAAGCTAAGAATTTGAAGACCTTGAAGCTTGATGAGCTAGTTGGTTCTCTCCATACTCATGAAATTATGAAACAAGAAAGAGAAGAGGAAAAGAAGAAAGGAGAATAGAGAATAGAGAAGCAAGAGGTGGACAAGAAAAAGAAGCTAAGAGTTGCTCTCAAGGCCTCTCTATAAGAGGAGAACTCTTCTAGTGAGGAGGAGGATTCCGAGAAGTTGGCAATGATAGCCAAACGCTTCTCACGGTTCATGAAGTCTAATCGATGGAGGAAATTTCAAAGAAAAAGAGACTTCGAGAACAAGAGCTAAGAAGAGGAAAATGATCATATCATTTGCTTTGAGTGCAAGAAGCCGAGTCATATTCGTTCTGATTGCCCTCAACTAAAAAAGAAGGGCTTTGAGAAGAAAAAGAAGCTCAAAGCCAAGATTGCTACTTGGAGTGATGAGGAGTCATCCGAGGATGAGGAACACGAAGTGACCAACCTTTGCCTCATAGCTCTTGAGGAGGATTCTATGGCAACCTCTAACTCATCTTGCTATGATTTTACATTTGATGAATTGCATGATGCATATGATGAGTTACAAGAGGTATATGACGAGTTAGTAGAAAAATACAAGGAGTCCGTTTTGAAAAACAAAAAGGTCATTTCGGATTTGAAAGCTCAAAACGATTTACTCTCTAAAACTAACTCAGATTTTGAGAAAAAAAGTTTTAAGCTTGCAAGATGATCTAAATTTCTTTGAAAAAGAAAATACTGATTTGAACAACCTTCTTTCTCAATGTAATGATGAACACCAAAAATTGGTGAATAAGCTCAATGAGCTCAAAAATTCTTTCAAAATTGTTGGTTCTTCAAAGCTTGAAAATGGTGAATCTTCAAAAACCAACTTTATAAAAAGAAAGAATTTGAAATACAAAGAAAGTAGCTTCTATAGGCACTCTAGGACTAAAAAGATTATAAGTGTATGGGTTCCTAAGGAACTTGTAAAATCTAATATTGTTAATGCCTTGTCATCTTGGATTCCTAAGGGAACCAAACTTTTGGGAGCTAACACTCATGGACCCAAAATGATTTGGGTACCAAAAATCAAAGTTTAAACTCTTTGTTTGTAGGGGGAGCATTGCTACAAGGCCAAAGCACAAAGTCAAAATTCATGGTACCTTGATAGTGGATGCTCGAGACACATGACCGAAGACAAGAGTTGATTCATGGAATTAAAGCCAAAAAGTGGAGGAGTAGTAACTTTTGGTGACAACTCCAAATGTCACATTTAAGGTATTGTCTCTATAGGTAATCACTTTTCCATACTTATTGAAAATGTCTTGTATGTCAATGGTCTAAAACACAATTTGTTGAACATTAGTCAATTATGTGATAAAGGGTTTAATGTCATGTTTGATGTAAATGGGTGTGGAATAGTATACATTAAATCTAACAAAGCAATGCTCATTGGTCATCGCATAGACAATATTTATATGGTGCATCTAGATGACATTCATACATCCCATGCATGCTTAGTTGCACAAAATAAAAATGATGCAAGGTTATGGCATATGAAACTAGGACATGCTAGCATTAGTGTTTTAGAAAAATTAGTTTTCCTTAATCTAGTTAAAGGCCTACCTAAGCTCAAGTTCTCATTAGATAAAATTTGTGATGCATGTGTTAAAGGTAAACAACATAGAGCCTCTTTCAAGTCTATTAATGATGTTTCTACAAGTAGATGATTACAATTGATCCATATGGATCTCTTTGGGTCAATTAGGACTACTAGCTTGGGTGGAAAATCATATACATTTGTACTTGTTGATGATTACTCTAGGTATACTTGTGTTCTCTTTTTAAGAACCAAAGATGAGGCTTTAGAAAAATTCATCACATTTTCAAAAATAACCCAAAATGATATTGAACTTAAATTTTCACATATCAAAAGTGATCATGGAACCGAATTTCAAAATATGGGTTTTGAAGATTTTTGTAATGAAAATGTGATTAGCCATAATTTTTCGGCTCCTTGCACTCCTCAACAAAATGGGATAGTTGAGAGGAAAAGTAGAACTTTAGAAGAAATGGCTAGGACTATGCTTTGTGAAAATAATTTACCTAAGTATTTTCGGGCGGAAGCCAATAACACCGCTTGCTACATTATAAACCGAGTAATGATTAGGCCTATTTTGAAGAAAACTTCTTATGAGGTTTTAAAATCTAAAAAGCCTAACATTAGCTATTTTCATCCTTTTGGTTGTAAGTGTTTTGTTTTAAACAATGGAAAAGATAATTTAGGTAAATTTGATGCAAAGTGTGATGAAGCTATTTTTCTAGGTTACTCTTTAAACTCTAAAGCCTATCGTGTGTTTAACAAAAGAACTTTAGTTGTAGATGAATCTATTCATGTGGTTTTCGATGATAACCTCATTCCGAGGAAGGATTCTTGTGATGATGATGATGTAGGGATCATTGAAGCCAATGATGGTGGAGAATCATAAAAGGTGAATAAGATTCCAACCAAAGAGGAAGAAGCGCAAGAACCGCCTCTAAAGCATTGCAAGACATGTCTCTTGAGGAAAAAGAAGTGAGCTACCCAAGGGAGTACAACTATGTCAAAGGTGGTGAGATCTTGGGTGATCCATCCAAGGGGTAACTACTCGTTTTTCTCTTAAAATGCTTAATAATGTTGCTTTTATCTCATGCATTGAGCCTAAGAATGTTAAAGAAGCATTAAAAGATGACTTTTGGATTATGGCCATGCAAGATGAGTTAAACCATTTTGAGAGACGTAAAGTATGGACATTAGTTGATAGGCCTAGAAACAAATCTACTATAGGAACTAAATGAGTCTTTAGAAACAAATCTACTATAGAAACAAACTAGATGAGAGTGGTAACATAGTGAGAAACAAGACTAGGCTTGTTACTCAAGGTTACACTGAAGAAGAGAGAATTGATTTTGATGAAACCTATGCACCCGTAGCTAGAATGGAAACAATTAGAATGTTAATTGCATTTGCATGTTATCATGATTTCAAGCTTTTTCAAATGGATGTCAAAAGTGCATTTTAAATAGCTTTATAAACGAAGAAATGTATGTGGAACAACCAATGGGTTTTGAAGATCCCATTTTTCCAAACCATGTTTTCAAATTGTCAAAAGCTTTATATGGTTTAAAACAAGCTCCTAAAGCTTGGTATGAAAAATTATCAAGTTTTCTAGTTGAAAAAGGTTTTGAAAAAGAAAAGGTGGACACAACAATATTTATTAAAAACAATGGCAAAGATATCTTAGTAGTTTAAATATATGTGGATGATATTATTTTTGGTTCTACTAATGAGTTTCTTTGTCAATATTTTTCTAAGTTGATGCAAGGTGAATTTGAGATGAGCATGATGAGGGAGCTCTAATTCTTCTTGGGACTCCAAATCAAACAAATGAAAGATGGCATCTTCATCAATCAAGCTAAGTACATCAAAGTTATGCTCAAGAAGTTTGGCTTGGAGCGAGAAAAGCCTCAAGCTACACCGATGAGCTCATCCACAAAGCTTGACAAAGATGAAGGAGGTAAGTGTGTTGACTCTAAGCTTTATCGTTCTATGATTGAGTCTTTGCTTTACCTTACCGCAAGTAGACCA
Source organism: Hibiscus tridactylites (assembly GCA_958450335.1). Taxonomy (NCBI): domain Eukaryota; kingdom Viridiplantae; phylum Streptophyta; class Magnoliopsida; order Malvales; family Malvaceae; genus Hibiscus; species Hibiscus tridactylites. The sequence goes on from OY288291.1 coordinate 44,298,686, forward strand.
GATACATTGTTTAGTGTTTGCTTGTGTGCTAGGTTCCAAGCTAGTCCTAGAGAGTCATCTTATAGCTGTTAAAAGGATCTTTAGGTACCTTAGAGATACTTTGTAGAACTAGTGTTTTGATATAATAATTGAAAAATGTTTTGGACTAATTTGAAAAGAATTTAAAACTTGGTTTTAAGTCCAAACAACTTGAAATTATGTTTGAGATATTTTAGAGGGTTTTTGGCAATGTTTTTACTATTTTAAAGAGCCAAACTTGACTTTTCAAGCTACCCGTTTCGATACGGTTGTACCCGTACCGATACCTTTTTGCCTCAGTTTGGTCACTGCCAAAACCCGTATCGAAACAGGCTTGGCCGTTTCGATACGGATCGGGATCGTTTCGATACGTCTGGTAAGCCTAACGATCCCCTTTTCAACCACCCCAACGGCTATTTTCCCAACGGTCATTTAAAAGTGAACCCGTACCGATACGCCCTCAAGCGTATCGATATGCCCAGGCTAGTAAGAGCCCAACGGCTAGTTTCTAATGAAGGTCGTACCGATACGGATCCAAGCGTATCGATACTGATGGCTGCAGAACAGCATTTATGAAGGGAAATAAAGTCCTCAACGGCTCCAAATCATCCCTAACGGCTAGTAACGGCTATAAACTCAATTGGGAGTATAAAAGGGACCTCCAAGCATCTTGTAATGGTTAATGCTTCAATTGTTACAACATTATGATGTCAAAATTTGTCTAGAGCTTAAATTGTTTATTTCTTGCTTAGACAACATTTGTGAGCTTACATTGTTAAATTTGCTCAAGTGTTTAGGTTTTGGGTGAGTGCTTAGAATTGCAAACAAACACCTATTAGAGGGATTTCTAGTTTGCTAAGTTTTTCTTTGTACAAGAGGGTGTTTCCTTAAGCTTTGGGTAAAAAGCTTTGAGGGTTGTAAAGGTTGCCTCCTTAGCCTAGAAAAGGGGACGAAATTCTTAGTGAATTTGTTTGGAAATCCTTAGTGGGGAGCTAAGGTAGTGGATGTAGACCTTGGTTAGAAGGTTGAACCACTATAAATCCTTGTGTCAAATTGCCTAATTTTCACCTCCCACTAAAACACCCAATTATCCAACTTCTCCACACTTGGCGAGCAAAAACGGTTGATCGAATCGAGCCCCTTAAATCTCAACAATTGGTATCAGAGCTTGGCTCAATCGAAGAGGATTAACATCCTATTGAGAAGATCCAGCAAGCTCGATCACTAGTTCATCAACCGGCTCAATGACACAATCAATCGACAAACCGCCTTTCTTCGACGAAAATCACTATGCCCATTGGAAGATAAAGATGAAATTCTTCTTGAAGTCAAGAGATTACAAGCTATGGAACATAGTTGAAGATGGTCCGTTCGTGCCTCAAGAAAGCAAAGCGGAATGGAGTGCCGACGATCGCAAGAAGATGGAGCTTAATTGCAAAGCCTTGCAATGCTCTTTTGTACTTTTGGCCCAACCATCTATGAGAAGATGTCTTCTTGTGAGAGTGCCAAGGAGGTATGGGACAAGCTTGAAGTCACATACGAGGGAACCGATGAAGTCAAGTAGACCAAGATTGGGCTCCTAACCTTAGAGTATGAGAACTTCAAGATGGATCCGGAAGAGAACATCGAGAAGATGTTTGATAGGTTCTCCATTATCATCAATGGTCTTAAAGGTTATGTAGAAGCCATCCCGGAAGAGAAGCTTGTCCGAAAGCTCATCTACTCCCTTCACGAGTCATGGGACTCAAAGAGGACTGCCATCATCGAAGCCAAGAATCTCAAAACCTTGAAGCTTGATGAACTCATGGGGTCTCTTCTCACTCACCAAATAATGAAGAAAAACAAAGAAGGGGAGAAGAAGAAGGAAGAAATTAGAGCGATGGGGAAGGAGAAGATCATGGAGCTAGGCATCAATGCTAGTGACGTAGCTCTCAAATCCTCCACATGCCATCATGTAGATTCAAGTGAGGACGAAAGTGAAGATGAAGAGATGGCCTATCTCTTCAACAAATTTAACTGGTTCATGAAGAGCAAAATGGAAAAATCCAAGCATGAATCGATGAAGAAGATGAAGGACTCCCACAAATCCAAAAAAAGGGATCATCTTCAAAACAAGCATATGTGGCCACATGGAGTGATGAAGACTCCACCGATGATGAAGTATCCCACCTATGCTTGATGGCCCTCAATGAGGGGGAGGTAACTTCTAACTCATCTATTTCAAATTCTTATACATTTGATGAGTTACAAGATGCCTATGATGATTTGCTTTTGGAATTCAAGGCATCATTTTCCAAGAACAAAAAGTTGATTTCAAAAATAAAAATTGAAAATGATTTGCTTTCCAAAACAAATCTTGAACTTGAAGCAAAATTGAAATATTTTGAACAAAAATGTTTTGATTTACAAAATTTGCTTCTTAAAGTTCAAAAGGAAAAAGATTTGATTTCCAATGAACTTGAAAAGAAAAATAGTTTTGGAAAATCAAATTTTTATGTAAGACAATCTAGTGCCCCTAGATTTGTGAATGGAAAATGTTTTAGAAGTGTTTGGGTCCCAAAAGGACTAACCACCTCAACTAAAAAGGATGAAATTGAAAAATGGATTCCTAAGGGGACTAAATTTTGTGCTACTAATGTTCATGGATCCAAAGCAATTTGGATACCAAAAATTACTTGATTGTCTTTTGCTAGGTGTGATGGAGAGTGATCAACAAGTCAAACTTTGAGGGGGAGCTCCATGCACACATAGGAAGAATACTTGAAGAAGGAAGACTTCACATCCTCCCTTGAGTTCAAGTGTGGTAAAATCTAGTTGTTTTTGCTTTTATTTGATTAATTTTCATTTAAGTCAACTAGATAATCATATATGTTGAACTAACATTCTTATGATGCTTTGAGTAAGGGGGAGCCAATTTTAAAACCAAATTCGTATTTTTGTCAATTTTCACCTCTATTGTTATTTTGAACTTAATGTTTTAAATTTTTTTGATATAACAAAAAGGGGGAGAAATGGTTTGAAAAATTGAATTTTCAAATGAATAAGGGGGAGCTTTATTTGATTTCATATCTTTAATCTCTTATTCACAGTTTTAAAGTTAAAGGGGGAGAATCCCAAACAATTTTTGAAGTTAGTTTTATTATATCAAAAAGGGGGAGATTGTAGAACTAATGTTTTGATATAATCATTGAAAAATGTTTTGGACTAATTTGAAAAGAATTTAAAACTTGGTTTTAAGTCCAAACAACTTGAAATTATGTTTGAGATATTTTAGAGGGTTTTTGGAAATGTTTTTACTATTTTTAAAGAGCCAAACTTGACTTTTCAAGCTACCCGTATCGATACGGTTGTACCCGTACCGATACCTTTTTGTCTTAGTTTGGTCACTGCCAAAACCCGTATCGAAACAGGCTTGGTCGTTTCGATACAGATCGGGATCGTTTCGATACGCCTGGTAAGCGTACCGATCCCCTTTTCAACCACCCCAACGGCTATTTTCCCAACGGTCATTTAAAAGTGAACCCGTTCAGATACGCCCTCAAGTGTATCGATATGCCCAGGCTAGCAAGAGCCCAACAGCTAGTTTCTAATGAAGGTCGTACCGATACAGATCCAAGCGTATCGATACAGATGGCTGCAGAACAACATTTATAAAGGGAAATAAAGTCCTCAACGGCTCTAAATCATCCCCAACGGCTAGTAACGACTATAAACTCAATTGGGAGTATAAAAGGGACCTCCAAGCATCTTGTAATGGTTAATGCTTCAATTGTTACAACATTATGATGTCAAAATTTGTCTAGAGCTTAAATTGTTTATTTCTTGCTTAGACAACACTTGTGAGCTTACATTGTTAAATTTGCTCAAGTGTTTAGGTTTTGGGTGAGTCTTAGAATTGCAAACAAACACCTATTAGAGGGATTTCTAGTTTGCTAAGTCTTTCTTTGTACAAGAGGGTGTTTCCTCAAGCTTTGGGTAAAAAGCTTTGAGGGTTGTAAAGGTTGCCTCCTTAGCCTAGAAAAGGGGACGAAATTCTTAGTGAATTTGTTTGGAAATCCTTAGTGGGGAGCTAGGGTAGTGGATGTAGACCTTGGTTAGAAGGTTGAACCACTATAAATCCTTGTGTCAAATTGCCTAATTTTCACCTCCCACTAAAACACCCAATTATCCAACTTCTCCACACTTGGCGAGCAAGAACGGTTGATTGAATCGAGCCCATTAAATCTCAACATACTCATTGTTTAGGCCTTTGGTATTCTAGAAACTCAACCTTTAATCTTCATGCTTATTCGGATGCGGATTACGGGGGTTGTAAGATAGATAGGAAAAATACTTATGGAACGTGTCAATTTCTAGGTAGTATGCTCATATCTTGGTTCTCTAAGAAATAAAATAGTGTAGCTTTATCTACCACCGAAGTGGAGTACATATCCTTAGGGAGTTTTTGTGCTCAAGTGCTTTGGATGAAACAACAACTCTTAGACTATGGATTGAGGTAGACACCGTACCCCTTAAGTGTGATAACACTAGTGACATATGTCTTACCAAAAATCACATCCAACACTCTAGAACCAAACACATAGAAATAATGCATCATTTCATTAGAGATCATGTCCTTAAGGAAGATGTTGTTTTAGAGTATGTAGACACCTTAAATCAATTAGCAGACTTCTTTACCAAACCTCTAGATAAAGAGCGTTTTTGGTCCCTTAGGAGAGAGTTAGGTCAAACTAGCCTATCTTGACCTTTTAGGACCTTTGTGCTTAAAATTGCTTGAATTCTGGTTAAATCTCATGCTTATGTGTTTTTGATCTTAATTACATCCTTGCTTATAGTTAGAGGAAGTATGTTTACGTTTTGATATGTTAAACTTGCTCATACATCTCATTCATGCATCTAGGTTCAATCAAAGTTCGATTCTTCTACATTTTAGAGCCTTATCTGCTCTTCTAGGGCTATTGGTATCGAAACGAGTCACCATGTTTTGATACAGGCTGCCTCTAAAGAACACATATAGACCAAGCTGTTTCAAAACGCTCCCAAGTGTTTCGAAACATTTTGGTTCTGTTAAAACTTGTATCGAAACGACCCCTATTCATTTTGATACGGGAAACTCTTGGGCTTTGATACAGTCAAACTTGTATCAAAACAGTCAATAAGTTTCGGAACGTTCGTATGCGTTTCGATATGCTTGTTTCGAAACGACCTCTCATGTTACGAAACGCGTATCCGGAAAAGCCAAATTTAAAGGGTTTTAAATGCTTAAAGAATCTTTTAATTAAACCCCAAAACCCTCAAAACCCCACACCAATTTCATCTATAAAAACCCTTCAAATCTCTTTCTTTTTCATCAAAACTTGTGGACTTTTACTCATAAACATCAATCTAAGCAAGCTTTATCAATTTTGTGCAATTTCATCCACAAATTCGTCCAAAATCCCATCTTTGAGGTATTTTCTATCCTTTTCCTTTTCTTTTTATTTCGTTCGAATATTATGATAAAAAATATAGTTTTGTATATAATACTTGTTTTACATTATGGGTTTTCAAAATCTTGTAAAAAATTTCAAATCTCATTTTTTTTGTTCAAATATGTTTTATTTTAATCGTATTTTTAACACTATTTTTCAAATCTGTTTTCATCAAAATTTTATTTTTTATGTATATGATTTCAAAGTGTTTTAAAAACCTTAATGGGATTCTTATTGGATCGAATTAGGATTTAATGCATACATTTAAATTTTACTGCTTGCTTTGTTTTTAGGTGTTTTTAATGGTTATGCAAAAGAAAAGAAAGAGTGAAGGGGGTGAAGGTTTGAACCCCGATGACGATGTTCGTCCAAACCTTACCTTCATTTATGCCAAAAGTCTTAGAAACCAAGAGGCTAGGAATCAATTTAAAATTCTTCAAGATGATGTTGTTCGACGATAGAGAGTTGTAGACATGGCATTCCTTGATTCCGAGCGTTTCAACTTTAAGTACCTACCTCTTTTGCAACGTTGAGGTTTCCTAAACTTCATGAATATTCCCGACATTGTCTACAAAAACATGGTATTGCTTTTCTACTCCAACGCCCATCTTATTAGCAATGAGGATCATTCCAAAGTTATTTCTATCGAGTCTTACATCTTGGGAAAGAAGTTTCGCATTGATCCATCCACCTTAGTGACCGTTCTTGGGCTTGTTGATGATTGAGGATGAAACCACCTTTGGATCTCGAACTGGATCGGTTCTCACTTTAGATGCCCAAGACCGTTTCTTGCACTTAATCATATCTTGGTTCTTTCGCCCATCCGGAGAAAAATTTGCCCATATCCGTCAAGTTGACACCTTTTGGCTCGAGTGTTTCCGACAAGAACAACAACCTAACTTGGTGAAGATAATGTTCGCCGAGATGGTCCATCTAGTAAGGCATCGTTAATCCGACTCCATCACCTTCTTCACTTATAGGACAACTTTGAGCTACATTTTTGTTCGCCTTGACCTTGATGTCTTATACGAATTTCTGAAACAACACAAGAAAAATCTTGGTGAGTCTTCTCTCGTAAGGTTTGGATTTCGATACACTAATGGTGAATGGATTCGAGTTGATCATAGAGCTCAAACACCTCAAGAAGATCATCAACCACAAGTTCATATTCCCGTTGTGGCTCCTAACAATGATGCTCTTATGGCCTTCCTCGCCAAGAGATTCAACACCATGGACACAAACATGACTTTCGAGTTTGCAGCTATCGGCACTCGATTCACATCTTTGGAGGATCGTGTTCTTGGCATGGAAAATCGCCTTACCTCCATTGAAACCCAACAATCATCCATGGATCTCTCCTTCACCAACTTCTATGGTGATTGGATGTAACCCCCTAGACCGGCCTATGCGGAAAGACCAAGTCTAGTAAGGCACATTAAAATTTAAAACTCAAGTAGAAAACATGTTTGCAAACTAAGCGTTAATTTCGACAGCATAACGGCAGAACTTAGTGAAAACCATCAAGTTAAATAAACTTGTTTAACACGTCAAACAGTAATACTTTCCAAAATCATTCACAACATAGACTTCATAGATAATATAGGCAGCCATGATTACTTAAATAAACCCATCATAGGATGGTTACGAAATAAGTATCAGTTAGCATATCAAAATATTTATAGTTTAATACCATACATAACAAAATATAAGCACATGTCACCCTGAAAGTACAAACGGTGGATAGAAACATTACATTCAAAAAGAATACCAAATGTTTCGATCCTCTAAGTGTCGGCTACGGGGTGGCCTATCCAAAATATCTGAAAGGGGAAAGAATTTGGGGCGTGAGCTAGAAAGATCAGTGTGTTCCAACAGTGCAAGTAAAACATGTACAACAACAGTATAATATACATTTCTAGTTCAAAAACATAAAGTTCAAGTAACAATACGGTTCAGTTTAATCTTTTATCTACCCTTCAACCATACTCCAAGAGGTATTTCCCCAAAACTGCGTCAAAGGCATTAACCAGTGCCCATTGGGCATAGGTGCCAACCTAAGGGAATACCTTAGGAACGGTACAGTACGGTAGGAATTACCCCAGCCGAAGCATAGGAACCTGTAACGGTAAGGAATTACCAGCTGGATCAGAGCTGAACCTGCGGTCACTTCATATTCTATCCCAAGTACCCCAGTAACAACATATGTAATAGTTTGATTATCAATAACAACTGTAATTTCGGTAAATGTAAAATAAACATGTATTTTCCATAAAACGGTAATTAGAGAGCATATTGTTCAATCAAACTACGATGTATCACACATATAATATAATCATGCTTATTTCAGAAATCATATCATAATCATGCAAAAAAAACTTTATCAATCATGAGCATGTATTTAGCTTAATAACATACTTCCATCATGTAAAACAATATTAAAACGGTTATATAGCACACAAGGAACACACCTCAAAAGATGAGATCGGTCAGAAGATCTATCGAGCACCAAGATCACGCTCCGCTACAGTACTGGAACCTAAATAGACAGGGATTATGGTTACTAACAGATTTACACCTTAATCATACTAAAATACTAAGTTTTCGGGTCGTACGAGTGACGATAGGATTACGAGTCGGTACAGATCTGGAAGAGCCGGGCTGGGCGTAGGCACGGTCTGGAGATCCACGAGTACCTATTAAATCAGAAAATCACTGTCAGTCCTCAATCATCAATTTCTCTTGAAAGACATAACTTATACATATGCATGTTTGGGTTCAACGTCTAATTTTAGAGGCTTTCGGGTTAGTATTTTGCGAAACGGGCTTCAAAACCGGACTCAAAACGTCGAAAAAAAATAAAATAGGGCTTTTCAGGAAAAAATGACTTTTGGTCAAAGTCAACACTAACGTCAGCGGTCAAAGTCAACGCTGACGTCACTGGTCCAAGGCTGACTCGGTGAGTTGACTCACTGAGTTGACTCGGTCAACGGGTCGGGTCGGTCAACGGGTCGGGTTACCACTGGGCTTGGGCCGGTTTGTTTGGACCGGTTTGGGCGGTTCGGTTCAAAGCCAGACCGAGTCTGGGCTGGCCGGTTCCACAGCCACCGTCCAAGGCGGCCGGAAATCACCTTGGGCGGCGCGTGAAGCCCACGCGCGGCCTTTCCCGGTCGGAAAACACGTCGAACAGCAGAAAAAAAAAATAGAAACAACCTCAAATCTAACATTTTTCAACTGGAAACCCACAAATTTAAACCAAAACTCAACGGACTTACCAAATCTAAAAAAAAACACTCAAATCTGACGTAGCTCCGATGACGGTCTAAACGGTGGCCGTTCGTCGTCCGGTGATATGGGTTTTGCTCGATTTTGAAAGGAGAGGCCAAGGGTGGCGACGGCGCGGCGAACGGACACCCACATCGGCAGGAAAAATTCGATAAACCGAACCCTAGGTTCACCGAACGTATTTCCTTCAATTTCTGGTGATTGAAGCGCCGAAAGCGGGGGAAAGTTGGGGGGTTTTGGTCGGTGACCGACGGTGAACTCGTCGGTGGCGGCGGTGCACAGAACGACTCAACGGTGGGCGAAAAGGGGACGGTGGTCGATTTGGGGATATGAACGGTCGGGTGGGTTTTTTGGAAAACTCGGGGAAGGGTACACGAATCGAAATAAATGCCACTCAAGTTGGGTAGGTGAGATATTTTTGGGTTTATTTTATTTATTTATCATTTCAAAGAGAATATTAGCTTAAAATAAACTAAAGGAAGTTATAACCAAGAGCTCACTTAGCTCAATTGGCTGGGCTTCTGGCTAACCATAAAGAGGTTGTGGGTTTGATTCCCATAACCCTCACTTTTCCCTTTTTTCAAATTTTTTAAGGGTGTTACAACTCTCCCCCTAAAAAGAAATTTCGGCCTCAAAATTTACCTGAGTGGAACAAATGCGGAAACTGCTCTTTCATCGACTCAAGAGTCTCCCAAGTAGCTTCTTCAGGACCTCGATTACTCCATTGTACTTTGACCATTAAAATACGCATGTTCCTTAAAACTTTCTCATCTTGACCCAAGATCTGAACAGGTTCCTCCTCATAAGACAAATCTGGTCTCAACTCCACATCTTGTACCTGAATAACATGGCTCGGATCTGGGTGGTACTGCCTCAACATAGATACATGAAATACATCATGAATACGGCTAAGCTGAGGAGGTAATTCAAGCTTATAAGCAACAGGCCCGACTCTCTTCCGAATACGGTACGGTCCGATAAACCTTGGACTCAATTTGCCTTTGCGCCCAAATCTCAAAACTTTCTTCCATGGAGACACTTTCAGAAAAACCTGATCACCAACCTCGAACTCAATGTCTTTTCTCCTCCGATCAGCATAGGACTTCTGTCTATCAAAAGCCTCTTTCAGACGGTTGCGGATCAATCTGATGGTCTCCTCGGTCTCTCGAACCAACTCTGGGCCCAAAGTCTTCTTCTCACACAACTCTGTCCAACAGATGGGAGTACGACACTTACGGCCATACAGAGCCTCATACGGTGCCATGCGGATACTAGCCTGATAGCTGTTATTGTATGAAAACTCAGCCAAGGGCAAGAAATCCTCCCAACTACAACGGAAATCAATCACACATCCCCGTAGCATGTTCTCAAGAATCTGAATCACCCTCTCCGATTGTCCATCTGTCTGCGGATGGAAGGATGTACTGAAATTCAGATGGGTACCTAAAGCACTGTGCAAGTCCAACCAGAATCGAGAAGTAAACCTCGGATCCCGATCGAATCCTTTTTAGAAGGTGTCAGAGGGAGCCCTGTAACGAAATCCATCGTGACATGTTCACATTTCCACTCGGGGATCTTAATGGGCTGCAATAAACTAGAAGGATGCTGGTGCTCTGCCTTAACCTGCTGGCAAGTCAAACACCGAGATACATAATCTGAAATGTCCTTCTTCATACCTTCCCAACGATATCTCTGCCTCGGGTTTTGATACATCTTGTCCCCACCAGGATGCATAGCATAAGGGCTGTTATGAGCCTCACTAAGAATAGCCCGCTTCAACTCGGCATCATCTGGTACACAATAACGACCCTTGAAGCACAAGACTCCATCCTGATCAAAGGCATAGATAGAAGTAGATCTCTGTTTAACCTGCTGCATTACAGGGAGTAAAGAACTGTCTAGAAGCTGTTTGGCCCTAATTTCCTCGGCCAATGTCGGTTTAACCTGCAGCTCGGCTAGTAAACTGCCATCACTGTATATACTCATCTTGGCAAACAAGGATCTCAAGTCTGATATAGCCTTACGACTCAAAGCATCAACAACAACATTAGCCTTCCCTGGGTGGTACTCAATCACACAGTCATAATCCTTAAAAAGCTCAATCCAACGACGTTGTCTAAGATTAAGCTCTCTCTGTGTAAGAATGTACTTCAGGCTCTTGTGATCTGTGTAGATATAACACTTCTCTCCGTAGAGATAATGTCTCCAAATCTTCAAGGCAAAGACCACAGCGGCCAGCTCTAGATCATGGGTAGGATAATTACACTCATGAGGCCTCAACTGACGAGACACATAAGCTATTACCTTGCCATCCTGCATCAAAACACAACCAAGCCCAGAACGCGATGCATCACTATAAACCGCAAAATCCTTCCCATACTCGGGTTGCGTCAAAATTCGAGCTTGCGTTAGAGCTGTCTTCAACTTCTCAAAACTATCCTGCTGAGCATTTGTCCAGATGAATGGAACATTCTTTCTCAACAGCTTCGTCAAGGGAGCGGCAATAATAGAAAAGCCCTCGACGAAACGCCTGTAATACCCAGCTAAACCCAAGAAACTACGGATCTCGGAAACATTTTTGGGTTGCTTCCAACTCACAATGGCCTCTATCTTGCTTGGATCAACCTGAATACCTCGAGCCGATACCACATGCCCCAGAAATGCCACCTCGTTGAGCCAAAATTCACACTTGCTCAAATTAGCATACAATTTGTGTTCTCTAAGAGTCTGCAGAACAATCCTCAAATGCTCAACATGTTCTGATTCAGTCCGAGAGTAGACTAGGATGTCATCAATGAACACCACCACAAACTGATCCAAATAGGGCCGAAACACACGGTTCATCAGATCCATAAAAGCGGCAGGAGCATTAGTCAGACCAAACGACATCACTAAAAACTCCTAGTGCCCATATCTGGTGCGAATGGCCGTCTTTGCTACATCGGACCCCTTTATCTTTAGCTGATAGTACCTAGAACGAAGATCAATCTTCGAGAAAACTGTGGCTTCTCGAAACTGATCGAACAAGTCATCGATCCTGGGTAGAGGATACTTGTTCTTTACTGTCAGCTTGTTCAGCTTACGGTAGTCAATACACAACCGAAGGGAACCATCCTTCTTTTTCACAAACAAGAGCGGAGCTCCCCAAGGTGAAGAGCTAGGTCGGATGAAACCTCGGTCAAGGAGCTCTTGCAACTGAATCTTCAGCTCTTTAGGTTCCTTTGGGGCCATACGATAAGGGTTCATAGAGACTGGTGCAGATCCAGGATAAGTCTCAATTTCGAACTTAACATCTCTATCTAGAGGTAATCCAGGTAATTCCTCAGGAAAGACACCAGGGAACTCGCTAATAGTGCAAATCTCGTCAATCTTTGACAAGGAACCCTTGGTATTCAAGAAACAGGCGATGAAAGTCTGATAGCCCTTCCGGATCATCCTGTCGGCAGCCAAAGCAGATATCACATTAGACAGATACCCTCTGCGCTCACCAATAAGAACCACTGTACGATCATCAGAAGTCTTCAAAACTGCTCTCTTGGACTCACAATCTAGATTAACCCGGTGTTCAGTCAACCAATCCATGCCAAGAATCAAATCAAACTCTTCTAATGGTAGTTCCATAAGGTCAGCTAGAAAGATTTCCCCTTGCACCTCGAGGGGACATCGCTTGAAAACCTTATTTACAACAACAGACTGGCCCACTGGACTCATAACGGTAATTGTATTCTCGGTGGTCTCATCAGGAATCTGGAGGTCTCGGGACACGGATCTCGATACATAGGAATGGGTAGAACCATTGTCGAGCAATGCAAAATATGGAACAGAAAACATAGTAAATGTACCTGCAATGACGTCTGGCTCATCTCTGTCATCTCGACGTCTGGTGGCATAAACAAGTACAAGCTGCCTAGCCTCGGTCATAGCTGGTCCCCCACTCTGATAAGATCGGCCTCTACTCTCAGATCTAACAGCAGACCCAAAAGCTCTACCCTGATTACGGCCTCTAGCCGAAGTCTGAACAGATGTCTGTGAACGAGCAGGTGTCTGAGTATGGGCAGGAGTCTGAGTGGACACCCCCGTGGAAGGTGAACGTGGGCAATCCTTAAGGAAATGATCCATAGACCCACACCGGAAGCAAGCACCAATCATCTTCCAACACTCTCCTCCGTGTTTCCTACCACAGTGCTCACATGCAGGCATAGATAAAAAACCCAAAGAATCACCTCGACTGGCAGCTGGGACAGAAGGCACTAAAGGCCTAGAACTCGTATTACTCTTCTGAGAATCAGCGGTGCGGGTTCTCTTATCTGGACGTCCGCAGGACTCACCCTGACTAGGTCTCCTAGATCGATCCCAATCTCGGCCTCGATCTCGACCCTGATCTCGATCTCTATCCCTGTCACCCTGACTAGCTGCCAAAATCTCCATTTGTTCTGCAGTCTTAGCCCGATCTACTAAATTCTCAAATACCTCATCGTGATGTGTAGCCACTCTGTCACGTATCCCAATACAGAGGCCCTCTAAGAACTTTTCGCATCTATCCTTCTCGGTAGGAACCAAGCTAGGACCATACTTTTGTAGCTTCAGAAACTGTATCTCGTACTCGGCCACTTTCATAGAACCCTGCACCAAGTCCTTGAATGCCTGACGTCTCTCCCTCAAGAACCGCTCGCCCAGATAACGGTTCCTAAAACGCTCCTTAAAAAAATCCCATGTCAACCGATCAGAGGGAACGCTACTCATAATAGACTCCCACCAGGTGCGGGCATTCACATTCAGCATAGATACAACACCCAAGTATTTCTTCGATGGCTCAAAACCCATCTCTGTCATACGCCGCTCGATATCATACAACCACTCCTCAGCCTCGGTCGGTGCTCCACTAAGAGATCCAAAAAAAGTCTTGATCCCGTTAGCAAACAAAATCTGGGAGATAGAGACTTCTGGAACGACACCCGATGCTCTAAGTACACCCTGAATCAGCTGAAGAAACTGTCTACTCAAACCCTCATCAATAACCCTAGTCGTAGGCTCGGGCCCAGAAATCGTTGCTCCTCTAACCGGAGTAGCCACATCAACATCAGGAGCAGATGACGGAGCAGACGGGACAGGTGTCGGAGCAGTCGGGGTGGTCGAAACTAAAGGACCACGAGGGGCAGAAGGCTCGGTAAAAGGTGGAGGATCTACGGGGGCAGGAGCATCAACACGAGTAGATGGAGCAATCATTGGATCGTCCATCGAGTCTGCAAATCTAACGGATCGACCTCGCCTACGAGCGGGTCGACGACCCCTGCTGGTGCTCATCTCAGAGAATCTCTACAAAGATAAAACTTAGGATCAGTTTATGACACCGGAGAATCGAACACAATTAAACAGGTAAAATTGGGTGACATGGCCTCTTTTCACAATACTTTGAAAAACGTTTTTTTAAACAGTACATTATAAGGGCTTTTCCACAGTCCGAGGGTTTAAAACCAAAAGCTCTGATACCAACTAAATGTAACCCCCTAGACCGGCCTATGCGGAAAGACCAAGTCTAGTAAGGCACATTAAAATTTAAAACTCAAGTAGAAAACATGTTTGCAAACTAAGCGTTAATTTCGACAGCATAACGGCAGAACTTAGTGAAAACCATCAAGTTAAATAAACCTGTTTAACACGTCAAACATTAATACTTTCCAAAATCATTCACAACATAGACTTCATAGATAATATAGGCAGTCATGATTACTTAAATAAACCCATCATAGGATGGTTACGAAATAAGTATCAGTTAGCATATCAAAATATTTATAGTTTAATACCATACATAACAAAATATAGGCACATGTCACCCTGAAAGTACAAACGGTAGATAGAAACATTACATTAAAAAAGAATACCAAATGTGTCGATCCTCCAAGTGTCGGCTACGGGGTGGCCTATCCAAAATATCTGAAAGGGGAAAGAATTTGGGGCGTGAGCTAGAAAGCTCAGTGTGTTCCAACAGTGCAAGTAAAACATGTACAACAACAGTATAATATACATTTCTAGTTCAAAAACATAAAGTTCAAGTAACAATACGGTTCGGTTTAATCTTTTATCTACCCTCCAACCATACTCCAAGAGGCAGTTCCCCAAAACTGCGTCAAAGGCATTAACCAGTGCCCATTGGGCATAGGTGCCAACCTAAGGGAATACCTTAAGAACGGTACGGTACGGTAGGAATTACCCCAGCCGAAGCATAAAAACCTATAACGGTGAGGAATTACCAGCTGGATCAGAGCTGAACCTGCGGTCACTTCATATTCTATCCCAAGTACCCCAGTAACAACATATGTAATAGTTCGATTATCAATAACAACTGTAATTTCGGTAAATGTAAAATAAACATGTATTTTCCATAAAACGGTAATCAGAGAGCATACTGTTCAATCAAACTACGATGTATCACACATATAATATAATCATGCTTATTTCGAAAATCATATCATAATCATGTAAAAACACTTTATCAATCATGAGCATGTATTTAGCTTAATAACATACTTCCATCATGTAAAACAATATTAAAACGGTTATATAGCACACAAGGAACACACCTCAAAAGATGAGATCGGTCAGAAGATCTATCGAGCACCAAGATTACGCTCCACTACAGTACTGGAACCTAAATAGACAGGGATTATGGTTACTAACATATTTAAACCTTAATCATACTAAAATACTAAGTTTTCGGGTCGTACGAGTGACGATAGGATCACGAGTCGGTACAGATCGGGACGAGCTGGGTAGGTGAGATATTTTTGGGTTTATTTTATTTATTTATCATTTCAAAGAGAATATTAGCTTAAAATAAACTAAAGGAAGTTATAACCAAGAGCTCACTTAGCTCAATTGGCTGGGCTTCTGGCTAAACATAAAGAGGTTGTGGGTTCGATTCCCATAACCCTCACTTTTCATTTTTTTCAATTTTTTTAAGGGTGTTACATTGGAGGCATTTTCGCAAGGATTAAGAGAAGGACAATGATGATTTCTTAGATGACCTTGGAAGCGATGAAGACGATGAGACACCTTAGTTTTATTGCATATCATTTTATTTTGTCATATTAGGATTGAGTTTATGCACCGCACCTATCTCTGTTTTTTTTTGTTTTAAGACATATGCTTTGATTTCATGTTTTTAGGATTGAGTTTGATTTTATGTTTGAATTTATTTTATGAACTTAATGCTATCTATGCTATTATGTTGTTTGGTTTATGATTTATGCCTCTTTTATTCTCATTTAGTCTTGATTATATGTTTTATCTAACAAAAAGGGGAGAAGTAATTCCTAAGAGCCTAAGTGTTTTTAAGTTTGTTTTTAAGTTTCAAGTGCTTTAAATTTCAACTTTTCAAAACTTTAAAACCTATCTTAAATTGAGGGGAGTTAAAAAAATTTCAAAGATTTCAAAACACTTAAAAATTTATACTTGGTTTTGTTATATCAAAAAGGGGAGAAGTAATTCCTAAAAGCCTAAGTGCTTTAAATTTCAACTTTTCAAAACTTTAAAACCTATCTTAAATTGAGGGTAGTTAAAAGTTTTTCAAAGATTTCAAAACACTTAAAAATTTATACTTGGTTTTGTTATATCAAAAATGGGAGATTGTAAAACCAAAGAATTGATTTTGATATAACAAAGGATTTAAGGACTAAATTGAAATTAGAAAATAAATTTTTAAGTCCTAAAAACTTCCCAAAACTTTTAAGTAAAGTGGTCAAGTCAAAACCAAATGGCTATACAAATTTTTCTAAGTGTTTTCCAAGTCAAAACAATAATTTTCAAGTCACCGTTTCGAAACATCCCTTAGATGTTTCAGAACATTTTGAAACTATTAAAATTGATTTCAGAACGACTCTTCCATTTTCAATACGATAATATCGAAATAGGACACCATGTTTCGAAAAAGATGAAGAACAACAGAACGGGCATACCCGTTTCGATACGGCTGTATCAAAACGATCTCAAACGTTTCGAAACACGATTTGAACTTGGATTTAAAATTTATGACCGTTGCAATTTTATAATTGATTTTTACAAAATGGTTAAGACGTATCGAAATGATTTAAGCACGTTTCGATACAGGTTTTGACATATTCAAATTATTTTGAAACGATATCAAGCCGTTTCGGAACGAGCTCTTAGGGTATCGAAACGATCGTATCCGTTTCGATACGGTCTCTTAATTACACCCCAACGACGATTTCTATTTTGGTCTGTTTCGAAACATGTACAGGTATTTCGAAACGGGTAGTTGCAAAAGTGTATTTATGTTGGGAACATTGCATCCCGACGGCTATATTGATGATGAAAACCACCCCAACGGATAGAATTGAATGAAAAGGTATAAAAGAGAGTCTAAAAACAACCAACAACAACTATTGATCCTAAGAAAAGCAATTCTACATCAAATTCAAGCTCAAGTGCTTAAATTCCAATATCCTTGTAAAATTCCAATTGTCAATCCTTGTAATTTCTTATTTTTCAGATTCAATTGGGTTGTATGCTTGTAATTTGGGCAATATTAGTCTTGAGAGATACATTGTATTTGCCACTTCTTCTTTGTATACTTGTGAGAGGGTTTGGTCAATTTTGGGTAGAAAATTGACCACTTGTGTAAAGATTTCATCCTAAGCCTAAAAAAGGGGAAGATCAACTAGTGAAGTTGTTTGGAAAATCCTTAGTGGGAGCTAAGGTAATGAATGTAGAGTTCATTTGGAACTTGAACCACTATAATTGCCTTTGTCCTCAATTTTGTTTTACCACTTCACTACCAACCAAATTAAAAATCCAATTCACCCCCTCTTAACATCTATCGATTCAACGATCCATTCTACCATCACCAATTTTCAGAAGTTACAAAATGATCTTTATTATTTTTTTATTGTGATAAACTCAAATTGATTTCATATTGTTGTGTAAAGTATATATGTGAAATTAAAATTGATTTAAGTTAGAAGTTCGAGAGATTATTTAAGTACAAAATAAGAATTTTAAAAAATATTAAAATTTCAACAAAATTTATTTGGTTCATGCTTGTTTAAAATTTTAATATCATGTTAATGTTCAATTATTTATTTTTAAAGGTGTTCGTTTGTTTAGCGTTCGCAAATAATTTTATTTAACGTCCATGAATATGTTCGTTTATATGTTCACGAACATGTTCGTTTAAAATGTTTACGAACATGTCCGCTTATATGTTCGTCAAAATGGTGAAATTACATCACTATTCCTTTAGCTCCTTAGGCTTCACAGTGTGAACTCCAAAGTTCACTATGTGTTTAATTTAGTCCCCACATTTACCAATATTTATAATATAAAAAATAAAAAGAAAAAAGAGAATCGGGTAAACGAGTCGATAAACGAGCTTGTTCTTGAACATAAATAAATTGACGCACTTTTATTTATGTTCGTTCGTTTATTAAACAAACATAAAAAAATTTGTTAATATGATTGTCCCCGAAAAATAGGCCCAACGTTCTATTCATTTACCCTCTAAATGGTTGTCCCCGAAAAATATGATAAATCATTAAGCCTCGATGTTCGTAAACACCTTCCCCCAGAGACTACGGCTAATAAGCATAAGAATGTAGCCTATTTTTAATGTTTTTGTTTTGATTAAATCATATATATCCCGGTTCATTGAATTAATAAAAACATTTAGATTTTAGACAATGCCGGTGGTGTTGACTTTTGACCCTTACAGCATCAACAGACTGGTTCCATCGATTACAATGTTTAATACCGAACATATTGAATAGTACAAAAAAGCAACAATTTTCACCATCCACCCTTGCCCTGCAAATTTTATTTGTAAACGGGATTTAGTATATATATATATATATATATGTGTGTGTGTGTGGAACGCTAAAAATCCAAAACCATAAATCTAAGCATCCAATGGAATCATTAAGGCCTACACGATAATTTTGCCTTGATTAAGCAGGTCCCACATTATGAAACCACGTGGCATGTTGATGTTACGTTGAACCGCACTCAACACATGATGCGACCAGCCAGAACCGGACCATGTCGGATGAGGATTCATCCCGAGTTGGGAATTGAGATCTATTCATCCCCCACTCCTTCCACTCGCCTAACCTACGCGCGTCCACGTCAACCTCCTTTGACCTCCTCTCTCCACAAATTTCCTTTTTAGGTTAAACGAAAACATCCGAAGTTATAAAATTAAATAATGGTTGATTTAATTGATTCAATGATGCTAAATTAATTAAACTATTGATTATATTAGAAATAATTTAATATTTGATAAATGTATTTTATTTTTAAATAAAAATTAAATGTAATACATATTTTATCTACTATAAGATTAAACCGCTACCTAATATCAGTTGGAGTTTTGTTTTAATCGAAGTTCTTTATTAATTATGCTACGAGTTTGATTGGCATTAAATGCTTATTTTAAAGGAGATCTTGAGTATATTTTAAAAATTTAAAATAAACCTAAAAATTATTTTTTAAGGTAAACATCCACCCGTGCCACCTTAATTTGTCGTTTCGTTACACAGTTGAATAAATATCAAAGCGCGTACATATCACGCAGGGAAAAAAATCTTAGAAACTCACCGGGACTTTCGTCTCTTATAGATCTCCGCCGACACTGCAAATCGTAGCCAGTTCAGAAAATCATGTTTCCTTCTACTGTCATCATTTTGGCTTCGATCTGAAAACGAAAAAATATAATAAATTAAGTGTTTTCAAGAATCAGGTTCATACGAGGCAAACGATGGCGTCGAGCACATTCAATTCATGGTAAAAAAAAAACATTCGAAAGAGAATTCCAAAGTCCAAACAGAAGGAAACAATAGCAGTTTTTAACTTTGAATTTCATAGAGTATTTATAGATTTAGAATAAGCTGGCGCGCGCCAAGGCACTCGCTCACGCCTTAACGTTTTTGCCAGTTCATTTTTAATTTTAAGTTTAATTATTATTATTTTTAATCTTCTTTGAGTCATTTTCACAAACAACTGACAGGTGACAGCTCTTAGATCTCTCCTCGATCTGTGACACCGATCAAGCTTCATTTATCTGCCTTTTTTGTATTGAAATGGTTATTGTTACTAGTATTTGATTCTTTTTAATTGAAAGTTAAAGCTTGGTATTTGGTGAAAGAAAACACTTCCATTGAAATTTCGTGAGGTAAAATGGACGGGGGAGATGGGACGGTAAGATTAGGAGCTTTGAATTTGAAAGCAGGTCGAGGCTTAGATTTGGATCCGGATGTCTCCGTTTCTTCGCCGGTAACCAGGC
This sequence comes from Hibiscus tridactylites, assembly GCA_958450335.1. Lineage (NCBI taxonomy): Eukaryota > Viridiplantae > Streptophyta > Magnoliopsida > Malvales > Malvaceae > Hibiscus > Hibiscus tridactylites. The sequence goes on from OY288291.1 coordinate 44,318,750, forward strand.
AAAAAGCCACCGCCGCTAAACAGTTCATTGAGAATCATTACAAGAACTACCTGCAAGGATTACAAGAGCGTAAAGAAAGGTGATTCCGATGGTCCGAACTATTGTTGTATATAAATATCTATGTGCTTTTTTAATTTAGTTTAACATTTTGCTAATTTTTAGTTGAACTTATTTGTTTTAGGTAATAATTGAAATTATGATGTTAAATGGTGGATATGGTTAGCTTTGATGAAATTGGATGTGCGCTTTTTTAGAATTGAATTGTATTTTATTGGATTTTAACTGTTGTTCATTTAAGACGACGAGCACTGCAAATGAGGGCTGAGGAAGCTCAGGTTTCGAGTGAGGAACAAGAGGAGATGATGAGGAATTTGGAAAGGAGAGAGACCGCATATATGAGGCTGCAAAGACGGAAAGTCGGAATTGATGATTTCGAACAATTAACTGTAATTGGAAAAGGTGCATTCGGTGAGGTATATTTCACATGTTTGTTGTTTTAGAGCTCTTGATCTATGGTTAACATTTTCGGTGATTTTTTAAATTCATTTAGGATTTTTTAACCTGATTCAATTATGCTTTAAAAGAAATTGCAAATGTTGATAATTACATGGCTTGACACTTACCACTGTTTCAATGTAACAAATGCAGGTTAGGTTATGTCGTGCTAAAAATACAGGAGAGATTTTTGCCATGAAGAAGTTAAAGAAATCAGATATGCTTAGTCGTGGACAGGTAACCCACCGGAATAATACACTTTCAAAATGGTAACCTTTGTTGATTATATTCATATCAATTATTTTATTACAGGCTTTGTTTTTCCTTTCTTGCTTAGTGGGTTGGTAGTTGATTTAATCATATGATCACTAAGATTGTTAGATTCCTGAAAGTGATCAGTAGCTTTTTTAGGGATGTCTTTAATGCAGGAGTTATTTGCAAGGTTATTGCCTACTTCCTTTTCTTTTGACCATACTTTATTTTGATATTATGGTATAACTGGATTTAGGTAGTTGGCAATTCAATTTGACAGTGAAAAAAAATCTTAATTCCGTTTGATTTAGAATGGTTAGGGTCTTTATGAAACCAACTCATACATTTTCTTGGTGGATCATGATGCAAGCCACACAGCAAGTTATATTATTATCCTTTCTTTTGACTTTACTTTGTTTCAAGGTTGAGCATGTTCGTTCTGAGAGAAACTTACTTGCCGAGGTTGATAGCCGGTGCATTGTAAAGCTGTTCTATTCTTTTCAAGATTCTGACTTCTTGTACCTTATTATGGAGTATTTACCTGGTGGTGATATCATGACACTGCTAATGAGGGAAGATATTCTTTCTGAAGATGTAGCACGTTTCTATGTAGCAGAGAGCATTTTGGCTATTCATTCGATTCACCAACACAACTATATACATAGGTATTGCGAGTCATTAATATGTTTCTAAGATTACAATTTTCTTGAATGTATGTTAGCATGTGGACTGTAATCAGGGAGGGAGTCTTGACTAGTTTCTGAATATATGGAGGACTTAAAATACTTGAAACTAGAAAAACCTCTTTGCAGATATTTATTCTTGATCACGTTTTTCCTGTAGGGACATTAAACCAGATAACCTGATACTAGATAAGAATGGGCATTTAAAGCTTTCAGATTTTGGCTTGTGTAAACCCCTAGATGACAAGTATTCAACAATTTTGTTGGAAAATGAAGATTTAACTTCCCAGGATGCTAGTGAAGCTGAGATCCAGTCTGGATCAGAAAGACCCCCTTGGTTGATGCCAAAAGAACAACTACAACAATGGAAACGTAACCGCCGTGCATTGGTATTATCATTATTTTAGTTGCAACAACATAAATAAATTCCTTCATGTGAACACCATTTATACTTTTCAGATTTTACATTGGTTGCATTTCTTAAGCAGGTTTGTCTTTCCATTCAGTATCAGCTAATGTCTGGCTTTTGCAGGCATATTCAACTGTTGGAACTCTTGATTACATGGCTCCTGAAGTTCTGTTAAAGAAGGGTTATGGGATGGAGTGTGATTGGTGGTCTCTAGGCGCGATCATGTATGAGATGCTCATAGGCTATCCTCCATTTTGTTCTGATGATCCTCGGATAACATGCCGCAAGGTGGCGCAACACCTAGTTTGTGGTTCTTAGTTATTTATTTATCCTCTTTTTTCACTAGATGGTAATATTTCTTTCTTGGACAGATCATCAACTGGAGAGCTTGCTTGAAATTCCCCGAGGAACCAAAAATATCTGCTGAGGCTAGGGATTTAATATGTCACCTTCTCTGTGATGTTGAAACCCGCCTGGGCACCAGAGGGGTAGAAGAATTGAAGGTAAGTCATTTCAGTGAAAATAAATGTTCATTTATGTATTATATATTAAGATTTAAAGATTCCCCTTTATGCTCTTTGTACCTGCTTTTGTTGCTAGATACCTTTGCACCAAGTATTCATGACAACATATTTCTCCCTGCTGAAGGCTGCATCTAGATCTTAATTTTGTACATTGACAAATTAGTTGCACTGTCTGCATTATTTTAGTATTAGATTGTTTACTTTCTCAGTTTGAGCTTGTTAGTATTTTGTTCAATTATAACTTTGAAGTCTTGTAATTTATCAGGCACATCCGTGGTTCAAAGGTGTTCAGTGGGAAAAGCTGTATGAGATTGAAGCTGCATATCTGCCAACAGTCAATGGAGACTTGGATACTCAAAATTTTGAGAAGTTCCCTGAAGTGAGTACTTTAAATGCTAATGTATCAGAGTTAATCCCTAAATAGGGTGATAAAGTGTTTACAGTTCTCAAAACTCGTGATATCCTTCCTACTTTGAACTTTGAAGCACTTCTAACTTAATGTCTGTTCCCCAATGGGATGTTAAGAGTTTCTATAAATTGGTAGCTTTCTCCATTGTATTTTATTTAAAATGTGGGATACGGATTCTTGTTAGTTTTGCTTGTTGCACCTTTTGGTTTTTGTTTTTCAGATAACTTGGAAATATTTTAGCATCCTGAACTTTAAAGAGTTGTTTTAAAAAAAATGAAAGTTTGAAATTCTGTCCTTTTTTCCCTTTCAGTGAAACTAATTTTACTATATCTTTGATTCTGTTAGATTGATGGCCCTCCCTCCTCAATACCTGAAGTGGGACCTTGGAGGAAGGTAATGGCCTTTTTTGCTCCAATCTTCATTTTCTTTCTAGTAAGGTTTGTAGTACGATATTATACTAGATTGAGTTTGATACGTTTGGACATGTTTTTGTTCATTTGATGGTGCAGATGTTGACATCAAAAGATAACAATTTCATAGGATTTACATTTAAGAAATCAGATATTGTGAAGTCACTTGAAAGTTCAGGTATACTTCTTTATATGCTCTGGTGCATTATTTTTAACAAGAAGTTCTAGCACTCTATCTTCACTAAAGGCTAAAGCTGCTTCAGTTTGGTTAATGGTGGAGTTCGCAATTCATTTATGTTTTTTTCTGACACATTCAGTTTCAGGCTTTGCTTGGTATGAAAGATGAAAAAGAGGAAGGATGGAAAATTAGTTAATCAAATGGTTAAAATTCAAAGTAAGAAAGTGGTTATGAATCTTAACCAATTGATTAACTAATTTTCTATCCTTCCTCTATTCCACCCTTCATACCAAGCAAGACCTAAACGTCAATGCCTTCTCATTGAGAAAAGTCTGTCTACTTCAAAGCCACGGGGATCTTTTTCTCATTTTACAGATCTAGTACTTATAAATTACGGATTTACTTTTTACTTGTATTGTATTGGAACAGGGGTTCTCACGTATCCGTTTTGGTGACTGTACATATATACTATTCTATGATAGCATCATGAGTTGACAACTATTGTTCTGGAATCATATTTTTTTATATGCATTGCAGGAACTGACATGAGATCCAACGGACCTTCAAAACCCCCTTCTATTGTTTCCTTGTTAGGTATGATATCTCTATATGGGTTAGGATCTACTTACACCGTGTAAAATTCAATTACGATTACACATTTTTCAATCTTCTCATTTTCTACCGTTAATCTCAACCATCTATTTACTTACATTCATCTAACGGTCCAAAAAAAAGTAAAACTTTCAAGTTTTACATGGTGTGAGAGGATCCTCTCCCTCTCCCTCTCCTTCTCTCTCTCTATCTATCTCTCTGTCTATATATATATATATCCCGAAAGATCCTCACCATCACGAGGAAGAAAGTTGCTTATTCTACTTTTTATGCATTTGTCGTTGGAGAATGTATGGCCGATTGCTGACTGATGCAAAGAATGTATCTTCACACAGTAATTAGTTAATTACTATATATGCCTCATGTATCATTAAAAACTAGCTAGTTGCTCTGGTTTCACAAGGAAGCAATATATCATAATTTAATTTGCCCCCAAACTGAAACTTCTATAATATCTAGAATAGTTGTTTAGCATATGACAACGTCGACGGCTGAATTTCCCTCACTTTTCTCTTTTTGTCACATTCTTCCGCAGCTGATGAGTTGTTGGAATCTGTCAAATATGTAATGTGATATATTTCTTTACTTAAAAGATACTCCTTTAAAAGTAAAAACAAAAAAGGAGTCTTTTTTCATTTCAATAGATTTTATCTTAAAGTGTCCAAGTCCTCTCCATCTTAAACTTGTCAATATCAAGAACATTATTGTATCTTTGCAAAAGCCGGAAAACATGAGCTATATTTGATCATGAATTCCTTTGACTATTACAATTTACAGGTCGAATGGATCTTGAGGAAACGGTAATGGCGGAGGACGAGCAGGAGCAAGAAACTTGAATCCGAACACAGTCTGTTGTTGACATCTGTGGGCATAGGTGATGTTAGTTTCATCTCAGGTACACACTCTGCAACGTCCGAAGGGGATTCAAATATCCATATGAGATTGAATTAGTCAAACAACTGGTGCTGCTTGGAGTCAACTAAAAATATTTGAAATCATCTTTCACCACTATATCCTTGTTTTCTGTATAAGAGCTACTGTAAAGCCCAAACTACGTTCAACCCATTTTGATTGTAATTTTATTTTTTTACCACACGCTAGTTTTCCCTACATATGTGATTCCATTATCTGTCTGTTTGAAATGGGTTCTGTTTCTTCTCTTTGGAATTTTGTAGTCTGGCATGAGCTTGGCTTACGTAGCTTGAATAAATATCTTTTGCTTGGGGATGGAGAAATCGGAAATCGCAAACTATATTTTAATCAATTTAATTGACCGATTCTTTTGTATTGTTATTTTTGGTTTGATTGGTTACAACTCAGATATTTACTAAAACCTTTATTTATACGAATCTATTAAAATATCTTGTATTTCTATTTTTCTATTTTTAGAAAGCGAACTTAATAGATAATTTTAGAAGAGAACATATTTTTGAAAGAGATAATAACAAACGTAAATACTTAAAAATCTACATTAAATCACTTTCTTATATTTGTATTGAAACCTCTAAATAATTATATACCTTTATATATGTAAATAAGATATATAGAGATAAACCGACGATATAAATTTTATTTTTCACAAGTGAGTTAATTTAGGGGGTTTAGAGTTTTAATTTAGAGGTTTAGATTATAAAGTGTAGAATCTAAAAATATGATTAGAATTTAAGGTTTAATTTTTAGGGTTTAATAGAATTTTAAATTTTAATTTTAATCTTAGATTATGCAAGCTTGTATAAAAAAACTTTACACCATATATGTAATGAATAATTGTCCATATAAAATAGTTGAACACGTATTTGATAAAGATTTTACCATTTTATATATTGTAATTTATAGTAAAATTTAAGGGGTTTTTTTGTTTTGTTTTTGCGTTCACTCACCTATTTCAAATAATACAATTGAATCATAGTAATCTTATCTCCAAGTTTCAACGTATCATAAAGAAATCGAGAAAAGAAAAGAAAAGCGAAGATTAGATATTTTGAGGGCCAATAAATATCTTCCCGCCGTATTCGCAAACCCTAAGAAATGACGTGGCAACGTGAAGGTCCCATGACACGTGTAAAAGCGATGACAACTGTAACCATCATTTGTCCCTCCTCCCCTTAAACATCACCTTCTCGTATTATCTCACCCGCCATTTTTATTCTCTTCTTCTCCTTCTCCACTCTCAAATATTTCTCCTTTTTAAGGAAAAAATTGTTTTTTACAATCTAATCTTTTCAACACGGGGGATCTTGTTTTCTTGTGTGGTGTTTTTTTTTTTTGCATGGAGGGTTCTATGAAAATTGAGTCTATGACGAGTTCAGGGGCTTCTGCCTCTGAGTTGACTCCTCAGAGATCGCTCGAGTTTGCTCACCATGGACAAAATCCAAGCCTGGTACACCCTCTCCTTCTTCTTCCTAGATCTTTTATGGTTATTGAGTTACGCATCAACGAAATTCAGTCACGGGTTTCCTTTTCTTTTCCCCTTGTTTAAAAGGAAGTAAATTTAGCTTTTAAATCAGCTAAATTTCCGAACTTCACTTTAAAGCATATAATATTTAGTACTAAGCCTCTTTACATGGTAAATTTTTATCATTTTCAATCATGCAGATCCTTTTGGTTTTCATTAATAACGTTTCTGTTGAGCATTAAAACTAAAGTTTTAAGGGGAAAAAAGGCAAGTATTTATCATTAGATATTTCTAACTTCCAAGTAGCTTTGATTGTCGGGTACTATTAATTGAGGATTTGTAAGTTGGAAGCGTACAAAATTGATTATCCCTTTTATTTCTTCATGAAATTAAGCTTCCTCGCATATCAATTTCATGGTATTGATGCTGTAGATGTAGTTGGCTCTTGGCTCTATGTTTTCCATTTTTAATTTGGGTTTGCTTATTTCTTTCTAATCTGTTTTTTTACACAATTATTTGTTTACTTTGGGAGAACTTACTAATCATGGCTGTTAATGGTAACACAACAGGATTCTCCGATGACAGAATCTATCTCTACAGAATGGACAGATGAGAAGCACAGTTTATACCTTAAATCCATGGAAGCATCATTTGTTAATCAGTTATATGATTCTATGACTTCTCTTGGCTGGAACTCAAAGGACAAATTGCCAGGTTCAAAATCATCAAGGAAAACTAATTGTGTCTCTTCAGGCCAGGTTAAAGTTTATTCCCTGCTTCTTGATCATCATGGAGTTGCCTCTCTATTTCCTATGTCAATTCTTATTTACTGCATGTTCCAATCTTCAATGCAGTTTAAGGTTCTTCGAGGTGGCTGCTGGAAGAAGATCAATTTTGAAAGCCCTGGATTTCAATCGAATAAAAGAGATGGCTCTCGTTCTTTTGTGGTGAGTCCTTGGGTCCAGCACTTCAGATTCGGGTCTAGGTCTTGTGGTGTTTTAGCCTCTTGTAGTCTTCAAGATAATGCTTCATCCAAAGGTAATAAAGCAAACAATGTTAATGTGAAAGAAAGCAATTTCTGTTTATCAGCTTCTTAAACACTTTCATGCATATGACAGTAAAACCGACCCCTGCGGTGATATTTTGTTGTGTTCATGATGATTTTATCTAAAATTCTTGTTTTAGGAGTCTGTGGTTGTACCCGAGTTAATTCATCCAATCTTAGACTTTTAAGGTTGATTTGTCTATGTTTTAATTGAAGTGATATCGCTTCTGTTTTCGCCTATAATAGAATCTCGATTTCTTTCTATTATATGTTTGGGGTGTAACAAAATAAACTTATTCAAGATTATCAGATGTATATCATATAGTATGATTACCATCCTTCCCTATACAGTTCAAAGCGTTGAAGCTTACAATTTGAGTTTGAGTTCAATTCCTTTAGTCCTCATATTCGTATGGTGGCTCGTAATCATGGTCATGCTGTTAAATTTCTTGCAACTTTGTCTGTGACACTTGGTTTGCAAGTGAGAATGAATTCTCGGCTTTCTTTACATTTAAAAAAAAAATATCATTTACTCCTCAGGTGGCTTATGTTTCTTGTTAGGACCAAGGAGGCATACATTTATTTGTTTTTTGTACAATGTTTGCCAATGAATTTTCTATCTTGCAAAAGAAGAGATGTTTAAAGTGATATCTTTCAACTGTCAAAATAATTGAACTCTAAAATAATTGATATCTTGCAGAGGTGTCGGATCAGAACTTCGTAGACGAGGAACAAGGTGAAAAGACTAGCGGTGAATGTAGCCCGAAGAGGTTGAAAACTTCGATAACTGATGCTTCATGCAATGATCAGGTAAAATAGATTAGCATTGATCTTTTACTTATAATAGCAAAGATTCTAAAACAATAGTATAGATCACTTATTTTAATCCTAAGCATCTAGCATTTTTCTCATTTTGTTTTTAGGTTGTTCCATGAAGTGAAGACTCGAACAGCTACGACAAATAAAAGGTCCCTTGGGGGAAAAAACAAGTGCTTTGTGTAGTTGCATCCTGATACAAAACGTTCATTTTTGGTGACTTGAGTAACATAAATTTCAAATGCCGAATGTTCTTGTGTTACATGCATATATGCATGGGAGTAGTTCATTTAGGGTTTGTTCTTCCTGTGAATAGTATTTTAGTAGTTTTGGTGGAGGATGTTCACTGTTGGTCCTTTTCTATCTGTATATAGGTATTATTCCATCGTATCATGCAGTTTTGAGTTTCGAATTCGATAAACTGACAAAAGTGTAGTCAGTGACGGAGCCAAAAAATTTAAATTGGGCGTTACAAGTTAGAAAAACAATGTTAATATTCTTTTTAGTGCTATCAGATTCATTTTTAATATTTTTACATGAAATTTATATATTAAAAATTTGTTTTGGGGGTGTCACACCCTAATCCAATACATCCCATGAGTGTCTAAAACTGCATTCTTCAATGGTAGATGCACATTTACGTTATGCAACATCTAAGTTTCATATTGTAAGGCATATATGTGAACACGTTGGACCAAAGAAATCCGTAATTCAAGAAAAAAAAGTATTATAGATTAAGGAAAGCTATCAAACTTATTTCGTATGTTTAATTAAGGATTCAATAAGCAAACATTTAAACAAACAATTAAGTATACCAAGGAATGAAGCAAGGTTTTCAAAGAATATTAATGGAGGCAGATATTCAACAGCTCATCAAATTTGAATGGTAGCGGATATAAAAAGTTTTTATCTTTGTAAGGGTTTATTCCTAAGCCTAGAAAAAGGGACGAATTTTTTAGTGAAATTAGTTGAAATCATTAGTGGAGAGCTAAGGTAGTAGATATAGGCTTTAGTTAGAAAGTCGAACCACTCTAAATTTTTGTGTCTTTTATCTCTCACTTCCACCACCAACCATAGCACAAACTTCTCCACAACTTGGCAAGTTAATCGGTTGAAGGAAATCGAGTCTCTCAAGTCTAACACGATTTGAACATGTATTTTTTAGGATAATCATCATTCGTTTTTTCACTGGGACACTTGTTGGGTTCTAGAATATAATTTTTCAATTTCTTATTTATATGAAGAATATAATTTCTTTTTTTAAAATAAATAATTAATAATTAGTGTTATATTTGGAAAAGATATTTTTGTATGCAAACATATAATAATTTGTTATATAAACACAACTTGCTATGGGAAAAAATCCAACAATAACGATACTTCGAAAAGTACAACAATTGGATCTTATACTGGTACACATGTTGATGCTTCACCTTTAAAGATAGCTAGAAATCAAGAACCCAATACTAACTCTAATTACTTGGAGCGAGATAGGAGAATATTTTTTTGAACACGAAAAAAATGCAATTCAGAGAGTTTATATTGATGAGGGTTAATATTAACCTATAATCACCTATTTTATCCGGGGTGTCAATCTATTTTTATTTTTAAATAATAGACTTCATTTAATTAATTACATATCATATAATGAAAAAACTAAAAAACTAAAAAATATTATATATATATTATTAGTATTATAATATTTATATAATCACTAGTATTATGTTATTTGAAAAAACCTTAAATACTATTATAATTATTACTACTATTATGATCTATTATTACTACCAACTCTATTATTATTATTATTATTAATATATTGAAACAAGTCTGGAAAATTAAAATAATATATATATATATATATATATATATATATATATATAAAGTTTGCCCAAATTAAATAAATGAAAATCCAATTTATAATAAAAAGTCCAAGTTTATTAACAGAGTTCATTACATTAATAAAGTCCAAAAAAAATTTACATATCAAATTACAAGGTTTGTTCAGCCCAATCCAACCTAAAACCCTAAGTCTAAAAAAACCCTAACTGCCTATCTTTGTGTCTTGCGCATCCGCATATGGACCGTCAGATCAAGGGCAGATGATCGAACGGTCCAGATGGCCAGACAAAAAAACTCTAAAAGCCCCCTCAAGCCCTGGCGTCGCAGAAGCCTCAGTTGTCAGATCCGGATCGAGATCGAACGGCCAAGATCGGTTCCCCACGCGCGTGTGATCCACGCGCGACTCTCTATTTTCTAAACGCACGCGTGCAGTACACCGCTTGCCTCTTTAGACCCCTCGCGACCGTCCAGATCTCACTGACGGTTAGGATTGCTTCACAACGTCGATTCATCGGCCACCGAGCCCTCCTCTGGTCCCCTCCACACAGCCGTCACATGCAACAAAATAAACCGAGGTGTCAGAGACGCGCAACAACAAAAATACCAGAAATATCAGAGGTAAAATAACAAGAATTCACAGACGAATACAAACAAGAATAGGCAACCAATAGCATATTTTCGAGAAAATTTCATGTAATTCAATTTTTGTAATTTTTGGGCTATAAAAGTCGAAATACAAACCGTTGTAACCCCAAGTTTTAAAAAGGGGAATTCTCATAAATCAATACAAGCAAAAAATAGAGCTTTCAGAGGTATAACATCATCTTTCATTTTCATCTCATTTCGATACAAAAAATAAAGGGTTAGGGTTTCTGAGTTTTTACCTTTGCGACGCTTCGTCTTCCCCAGTTGCCCATCTCATCGCCGATAAGCCTCATGGCCTCGTTCAGGCCTTGCATGGTGAGCCGGTAAGGGTGGTAACAAAAAAAAGAAGACCGATTTTGGTTTGGAAAGCAAAAAAGATTTTTTCTTTTGAATCCCTTTTTTGATTTACAAGAAATTCAGGGCTTACTTTGTTTTCGCTTCTAATTTTTAGGGTTTTGAAAAGTCGAAAAAGGAAGTTTTTTTAGATTTTTGGCACCGGCTATCGGCGACCGAAACGACGGCAGCGTTCTAGGGTTTACGGAGAACAAAAGGGGGAGGGAAAACTCTGGTTTTAGGTTTAGGCTAAAAAACAAAAAAGGCTGAAATGTTTTAACTTAGTTTTTATAGTTTTTTATGTTTTAAAATTGGTTTAACTACGTTTTAAGGACCTCCGTGTCCCTTTAATTGAGCGAGGGAGTGCTTCCATATTTTTAAATTCCCTCTGCAGTCCCTCATGTTTTTCGAGAATTTTTAATTTTTTCCTTAATGTTGTTTTAGTCAACTTTCGAATGGGATAATTACCCTTTTGGTCCCTTTAAATTTTCGTGTCTTTTCAATTGGTTCCTATTTTGCGTTTCAATTGGTTTTTTATGGTTTTATCACCATTTTGGTCCCTATAATCATACATATTTTAATTTCTGCCTTGTTTTACATTTGATTACATTCCTTTAATTTCTAGTCCTTATTTATGCTTGTTGCCATGTTGATATATATATATATATCTATGGTTTTAAATAATATATATTATGCATATAATATATGGTTTTTAATATGTGGCATATGTATGTTATGTATATCATATGATCGTGTGTCTTTTCGAGTGTTTTATAGTACATAGCTTTACACGTTTAATTCGATTTTATTATATATGTTGTATGCTTGTCTTAATATGTGCATATGTTGTCCCTTTTTATATGATTGTTTGAATATATATTTGTGACATGCATTTTAAATGGTCATTCATGTGAACTTTAATGTCCTAATTTGCATGATAATTAATTCTAATTATAAAAATGAGATACATATTAATTCACGTATTTGGGTCGAAATATCATAGCTTATTGGATATACCCCGAATACTCGGATTAATTTGAACCGTCTAAAGGTAAAATTCGTAATTAAAACGAACAAGGCCACGACATCATACATTATCTGCTTGCATCATGCATAAAGGTGACGTACGAGATCCGAAACCTAAACTAACACGACATTCAGACTTATATGATTTTGGTTTAGTCTTTGGTTCGGTGTACCGTCATCCTTGTTAGTTAAATGTTAAATTAATTTGAAACCACCGATTTGATAAAGCTCGTATAATTAAAGTTTAATTTTCGATCAAGAACCCCTAGTTAAACTCGTTTTAAATTTCGAATAATTTCCATCAATTAAAAGCAACAATTGTTTTGGTACTGATTTCCGGGCGTGATGAGGGTGCTAACACTTCCCCACACGTAACCAACACCTGAACCCTTTTAAATGAATCTCTGGTTTAGTGTTTTATGGTGTCCGGCCTACCTCAGTAGCCGATTGCGACTCCAAATAATAATTTTTAAGGTTTTTTCGAAGCTTGGAATTTTCAAAACACAAGTCGTTCCCATTTTTAATTGGTTTCCTAAAAATGTGGGACACTTCAAGGGTTCCTTTCAAAAAAACCTTATCACAGCGTGGCGACTCCGCTGGGGACAAATTTTGTTTTACAAAAGAAAAAGAGAGTTAAGCCAAAAATAACAATTGTTGCTTTTAATGATTGAAATCTTTGAAATTTAATTTGACTTTAGCGAGGTGGTTCTTCCTTGAAAATGGGACTTTAATTACACGAGCCTTGATACTTGGTGGTCTTTGAATTAATTTATCATTTAATTTCTAAGGAAATTACCGACATGTGTTGCATCACGATCATTAAGCTCTATACCCGAGCTTCGTCCCTTAAGTGGGAGTGAAACGCCCATACCCACGTGAGTATCCCTCCACGGGTCGGTAATTCACTTTCGGAATCCACACCTTTAACACGTGAGCAGCCCTCCACGTCACTAGGTCGTGCTTTCCCTCGAACTGAAACAAATTCACAAGCTTGTAATGGGCCAGAACTGGGGCTCTTGTCACCCTAGTTTGTTTTGTTCGATTATTTTTGCATATTCATTGCATGTTCATACAAAGTGTTGATTCGAGAACAGTCTAAAGTTGAAAACCGCCATAACAGGAGAAATAGTCCATAGCAACGGAGTTTTCGAAACGCACTGGTTTAAAGAGAGGGGACGAGCAAAACATATTGAAATTCGTGCCCTGTGTGTTTATTTTCTTGCCTCATTGTAACAAGACTTGATCTCCGTTATGAGAAGTTGTTTAATGATGATGTTCGTCGAATCAACATTTCCTTGCATTTAATTTTGTTTTTAAATTTATTACCTTCAACCATTTGATTCTGTCATACATACAACACATATCATGCATTAAATCATGAAGCACGTGAAATTAATTATTCGGGGTCATGGCAGCATTCGTGTCTATCGAAGATTTCGCACCCACACTTTACTCGCCATCAAAGGAAGCAAATGGAAGAGAGTTTTGCTAAGTTGGAAGCCGATTTAAGGGGTCAGTTGGAGCGAGCTCAGCAAGAATTGAGGGACACCATTATCAAGTCCCAACAAGATATGATGAAAGAGATATCTCAGTTGCTACAAGCCAATCTAAGACGAAAAGGGTGTTGTTGGAAACCCTAGTTAGAAGATGGGGGACCCCTCGTTTTCCCCTGGTTTTGTCACCGATACCCCTAAGCCCTCACAAGGAATGGCAACTCAAGGAGATGAGGCAGCATCGCATCAGGCGGGCACCTCAACCCATGCCCCACCAGGTCTGGTTTTTAATCATGTGGAGAATGTCAGGGATAGTGTCCAAGATTTGGATGAGATTGAGAACTTGAACAAGGTCAAGGTGGAGTTCTCGAAACAAATATAAGAGACCCGGAAGGACCTCGAGGAGAAATTCCGAACAAAAGGGGAAGAAGAAGGGGCATATGGGATGAACGCTAGAGATCCCAGTTTGGTTCCAGACTTGGTGATTCTACCCAAGTTCAAGACGACGGAGTTTGAAAAGTTTGACGGGACTACTTGCCCCACTGCCCACATAACCATGTTCTGTAGAAAGATGACGAGTTTCAACGACAACGAGAAGTTGGTAATTCATTGCTTTCAAGACAACTTAGTAGGGCCCGTAGTGAGGTGGTACAATCAGTTACCCGTGCTCAAATTAGGTCATGGAAGGATTTGGCCAAGGCTTTCACAGATCAATATAGGCACATAATCGATATGGTCACAAACCGTCTCATGCTACAAGGTTTGGAGCAAGGCACAATGAGAACCTCTGTGAATATGTCTAGCGTTGGCGAGATGTGGCGGCACAAGTCCAACCCCCACTCCGCGAGAATGAGATCTCCCCTATGTTTGTCGATACTTTGAAAGGGACCCTCTATGACCGCATGATAAACCAACCCTATCGGTAATTTCTCAGATATGGTTATGACCGGTGAACGTATCGAGGAAGCTATCAAGAGTGGTAGAATTGATGGAGGAGATAATGCTCGGAAGCAATTCAAGAAGAAAGATCATGAGGTGAACAAAACCAATACCTATGAGGCTCCTAAGCACCTCACAATCTCACCGCCTCAAGCCGCAATCGGGAATGCACAAAGCTCAAACCGAAGAGAAAATATGGCTCCCAAGAGGGAAAATGAGAAGATGTCTTTCACCCTTTTACCATGCCATATAAGAAAGTGTACAAACACCTGTACGAGGCTGATCTGGTCCGCCCAAATCATGTTACTCCCTTCCAGCCGCCTTACCCTCCATGGTACGACAAGAAAGCACATTGTGAGTACCACAGTGGAGTACCAGGGCACATGATAGAAAATTGCACTGCGTTCAAGAAGCTCGTGCAAAACATGATCAACACCGGGTCCTCGAGTTAGAGGGGCCCAATATGGTGACCAATACGCTTCCAAACCATGAAGGACGAGGCGTGAATGCACTTGAAGAGGTAGATGTGAAGAAAGCGAGGACGGAAGTGTCGAAAGTTAGGTCCTCTCTGAGTTGGGTGTATGAACAACTGTGCGCGGCAAGCTTGATTGAGAATGGTATAAAGGGAATATATGATGGCCATGAATCATTCTGTGAGTACCATCTGACCGAGGGGCATGAGATTCAGAGTTGTCCAGAATTTAAGCAGTTGGTTCAGGAACTGATGGACAATAAGGAGATTGTTGAGTGCATAAAAGTTCTATATTTTACTCTACATTTACCCATATTTTTGCTGCACTCAAGCATGATTTATTGCATTTATGATAGATTCTTACATACACATCACAATTAGATAAAACTGAACAGATGCTGCTGAAATTAGTCACTTTTGCAAGTATCTGCCGCGACAGCAACCCAGGGCAGCAAAGGAGTAGAAGCAAGTTGCGGAGCTGGAGTTGAAGGACAAAGAGCATCGTCTGCTACGCAATCTGCTGTGGCAACTATGATGACAGAAAAACTCTGAGGTGGAAAAGTGAAGTGGAGCTCGACAGATAGAGGATTTCAAGCCGGTTTGTCGTGGGTCACTCCCATAGTTTTCTGAGCCCTGAAGTAGAAGGAAGGAAGGAAGGCCAGGCCCAAAGTTCAAGGAAGAAAGTTAAAGCAAGAAAAGAGGACGAATTAAAGGCATCTACTTAGAAGATTTAGTCTTTAATAGAGTTGTACTTTAATTTAAACCTGTATTCTTGTCATATTAGAAAACTTGGACCCAAGGCCTATATAAAGGCATGTTAGGGAAGGATATCTCACTCCTAGTTGTCTTCCCCCACAACCCTAGTCGTTTCTCTCTCTTCACCAAGTTCTAAACTTCCCCAAGGGCTAAGGGTTGACTTTGTAAAGTAGTTGTGAGGATTGTAATTGTTCTTAAGATTTTTTTACTCAAGTAATAAAACTTCAAGTTTATTTACTCTGTTTTCAATATCTCATAAGAGCACCGGGAGAGCATTGTGAGGTTATCCATTTGCTTGATATCGTGAGAGTTAAGCATACGAAAGGAGTAAATACGCGTTTTCTAGTTTATGGTTAAACCATCTTGGCTTAGGGATAAGTACAAGGTTAAGTGGCTAAAGAAGAATTCACAAACATTGGTATTCACCCTTTGATTTACGCCGGGAGGTATCATCCAAGAAGTGTTCATCAACAGAACTTGGACATAAGGATAAGACAAGTCATAACAGGGATTCTTGCCAAGCTTGAAGTACAGAGTTGTTGGTCGCTGCCGCGACATCAACGAACCTCTGCCGCGACAGGAGCGATGACATAACGACAGAAGTTCCTCTGAACAATGCAACACTTGCACTACTGAGCAAGTCAATACCGGCCTATTCTCTCAATCCGTTTACCTTATCTTTTATTTTAGTTATTTTTCAAGATTACTTCAAACAATCATTTAAACTATTTCTTTTTCTTGTGCAACAATTCAAGGATAGAGTTATTTCCAGTCCATGTGAAGACGATATCCGATACTCTAGTATCACTTTACTACTTGCGTCGTGTACACTTGCACTATTTGCGATAGTCTTATTTACATGCAACAAGTTTTTGGCGCCATTGCCGGGGACTGGCAACATACCTTTACCTTTTAATTACTGCACTTTGTTTTTATTTTTATTTTCTGTTTTTCGTTGTTTTATTTTCCTCATGCTTTTCACAAGGTTCTCTTATTTCTTATGCGTAGATCGAGACGTGGTAAGGAACCTGTGTACGAATTAGACCCAAAGATCAAACGCACATATCAACTTAGGAACCAAGCCCGACTCTTGATAGAAAGAAACAACTATCTTGAGAAGAGATTGGAAGCAATGATGAACGGAAGGCAAGGCCATAGGGAAGAGGACAACCATCCCAAGGGTAATGTGGATCCTCCTAATGACCCCAAAAATGATATGTCGCCGCCCGCTGCCCACCAGCACAGCAGACTTGTCGAGATTACGTGGATAACGACCATGTTAAACTGGAAACTACCCTGCCAGATGTGGAAGCTGAACACTTCGAACTGAAACCTGTCATGTTCAACATGATAAATTCTGCTGGCCAATTTAGTGGTTCTGCTACTGAGGATGCACGTGAACATCTTAAAACTTTCCAGGAGATCTGTGGATCATTCAGACTTCCAGGAATAAGTCCGGAAGTACTGAGGCTCCGGCTATTCCCTCATTTATAGAGCTAAAACTTGGTGGAATAAATTAACGTCGGGTTCAACAAGAACTTGGGCAGATCTCTCTCGTGAATTCTTTTCTCGTTTTAATCCTTCTCATTTATCTGAAAGATTGCGTAACGAGATTGCTACTTTTCAACAGGAAGATGACGAGCCAATGCATGAGGCGTGGGATAGATTTACGACTCTCTTACAGAATTTCCCAATATATGGATTCCCTGTATGGAATCAGGTTGTCAAATTCTACAACGCTGCCAATGCACACACTTGACTGAGGATAGACTCAACAGCAAATGGGTTATTACTGGATAAAGAACCAAACAAAGCAATGCTAGTGTTGAAAAAGTTAGCAAAGAACGATGAGCAGTTTCTTACAGCTCGAAGGGGAGGTAAACAAGGAATATCTGTAAAGGAGTACGAAGCCGACAACTCGGTTAAAACTCAGATTGCATACCTTACTAAGATAGTAAAAAATATGCAGCGGAATGATTCTAAGGTTGTATTTTTTGCAGAAGAAGTGTGTGAAACTTGTAGTGGAAACTACAATACAGAGGACTGCCCTTTACAATTGGAAGGGATGTATGTTGGGAACTATAATAGGAATAAAACCTACGACTCCAACCACTACAATCCAAACTGGAGGAAGGACCCCAAATTTTCATGGAGTAACCCCAACAACGCACTGAACCCTCTAGTCCAGAACAACCAGAATCAAGGAGGTCCTAGGATTCTGTCACGACAGCAACCACAACATCAGCCACAACAGCAGCCAGCAGCCGCAACGAGCATACTAGAACAAATCCTGGCCACATTCATGTCACAAATAGGAGCATATATGGCAAACATGGATCACTTTGTCAAGAAAACCGAGTTCTTCATGGACAAGACAAAGATGAGAATGACAAACCATGAGGCTACCTTAAAATCCTTAGAGACACAAATAGGCCAGGTTTCACAGTTCATCAACCCAAGGCGGAACGGAGGATTCCCTAGTGATACTGAAGTCACTAGAAAACCCACACATGAGCAGTGCAAAGCGATTACAACGAGGAGTGAGAAACAACTACAGAGACCGATAATAAAAGAAACACCGAGTAAGGAATCGACCCAACAGACAACTGTCGCGAACACTGCCCCGACAGAAGAGAAACAGTCTAATGTCGTCACACCTGCCACGACAACAGAAGAAACAGAGGAGCAGAGAGAAACTAAAGATCTCGAGCCTCCTCAGATCCGAATTCAATGTGAAGGACCCCTTGAAGATTACCATCCTCCACCCCCTTTTCCACATCGACTAAAGAAACAGAAACAAGAGTACCAGCTTAAGAAGATCTATGATGTCTTTAAGCAAGTACACATCAACATCCGGCTGTTAGAAGGCATTAAGCAGATGCCTGGTTATGCAAAGTTCCTGAAGGATGCAATGTCCAGGAGGTCCAGACTTGGGGAGTTTGAAACGGTAATGATGACAAAAGGATGCATGACAATCCTACATAAAAGACCATCTCCAAAGAAGAAGGATCCTGGCAGTTTCATCATACCATGCATAATTGGAGACAAGTTTGTGGGTAAGACACTTTGTGATCTTGGTGCTAGCATTAATCTAATGCCCAAATCTGTATTTCAAAAACTAGGTATTGGACAAGCAATGCCCACGACAGTCATGCTGCAGCTGTTAGACCATTCTTACGTACAACCAGAAGGAAAGATCGAAGATATCTTGAAAAGAGTGGATAAGTTTATTTTTCCTACTGACTTTCTTGTTTTTGATTGTGAAGCAGATGAAAACGCATCGATTATCCTGGGGCGACCCTTCCTAGCCACAGGTAGAACAATGATCGATGTAGAAAAAGAAGAACTGACGATGAGAGTCAATGACCAACAAATCAAGCTCAATGTTCTCCAAGAAATGAAACAAGCTGATGTAGAGGAAGAATGCAAGGCAATTTCAGAAGTCGTCCTAGACCAACCCTGCATCAGGTCGAACTGCCACGACAGAAAATTTGGTCACTGCCACCGCAGTCACCCTGAAGACTGTCACGACAACATCGACGACAGTGACCTCTCGGACACAGAAGCATCCGACACTGAAGGTCCTGAGGAGGTAAATTGGATAGGCACTCGTCTAGGTAAGTTCTTCGAGCCTTTGAATTATACCTCGAATGAACATGTAATCCAAAAGCCTTCCATTGAACAGCCACTTGTTTTAGACCTTAAACCCCTCCCATGGCAACTTAAATATGTTTTTCTTGGTTTAAATGATACGTTGCTCGTAATCATCTCTTCCAAGTTGATGCAGGAACAGGAACAACAACTGATCAAAATGCTACAACAACATAAAAAGGCAATTGGATGGACCATTGCTGATATCCAAGGCATCAGTCCGGCGTTATGCATGCATAAGATTCTCTTGAAGGATGACCATAAGCCGACAATCGATGCCCAAAGACGACTGAACGAGGCTATGTGAGAAGTGGTACGAAAAGAAATCATCAAGTGGCATGATGCTGGAATAATATATACCATCTCGGATAGCAAGTGGATGAGCCTGGTGTAATGCGTACCCAAAAAGTGAGGCATAACCGTAGTAACGAAAAAGGACAACGAACTAATCTCAACCAGGACTATGATCGGTTGGAGGGTTTGTATGGACTACCAGAAGCTTAATAAAGCTAACCGGAAGGACCACTTCCCCTTACCTTTTATCGATCAAATGTTAGATAGATTAGTAGGGAAACCTTACTATTGTTTTCTTGATGGTTACTCAGGTTATAACCAAATCGCAATAGCACCAGAGGACCAAGAGAAAACCACCTTCACATGCCCGTACGTCACATATGCCTTTTGAAGAATGCCATTTGGGCTCAGCAATACACCAATAATCTTTCAACGGTGCATGATGGCAACATTCTCTGACATGGTGGAGGATTTCCTAGAAATTTTCATGGATGACTTTTCCTTCTTTGGAGACAGTTTCGACGGTTGCTTAGGCAATTTACAGAAGGTTCTTGAAAAATGTGAAAAGGCAAATCTTGTTTTGAACTAGGAAAAATGCCACTTTATGGTGGATGAAGGCATAGTGTTGGGCCACAAGGTTAGCTGCCGCGGCATAGAGGTAGATAGAGCTAAAATCGAGGTTATTGAAAAACTGCCGCCACCCACCACAGTAAAAGGAATAAGAAGTTTCTTAGGGCATGCATGGTTTTATCGAAGATTCATTGCCAATTTCTCAAAAATCACTAAACCCCTGTGTCTCCTGCTGGAACAGAATTGTGCCTTTGACTTTAATACTGAATGTACTAAAGCATTCAGAATACTGAAGGAAAAGCTGGTAACAGCCCCAATAGTGCAACCACCAGACTGGAGCCTACCATTTGAGATAATGTGTGACGCTAGTGATTATGCTGTCGGGGCAGCACTAGGGTAGAGGAAGGAGAAACTCTTCAATGTGATCTACTATGCCATCAAAACTCTCAATGATGCCCAGATAAACTACACCACAACAGAAAATGAGCTAATCGCAGTGGTGTTTGCAATTGACAAGTTCCGACCTTATATACTTGGAACAAAAGTGGTGGTCCATACAGATCACTCAATACTTAAATATATGTTCACCAAAAGGATGCCAAACCAAGATTGATACGTTGGATTCTGCTGCAAGAATTTGACATTGACATCAAGGACAAAAAAGGGGACAGAAAACCAAGTAGCAGATCACTTGTCAAGGCTGGAAATGGGAAGAAATCAAGAGCAATACAAGACCAACATATTGGAAACCTTCTTATATGAGCAGCTGTTCACTGCCACCAGCACTGCCGCGACAGCCATGGCGACAAGTAAGCTTTCTGAAACCCCTTGGTATGCTAACATTGTCAATTATATTGTAAGTGGGTTATTATCGTCTGAGCTTAATTACCAAGCAAGGAATAGATTCCAAAATGATGCAAAACATTATTATTGGGACGAACCTATCCTCTTTAAGCACTGTGCAGATCAGATCATCAGGAGATGCATACCACAGGAGGAACAGAAAGAAGTGCTTCACCACTGCCATGCTACTCCTTATGGAGGACACTTGGGAGGAAATAAAACTGCTGCAAAAGTTCTGCAATCTGGTTTCTATTGGCCTACACTGTTCAGGGATGCACAAGCTTTTTACAAGAGCTGTGATAAATGCCAAATGTCTGGAAACATATCTAGAAGGCATGAGATGCCACTGCAGAACATACTTGAGGTCAAAATCTTTGATGTTTGGGGAATCGACTTCATGGGGCTATTCCCAGCCTCTTGTGAGAATTTATACATCCTGCTGGCAGTAAACTATGTGTCTAAGTGGGTTGAAGCTATCGTCACTCAGAAGAATGATGCCAAGACTATGCAAAGATTTTTTCACAAGCACATCTTCTCAAGGTTTGGCATCCCAAGGGCGATCATTAGCGATGAGGGGAGGCATTTCGACAATAGAGTAATTGCTAGTGCACTAAAGAAATACAGAGTAAAGCACCGAATTGCAACATCATATCACCCTCAAACCAATGGGCATGCCGAAATATCAAATAGAGAAGTAAAGAACATCCTAGAGAAGATGGTCAAACCAACTCAAAAGGACTGGTCTCTACACCTAAATGATGTACTTTGGGCCCACAGAACATCATTCAAGACACCATTGAGAATGTCACCCTATCGCTTCATTTACAGGAAAACTTGCCATTTACCTGTCGAGATAGAACACAAAGCATATTGAGCTATCAAGACAATTAATATGGACTGGGACAAGGCATGGCAGAAAAGGATACTGAACTTGAATGAAATTGAAGAAATTCGAGCAATGACCTACGACAACGCCAAGATCTATAAGGACAAAACAAAGAATTGGCACGACAGAAAACTGTTGCCACGACAGTTTTGCCCAGGGCAGCAGGTGTTGTTTAACTCTAGGTTGAAGCTCTTCCCAGAAAAGCTTAAATTTAGGTGGTCTGGCTCTTTCCAAGTTATTCAAGATTTCCCCCATGGTACCATTACAATCAAATCAATCAAGGATGGGCACCAATTCAAGGTCAGTGGACAAAGGCTCAAGGATTATCAGGGGACTAAAGCCCCAAGAATGCAGGAAGTAGTTACTTTAGGAGATGCCCCTCAAGGCATCCCTAATTTAAATTTATTTTATTTTATTTTATTTCTTTAATTATTATTTTTAGGAAATAAGATTTTAATTTAGTTTATTTATTTATTTTTAGGAAATAAAGGAAGCAAAGCAAAGAGGAGGAATGAACCAACCCACCGAATTCACAATAGCCCATAAAGCCCAATGTACATACATGTCATGACAGCCTGTTACTAGCTGTCGCGACAGACATGGAAAATATAGCCTGTCACGGAGCTGTCGCGACAGACACAGAAACACGTAATAGACGCGGAGCAGACGCAGAAACGCGTGACAGACGCGTTAGGAAACCACATGAGTATTGGCTCCGTTATTCGCGCCTGCCGTTACAGTCCCAACGGGCAGAAATTCCTGTTCTATATAAACCCCTACTCCCATTTCATTTTTCATCTCATTCTCTTAACTTTGCTTTCCAGAATTTAGATCTCAGAAATTTTCTTTTACTTTTCTACAGTTTCCTCGCAATGACTACCAGATCAACCCGAAGGAGTTCTGCCTCCAACTCTTCCACTGCAGTATCCACACCCAGCCACAACCGAATCTCAAGACGCTTCGCATCAACAGATTCGGAGAGGAGGTACTATGGCTCGTTCTAGAAATGAGAAATGTGGGAAGAAAGAGGGTTCAACTACACCCAAAAGACGGGCGACTTAGGGCTCAAAAGTTTCATCTCCAAGAAAATCATCGCCCTCAAATGGCAGATGTTCGTCGTCCAGCCAGAGGAGATGAACGTCACTTTGGTTCGAGAGTTCTATGTTGTCGTCCCCTCCAAAGATGCCACGAGAGTGACTGTCCAGGGAAAGGAAATCTCCTTAGAACCGGCCTACATCAACGCATTGTATGACATATATGTGAGCAAAAAGGAAGATGCCTATAGGAGGTTCGCTAACAGTTTACTGTCGGCAGACTATGATGCTGTCATGGCAGAACTGGCGGAGGAAGGCACACAATGGAACGAGGATCCCAAGCACAGATGGACCGTGCGAAAGACCAGCTCACACCACAAGCAAAGGTTTGGAACCATTTCGTGAAGAAACGCCTCATGCCTACCTCACATAATACCACGATGGACCGAAAAAGATTAGCCCTCGTGTACTCAATTCTCAACGAGCGGCAGATTAATGTCGGCAGGTACATCATTGACAATATTTTCGAGTGTGCACTCCAACCGATGGGCCCCCTTTTCTTTCCTTACCTCATCACCACCCTCTGTCGGGCGAATAAGGTTCCGGAAATTGATGAAGATGTCAAAGTCCAGGGAAAGGGATAGATACAACATAATATATACAGCCTCATGGAACTGAAGCCAGCCACTCCCTTGGTCTTTGTTGACCTGTCTGCCACGACAGAACCAACAACAGAGCCTGAATCCACTAAACCTGTCGCGACAGAGCCGGAGAAGACCACGGCCGCACCTCCGACACACACCTCCAACCAAATCATGCAGATACTGAAGAAGATGGAGGAACGCCAGCTAGGCCTCATGTGATTCATGAGGGATTTCACTACTGTCACGTTAAATTTTATTAAGACTGATTTAACTTTTCCCAACGTACAATTTCCCTCTTTCCCAAAATCTCTTTTTGCCACTCCCACACCTGCTGCTAGCCCAAGAACACCTACTGCTGCCTCCACCTCACCACCTGCCACAACCGGAGATGGCGACAGAAGATCTGCCACTCCCTGAGGAGAAAAACGGAAAGAACCACTACTAGAGATCGACCCAAAGTACTTTGAAGGGTTCTTCTCCTCCTCCGTCTGGCAGGACAATTTTGACTCAGAGCCATCTATCGTCTGAGACATATTGAAGGACTTCCCTCCGATGAAGAGGAAGAAGCTGAATAAAAGTGTTGAAGGGCCCTACCACGACAGATCGGATAGCAGCAGTAGCAACAACAGTGATGATAACCTCGAGGTCCTGGATGAGGCCCCAAAGATTTCACCTACCCGAGTCCAGCCACCTTGAAAGGCCAAAAAGAAGATAACCTCACCATCTCTCAGCCCCAAGAAAACCTCTGTTGTCAAGGTCACTGCTCGTCGGCAGCTCTAGATCAGCAGCAGCAGCGATGACAGCTCATCAACTTAAGTGCTTTTCTATTATGCTTGCTGTTCTGCTGTTATTTCATCTTTTTGTGATGTTTTCTTTTTTTATTTTATTGTCATGCATTGAGGAAAATGCAACCCTTGAGTTTGGGGGTAGGCAGTCCTCGGATAATTAATGAACTTTTTAAATTGTGTCTTTAATTGGTGTCTCATTTTAGTTATTTTTGTGTCAAAAAATGGCTTAAGTCTTTGAACTGCACTTACCTGCGACAATTTCTGTCATGGCAGTGCCTTTAGAATGTTTTAGGAATTATTTAGAGCCTTGATATAGTTATGAACTTCAAAAACACTTTTTGTGACTTATATGTTGTCTAGATTTCTGCTAGTAAACTAGAGTAGAAAAGCTTAACCACTTGAATTGCCCATAGAGGTGCCTAACACTGGCTCTAGGAAAAAAAATAAAAGAAAAGAAAAACTTAGACTCAATACCCCTAGAGGTGCCTAACACCGGCTCTAGGAAGATAGCTAGACGTGCCCAAAAACAAGCTCTAGTAAAATCAAAATAGGAAGATCATTGAGTCTAATTTCGAAAAAAACTAAAAGAGCCTAAGAATTGCCTCCAAGAAAAAAAGTTAGTTTGACATAAAAAATCGAGTGAGTAGCATAACTATTCAGGTTGCTAAAAGAGTCTAGACACATATTTGTTCACAAAGCCTGCACACACTTGCACAAGAATTATAGCATTGTTCTGGATGAATCCATAAACAATTGAAAAAGTACTACCCTTGATAGAGAAATTGTTGTAGGTAATGGTAGTTCATTGAATTAAGCCAAGTCAAAAAATTTCATTCTTAGTTAGGTTGCGTCTGCTTGAGGACAAGCATCAACTTGAGTTTGAGGGTGTGTTGAGTGCATAAAAGTTCTATATTTTACTCCTCATTTACCCATATTTTTGCTGCATTCAAGCATGATTTATTGCATTTAGGATATATTCTTACATACACATCACAATTAGATAAAACTGCACAGATGTTGCTGAAATTAGTCACTTTTGTAGGTATCTGCCATGGTAGCAACCCAGGGCAGCAAAGGAGCAGAAGCAAGTTGCGGAGCTGGAGTTGAAGGACAAAGAGCATCGTCTGCTGCGCAATCTGTCGTGGCAGCTATGACGACATAAAAACTCTGAGGTGGAAAAGTGAAGTGGAGCTCGACAGATAAAGGATTTCAAGCCGGTTTGTCATGGGTCACTCCCATAGTTTTCTTAGCCTTGAAGCAGAAGGAAGGCCAGGCCCAAAGTTCAAGGAAGAAAGTCAAAGCAAGAAAAGAGGACGAATTAAAGGCATCTACTCAAAAGATTTAGTCTTTAATAGAATTGTATTTTAATTTAAACTTGTATTCTTGTCATATTAGAAAACTTGGACCCAAGGCCTATATAAAGGCATGTAATTCGACCTAGGGAAGGATATCTCATTCCTAGCCGTCTTCCCCCAAACCCTAGTCTTTTCTCTCTCTCCACCATGTTCTAAACTTCCCCAAGGGCTAAGGGTTGATTTTGTAAAGTAGTTGTGAAGATTGTAATTGTTCTTAGGATTTTTCTGTTCAAGTAATAAAACTTCAAGTTTATTTACTCTAGTTTTCAATATCTCATAAGAGCATCGGGAGAGCATTGTGAGGTTATTCATTTGCTTGATATCGGGAGAGTTAAGCATACAAAAAGAGTAAATACACGTTTTCCAGTTTATGATTAAACCATCTTGGCTTAGGGATAAGTACAAGGTTAAGTGGCTAAAGAAGAATTCACAAACATTGGTATTCACCCTTTGATTTACGCCGGGAGGTATCATCCAAGAAATGTTCATCAACAGAACTTGGACCTAGGGATAGGACAAGTCATAACAGGGATTCTTGCCAAGCTTGAAGTATAGAGTTGTTAGTCGCTGCCGCGACATCAACAGACCTCTGCCGCGACAAGTGCTGTCGCGCCAGGAGCGACGACATAACGATAGAAGTTCCTCTGAATAGTGCAACACTTGCACTATTGAGCAAATCAATACCGACCTATTCTCTCAATCTGTTTACGTTATCTTTTATTTCAGTTATTTCTCAAGATTACTTCAAACAATCATTTAAACTATTTCTTTTTCTTGTACAACAATTCAAGGATAGAGTTATTTCTAGTCCATGTGGAGACGATATCCGATACTCTAGTATCACTTTACTACTTGCGTCGTGTACACTTGCACTATTTGCGAGTCTTATTTACATGCAACAGAGATTGAGTTCCTCGAGGAAGCTTAAGGGTTGTAATGAGTGGCCAGCCTAGCAGTGGTCAATGGTTTTTAGTGCATCCAAGTTAGCTTGTTTTCATTTCATTACATTTTAATCTTTTTCTTGAAGTATTGTGTGGAATCAACTTTGCTACCCTTTGCCCGAAGGTAGCAAAGATCTTTTTGTAAGGGCCTAAGATTGCATATTTTTAAAATTTCAATGAAAGGATGCATTGTGTTTTGTGTTTTAATCATCTCTTCATTTTGTATATGTGACTTACACTCTAAGTTGAGTCCCCATATATCAATTGCACAAGGGACATTGACCTTGACCCAAAGGTTGATTTCGAGCAACCTGTGTCTAGTGGAAATCGAAAGCTGTGAAGATGATGAATATGTGACTTACACTCTAAGTTACTTTGGTCATCTATTGAGTACACATAGCATTTGGGCCTTCCGGAGAACAACTGAAAATCTTCCATGCTAAAAAAGAAAAAAAAAGAAAAAGAAAGAAGTAAAAGAGAAAAAAGAAAGGAAAAAGAAAGGAAAAAGAAAAAAAGAAAAAAGAGAAAAAAATCGAGAATAAAAAAGCACAACAAAAGCACTCCAATGTTCAAAGCCTGGTAATAGGCATTTTCGGATACGAGTGTGGAATTTTGGGGGCACTTCGTTGTAGCAAAAAGATCAATAAAGTTGTTATTCACCATTCGAATAAAAAACTTTTGCTTCATGAGTGATGGTAATATTTTCAAATCATGACAATACCAAGTAGCTCGGGGTTTTGTTGTTTGCTCCATCATTTATTTTGAGCCAAAGGAATGTGATGAGTTGACTTCCCCAAAATCATAAAGAATTGATACAAAGTAATAATGATAAAGGCAAAGCCTATGGAAGATAAGTCTAATTGATTAAAAAGCTGAAATAGCTTTGAGAGTATTTCACATCTTCAGACATTAGCTCAGCTTTCGAGGTCTCCTAGACACATGATGCTTGTGGCAATCCTTGGTAAGCCATAGTAGTGTCGTTCATGCACTTGATATTCGGGGTATTTAATCCAACTTGATATATCCATAATTTGAAAAGAAAGTCTAGTTTTCGAAAATGCATCTCATTTTAAAATTAGAAGATGTAATCTAAATTTTTTAGTGGACACAAAAAAATAATTTCCTTTCATTGCTTCGAGGATAAAGTTTAGAATACAAGGTCATGAATACAAATGATAGTTCACCAGTGGCCATGGTGAGGACAGTAGTAAGTTTCTACAAACTATAGTTCAGGGACTTGAAGCGAGTTTCTGTCGAAATGCTTTGATTGGTTCAGAAAATGAATACAGACCTTAATGAACTTAAGAGAAAAGTTCAGGGACTTGGGGGCATGTGTCTTCCCCTTAATGTTTCGATAAGAGAGAAGTCATCGTGATAAGTCAGGACAAAGAGAAGAGTTGAGCACCCAGTTTGAATAGGGGGCAATGTTTTGAGATAGAACACTACGAGAAGTGTTATGTCTATTCTGACCAGTAAAAGTCAACAGTCGTCTTCCAAGACGAGACTAAGGATGGAGATTTGACAAAGACGAGAAAGCCAAAAGAGATTAAGAAAAAGAAGAAGGTCAAGATTGACTGATCTGGAAGATGAAAGTGTCCGAGCAATTTTGATGTCATAACTCATGCATCATTTGTATTTAGGCATCCCTAGGATTAGGGGCATGCTAACTCACGTCATCATATCATTTTTGCCTATGTTTGACAGGTATATTAAAGCCTTTTTGAGTAAAAGGAACCCGCCTATCCGTTCGGGCCTTTTGAGAATGGAAACCCGCCTATCCGTTCAGGCATGAGGTGAATGGAACCCGCCTATCCGTTCGGGCACGAGGAGAATGGAACCCACATATCCGTTCGAGCATGAGGAGAATGGAACTCGCCTATCCGTTCGGGCATTTTGAGAATGAAAACCCGCCTATCCGTTAAGGCATGAGGAGAATGGGAACCCGCCTATCCGTTCAGGCATGAGGAGAATGGAACCCGCCTATCCGTTCGGGCATGAGGAGAATGAAATCCGCCTATCCGTTCGGGCACTTTGAGAATGGAGCTTTTATTTTTCACTAATTGTCTATATGTTCGGACCTCGAAGGGTTGAAGAATGTTGAAATGAGAAGAACATCTTCAAGCCTCTGCGATCGTTACATTTTCCCGTACCGACTTTCGAACCGTCAGTAGTTCAAGTGCATGGTGACTCGGGATCCAAACAGAAAAGTTGGACAAAATCGATGCTTATAACCTTTGCTTTATTCTTGTTCACAAGTATAAGCAAATCGGGCACAACCAATACTTTTCTAAATTCAAAAACTTTGGACATGTCTCTCATTTTTGTCGATTTCAAGTTTTTTGGTATAAAAAAATTCTTTCATGGTTAGAATATTCTCCTAAAAAAATATTGCCTTTTGTTTTACTTGCTTTCTTTTTTACAAGTCAGATGGTCATCTATCACGTAAGTCTTTCACTATAAATGAGTTTTAGAATTTGTAAAAGGTATTATTTTAAGATACATGTGGGGTTGGAACCTAATTCATTTCATAAAATAACTGAGAAAGAATTAGAAGATTTTCTTAACAAGTCTAGACATTTGTCTCAAGTATTTTCTAAGCAAACACCATTACAACATGCTAATAATAGACTCAGATTTTAAACATCTATAAATACATTGAGTTAACTAGCTTTACAAGGACATCCGATAAAAAAATTGCGACGATGGTGAATTTTCATCTAATAGAAGAATTTGTGAAATAATTAGCTTCTTATAACAAAAATGTTTTTTTACACTTCACCGGATATACAAAAAAGGGATTTTACATACTTTGGCTGAAAAGATAAAGGGAACAATTCGTAAAGAAATTGGTGAAGAAAATTTTATATTATTATTGATAAAGTAGAGGATGTACAAAAAAGAAACAAGTGGCTATAACTTTACGATAGGTTGATAATCTTGGTCTAGTGAAGGAACGTCTTTTTATCATTATTCATGTTCCTAATACTTCACCGATGACTTTGAAAAATGAAGTAACTTCTGTTCTTTCTCATTATTGCTTTGACATAAAAAACTGTTGAGTTGTGAGGAGCTCGATTCGATCAACCGATGTGGCTCACCAAGTGGTGGAGAGGTGGATTTTTGGGTGGATTTGGTGTGGAAGCTAAAATAATAAGTGACACAATGATTTATAGTGGTTCAACCTTCTAACCAAGGTCTACATCCACTATCTTAGCTCCCCACTAAGAATTTCCAATCAATCCACTATTGATTTGTCCCCTTTTCTAGGCTTAGGAGGAAACCCTTGTACACCGATCAAGCTTTCTACCCAAAGCCTTGATCGAAACTCTCTTTTACAAAGAGATAAATAAAGCAAACACAAATCTCTCTAATAGGTGTTTGTTTGCACAATTAAAGCACTCACCCAAAACTTATAACACTTGAGCAAATTTGACAATTTTAGCTCACTAGTGTTTATCTATACAAGAATTGACAATTTAAGCATTAAGACAATATTTGATCATTTGTTGATTGACAATATGAGCATTAACCATTACAAGATGCTTAGAGGTCCCTTTTATACTCCTTGATGAGTTTATAGCCGTTACTAGCCGTTGGGGATGATTTGGAGCTGTTGAGGACTTTATTTCCCTTCATTAATGTTGTTATGCAGCCTTCTGTATCGATACGCTTGGACCCATATCGGTACGACCTTCATCAGAAACTAGTCGTTGGGCTCTTGCCAGCCTAGGCGTATCGATACGCTTGAGGGCGTATCGGTACGGTTTCACATTTAAATGATCGTTGGGAAAATAGCCGTTGGGGTTGTTGAAAGGGGATCGGTACGCTTACCAGACGTATCGAAACGATCCCGATCCGTATCGATACGGCAAAGCCTGTATCGATACGGGTTTTGGCAGTGACCAAACTGGGGCAAAAAGGTATCGGTACGGGTAGCTTGAAAAGATAAGTTTGGCTATTATAAAAGCATTGCCAAAAATCTTTTAAAATTTCCAAAGCATAAATTCAAGTTGTTTGAACTTAAAACCAAATTTTGAATTCTTTTCAAATTAGTCCAAAACATTTTTTAATTATTATATCAAAACATTAGTTCTACAAGAATATCTGAGACCAAGGTTATGACTGTTAAAATTATAGGATCAAGGATGCAGTAATAGAAAGGAAGGAAGAATATAATCTATTAGAATCGATTTACAAAGCTTATATAGAGGCTACAAGGAGAAACCCTAGAACAAGGTTCTCGTGAGAAAGCACATAATTTGACGGTGTCCAGCTGTTGTAACAACCTAACAGCTGCACAGCTCAGCATGCATACACATCATGCATACGTTGGTTTAGGATTTATCTTTTACTATTCAATATTTCCTCGACTTCTTTTTGCATCTTTTCTGAGCTCAAAACATGAAGTTTAGTTCTGAATTCTTCAAAGAGTTGAGCTGAGATAGGTTTGGTGAAGATGTCGGCAAGTTGATGGCGAGCTGGAATGTAGTTGACTTGAATAACATCAGAAGTGATCTTTTCTCGCACGAAATGTAGGTCGAGTTCAACGTGTTTGGTTTTGGAATGGTGAACTGGGTTGGCAACCATCGACACAGTGATGGAGTTGTCGCACCACACTTTAGGTATGTCTTGGTATTGAACTTGCATGTCACGAAGAATAGAGGTGATCCATGTGAGACTGATATTGATTGGTGACCATAGCATGGAACACATTAAAGGCAGTGATTGCTTCAGATTTAGTTTTGAGGAGAAATAGCCAACAGTTTCGAGAATACATGTCTACAAATGATATATAATAACGATATCCATTTGAAAGCATAGGAGAAGGACCCCATATGTCAATTTCAATCAACTGAAAAGGGCTTGTTAACATTGTATCATACTCTTTGTATGGGAGAGTATGACTCTTACCCATTTGACAGGCTCGACAAACAGTATGATCAGCAAGTACAAGTTTCTTATTCAAAGCAAGGGAAACTATGTCTTTGGTAGGGTGACCAAGACGTTGATGCCATAATGTGTACTGAGCTTCAGAATCAATAGTAGTAATGAGGGCCTTGATTGAAGAGGAAGGTAAAGGTGCAAAAAGACTGTATAATCCATTCGATTGGGAACCTTGAACCAGTATTCGGCCGGTGCTCTCATCCTTAATACAACAAGAATCAACATGAAATTCAATAAACACATTATTATCGCGAGTGAATTTCGAGACAGATAGCAGGTTCTTGTTATTTTAGGAACATGTAACAGATGATTAACATAAAGGTCCTTTGTTGGTGTAGATATACAAGAGTTACCAACGTGAGAGATAAATAAAGAGGAACCATCACCTAGATGAACTTGGCCCTTACTAGTATCGGGTGATGAAGTGGACAGATGATTAACAGCATGCATACGTTGGTTTAGGATTTATCTTTTACTATTCAATAATGACAGTGCAAACAACATGCTAGAAAAGTGAAATGGGTTGCAAGCTTTAGGTAGCAACGAGTCATTTTGCTTACTATTTTGCATTGTTTTGCACACATTTATAGTTGGCACTTGTAGCTGCAGCGAAAGAGGTTATACCTATTTATCAAATTTTTTCCAAATTATTATTTGTTATCAATGTTGTCCTTTCTTCATGTAGACGTGTCGATGAACTAAAAAAAATACTTGTTCTAATGAGATAAATTATTTGATTGAAGAAGAAAGAACTTGAAACTAGAATTGGTTTGAATCAAGCGAGTAATTTATAGAGGGAAAGTGCCTTACGATCCATGTTCGGGGTGCGAGCCTAACAATGTCGTCTCTAAAATTCGAACTCACGTCCTCTCCTTGGGAGTATAATGTGTCTTACTAATGCACCCAACACTTGTTGGTTGAAAAAGCTTTTTCTACAATGAATGTCATCAAGACAACCCTCCACAAAAAAATGGATGATGCATTTTTTGGAGTTGCACGCTTATCAACATCAGAAGAGATATTGCAAAGAGTTTTAGTACAATATCATTCGTGAATGCATTTCTTGATTTGAAGGAGCGTCAGTATTTGAAATTTTTTAAAATCACATCTTTTTTATCATTTACTTTAATTTTATTTTCTATAATGTTGTTCAAAATGGATGATGATCATTTTTATGAGACTTTAATTTTAAGTTTTTGAAGATTTTCCGTTGTAACTAGAGTTGATATTGAGTACCTATTCTTTTATTTATTATTAGGGTAAACTATCTGGTTGACCACCAATCTTTAGGTAAAGTTTTAAAATAACCACCTTAAAAAAATGCGTCAATTGACTACCCAAACTATTAAAATATGATCAATTTGACCACCAGCCGTTAATGGGCTAACGGGAGGTGATGTGGCAGTTAGACCTGGCAAACTTGACCCGAGACCCGAAACCCGAACCGAAACTCGATTTTGACCCGAATATAATGATTCGAAGTTGACCCGAAACCCGAACCGAACTGAACCGAAATTTTTTGTTGAACCGAAATGGACCCGAACCGAAATAGACCCGAACCGAATAGACCCGAACCGAAATAGACCCGAACCGAATAGACCCGAACCGAATGGACCCGAACCGAATGCTACCCGAACCGAAAGCTGAACCGAATATTGACCCGATTTTAACTCGATTTTAACCCGATTTTTACCCGATTTTAACCCGAATATCTATTTTTAACAATATAATAAATAATAAAATGAAGTATAGAAATTTGAGATCTTGGTGACCAATTTATAATTTCATCATAAAATATAACATAAAATTGAAATTGTAGACTAAATTGACAATTTGAAAGTGGAGAAATTTGAGAGTCCAATGATCAATTTTGTAATTATACCATATAAATAAATAGGGGTCAATTTTGGCTAAAAATTAAATCTTTGAAATTAAAATGAATGAAAATATCAATATATTAAATTAATAGACTAAATTACAAAGATTAGTCAATTTCAACTAAAAGTAAATTTTTAGAGACTAAATATCACTACGGGGAGGGGATTTCTATATCCGAAGTCTAAACCGTGGGAATACTTGTGACTAAATTAAATTAAACTAAAACTTAAAGTTGACTAAAATGTAACATTTTAAATGCAACATGACCTAAAAAGTAATTAATCTCTAGCTTAAAAAATTGGTGGCTTATTTCCCTCCAAAATTTTGTCTTTTCTCTCTCTATTTTTTTTCCAATTGTCTTTTTCTTTTTTTTTCAATTTAGCTTAAAAAATTGGTGGCTTATTTCCCTCCAAAATTTTGTTTTTTCCCTCTCTATTTTTACCAATTGTCTTTCTATTTTTCTTGATTTAATTGAGTTTCAATTTAGATTAATTTAATTGAAATTTCACATTTAGTTTTAAAATTATTTTAATTATGTCCGTGATTTATGCTTTTAGATTTTAGTTAGTTCAATTAGATCCTAAGTTTAATAAATTAATTCATTTCAGACATTATTATTATTATTATTATTATTATTATTATTATTATTATTATTATAAACTTTGATTCAATATAATTATACAAAAAAGTTTATATGGATACATGAAGCTTTGATTTAAATATTTAATCAAATTCAAATGCACAGATTGACAAGTTGAATCAGAATTAATCTCATACACCAATAACTCTAAACTAAACCATAAATACTAAACCTCAAACCTTTAACCCAACTCAAATCAAATTGACCCGACCCGAAATTCACCCGAAATTGACTCGATTTTAACCCGAACCGAAAGTGACCTGAACGACCCGATTTTGACCCGAACCGAAAGCGACCGATCCGATATTGACCCGACCCGAAAACAACCGATCCGATTTTGACCCGATCCAATACCCGAACCGAACCCGAATCATCACAGACCCGAATTAGACCCGAACCGAACCGAATCTAAACCGATTCTAGATAGACCCGAAATGACCTGAACCGAACCCGAACCGAATGACCCGATTGCCACCTCTAGTGGCAGTTAAAAAATTAAAGGTATAATCCCACATTTGGTCCTTATTATTTACACATTCTTTCAATTTAGTCCTAATTTTAAACTAACAAAATAAATTAATTATTTATTTAGATAGTGACACGTGTCAACACCTTATTGAAGGACTTTAATTATTTATATTTAATTTAATAAATTTATTTCCCTCCTCCAATCAGGTGATGACACGTGTCACCACCTGTTTAAAGGAGAAAAATCAATTTCAAGCAACTTGCTTGCCAAGAGAATCAAACCCAGGCAACCAAGGGTAGTGGGCAGCAGCATAGCCACTGAGCCAAACCCAATCTTGTGTCTAAAATTACTCCATCAAATATATATTGCATTTTTATTTTTTACATTTATTCTTTCCAATTCCAGGCAACTGTCAAATATTCATATCCTCTCGCTGTCTTCATCTATATTTCTGCAGTTTTTACTCTTATCTATGCGATTATCATGCATTTTTGGTAGCTTCTCAGCCTCGACCCTTCTGGTAGTGGTTAGGTAACTTATAACTTTACTATTATATACGAAAAGGGAGTGAATAACATTTTACTATCTGTTCGGTACTTTCAGCACGCTTCTGCTATTTGCAGGCAGAGCCGTCCCTGGGCCTGGGCAACCGGGGCGACGGCCCAGGGCCCCAGGGAGGCAGGGCCCACCAATTATTAAAAAATTTAAATATGTTTTATATATACTTTTTAGCCGTTAAAGAATTAGAATTTGTTTGGATAAAAAACAATTATCCTGTAAAGTTGTAATTATTACTCTAGAAAATTGAACTAAAGCGGGGCCCATCAGATTGTTTCTACCTTTCTTTTCTTTTTACCGTTCATTTCCTTTTAAATTTTTTTATTATTATATTTTGAAGTAAATTAAGAAAGGAAGCATTGAAAAGTGGGGCCCATCATATTGTTTTTACCATTCTTTTTTTTACCGTTCATTTCCTTTTAAATTTTCTTTTATTATTATTATATTTTGAAGTAAATTAAGAATAGAAGCATTGAAAAGTAAAAATAAGAACGTTAAAAATGGCTATTAATAGTGATGTGATATTTAGTCTACATAGTAGTGTTTTTTTTTGATAATGAAGAACTAAAATCCTGCTAATGGGGTTCAACTCCTTGAAAGTCAAGGAGAACCAGTGCAGTAGCCTCCAGTGGAGGTTCCTCGAGCATTCGAGCCCCAATCGGGCTTCCACGAGCCATCCTTGCCAAAGAATCCGCCTACATAGTAGTGTTTTATAGGGTCATAATTAAGAATTTAATAATATTTTAATTTTTTTAATTTTAAATTGAGAATAAAAAAATTTATATACACCTATAAATAATATTTTTCATTTACATTTTTCTTACTCTTCCTATCTCAGTTTCTCACCACTTTCTCTCTTTCTTATGTTAGTTTCTCACAATTTATTTTAAACTTGGTATTTATAATTTTTGGTTCGATACTTCAAGAAGGCAAGAACTCATTTATTCAAGGAAATTTTATTGTTGATATGCTATAACCAAGTTTGAGACAGAGCTTCAACGACAAAAAATCAGGTGCTATCATTCTATACTTTTTTCTTTATAATTTTTATAGTATAATGTTAACGAAAAAGCATGCTTCCGGTAGTGAAAAAAGGAAAAAAAGAAAACGAACACAAGAATTGGTAGAATCACAAAAGGGAGCTTTAGATAAATTTTTTCCAAAACAAGTAGATGAACCTTTAGACGGTGATGTGTTGGGCATAAATGAAGATAATATTGAACATTCTAATGAAAATTTGAATGATGAAAATTTAAGTGACGATAATTGCCTCAATGTCGATAATGCTAATTTGAATAATAATGATACTATTAATTTGAATAATGAGCATAATAATGTACTTGATGAGTCAAATGTTGATGTTGATGAACATATAATTTCTCCTTTCGATGTCTCTGATCCTAGAAATTGGGGTGTTCTTGATACTAAATCTAGAGACATTTTGATTGAAAAATGGCCCATTAGAGAATTGAATCTCACATTTTCTAAGGATAGTCTTTCTAGACATTTCTTGTACTCATATTATTCTAGAAAATTAAGCAATGGAGAAACTTTTGATAGAAAATGGTTAGTTTACTCTAGACATGTGAATAAAATATATTGTTTTTGTTGTAAATTGTTTAGTTCTCTAAATAACAAAAGTATTTTAGCAAATGATGGAATGGATGATTGGAAGCATTTGAGTGAGAGACTTAAACAACATGAAAATAGTGTTGAGCATATGACTAATATGAATACTTGGAATGAAACAAGAATAAGATTAGAAAAGAATAAAGGCATTGATAAAGATTTGCAAGAAGGAATTTCAAAAAAAAGGAACGTTGGAGACAAGTTTTAATAAGAATTATATCCGTTGTGAAATGTCTTGCCAAAAATAATTTAGCTTTTCGTGGATGTAGTGGGAAACTTTACGAAGATAGTAATGGTAATTTTTTAGGTTTAATTGAAATGATAGTCGAATTTGATTTAATAATGTAAGATCATATTAGACGTATCCAAAATCAAGAAATCCATTACCACTATCTTGGGCCTTATATATGTCATGTGCTTGTCATGTTAAAGGTTTTACAGTAAAATCTTTGTGTAATACTCGATGGGAAAGTCGAATTAGAAGCGTTAAAGCTATTAGATTTCAAGCACCTCAAATAAAATTAGCTTTGTTGGCATTGTATAATTCTAGTGGCGAAGATGCCAAGACAAAAAGTGAAGCGGAAAGTCTAGCTAATTCTCTTGCAAGTTTTGAGTTCTTACTTAGCTTAGTAATTTGGTATGAGATTTTATTTACAATTAACAAGGTGAGTAAGAAATTACAATCTAAATCTATGTGCATTAGAACTACAATTAATGAAGTAAAAAATGTAACATCATTCTTTGAGAAATATAGAAGTGAAGGGTTTGAGTCTTGCATGAACATTGCCAAAAGTCTTGCATTTGATATGAATATAGAGCCAATATTTCCAATAAAACGTCATGTGTTTAGGAGAAGACAATTTGACGAAAATGATAATGAAGAAAAAGTACAATCACCCGAGGAATCTTTTAGAGTAAATTATTTTCTTGTGGTTGTTGATTTGGCTATAACTTCTTTGAAAAATAGATTTGAACAAATAGAGTATTTGACAATATTTTTGGATTTTTATTTGATTCTAAAATGTTAAAATCTTTAGATAATGATGAACTAAAAAAATCTTGCACAAACTTTAGGACTACTTTTTCTCATAATGATTTGTCTGATATTGATGCAGATGATCTTTTTTCAGAATTCAAAGTGTTGCAGGTGACTTTGCCAAATGAGTTAATGTCAGCATTGGAAATTCTCAAGTTTGTCAAAGTTGCGGATTGTTATCCAAATGTTTCAATAGCTTATCGAATCCTCTTAACTATGCCGGTGACAGTTGCATCTGCCGAAAGAAGTTTTTCGAAGTTAAAATTGTTGAAAACCTATTTGAGATCGTCAATGTCACAAGAAAGGTTGAATGGTCTAGCCATTTTATGTATTGAGAAAAATATGTTAGATCATATTGATGTAGACACTATTATTAATGATTTTGCATCTAAAAATGCTCGTAGAAGTTGTTTTGTGTAACTTTTTCGGTATTTAATAAAATTTCTTGATGTTTTTCATTTGATAATTATTGAGCGTAGTAAAAAATATAATTTACAAACAAATTAATTTATTTTTTATACTCTTCAAATTATTTTTTTATTACTTGTTATTAGGGGCCCAACTTTTAAATTTGCCCCTAGGCCACTAAAATTTCAGAAACGGCTCTGCTTGTAGGTTGTTATAGTGTGCTAGATCCATTCCTTCTGCTCCTCTTTTTTTTCCTGTCAACTAGGTGGCTGGTGCTGGATATGGCTCTGATCACATTGCCGCAATGGACATTCTTAAAGTAATAAGATCTTAAAATGAATTTTCTATTGCTATTATTTTAAAACCTTTCACCTTTGAGGGGCAAAGACGATTAGGTGAGGTCAGTAATGCTTCTAAGTAGTGACATGAGTTCTTTCTTTGCCGTAAAGAACATTTGATATAGCTGTTTAAAAGTATATTGTATATAATTCTTTGGCATAGCCGTCCATGTTTCAAGAATGAAATTTTTTACTAGAAGGTTGAATTAGAACAAGATTCATCGTTACAAACTCAATTTATTCCCAATACCTTGAATGCAACAATATGCAAAGTGATATTATTTGCTAGGTACAGTTTCACATACACATAGATGTATTTGGGGGGGGGGGGGGGGGGGGGGGATTAGACACATGAATCATAACATATAATATGCAGTCGGGGACCTTATGTAGTGTATGGTAAAAGGCTGATAAATTGATGGCAAAAGATTAATTGGAGATGACCTCCTTAGTTGGAAATATTTTTGTGCTAAAGCTTAAAATATTCAACTTTGGTAAATGGTAAGTATGTAGGATGAGGAATGAGAATTCTAAAATCAATTAGAGTTGGATATGCTTAGATTTAATAGGAAAATTGTAGCCGGAGTTTGTGGGTTATGTGTTGGAATCTTACAGAAGTTTACATTTGATTTGGATATGCTAAGATTTAAAAGGAAATTCGTAGCCGGAGTTTGTGGGTTTTGTGTTGGATTCTTGCAGAAGTTTACATTTGATTTGGATATGCTAAGATTCAAAATCAATGGTTTTACGTTGATGTATACGAATTTCCGGTTGTGTGATTTTCTGGGTTCTTTGTGTGTAGTGAATTTATAGGGGAGGGGAGGTAGATGTTAGGGTTTTGAATTAATTTTATGGGGTTTTAGTTTTATAATTTTTAGGAAGATGGTGAAAAATAAAATTTTGAAAGTTTGGGGGTTAAATTAGAAACTAAATTTTTGAAGTAACGGAGACTAACGGTCAAGGGACCAAAATAGAAACGATTCTAAACGTAAGTGACCAGAATAATCTTTTTTGAATTCTGGTTACCAAAATAGAACACACCTTAAACGAAAGAGACCACTGGTGAAGATTACCCATAATAAAAATACAATTATATATAAAATTTGAAGTCGCTAAAATGATTTAGTCTCGATTAAAATTAAGTTCTGATTGTTAGAAAAATGATATGGTTTATGGACATTTTTGAGCTTGAATTTGAATAGGTTCCATTAGTCAAATTATTTGAGATTAAGTGGATTATTAATCTACTACAAGAGTAGATGAAATGTGTATG
The DNA here is from genome assembly GCA_958450335.1 of Hibiscus tridactylites. Lineage (NCBI taxonomy): Eukaryota > Viridiplantae > Streptophyta > Magnoliopsida > Malvales > Malvaceae > Hibiscus > Hibiscus tridactylites. The sequence goes on from OY288291.1 coordinate 44,358,663, forward strand.
TTTACATGCTCAAAATGTTCAATGGGTGAATGAGAAATTGTTGCTCAAAGTAACACCCATAATGTTGGAAAAAATAAGATGGAAAGTAAAATGTCCCAAACTTGGGAACATAGATTTGGAAAGCTTTATATGTAGAAGCTCTTCATGTTATTGTTGGAAACAAGACAAAGGCTTGGACTAAATACTTTGGGCTAGTCATAGTTTAATTATATAAAAATTAAAGATGGGCCTTGGGCCTTGGGGCTTTGGACTTGGATTTCAAGATAACAATTTTTTTTTCTGACTTAATTTTCCAACAGAAACTATAGAATTAACCCACCGCTTTATGGAGTTACAGACTCTTCAGCTGGTTGTAACCTCCAATTTATTTGGATTAATTCTGTGATAATTATCATTTTTGAATTCTGAAAAGTGTAACTCTTTAGAAACTTAACTAGCAGATTAATTATGTAATTAATCATGTCCCCTGCATGAACACTATAAAATGAGGCCTCCTGTTCCTATCTAAAATACACCACAAAAAACCCTCTAGCCAGATTGTTAATAGTGTTCTGCTTCTGTAAAGTTCGCCGTTGCAGTCAAGGTTGCTTTGCTCCTTTGGCTGTATTCTACCGTTGTATCCTGGGAGACAGACGTTCCATAGTAACTCCAGCACCAGGAGGGGACGAATCTGTTTTAAGGACACTGTAATAGCACAGGCCTCGGTCTAAGTTTTGATTGGTTACTGATTTTTTCCTTTGGTTTCTATTATCTTTGTTTTTCCAGTTTCTTTCAATTTCATTTACAAAAATTGTTTTTAATATATATATATATATATATATATATATATATATATATATATATATATATATATATATATATATATATATATATATATATATATATATATATTGTTGTTCCTATGTTTAACTTGCTTCGTTTGATTTGGTAACACTGATTGCGTCCCTGCCTTCCAGCATTGAACGAGAATAATGATGCAACATCACTAACCAAGTAACCATAGCCTGCTTTAGCCGCTTCCTTTGAATGTAATCATTGAGGAGATGACTTTTTAAGTTTTACACCTTTTTTGGATCGTTGGATGGGGGAAATGGATGGTTGAGATTAACTCCGTGTTTTTAATTCCCAAGTGATAATCTTCACATATTTTACTGTTAATCTCATTCATCCGTTTCACTCATCCAACGATCCAGAAAAGGTGTAAAACTTAAAGAGTTTTACACAGTGTAATTTGATCCTATCCCTATATATATATACCTTGACAACTGATTTTAAATTTGTTATCTGAACAACTGGTTTTAAATTTTGATAAATAAAAAGATAATTGGTTTTAAATTTATTTTAGATTAAAGATTAAAAAAATATCTCATACATTGACGATGGAAATGGATTTTTTTTTTACAAATGGCATAATTTTAGGATTTAGGGATTTGATTTAAGGTTTAAAGTTTTGGAGTTTAATTGCATGTGTTTAAAATTTAGAGTTTATGGTTAGAATTTAGGGTTTAGGGTTAGAATTTAAGGTTATTAATCTATGTTTTAATTCTATTTTAAAATATCATTAATTACATGTCGAGTCTTGAGAATTTTAATATTTATTTAAAAGTCATTAAAAAATTAATGGTGTATAGCACTATGTCGCCCGTTCTATTTTTTGTCGCCCTCCCGATTCTTAAGGTTTTGCCCTAATTAATCTAGACCAACCAGCATCGCACACCTGTATTTGGTAGGTGAATCTTCAAGCGGAAAATTTCTGCATACATATGGTCTCAAACTCGAGACCTGCTTAAGCGATACCAAAATGCTTACTACTTGGACCAGCCCATTAGTGTCGCCAGTTCTAATTAACTCTCAAGTTCTAATCAATAAAATATTTACTTTTTTCTTAGAAAAATTCTACAGTAAATATCATGTACTGCAATGTATCACTAATAATATGTGCCGATATATATAATTAATTATTTTAATAAATTTTGTAAACATAAAAATTTAAAGCGTGAATATTTCTTTTTGCTAATAAAATCAGTTGAATAGTTGTGCCATTTTTTTTTGTTTTTCGTTTTAATTTAAAAAAATGTTTTAACATAATCTATTATAAAAAATGGATAATCACGTTTTAGGTCTCATATTTTTAAAAATTATTAAAATAGTTAATTGTACATGGCATTATTGTAGTGGTACATATATTCGTGCATAGCATTTACTCTAGACACTTTTTTCTAAGTCACGTGTTAATATACTTTTATAACCCTCTTTGCGATCCCAATAAAAAATAGAATCTTGTAATTTGATTCGAATAATTTATTTATAAAGTAAATATGTTTTAATATTTTAGAATTTAGTGATTTCAATAAAATTTAGAGTTTATCCTAAAACTTAAACCCTAAACCATAAGCCCTAAATCCTAACTCTAACCCTTACATTCTAGCAATTATCCATAAATTTTAAACCTCACACCTAAACTCCTAAATTGAGTCCTTAAACCCTACAACTAAGGCGCTTGTGAAAACTAAAAGTTTCTACCGTCGATTTATTGGATATCAATCCTTATAAAATTATACTAATTTCTATCAATTTTAAAATTATATAAATAAGACCATTATCTTTTATTTTTTAAAAGTTTAAAACAATGAGCTAAAAATTAAATTCTTGTTATGAATATTTATCTATGTGGATGTCTATCATGATTAGAACTTTATCAAAGGAGTTTGATTTATTTGTTATTAGGAATATTATCTCTATGAATTAGAGTTTAATGTATTATGTACTTCTTATGCCTATAAATAGATGATTCATTGAAGGCATTGTATATAAGTCTATATTTGAGAATAATACAAATCTCCCTCTTTCTCTCATCTCTTTGTTCTTCTTGTTCTTATTCTTGTTCTTCTTTATTTTATTCACAACACGTTATCAACACGACTCTAATCAACTGAGGTCTTCATGGTTTGAATCCAAAAGAAGTTATTGGAAAGAATTCGATTCTAGGATAAACCAAAGATAAGTTTTTTTTCTCTCTCTTCATTCTTTTAAATTACCGATTGTCTTTTTCTTTATATTTTAACTTAACTATTTTTTTTAAAAGTTTGGAAGTATGTTTGATTTTATTCGAACATTGGAAAGAGATAAATTTGTGGCTTCTCACAAACCAAAAGACGAATCGACAGAGACGAATATGTTGCGTTTGATGTAAATTACGGATCGATGGAATCGATTAAGGTTTGTAGAGTGAAAGTATTTGTGGGTTTTCATTTTTGGTACTCAACTGCTTATGCTTTTCATACTTGATTAATATTCTTTGTGTTTGTATATTTGTAAATTCATGAAGTTTGATGACGGTGCATGTAAAGCATGTTCGATTTACTGACTATACTTTGTAATCATGAATAACAAAGTTATGTACGTAGAACTATGATAGTCTTTCATATAAATTCATTAAAATACGTACTCTAGGTTTAAGGTTTTTTTTAGTAACAAAGATATGTACAATAATTTATTATAGTTTTAATACATTAATGAAACACCTCTGTTGGTTTAGTTTTTTTTTCTTTTTTTAAAAAAGAGAATTATGACATAGATCCTCTGATTTCTAATATATTTAATTCAGCCCATACATATATATCTTATTATTATGGTTTCATATATATTTATTTTTGGCACAATGGTTTAACTTTGTATTAAGATCAATATGTGTTTATAATATTTTATTTGATGATATTGATATTTTAACCATATATTGAGTTTTACATGTATTTAAATGACTTGGAAAGAGACACGACATTATGAGAAGCTGTTTTGGTCATTTGTTACGTCTCCATTTTCTTCGAGAGGAAAACTAATATCGGTAAATTCTGATTTTATTTTTATTCTTTAAATTATGATTTTAATGTGCGATAAATCATGGTGAATTTCAATCTATAAAAAGATTGTTATAAAGTCTATATTTGCTCGAAAGTATTTTTTCTTCTTTGTCGAAAAACTCGACCATAGACTTCTCCCAATTTCAAGTTACGAAAATTCGTCTTGATCCGAAAAGTTTTATGGGAGACATTCCCTGAAGTGAATGCAAAGCATGATGTTCATTCCATGTGATTATCAATGATGGGGCATTTCCTGAAGTGAATGCAAGCATGATGTTTATTCCATGCGATTATCAATGATGGGGCATTCCCTGAAGTGAATGCAAGCATGATGTTTATTCCATGCGATTATTGGAATTGTTTCATTCCCTGAAGTGAATGCAAACATGGTAAATCATTATTCAATTAAAGACATAATTTCGATATAATCCAAGTATATTGGCTAGACATCCCGTTCTGTGAGGCTACTGGTCTCAAAGGAGGTTTTTAAAGTACCTTGTGGACATGTTTAACAATGCCGCGTACGAGGATTAAATCTTTGTTCTCTGTGATAAGGATATGTGAAAAAGCTTCCAAATGCCAACTGACTCTACTCCATTCCCTGAAGTGAATGTGAGATTATATTATGGAAGGAATAAAAAATCACATTAAAAGTTGTGGTCGTGGTCGAGGCTATGAATATACACATGAAAAATATAGTCGTTTTAAGAATACTTCTACCCGCTGGTAGCGAAGTTATAAGGATGACAAGAGTGATAAAGATCATTCTAAGGAAGTGAATTCCTTTTTACCAATGTGATGTTATAAACCATTGGTTTCGTACTTGTCAAATGCCAAAGTATTATGGACTTTATCCATAATCATGAATGATAAATGAAATAAAATATAAACAAAATTTGTTTATGGCGAAAATAATTATGGCGTTATTGGTCCAACTCAATTGGATATTGTTAATTTTCTCATAACCCTTGAAGGGAATAATTTACCATTTATTTTATTTCCCTTGTAACCTCTAAAAGGAATAATTGATTTTTTTTTAATTTTATTTTTTTATGTTAATTCGTTTTATTTATTATTTATTTATGTTAGTTTGCTTTATGTTTATTTATTTCACATATTATTTATTTACGCTTTATGTTAATTTATTATTTGAAGAATGTGATTACTTCCGGAATAAAATATACAATGAATTGTGGCTATTTATGCCTAGAATTGTGGCTATTTATGCCTAGCAGATAATGCAAGTACTCATATTGTACTTAAGCATAAGAAAAAATTTTCTCATTTAAATGCAAGGGGAAATATAAGTAATATTTCTCAAAGTACTAAAATATCAATGATTCGGAAGAGCACTTGAAAGTTTATCTCCGATAGATAATCGACTTGATATGATGTGCTATATTTTATATTTTTCATTCCTCGAAGTGAATGATACAAAGTACATATTTTCATTACCTGAAGTAAATGAAACAAAGCACATTTTGAAAGGTGCATAATTATGCATTTCTCGATTAAAATGCAAGAGAATAATGTGAGTACTATACCCGGAGGTACTAATATCACAAAAGGCTCTGGTTGAGCAAATATGTTATTGTCAAATGGAACTTTATTTCATATTCACAGTGCGTTATACTCGTCAAAGTCATAAAGAGAGCAATATGAGTTCGCAAACTATCCCTTTGGGAATTATAGATAACATATGTTATCAATTGGCATTTGAAATAAGCCAATATGGATATAAGTTCTGGTAGCCAAAAAGTCAGTTGAAAGCTCTAGAATAGTTATATATTGCTACCAAAAGATAATTTCAATTGAAAGCTCCGAAAGAGCTAAATATATTCCTATTTAAAGGAACAATTTTGATGGTCGTACTAGACATGTACGAGTGAAATTGAATTACATGTTATGGTAAACAAGAAGTTTACAAATTCAGAGATATATACACATATATATAGTTGGCATGATCGGTTAGACCATCCTGATCAATAATGGTGCATAAATTATTGAGATTTACATGCACATGTATTAAAAGAACCTGTAGTTCTTGTGGTGCTTATTCTCAAAGGAATGGATTAAATTCCACTTATTAAAGGATGTGAAGTTCTTGTGTTGCTTAAAGGAATTGATTAAATTCCACTTACTAAAAGAACCTGAAGTTCTTGTGTTGTTTGTTCTCAAAGAATATAAATGATCCCACTTACCAAAAGAATTAGAACTTAAAGTTCTTGTACTGAAGTTGAGACTATATGTCTTGCATATCTGAACAAAATATGGGCCCATATATCCACAAATGTGGAAAGTTTTATATGATTTTAGTAGATGCATCTACATTGTTTTATCGACTTACAACCAGAAGTTTGTGAGATTGATTATAAAAAGATTCAGATTATGCAATTATACTATTCATCTTGAAAAGCTAGTGGGTTTATATTTTAGGCTATATCGGTTGTTACAAAGCCTATTGATTATGAAAATACGGTTTAACAAATTTTTTAATTGAATGCCTCCTATTTAATAGCTAAACTGTGAGAACAAAACATTTAATATTTATATGGTATTTCCATATAGCAACACTTATACGCATCAAGCCAACGAGTTATAATAAACTCCCCATTATGATTTGACTTTTGGTCAGAAGTCATATTTCCTATTTTTTGAATATTTGAATGTGCGATATATAGTTGAATTGCTCCACCATAACGCAAAAAATGGGCAAGTAAAAAGGGTTGAGAATATATATTGAGTACGTGTCTTCTTTTATGTTTAAATTCTTAAACATTAATTGGAGAATTATTTATGACATGATTTTTCTCAACATCAGGGGGAGATAATAATCAGCTGGATAGAGGGAAATGAATTATCATTATCTAGATCCTCGTATATGAACTAGAAGTTCATAAGATAATTCATGTTATTACATGTCAACTGCCAGGCATATTTACTGACCCAATGAGAGTAATTAAGTCTCATATACCAGCTGAAATGATGTAAGTTTAAATTACATGTTAGAGCGAGAGAATGTAAATCATGCCTGAAGCATGATAGTCGAAATGGTTCCAATGATCAAAATTCTCGTAAATAGAAAGTAATATGAGATGGTCATATATTGGAGGCGGGTGCTCCTGAAGAGACCCAAGAGATAACAAATAATAAAACTCTATAAGAGTTTCAGGTACCTGAAATAAAGATTGAAATCTTGAAGAGATCTCGATGAGTTATGTCATTACGAGAATGGAACCAGAAAATTGGAAAGTTGTCGACAACGATTTTACAAACAATTTTACATAAAATACTTCTATAGAAGTAAAGAAAGAAATCGAGGATCTTGTATAAAATCTATCCAGAAGTATAGATATTGAATTGGCCAATGTTGAAAGACGCTTTGAACTTTTAAAATAGAAGTATTTGGACAAGCAGTTCAAACACCTAAAGGTGTAATGCAAGTGAGGCACAAATAAGTAGTCGCAAATACGACTTGAACTATGATTTATGAAAAGTTTTAATTACTTCATGGTGGATGCAATTACTTTGGCAGTTTTGAAAATTTTACATGCGTCTAATTATTTGTGGATCCATATTTATCCTTGAAGGATCTAAAATGCTATAAGCATTTGAAAATTTCTGAGGAAATTTATTTAGACATGTCTCATGAATATTTTGGCGCATTTGGTATAATCGCCTTAGTGAATACTAATTGAGAAAATACTATAAGAATGATCAGATTTCCTTATGTATTTTATAAAGGAGTTTGGATCAAGATCCATTATGATAATTTTAGAACTCCTAAAGAGCTTCAAATTGGAAACTCATGAAGTACTTTCAATACAAGTACTTGAATCTTGACATCAAGTTTATCTCGACCTGAAGATCGAGCATTTTTATATATTTCTTTTGTCTATGAATAGACATAAGCTGAAAGAATCTTAAAGAAGATTCAATATGAATAGAGCATATCTATTGAGTATCCCAATAGTTGTAAGATCGTTGGATGTGAATAAAGATAATTATATCTTTTCTTGGTCTTGAAGCACTATATATTAGTTGGTCAAGAAACATCTATGAATATACAAAGATCATTACATTTAGATCTTCAAACATTCGTTGATGCCTCCTCAAATGTCGTAGAAATAATTGTTATGCATGAGGCAAGCCAAAAAAATGTGTTTGGCTAAGACTATTGACCCAACATATCCAAAAGATGTGTGAATTTACTTTTACAAGATATGATAAAAGCTATCTTGTGTGAAGATAACACAAGATGTATATCTCAGTTTGAAAGTGGATACATCATGGAACATATTACTCCAAAGTTTCATCCCTCACGGTCTTTAGAAAAATGGTATTCAAAATTAAATTATGAAGATTCAAAGATCTTTTGTGATGTTTGCATGAGGGGGAGTAAATACGCGTTGCACTCCTTTTTCCCTTAACCGAGGTTTTGTCCCAATGGGTTTTCCTGGTAAGGTTTTTAATGAGGCAACATGTTATGCGTATCAAAGATGTGTGTACTCTTTTTCCTTCACTATTTTTTTTCTCACTAGGTTTTTATCTTAGTAAGGTTTTAACGAGGCACATTATCTTCATAGACATCCAAGGGGGAGTGTTATGAATATTTATCTATGTGGATGTCTATCATGATTAGAACTTTATCAAAGGAGTTTGATTTATTTATTATTAGGAATATTATCTCTATGAATTAGAGTTTAATGTATTATGTACTTCTTATGCCTATAAATAGATGATTCATTGAAGGCATTGTATATATGTCTATATTTGAAAATAATACAAATCTCCCTCTTTCTCTCATCTCTTTGTTCTTCTTGTTCTTATTCTTGTTCTTCTTTATTTTATTCACAACAATTCTAACATTTATTTTATCATTTATATTCTATCTAATATTTCATGAAGTTTACCGAAAGTTGGGAAGAGAGAGTAGCTACATCTTTTCATGCAAGAAAGAAGTTTACTGAACTTTAAACCTTTATACAAATTAATGGAATTTACATTGATTTCTATATAACGTGATATCCATTTAATTCAATGGCTCCAAATTCCAAATATTATATATATATACACACACAGGCGGCTTCATTAGGTGTACCGACATACATCTGCTCAACGTGTATATCATTGTATATGTCACATTTTGTTTGCTTAATCAGCATAATCTCTAATTCTTGCCTCACATTTCTTGTGGCACAGCAGGAAATCTTCAGGTGGTTGAGACTAGCAATCAAAGATTAAATTAAACCAGAGCAGTTAGCTAATGGGAATCATTTATTATTATATTGTTGCTGCAATTGAAGTCCTTGGCTAAACGTGATAACACTCCCACTTTTAGTATTATTTTCTTCCACCTATATACGGCCAAGTCTATCACTGGTTTCGGATTCGAATCGTTTTGTTAGCAAGATATATATTAAGAATATATATAAAAAAATATTGCGTTATAATCACCTTTAAACTATTTAAAAAAAATTCATCACCGGTGAAAGAAGCCAACGGACGCACAACTTGGTTTTTCAAACAAATTAATCACACATAACGTGATGCTTATAAACTCTTCTGGTACAAATACAATACATTTTTATTGTATATAATTAAAATAATATTGCCCATGTTTCAAGTTGAATCATTATGTATTTAGATAATTTTACTTCTGATCACTTTTAGTTTAGGTCATTTCATGTTCTGTTTGTTCCGGGGTTTGGATCTATTTTAGATTTGAGTTATAATTGTCAACTTTTTAAAGCCAAATCGGGTTGCATCATATTTAAATTTAAGTTGATCGGAATGAATTTTTGAGTTCGATTTTTTAATTAGTTATTTTGTTTTAGGGTTTGAACCAATTTGATTAGAGTTGTTGACTTTTTTGATTAAACCAAATTAATTCAAATTTCAATTTGGTTACATGGATTGAATTTTCGAGTTCTACATGACAATTAAATTAAAATTATGTCTCTTTTCGATGTCCTAACACTAAAAAAATTAAATTTTAAGTCTTAATCTTAAATTCTAAATCATAAACCTTAAAATATACACTATGCACCCAATATTTTAATTTCTAACCCTAATAGTGTTGATGCATAAATAAGAGCACTAAAAAGAGATAAAATATTTCTACTCGCGAGACAATCACGCCCATTACAAGAAGAAGAGAATTTTCCTTTATTAGCACCAAAATCAAGAATTCATCAAACGAAAATTCTTTTGCTGCATATATTGTTGAAATGGTATGGTATACCTATCATCAATACATAAATTACAAGGAAAGCATGATGATATGTAATGTTGAATACAGAAGAAAATTAACAAAAAAATGGAAACTGAAAAAAGAAGAAGAAAAAGAAACATCACAAACTCTAATTGATCAAATTTCTTCGTCTTGAATCTGTAATTTTAATCTTCCAATGCTTATCTTTGAAGCCTGCATCTTTAGCCTTCTTTCTATCCCAGTCCAGCTCGATCTTTCTTCGTTTCGTTAACCTACAAAAGTTGTGCAAATTTTCATCCATGGAGTCATGAAACTTCCACCATCTCTTGTGAGCTGCATCGCTGGCGTAAACATGGTGATCTCTTTTGTTCCAGTTACAGTCATAGTCCTTATAACAAAGCCATGGCTTCAATCCCAAGTAATGTATCGAGTAAAGCTTGGGCGGATCGGCTGCAAAAAGCTGGTCCTTTAAATCTCTTTCAGCTGTTCCATTAGACCAAAAATTCTTGAGGAAATTCACTCTCCTCGGCAGACGATGCCACCATACGAACACTTCATTGAGAAAGCCTTGGTCCCCTCCATTGTACGAAAAGATTTCTTCACGTTTGTTCATTAAAAGCTTGAACGTGCAATTTGATGGCTCGATCACCATAATGCCCGAATTGAAAATCCAAACGTCGTTGCCCGTAGCTGTCATTTGAGGGAAATGGAAAAGGTGGTCAAGGTTTCGTAACACCATGATGTCTGCGTCGATGAAAATGACCTTTTCGTAATCCGTAAGCTGCCAAAGCCTGAACTTGCTGTAGTTGTATTCGTTGTAGGTGTGCTTTTGGGCTCGAGGGTTCCGGATTCTCTTTATGAACCGGAGCTTCCATCCGGCCGCCTTCAGAGCATTGCGCTTCGGTTCGGGGATGGAGTCGTCCAAGAGAAGGATGAGGTCGCGTTTGGTGCCGGTTTTTCGGAGACTTTGGGCGAGGGTTATCGCACCACAAACGTACATTTCCGAAGAATGTAGCACTGTGGCGTAGGCTTCTCGTTTGGTGTTCCTTGTTGCATGTTTGATCTTGGAGACATCAAATACTTCATCGTTTCCTGAAATTATCATATGATATGAGACTTTTTATTTCCTTTCCGATGTGAAATTAATACTCATACCTTTATCTATAGGTGTCACATTCACGTAAATATAGTAAAAGTTGGTTTTATCTAGATTCACTTATTCTTTTATTTATTTATTTTAAAATAAAAGAGATATAGTTAAATATATTTTTAAAATATATAAAACATGATAACTACTACTACTACACGTCTTAGACTTTGTCAGCAAGTAAAGTCAAATTTAGAATTGGTATTTGGAAGTTCCTAATTATATTAACATCAATATCAATGATCCAACTAATCCTTATACTAATTTCTACTCTTAATTATTTCCATACTATTTTCTTCATCCTTTCGCTTTCTTGTTCAACTGCTTGCAGAAAGCTCAGTAGGTATAATTTTGTTTACAGAAATGGTGAAGAATTTTGAAAGCAAATGATCTTACCTCGGCCCCATAATGGCAACGCTAGCTTGCAGGATCCAACAGGCAATGCAACCTTTTGTTCTAACTTTGCGACTTCTGGTTCATAGTACCACCAATCCCCTTCCTGTTTCACCAAATCATTGCACCTAAAAATCTCCAACATGGGCCTGCATTTGCTCAAAAACACAACTTTGTTCCTCCATTTCCAATCCCTTTTCCCTTTCTTGACTGCCAAGTTTGCTGTAATGAGATGAAGTTGAAGCCTGAAAACCTCCCTAGCCCAGCCCTCTACGGGGTACTTGCACGGCAGCTTCACCACTATCAAGTCCATGTTAGGGTACTCATCCAAGTCCGGCATCGGTATCTCGGGGCATTTCGGCACTTTCGCTTGTTCTTCTTCATCAATCCATTCGGGGAACAAATCTTGCCATTTGAAAAGCTCCGAGACTCGCTCGAAATGGATCGGAATCGTCTCCCCATGTTTCCTCCACTCACTGAAATCCTCAGCTTCGAAATTGAGCATCCCAATCTTCAATCCACCTCCAAATCCGTCAACGAAGCTTGGCACCTCTAACATGGTTAAATTTCTCTTTGCCTCCAAAACTGTCATCATTTTCACCCCTTTCTCCAGCTACATACCAAATCACCATATATTGAATCAAGATCAAAGAAAAACAAATATGTTTGATCATACGACGAATAAATTCAAATACAAATAGTTGAGACTCAGCTCACCTTACCTTGTGATGACACTCGCGAAATGAGCATCGAACAACGGATGCCGCATTCTGGAAATAAAGAGAAGAATTTGGTCCCAAGAGAAGAGCTCCATAGATAATCAGAAAAAATGCAATGAAAACCAGGTTGATCCTAACCAAAACTTTTGAAGGTGTTGCCTTCAGTTTTTGAAGACCATGTCCAAACTCCCCCATGTCCTCCCTTCCTCACTGCAAACACAATATCTATCTATCTATCTGTATTTATATGATTATAAGTATCATTTAAGTTTAAAATAATGAATTATGATGATGATTGATGACTGGAAAAGTAAATGATTTTGAAGGCTGTAGTAGTTGGAGAGCGTAACGAAGAGTAGAGTGAGAAATTTAGAATAATATTTCAAAACAAGTCGGACCATTTAAAATGATCCATATGTCGTTTCATTTTCTTCCCTTTTGAGACAAAAAGACCGCGGCGTGGTGAAAGCTTTACTTCCAAACCGTCCTAATTTAAATATCAATTTACATATTTTCATTAGATAACATTAAATTAAAATTCCAACTCACCTATTAATTGGTCTAATAATAAAAACGTTAGATCTTTTAAATATGATCAAAAGTTAAAATTTCGGTGTTATAAATAAAATTATTATTATAATATACTTTTGTAATTTCAATCCAAATTAATTGATCAATAAGTTAAATATTAATTTTCTCTAAGTTAGCACTTGACAACTTTACCCGTTTCTCCTTTGTACTTTTGGGTTTGTTGTTACTAAATATAACTTTAATAATTATTTATAAAATATTATTTTTGCAATTAATAAATACAACTTATACATGTTATTGATAATAATAATAAATATAATAAAAACAGAAGTACCAATTCATTGGGGGCAGGCTTTAGAATAAACGTGTACCTTTCTTTTTCATTATACATATATATAACTTGCTATTGCAACTATATTGTTTGTGATTTCCTCAACTTTACACTAAAAGGGAATAATCATTTAGTCAACATTTTTAGGCTGCTATTTAGTTTGAGCATACGAAAGGAAGTGACAAAACAATAGAAGGGTTAAAAGAAAGAAAGAAATTAATTAACGGAGTTGTCATAATACTTATTTTATCTTATATGAATTTAAATTTTAATATTTATTTTGAGAAAATAATTATATCTCTACATATTAATCAAAGAAATAAATAAATAAGAGTGATGAATAATTCTAATAGGGGAATTTTATAATTAGGGTAGTTAAACAAGGCTTTCAACAACCATTTGGTTGCCCTGTCAACTTCCTACATGCAATGAAATGTCCCTTTTAGCCGTTTGGCAAGTATTAAATTAATTATATTATACATATAATATGATTGACTGGCTCTACCAACATATGCTTTCGAATTAGCAGTTTGTCCCTTCTATCAAACAACTAAGCTATCTACAATGATTTAATGAATCAATTAGGTTGGCCATCGGTATCAGAATAACAGATCCCTTATTATGTAAATGCTACTTAACAAAAAGTTCCAATTTTAATTCGATTGATTTACATAATTATTTTCTTAGAAAAAATATTTAATAAAATTAAATTTGAATTTTAGTATAGGTAACTTTCGTCGGATGTCCATAGATTTGGAAGCATAAAAATGACAAGTTTTGGACAAAATTTTGCCCCACAGCCATAGGTAAGCTTGTTCTAGTTGATAATTACACATTGGAGTTTAGGGTCATGAATGTATCCATATTATTTGGGAAAGAAAGATTCCAACATTGCTTTTTCCCCTCTTTGTGTAGAAGATCAACACTAATCATTGTGTCAAAGCTCTAATTAGTGAATCAAATACTCTAGTGTTTTGAATAATCATGCATCAATTATTGACCATACTTCTCGTGTTAATCGAAACCTCCAATTATTTTTGTGCTACCGCTTAATATTTTTTAATACAAAAAACCAACAAATTAAAAGGGAAATTAAAAGCATGAAAAATAATAAAAAGAGAGAAAAAGAAGGGGGCAATGAATGAAAATTCTATTCCTTTTTCTCTTTTTATGCCCCACATTAAAAAATTAAGTGTGAAATTTAAAATTTGAAGATTAGGGTTTAGATAATTAAAGGTGGAGTGTATTTTTAAGGGTCAAAATTTAGGGTTAGACCTTAAATTTTATTTTTTAGTGTTGGGTATAGAAATAGATACTGAAAGGACAATTTTTCGTTAGGGGTAATGGGTCGCTTTGGGACAAAAATCATCTGACATTTTTTAGTGTTCATTTTTCTGCTCTAACACTAAAAAATATATTATAAGTCTTAACCCTAAATTTTAAACTCTAAACCCTAAAAATTATCTTCTACCTAAAATTTTCTAAACTCTAACCTTAAATTCCAACCTTAAAACTTATCTCTAAACCTCAAATTTAAATATTTAGTATGTAACATGAATAAAGACGTACACCAAAAAAAAATTCTATTCGGTCGCTTTATTTATGTGAACTATGAGGCGCGTAAGAGTTATTTTCTTCAAACAACGTGCACAAATAAATGTTTCCATTTCTTGGAACTCTTCATTGATGTTGAAGAAATAGAATTGTGAATTTGAAGTAGTGGTTGTGGTTAATCAACAAAAATGGTTTCCACTTTAAATTGATGCATTTCAACACTTGCCTCCACTAATTTTCATACAGTAACTCATTCGAAAGTAGAGATGCATGCCATGGTCACAACTACTAGGTTTTCCTTCAACAATGCCTTATCACCGCCTTTTGGATGTGTTGACAATAGCTTTTACTTAGGGGTTGCAATGAGGCCGGTGGCGGAACTTGGAGTAAGTATTTGAGGGGGCCAAACTTAAATTTTTTTAAAAAAATTAAAAATTTAGGGTTTTGACTAAAATTTCTAATAATTTTGAGTGATTCAATAAGAACTTTTAAAATTTATGATAGGAGATTTAACTAAAAATATTTTAATTTTGAAGTTTAATATGAATTTTTAAAAATTTTGAGGGGGCTAAATAAAAAATAATTTAAAATTTAAGGATTATTTTACAATTTTTCAAATTTTAGGGGGGGCCATGGACCCCACTAGCCAAGCTTGTGTTTCGCCACTGAATGAGGCGGTTCAGAGACGATTTTGTATTTTTTTACTTTATCTCCAACACTTGTAGTTACGATTTTAGAGAATTCTCACTAAATATTTTAGGTATTTTTTCGTCCCCGTACTCATCCTTTACGAATCACCACGGTTTTCCGTTAATCCCTATAAAAAATAAAACTTAATACATTAAAAAATACTCAACATTAAATCTCTAAAATTACAAATATAAATGATAAATTTAATTTTACCAACAACAAACAAACCATCTCAAAACTATAAAACGTGACTAAAATATTGACTATTGAAACATGACATCCTGCACTACATTTAAAAGAAACATGTAACTAATAATTTACAATTCCAAATTATGACCCTTTGTTCTAAAAAGAACTGGATTCGATAATCTTTCCAACCATATAAATTACATATGCAAATATTGTTAGAAAAAGAGCGTTAATAATCCAAGAAAACAAAATAAAACAGTAAAATAAAATAAATATTGATTTATTATTAAATTGAACAGATCATAAAATTAAAATACAATAATATTCGAAACATAAATCAAATATTAAAACAATAAATTGAAATCGTTTACTTGTGTTGAGGCCTGCGTAACACACAATTTTCTTAAGAGAAATTCGTCCGCTCCTCTGGTGCTTGAGTAACGTTGGACGTCTATCTCCCAGGATACAACAACAAACGTTCACTGCAAGCAGCACAACTTCAGTGAACTAGGCGAATTCAACCATGCCTTCTTCTATCACCACTAAAACAAAATTTGAGAGAGAAAGAGATGAAATGATGAGATATCTTTAAAAAGAGAGAACTAACATCCTATTTATAGTAGGAAGAGACATATGAAGAGACTTGAAAGGAATTAATGAAGCAGATGAAGTGTTTTCAAAATTTAATTTTAATAGTTAAATCAATATTTAATTTGAACAATTAAGTCTAAAACTTGTATTTGGAAAACCAAGAGACATTTTGTTGAGAAAATTATTTTTTCATGGGTCGCCTACGTTGTGCAAATTACTCCCAACCTCGGTTGGCTTACACATTTACAAACTAATAAGTTAGTTCTTGCTTATAACATCTTCTAAACTCACATACATTTTAGTTCTTGCTTATAACATCTTCCAAACACCTATACATTTCTTATATGTGATAGAGTGTTTTAAGCACTATAATTTTTTCAACAATATTTCTAAGTACCTTACTTTGAGCATCAATTTCTCATTCATCATACAACCGATTTGAGCATATTGTAAATCGTTTTAAAGGTCTTATAGAGTAAAATATAAACCATAATGTTTATTATTAAAAACACCAAATTTAACCAACACTTAATATGCCTCAAAGTCACTTAAATATCCATTATTTTTCCAACAATCTCCCACATAAATGAAATTGATAGATCAATAACACGAAGTGGTGATAGATTATACGTTTGATATTTGCATAGGATAGATAGACATCAAGCCTTGAACCTTCCCTTGTGAAAGTATATTTACTTTACTGGCTGACCAATAGACACGATATCCTTGAACTATTCTGCCGTTTGTGTAAACGATGATATACTTCACTCAAATACCTAACTGGAAAGACTTTGATTCTCATGGGTATGTTCATATGGCCGTGAACATCTCCCAAGAGTTTTAAGAGAACTATCCTCAATAGTCTCCTTGAAGCGACCCCACTTCACTCTCACATAGGTGACTTATGTTGTTCGACTCACCGAAACATACAATGGTCATTAAAAACATTGCTTAGCCTATTTCACTTTTGATCACTGTTTACATCATAGGAATGGACTTGGGAGAAGAACCCCACAGTGATCGCACATGTCTATGCAAGTAGGTTGTCCCTTTAAACCTAGATCTTGGGATCTCTAGTCAACTAGAGTTTAGGGTTTAAGATTTTTCAATGTCGGTAATTTTTACATATACACATTTGTCACACTCATTAATTTTGAAGTCGTTTGTCATCATGACACTACTGAACTTCTCGTGTCATTGGTTTGGTAATTAGGTTGTTACTTTTGCAAGACACCCACACTTTTTTATGTACTTATAGGAAGAATTTTCCTTCCATAATACATATGGTGTCTTATCTCTTTAATTGTTGGGAACCTTATTTAAAGGATAATTAGCTGATAGAACAACTCCCCCACATGTTAGGCACAATTTTTGAAGCTTTAGTTCTTCTCAAAAGTCATCTTCAAAATTATAGTACCAACATTACTCATATGGAGCTTCTCCTAATCTTATGACAATTGAAGCATTTCTCATGAAATTTGCTTCTTGAACACACCACCATTTTTGATCTCAAATAAGACCGTTTCTACAATCTATTTTATTTGAAGTCCTTTTTTACTTTCATTACATTTGCCCTGACAATATTTGTCATAAGAATATTTGCTTTAACAACATTTGAATGTGGTAACAACATTTACTTTATCATCTCTAATCATAGGAGGATCATCATTTAAATATTTGACCAAGTTTATCATGATCAAATATGCAACATCTTCTGTTGCCACGTTTGAAATTCTTTCCATTGAATCTCACTGGTTTTCCATTGTGACTCATAGTCACAAACCAAAAACAAATATTATAAACCCGTTAAACTTTAGGAATTTAGCCAAAGACTAAAACGAGAAAAAAAATATAATTTTCAACTTTTGTTAGATGTCGAGAATCTAGTAACTAAAAATTCCAAAACAAAAATTCATACGATTTTAATAAAAAGAACAATAATGAACAATGCACCAGGTAGGTAACATGTGAAAAGAGAGGCGGTGCACTAGGCATGCTTAAATAATAGGTCTTTCAAAGAACCAATCTTAGACATGAACTTTCATATTGTTTTTCGATCACCGTTTATGGGTTTTATTCTCTTATGCTTAATGAAGTTCTTTCCCCGCAATGTTAGAATCACATAAGATTCTTTTGAAAATAAATTCAATGATTTATCTTATTTTTCAAAATTAGAATCAACGCAAGATTCTAATGAAGAAATAAATTTAGTAATTTATTTCCATTATATCTTCTGTTAAACAATAGAGTTATCAATCCAACTTGATTCTGTTTAACCAACAGAAACTAAAAAGAATTAATCCCTTGATTTTAATTCCATTGATTATTGTTTGGAAGATCAAGTAAACTCGTTAAAATGACATGAATTAATTCCAAAAACAAATTATTGATGATATCATTATTTTCAAAACAAATCACGATTTCGCTTGAGTATCATATTCGCCACTATAAAATTTCTCAAAAGAAAATTATTAGTACGTGAATAAAATCTATAGTGCTTCCAAAACCACAAAAATAATAATTATCACATATAATAATTATTATGACATAAGATATTTCTTTTCATGTCATATTTAATATTTCATATTAAAGAGGCAAAAAATTTATAAGGTTATAACACAATGAATATTATCATAATACATTTTATGTTTGAAACTTTGTCGTTGGTAGGTAAAAGGTCATGATCCATTCGAAGAGTCAATGTCCAATGATCTCATTGCTCTCACTCAATTTATAAGAATGCGTTACCAAGCCCTACATAGAAGGTTGAAAGCATTAATCGGCCTTGATTTCCTACGATGAATTTTTCCGAGCACACAAGATAAGGCATATTAAATACTATGAATGTAATAGCCTTTTGCTGTAAGAAGGTAAATTAATCACCTAACTTCCCTAATCTTTTTGTGATTGCGCATGTTTTGCATTAACCGCAGGTTGAAGATTCAAGCATTGTTAGCGGAAGTGGTGGCAACTTCAAGTGATTAGACCATTGTCTTTGTATAAGATAATATTTTCGTCTTGGATTAAAACTAAAAAATTTTCTGTCTTAAGATTGTTTGAAAAAAAAGCGTTAATAATTTGAGAAAACAAAATAAAACAGTAAAATAAAATAAATACTGATTTATTATTAAATTGAACAGATCATAAAATTAAAATACAATAATATTCGAAACAAAAATCAAATATTAAAACAATAAATTGAAACCGTTTACTTGTGTTGAGGCCTGTGTAACACACAACTTCCTTAAGACAGATTCGTCCGTTCCTCTGGTGCTTGAGTAACTTTGGACGTCTATCTCCCAGGATACAACAAACGTTCACTACAAGTAGCAGAACTTCAGTGAACTAGGCGAATTCAACCATGCCTTCTTCTATCACCACTAGAACAAAATTTGAGAGAAAAAGAGATGGAATGATTTGAGATATCCTTGAAAAGAGAGAACTAGCATCCTATTTATAGTAAGAAGAGACATATGAAAAGACTTGAAGGAATTAATGGAGCATATGAAAAATTTTCAAGATTTAATTTCAATAATTAAATCAAGATTTAATTTGAACAATTAAATTCGAAACTTGTCTTTGGAATACCAAGAGACATTTTGTTGAGAAAATTATTTTTCCATGGGCTAACAAAAAAATCGGTAGGTCCACTAAGGCCTAACTGGTCCGGACATTCGTATTGCTCACGTTGTGCAAGTTACTCCCAACCTCGGTTGGCTTACACAATTACTAACCAACAAATTAGTTATTGCTTATAACATCTTCCAAACTCCCTTACATTTCTTATGTGAGACAGAGTGTTTTAAGCACTACAATTTTCTCAACAATATTTTCAAGTGTTGAGTGGATCGAATTAACCGATATGGTCAAGAGGGGGGTGAATTGGCACTTTAAAAATTGAAGGGAGCAAAATGAACAATTAAAAATGATGGACAAGGCAATTATAGTGGTTCAAGCTTCTAAACAAGCTCTATGCACTACTGTTGACGCTCCAACAGTACTGATTTATATTCCAATTTCACATGCTTTTACTTGTCTCTTAAGTACATTTAGTTGCATTTTGCTTTAGGAATCATGCATTTTCATTAAGAGTTGAGATCTTGTGTTATGCTGCTTTTGTAACGCCCCGGTTTTGGGCTCAGAAGTTTTGGGCGTTGACCGATTCGGTCAAAGTGCTGATCGAATATATAAGGGTGAATTTAGGAAAGCCTAGTTCGGGTTGCATTAAAAATATGGAAAAATGTTCTAAAATCATCTTTTAATATATTTAAGTGAACTGTGAAATCAATTTTGGAAAATGAGGTTCGGAAGGTTGACATTTTGGCTAGTGACCAAAATGTAATTTTTGAAAGTTGCGTGACAGTTTTATAAAGGATTGAAAGTTTGAATCTTTAAGGAGCTATTATTCCAAAAAGAGTTTCTCCAGATTTTTCTAAGATATTTTAAGGCTTTATTCTGATTTTAAAGTTTATGAAATGTGGAGGGAAATCATTTTTACCATTTTATAACTAACTTTTCTATTTTCTCTCAATTTTCCTTTTCTCTCATTTTCTCTCAACCCAAACACATTTCTCCAGATTTTCTTCTCTTATTTTGTCATCTAAATCACTCATTTCAACTCTCTTTTGATTCCTAATCATCTCATCAACAAAACCTCTCAATTTGCAAGTTGTTTCATCAAGCTTTTTGGCTCTAAAAAGGAGAAACTCAAGTTTGGTGGTAAGAACGTCCTTCTCCTCTAAACTATCAGTTCTTTACTGAAATTCCTAAGTTCTCAATCCTTGATTTGTGTTTTGTTAAAGGCTTTTCAATTGAAATCTTGATTTTGGCTTAAAATGCAAGATTTGGTGATTTTGGTGGAATTTTCGTGTGATCTGTTTGGGCAGTGTTTTGAAGTGTCAAAATGATGTTATATGAATGCTAAATTGATTAGAAGTTGAGGTTTAATTAATGCAATCCCGGATAGGTTGAATTTCCTAAGTTTGGCTTGAGTTTTTGGTTGTTTTTGGAGTGTTTTTGGTGATCTGTTATACCTGGAGGTATAAGGACGTGTTCGTGATCATTTTGGATGTTAATTGATGTTTAAAAATGGTTGGAAGTGATGGATCTTGGCTGGGTTAAGTTTTGGAAGTGTTTGGAGGTGATTTCGGTTGTGTTTGGTAGCCGAAATGTTGATTTTGTGATGAGCAGCGAGTTGAGTCTTGTTGCTGGTGTTTTTAATGCATAATGATGCATTAATTCTCTGTTGTTGTGTGCTTGAAACAGGGGAGTTTGATCCGTGAGCTTTGAAGGTGTTGCGGAAGATTTTCGGATGCTTGGAAGGCTTATTGGTTAGCCTTGTTTTGGTTATCGGTGAGTGAAGTTGGGTTTTCAGCTTTTAAACCAAGGTTTGAAGGTTTTGGGAGCTTAGTGTAAGTCTAAACAACTTTGCTAAGCTCAAGAGTAAGTGAATGGATTTTCGCTCTTGAATTGTGTTGTGAAATTGGCTTTAAAGCAATTGTGGTTGATGATTGAAATGCATGTGTTTTGCATGGTTTAAATCTGTTTTGAAAGCATATTTTAAGCATGGTAATGCTGGTTTTGGAAGCCATATGTGAAGGATGCTCAAGGTAAGAGATCCTTGGTTTTGTACATGGAAATTGTGGTTTTGATGCATGGTGTTGCATGTTGTTCAATGGCTTTGTCTAATGCTTTAAAACAGTGGATTATTGTTGTTAATGATGTGCTTTGGTAAGTGATGCTAAAGGTTACAAAGGTGGTTGAAAGTCCTTGTGTAAGCCTTGTTTATTTAAGAACAACATGGTGTTGGTAAGTCCATGGTTGGTTCCTGGTTAAGGTAAATGATGGTTTTGCATTATGATTATGCATGTGAATCAGTGGATTAACATGGTAAGATGGTTATATTGGCAAGTGATGAAAGTGGTTCTTGGTTCGTTGATCGGATATAGTTAGCCGGCTATAGGATTGGGTGCACCGTGAATTAAGTCGCCTTGGAGGTGGAGTGGTCAAGAGTGGACCGGTAAACTCCCTTCAAGTATCCTAACGAGATGGTTAAGGTCATAATGGAGGTTGATGCCCATTCGAGGACCTTGGTTGAGCAAAGGTTATATGGTGTTTAAAAGTCCATATATGGGAACCTTGTGCTTGTTAAGATCACAATGGCAGTGTAAGACCATGTGTGGATCTTGTGTGGGGTGTGCCGGATCTCGTTAGTGATGTTATACAACTACCAATCGGTTATGCAAAGGTTGTATGGTGTTTAAAAGTCCATACATGGGAACCTTGTGCATGTTGAGGTTGTATGGTGTTTAAAAGTCCATGCATGGGAACCTCGGGAAAAGCTAAGGTTGTATGGTGTTTAAAAGTCCATACATGGGAACCTTAGGCTTGTAAGGTCAAATGGTGTTTAAAAGTCCATTTGGGAGACCTTGGATTGGTAGGGTGTATGGAGCGTAGGGACAACGCTCGGGATCCGCGTATCCGATCGGGTGTTGAGTTGAAAAGTGGATGTGGTTGATCACTTGGAAGCCAATGTAATGTTCTTGATCATAAAGAAGCATGAGATGCTTGAATAGATGCATGGTTGCATGAAAAGTGTATAATGCTTGTGAATGCATGTTTACTTGTTAAGTTGAACAAGTGTTGATTATCATTTGGTAAATGATGCATGTGTGCATGAAATCTCTTTAATGCATTGGAGTCTTGTTAAGACTTGTTTTTAAAGGCATGTGATAATGATGTTGTGGTTCATGTGTTGCCTTTGGTTAATGCATGTGTTGGATTGATTGAGTAAATGATTTTAAAGGGTTTCTTGCTTGAATGGTTTTTAAGTATAAGAAAGGGATGTTGTGAAATGGAGGTGTTTTCCAAGGTTTGATTTAACTTTGCATATGGTGTTTATGCAAGGAATGGTTAAATGGATGATTTTGTAAGTTGTGCTTTGAAAAGGTTTTCTTAGCTTGCTAAGCTAATGGTTGGTTTTCATGTATGTGCAATGCATGGTTTTGAGCTTGTTGTTGAAAAGGAGTTTTCAAACTTTGCTTGGTAAACAAATCGGGTTTGTTTTAAAAGTGATTTTATGACCCGCTGCATTGATGGTGTTTTGGTTTTGAGCATTCCTCACTAAGCATTATGTGCTTACGCTTCTTTTTGTTCATCAATGCAGATTCTTGAAGTTTGGACAGCTAGGAGCAAGGGATTCAAGGTGGACTCCAATTGAGATGTATGTCTCGGTGAATAACTATAGTTGATAAAGGCAATGGGGGTAGAATCTCTCGGGTTAATGTGTATGTGTTCGTTTATGTTTGGACAAGGATGTTTTTATGTTGATGATGTTGTTGGAAAATGAATTGGCTTTAATGAGTTTGATTTGGAAAGGTTGTGCTTAAATGGTTGCTTGTGTAGGAAGCATGCCTATAGATTTGGGGCTTTTTGCATATGAGGTTAATTTGTTGATTTGATGATCCTTTCAAGTCTTATATATGTTGAATTGCATGCTGGTAAAGTTTGGTGGCAATTGGAGCATGTTTGAATGATCAATTGCATGTTTTGGAATGCATTTTGCTGCAATCTGTGCAGGGCGTTTTGGAACAGTGTGCACCGTTTCGGAACGGGTGCCTTGAATGAACCTAGGCGTCCGAAACGGTAGGCACCGTTTCAAAACGGTTTGGCCACTGCCAGTCCCCCGTTGCGGTACGTGTTGCGGAATGGCCCGCGTTTCGAAACGGGCTCTGCCTGTTTCGGAACGGGTGACCGTTGGGGGCTGACATTGGTAGTTAAATGTTTCAGAAAGTTTGCATTTTAGTCCTGAAACTTGTTTGTGCAATTGTATGAGTTTGGGATGTCCGTTTGAGCTGAAATTTGGCAGAGAAGCATGAAACCTGATTAATTTCAAGTTGGTAACTTTAATTTGGGTTAAGTCTCTATAATTATCAGAAATTACAATTTGGTCCCTAAAGTTGTAATTTGTTCAATCGGGTCCCTGTTTGATCTCTGATGATTGTGATCTTTGTGTATGATGTTTGTGTGATCACAAATAGGACTAATGTGCATCTAGACAAGATTAAAAAGAAAAAAAAGGGTCGTTAATCAAGGTTGACTTTCGGGTTGACTTTGGTTTTCCCCGTGTGACTTTCTTAATTCGGGTCAATCGTCTAGACCGGGTTAAGGGGGTTACAGCTTTGAAAGATTGTTTTTGACACCTTTTTGTAGGATGGCATAGCAAGAGTGTAACACCCCTTTCTCGGTTTGGTCGAGAGCCGGGTCGAAAGGTGAAACCGATGATCAATACAAAAATTGGTACAATAAAATTTCATTTTCGTTATTAACATTTTTAACAATATCATACAATGAATCATCACTACCATGAAACTCAGTCCAATTGACCCATATATGCAATAATTAATCATTCAAGACTAAATTGCAACTATTACAAGCTTTAGGGACCCATCTATAAATTCGGTAAATTAGAGATCCTTCAATGCAATTGGTATTACTACAATGAAATTCAAAACAGTAATAACATACCTGTAAAATTTCATACAATTTGGGGTCCATTGACTCATTCAATTTAATCTTTCAATATTCATTGACTAAACTGTGAACATTGCAACCTGTTTAATATGCCTTTAACTAACTTAAGTAACCCCGTATCGAAACACACTAGGGCTGTTTCGAAAAGGGTGAATTATGGTCAACCCTTGTTGACTTTACCCTTTAGGCCGTATCGATGCGGGCATGTCCTGTATCGAAACGGGTTGACTTCATTTGACTTTGACCTTAACCCGTTTTGTTATGCTATTGTTGACTTTACCCTTCGGCATGCTAGTAGTTTATACCATTGAAACGAGGGATTCCAGCGGCAAAATGTTTCGAAACGGCTATGAACTGTTCCGATACGTCTTATTCCTCAGGCCCAATTATGCTTACATGTATTAAAATGCCATCACCCGTTTCGATACGGTCTGACTTGTAATGAAAGATTTTTGCTAGTATTTATTCAATTTAACCTACTGAACGATGTCCAAATGCAATGAAACTTCACACACAAAATTTCAATGGTATAAACTACTAACATGCCAAATTTCATGATCATACGAATACGTTTACTATGTTTTGACCTTTATGAGCCAAGTATGCACTTTTAAGCCATTTTAAGCCAACCAAAAAGGCCATTTAGGGCCATTAACCATATTACAACATATACATACCACAAACATAATAAAATGGGAATAAATGAGTAGTTCAACTACTTTGCCACCTTCCTAGGAGTTCTTAAGATCAAAACACATTACTTTAGGGCTTGTAGTGACTCGTCTTGTTTTGCTAATCCAATCCTCCGACACACGATCCTTTCAACCTGAAAATGCATGAGATGAGACACGTTAGGCATATGATGCCTAGTGAGGTAGTCATAAGCAATATGAGCAACAATATGTCAAGTATCTATATATATGATCTCATGCTTATCAATGTCAATGCTATGCAACAATATACAATGTATAACATATTCTTTTCATCATTAACCCTTAGATTTAATTAAGATAGTGGATACACAAATTCCTACGCCTCGCCAAGTCAATGAATGGTCTAGTCCCTCCGCCTCGCCAATATGACCAACATCAATACACGTCCCTCCGCCTCGCCAAATCAATATAGGCCGTAGCCTTAGGACCGTAGTCCACCCGTACACTGAGCTAATGAATTTGATGGCATGCCAATTGTATCCAATGTCTATTCAATTCCAACGTTTCAATGTTCAATTACGTGTTCAATGTTCAATGAAGATTCCAATGACCAATGATCTTGATATTATCAATGTTTCATGGTTCAATATCAATATCAATATACGATGATTTCTTTACAATGTTTTGATGACAATAACTTTATCAATGACTATGCACGATGACAATACCAATAACTATGTCCGATATTCAATAACAACTTAGCGACACTTACCAAGGTGTCCGATTAACCATCCAATGCAACTTCTCCAATGACAATATTAGTGATGTAATCTAAAACATCAAATAAAGGTTCGGGAAGGCTTTTTGCCTAATTCCCGAGACTCCGACTACACTCACATTAAAATTCGATGCTCTTACAACTCTCAGATGACAATACCCTTGCTTCTAGCTTTCGATGTTGATGGTGAAACCTCTCTCTCCACTTCTTGAGCTAGAAAATCAATAGGGAGATTATTAGGGTCGATATTACGATATCAAAATCAACACAACGATATCAAAATTGATATCCAATTTCAATATAAACAATAACGATGAAATATCCATGGATGGTCAAAACCCTAGTTTGAGATTAAAATTGATTTATCCATGGAATTCATTAACAGATTGAGAAATATAGCTTACCAGATCGATAGCAACGATTTGATATCAATAGAACGAAGAAAAAGAAAAGCTTAAGATTATCTTCAATGGAGGTGTATGCTTCAAGGAAGAAGATGAGGAAGATGAAGGTGTTTGCTTAAGAATTCTCAGGTAAGTCTCTATTCCATTATTTCCTTTGTTTTATCACTATAATTTAGTCTATTTAGCTTTCCTTAAATTGAAGGAAAGCTCTCAGACTAACCCACGTAGGCAAGATTTAATTGAGAAGGGGCTAATCGTAAGATTAGTCCCTCAACTCTCACCATACTATGGTTTTGCTCCCCAACTTGCATCTTCTTAAATTTAGTCACTTTAATGTTTTCGATACTATTCAATAGGGTCCGATGGCAATGATTTAATTCAATTAGAGTCCAATATCAAAAATTAACTAGCCAATACTATATTTAGACTTCATCTATGTAAAATTTTCGATCACCTGAACCAAATTCCGACTAGACCGGATTTTGGGGTGTTACAACTCTCCCCCTTAAGAAAAATTCGTCCTCGAATTTTTACCTGAACTGAAGAGATGTGGATACTGTTGTTTCATAGTCTTTTCAGGTTCCAAAGTGGCTTCCTCAATGGTGTGGCTCCTCCAGAGCACTTTAACTAACGATACAGTTTTGTTGTGAAGCCTCTTGACTTCTCTTGCAAGAATCTGAATCGGTTCCTCCTTGTAGGTTAGATTTGGTCAAAGTTCTACAGATTCAGG
This sequence comes from Hibiscus tridactylites, assembly GCA_958450335.1. Classification (NCBI taxonomy): domain Eukaryota; kingdom Viridiplantae; phylum Streptophyta; class Magnoliopsida; order Malvales; family Malvaceae; genus Hibiscus; species Hibiscus tridactylites. The sequence continues at coordinate 44,385,979 of OY288291.1, forward strand.
TTCCGCAATGTGCAAAGGATCAGAACAATACTTTCGAAGCATTGATACATGAAAAACATTGTGGATTTTACTCAATTCACAAGGCAACAATAGTCGATATGCCACGGGGCCAACTCTTTCAATAACTTCAAAGGGTCCAATGAATCGGGGACTCAATTTTCCCTTCTTGCCAAATCTTAAAACCTTCTTCCACGATGATACTTTGAGGAAGGCTTTTTCACCAACTTCATACTCGATATCTCTTCTCTTAAAATATGAATAAGCATTTTGTGGGTCAAAGGCAACCTTTAAACGATCATGAATAATGGTGACCCGCTCTTTAGTCTCTCGAAGCAAGTCAGAGCCTAACATCTTGCCCTCGCCAAGCTCCAACCATCACAATGGAGTTCTACATCGCCTACAATACAATGCTTCATACGAGGCCATTTGGATTGATGCTCGATAACTATTATTATAGGCAAATTCAACAAGGGGTAGAGATTTCTCCCAAGTTCCACCAAAGTCAATACTGCATGCCCGAAGCATGTCTTTCAAGATCTGTATAGAAAGGTTCAATAACAATGCAAGTTTCTAAGATTTCAATGGACATATTTTTCGATGATTTACCTAGATTACCCTTTCTGACTGACCGTCAGATTGATGGTGAAAAGTTGTGCTAAGATTAACTCTGGTGCCTAGAGCTCCTTGTAAGGTTCTCCAAAATTGAGATGCAAATCGAGGATCTCGATCGGAGATAATAGACTTAGGTACTCCATGGAGTCGGATTACTTCCTTGAAGTACAAGTCAGCTAGTTTAGGAAGACCATAGTCCTTTCTAACCGATATAAAATGAGCTGACTTCGTGAATCGATCTACAATGACCCATATGGCATCATGCTTCGTGGGAGTTAAAGGTAGACCACTAACAAAATCCATAGTGATCTTTTCCCACTTCCATTTCGGTGGATCAATAGGCTGTAATAATCTAGTAGGAGCACAATGTTCTACCTTAACACATTGGCACGTGAGACATTTGGAAATGAAATCAACTATGGCATGCTTCATGCTTGGCTACTAATAGAGTTCACGTAGGTCCTTATACATCTTTATAGACCCAATGTGAATAGAAAAAGAACTCGAATGAGCTTCATAAAGGATATTAGTGCAAAGTGATTCATCATTGGGTACGCAAACTCGATCATGGAAACACAAGAGTCCTTCAGAGTTAATTCTGAAGTCAGGGTTGTCCGGTAGCTTAAAGACAATGGATTGTAGTTCAGGATCTTTCTCTTGCAAATCCTTGATTCGTGAAACGATGGTAGACTAAACTTGAAGTTTATCTACAAGGCAACAATGTTTCCGAAGTTGGAAATGAGCGTTAATTGCTCGAGGGGCTACAATATATTAATGTTACAATAAGTTAACATACTATACAATACGTATGACTCCAAATTTATTGTCAATGCTTACCAGGAAGAGGTTTGCAGCTGAGTGCATCAGCTACAATGTTGACCTTGCCCGGGTGGTAATCAATAACAAGATCGTAATCTTTAAGGTGCTCCATCCATTCTCGTTGCCGAAGGTTCAACTCTTTTTGAGTCAATAGATACTTAAGGCTCTTATGGTCGGTGAAGAGATAACATTTCTCTCCGTAGAGGTAATGTTTCCAGATTTTCAATGCAAAGATAACTATAGCTGTTGAGATGTGAGAGGCTCGATTCGATCAACCGTTCTTGCTCGCCAAGTGTGGAGAAGTTGGATAATTGGGTGTTTTAGTGGGAGGTGAAAAATTGGCAATTTGACACAAGGATTTATAGTGGTTCAACCTTCTAACCAAGGTCTACATCCACTACCTTAGCTCCCCACTAAGGATTTCCAAACAAATTCACTAAGAATTTCGTCCTCTTTTCTCGGATTAGGAGGAAACCGTTACAATGATCAAGCTTTCTACCCAAAGCTTGATCAAACACTCTTGTAACGCCCCGGTTTTGGGCTTAGGAGTTTTGAGTGTTGACCGGTTGGTCAAAGTGCTGTTCGAATCTTAAGAGGTGAAATTAGGAAAGCCTAGTTCGGGTTGCATTAAAAATATGGAAAATTTTTATAAAATCATCTTTTAATATAATTAAGTGAACTGTGAAATCAATTTTGGAAAATGAGTTTTGGAAGTGTGACATTTTGGCTAGTGACCAAAATGTAATTTTCGCAAGTTTGGTGGCTATTTTATAAAGGGTTGAAACTTTGAATCTTTAAGGAGCTATTTACCCAAAGGGAGTTTCTCCAGATTTTTCTAAGATATTTTAAGTCTAAATTCTGATTTTAAAGGATATTAAAAGTGGAGGGAAAGCCATTTGGCTATTTTTGGATTTTGTAACCAACTTTTCTAAATTTTCTTTCTCTCATTTTCTCTCAACCCAAACACTTCTTTTCCAGAGAATTGGTTCTGATTTCTTCACCTAAATCCCTCCTTTCAACTCTCATTTGATTCCTAATCAACATATCTTCAAAACCTCTTCAATTGCTAATTGTTTCAACAAGGATTTTGATTGCAAAAAGAGGAGAAACTCAAGTTTGGAGGTAAGAACGTCCTTCTCCTCTAAACTATCAGTTCTTTACTGAAATTCCTAAGTTTTCAATCCTTAATTGAAGTTTAATTAAAGGTTTTTAAGTGGTGAAATGGATCTTGGCTTATAATGCAAGATTTGATGATTTTTGGTGATTTTCGTTAGATCTGATTAACCTGTGATTTGAGATGTGTTTTTGATGTTAAATGAACTCTAAATTGATAAGGAATTGAGTTTTGATTAATGCAATCCCGGATAGGTTGAGTTTCCTAAGTTTAGCTTGTGATTCAAGGTTGTTTTTGAGGTGATCTTGTGGATCTGATGTTGCTGGAGGTATAAGGATGTTTATAGGTTGTTTTTAGATGTTATATGATGTTTATGGAAGTGTGGTTTTGCTGGTTTATGGCTGGGCTTGGTTTAGAAGTGGTTTGGATGCATTTTCGGTTGTGTTTGGTGGCCGAAAATGGAGGTTGGATGAGAGCAGCGTGTTTAGGTGCTTTCATTGAAGCAATTAATGCATGATGATGCATTAATCCTCTGCTTTGATGTGTTGAAACAGGGGAGGCATCTTTGGATCCAAGAGTTGTTGATCCGGAAGATTGATTTGGTGCTTTGGCTTGAAGCAAAGTGGAAATCGGTGAGTGAAGTTGGGTTTTCAGCTTTTAAACCAAGGTTTGAAGGTTTTGGGAGCTTAGTTTAAGTCTAAACAACTTTGCTAAGCTCAAGTGTAAGTTTTCGGAATTTCTCTCTAGTGGTGGCCATGAATTTGTTGTGATGCAAAATGGTTATTTGCATGTTTTAATTACTGTTTTGAAAGCATGATTTAGCATGGTTTTTGCTGATGTTGTAAGCCATATGTTGAAGGTAACTCTAGGTAGGAGTTCCTTGATTTTGTACATTGATTAAATGTGATTTGATGCTTTGAAATGCATGATGAAAATGGCTTGGTTTAATGCTTTAAAACAGTGGATTAAATGATGAAAATGATGTATATTGGCAAGTGATGTTTTGAAAAGGTTAAGGTCACTAAGGTGGTTAAAAGTCCTTGAGTGAGCCTTGTTACTTAAGAACATCAAGGTGGTTAAAAGTCCTTGGATGGTTCTTGTTGTGGACACTAAGGTGGTTAAAAGTCCTTAGGTGATCCTTTCCATGGTGTTTAAAAGTCCATGGGGCCATGGTGTTTAAAAGTCCATGGGGCCAAGGTGTTTAAAAGTCCTTGGGGCCAAGGTGCTTAAAAGTCCTTGGGGTGATTCAAGCAATGGACACAAAGGTGGTTAAAAGTCCTTGTGTGGTCCTCATTCATGGTGTTTAAAAGTCCATGGCCAAGGTGTTTAAAAGTCCTTGGGGCCAAGGTGTTTAAAAGTCCTTGAGAAGTTGATGAACTTGTTTTAAAGAAATGGAATTTGTCACTTGAGCCAATATGACATGTTAAGTATGTTATGAAGTATGAGATGCTTGTTTTAATGTTGTTATGAAGCATGAGATTGCTTGTTTTAAGTATGCTTTTGAGCATGTGCAAAGGTTGATTTAAAGCATGTTTTATAAATGTTTTTAATTGCATTATTGAATGGTTTTTAAAGAGCATGCCTCACTAAGCTTTTGCTTACGCTCTCTTCGTTTTCTTAATTCAATAATGCAGAACATTAGTGAGCTTTGAGGGCAGCAAGGAGGGCAAGAATTCAAGTACAAGTAAAGCTCAATGTGTGGAAGGTTTTGTTAAACATTTTAGCTTTTGGGTAATTTGGCAATGGGGGACCAATGTGTATGTTTTGGGAGGTGTTTGGAACTCCCTAAGTATGTTGAATGATGTTAAGAATGCTGGTTTTTGCATTGGATCATTATATGCTTGTTTTGGAAGTTTTGTGCTTGAGTAACTAGCTTGTGTAGGAAGCATGCCTATAGAATTGGGGCTTTTTGCATATGATGTTGTTCTGATGATTTGATGATGCTTGCAAGGCATATATATGTTGATTTGCATGCTGGTAAAGTTTGGTGACATTTGGAGCATGTTTGAATGATCTATTGCTTGTTTTGGAATGCCTTTTTGCTGCAATCTGTGCAGGCGTTTCGGAACAGTGTGCACCGTTTCGGAATGGGTGCCTTGCATGAACCCAGGCGTCCGAAACGGTATGCACCGTTTCGAAACGGTTTGGCCTCTGCCAAGCCTATGTTTCGGAACCCGTTGCGGAACGGCCCGTGTTCCGAAACGGGGTCTACCTGTTTCGGAACGGTCGACCGTTGGGGGCTGACAGTGGCAGTTATATGTTTTGAATTGTTTGCGTTTTGGTCCTGAAACTTGTTTGTGCAATTGCATGAGCTTGGGAAGTCCTTTTGAGTTGAAATTTCACAGAGAAGCATGAAACCTGATTAATTTCAAGTTGGTAACTTTAATTTGGGTTAAGTCCTTTTATTTATCAGAAATTACAATTTGGTCCCTAAAGTTGTAATTTGTTCAATTGGGTCCCTGTTTGATCTCTGATGTTTGTGATCTTTGAGTATGATGTTTGTGTGATCACAATTAGGACTAATGTGCATCTAGACAAGATTAAAAAGAAAAAAAAGGGTTGTTAATCAAGGTTGACTTTCGGGTTGACTTTGGTTTTCCCCGTGTGACTTTCTTAATTTTGGGTCAACCGTCTAGGCCGGGTTAAGGGGGTTACAACTCTCTTACAAGAGAAAGACATAGCAAACTAGAAATCCCTCTAATAGGTATGTGTTTGCAATAATATGCTCTCACCCAAAACCTAAACACTTGAGCAAATTTAACAATGTTTAGCTCACAAGTGTTGTCTAAGCAAGAAATAAACAATTTAAGCTCTAGACAATTTTTGACATCATAATGTTGTAACAATTGAAGCATTAACCATTACAAGATGCTTGGAGGTCCCTTTTATACTCCTTGATGAGTTTGTAGCCATTACTAGCCGTTGGGATTGAATTGGAGCCGTTGGAGCCTTTATTTCCCACCATAAATGCAGTTCTGCAGCTGGGCGTATTGATACTCGTCAAACCGTATCGATACGGTCTCAATGAGGAATTAGCCGTTGGGCTTCTTCAATTGATGCGTATCGATACGCTTACCTAGCGTATCGGTGCGGTCCTGCAATTAAAAGACCGTTGGGAAAATGACCGATGGGGTAGTTAGGCGTATCGGTATGCGATACACCCGTATCAGTACTCGACTAGCCGTTGGGCTATTTCAAAACACACCGTATCGATACGGCTAAGCGTATCGGTATGGGTTTTGGCTACTGGAAAAATATGGTAGTTGAAACCCTAAGGCGTATCGGTACGGTCCAAGACCGTATCGGTACGGGCACTTGAAAAGGCTGGTTTTGACTACTTTAAATGTACTTTAAAATCATTCCAAAGCCTTTAAAAACCTTTAAACATATTTTCAAATTGTTTTTGACTAAAAAACATATTTTAAATTCTTTTCAATTTAGTCCAAAACATTTTTCAAATATTATATCAAAACATTAGTTCTACAGTCTCCCCCTTTTTGATATAATAAAACCAACTTGAAAAATTGTTTGGGATTCTCCCCCTTTAACTTTAAAATTGTGAATAAGAGATTAAAGATATGAAATCAAATAAAGCTCCCCCTTATTCATTTGAAAATTCAATTTTTCAAACCATTTCTCTCCCTTTTTGTTATATAAAAAAGAATTTAAAATGACATTGAGCTCAAAATAACATAGGAGGCAAAATTTTTTTGACACACTTAAAATTTTTGTTTAAAATTGGCTCCCCTTTACTCAAAGCATCATAAGAATGTTAGTTCAACATATATTATTATCTAGTTGACATAAATGAAAATAAAACAAATAAAAACAAAAGCAACTAGATTTTACCACACTTGAACTCAAGGGAGGATGTGAAGCCTTCCTTCTTCAAGTGTTCTTCCTTTGTGTGCATGGAGCTCCCCCTCAAATTTTGACTTGTTGATCACTCTCCATCACACCTAGCACAAGACAATCAAGTAATGTTTGGTATCCAAATTTCTTTGGATCCATAGACATTAGTAGCACAAAATTTAGTCCCCTTAGGAATCCATTTTTCAATTTCATCCTTTTTAGTTGAAGTGGTTAGTCCTTTTGGGACCCAAACACTTCTAAAACATTTTCCATTCATAAATCTAGGGGCACTAGATTGTCTTACATAACAATTTGATTTTCCAAAATTATTTTTCTTTTCAAGTTCATTGGAAATCAAATCCTTTTCTTTTTGAACTTTAAGAAGCAAATTTTGTAAATCAAAACATTTTGTTCAAAATCTTTCAATTTTGCTTCAATTTCAAGATTTGTTTTGGAAAGCAAATCATTTTCAATTTTTATTTTTGAAATCAACTTTTTGTTCTTGGAAAATGATGCCTTGAACTCCAAAAGCAAATAATCATAGGCATCTTGTAACTCATCAAATGTATAAGAATTTGAAATAGATGAGTTAGAAGTTACCTCCCATTCATTAAGGGCCATCAAGCATAGGTGGGCTACTTCATCATCGGTGGAGTCTTCATCACTCCATGTGGCCATATGTGCTTGTTTTGAAGATGATCCCCTCCTTTTGGATTTGTGGGATTCCTTCATCTTCTTCCTCGATTCATGCTTGGATTTGTCCATTTCGCTCTTCATGAACTAGGTGAATTTGTTTAAGAGATAGGCCATCTCTTCATCTTCACTTTCCTCTTCACTTGAATCTACATGATGGCATGTGGAGGATTTGAGAGCAACGACACTTGCATTGATGCCTAGCTCCATGATCTTCTTCTTCCCCATCGCTCTAATTTCTTCCTTCTTCTTCTCCTCTTCTTTGTTTTTCTTCATTATTTGGTGAGTGAGAAGTGACCCCATGAGTTCATCAAGCTTCAAGGTTTTGAGATTCTTCGTTTCGATGATGGCGGTCCTCTTTGAGTCCCATGACTCGGGAAGGGAGTAGATGAGCTTTCGGACAAGCTTCTCTTCCGGGATGGCTTCTCCATAACCTTTAAGTCCATTTGTGATAGTGGAGAACCTATCAAACATCTTCTCGATGTTCTATTCCGGATTCATCTTGAAGTTCTCATACTCTAAGGTGAGGAGCCCAATCTTGGTCTCCTTGACTTCATCGGTTCCCTTGTATGTGACTTCAAGCTTTTCCCATACCTCCTTGGCACTCTCACAAGAAGACATCTTCTCATAGATGGTTGGGCCAAATGCACAAAAGAGCATGTGCAAGGCTTTGCAATTAAGCACCATCTTCTTGCGATCATCGGCACTTCATTCCGCTTTGCTTCCTTGAGGCACGGACGAACCATCTTCAACTATGTCCCATAGCTTGTAGTCTCTTGACCTCAAGAAGAATTTCATCTTTGTCTTCCAATGGGCATAGTGATTTCCGTCGAAGAAGGGCGGTTTGTCGATGGATTGCGCCATTTGAGCCGGTTGGTGAAATGTTGATCGAGCTTGCCGGATCTTCTCAATAGGATGTGAATCCCCTTCGATTGAGCCAAGCTCTGATACCAATTGTTGAGATGTGAGGGGCTCGATATGATCAACCGTTCTTGCTCGCCAAGTGTGGAGAAGTTGGATAATTGAGAGTTTTAGTGGGAGGTGAAAAATTGGCAATTTGACACAAGAATTTATAGTGGTTCAACCTTCTAACCAAGGTCTACATCCACTACCTTAGCTCCCCACTAAGGATTTCCAAACAAATTCACTAAGAATTTCGTCCTCTTTTCTCGGCTTAGGAGGAAACCGTTGCAACGATCAAGCTTTCTACCCAAAGCTTGATCAAACACTCTCTTACAAGAGAAAGACTTAGAAAACTAGAAATCCCTCTAATAGGTATGTGTTTGCAATAATATGCTCTCACCCCAAACCTAAACACTTGAGCAAATTTAACAATGTTTAGCTCACAAGTGTTGTCTAAGCAAGAAATAAACAATTTAAGCTCTAGACAAATTTTGACATCATAATGTTGTAACAATTGAAGCATTAACCATTACAAGATGCTTGGAGGTCCCTTTTTTACTCCTTGATGAGTTTGTAGCCGTTACTAGCCGTTGGGATTGAATTGGAGCCGTTAGAGCCTTTATTTCCCACCATAAATGCAGTTCTACAGCTGGGCGTATCGATACTCGTCAAACCGTATCGATACGGTCTCAATGAGGAATTAGCCGTTGGGCTTCTTCAGCTGATGCGTATCGATACGCTTACCTAGCGTATCGGTACGGTCCTGTAATTAAAAGACCGTTGGGGTAGTTAGGTGTATCGGTACGCGATACACCCGTATCGGTACGCGACTAGCCGTTGGGGTGTTTCAAAACACACCGTATCGATACGACTAAGCGTATCGGTACAAGTTTTGGCTACTGGAAAAATTAGGTAGTTGAAACCCTAAGGCGTATCGGTACGGGCACTTGAAAAGGCTGGTTTTGACTACTTTAAATGTACATTAAAATCATTCCAAAGCCTTTAAAAACCCTTAAACATATTTTCAAGTTGTTTTTGACTAAAAAACATATTTTAAATTCTTTTCAATTTAGTCCAAAACATTTTTCAAATATTATATCAAAACATTAGTTCTACAATAGCCAATTCAAGGTCATGGGTAGGATAATTCATTTCGTGTGGCTTAAGTTTTCTCGAAGCATAAGCGATGACTTTACCATCTTGCATCAATACACACCCTAACCCAAGATGCGATGCATCACTGTAAACTGTGTAATCCTTTCCGGACTCAAGTGGGGTTAGGACCTGTGCATGAGTTAATACTTGCTTCAACTGATTGAAACTCCACTGCTGAGCCTCGGTCCAAACAAAATGAGCTTCTTTCCTCAATAACTTAGTTAAAGAAGCGGCTATCATAGAAAACCCTTTCACAAATCTTCGATAATAGCCAGCAAGCCCAAGGAAGCTTCTAACTTCTCTAATATTCTTCGGTGGATGCCAATCTACGATAGCTTGGATTTTCTTTGGGTCCACTTGAATACCCGAAGCCGACACGATATGTCCCAGAAAGGAAACTTCGGTGAGCCAAAACTCACACTTAGAGAACTTCGCGTACAACTGCTTTTCTCTCAAGATCTGAAGCACAATACGAAGATGATCTCGGTGCTTTGCTTCATTCTTGGAATAGCTCAATATGTCGTCTATAAACACCATTACGAACTTGTTAAGATAGGGTTGAAAGACCCGATTCATCAAATCCATAAAAGCTGCCGGTACGTTGGTTAACCCAAAGGGCATCACCAAGAACTCGTAGTGTCCATACCTCGTATGGAAGACAATCTTTGGTACATCACACTCCTTAACTCTAATTTGATAGTAGCATGACCTTAAATTAATCTTTGAAAACACATAGGCATCCTTTAGTTGGTCGAATAGGTCGTCTATTCTACAAAATGTATATTTATTCTTGATGGTTACTTTATTCAATTGTCGGTAGTCAATGCACAATCGCATAGAACCATCTTTCTTCTTAACAGAGAGGACCATAGCTCCCCAAGGTGAAGAGCTCGGTTGAATGAAACCTTTTTTCAATAAGTCTTGAATCCGAGCCTTTAATTCCACAACTGCTATGCGATATGGTGCAATGGAAACTGAGCAGTCCTAGGTTGCACCTCAATGCCAAACTCTACTTCACGGGTTGGGGGCAATCCCAGAAGTTCATTAGGGAAGACATCAGAAAATTCACATATGGTATCAATGTCTCACAATTGTGGCTCGTCTCTAGACTCCAATGCCAAAGCGTAAAATGATGGATTTCTCGCATTCATCAATACAACACTCTTCTTACCCAGACCCCGAAGATACAATTTCCTCTTACAACAATCTACCCAGGCTTGATGCTCACTAAGCCAATCTAAGCCTAGGATGACATTGAATTCATAGATGGTAAATCCAACAAATTGGCCGAAAAAGGAATTCCTTGGACCATTAAGGGGCAGTTCTTACACAATACCCTCACGGTAACACAATCTTCTAGGAGATTGGTTATAGAAATTCTCGATGCTATTGGTTCGGAAGACATATTATGCTTCTTAATTATAGTGGTACTTATAAAAGAATGAGTAGAACCAGGGTCAATCATTGCATATAAGGAATGTGAATATAGCTCGATGGTACCTGTAATGACATCGGGTTCATCCTCTTTTTCTCTGCTCCTCACATGATACATTTGGGTAGGAGCTTTTGAATATTTCTTATTAAAGGGTTTCCCCGGACCACTTGATCACCCAAAAGTTCATGATGATCATTGCTTCGATCCTTTACCTCGAAAGGATTGAGTAAGAGATGCAGTAGTAGTCGGTGTGACAACAAATTTGGTTGCATTCAAAGGGCAGTCATGAATAAAATGACCCTGCTCACCACAATAGTAACATGCTCCAGTCTACTTACGACATTGACCTGTTGGATGCCGATTCGGACAATAATTACAAAGTGGATGTTGGTTGCCTCGGTTTGAACCTCCAATAATATCAACAGACGCTGCTTTGGCGAAGGACTGAGTCACAAACTAAGGTCTTTCAATGTTTCCAGAACGTGAGGGATGTGGGTTAATATTCTATTTGGGGCCTTGATATCTCCCTTTCTTGTTCCATCTCGGAGGTCGAGAATCATCCTTGAACCTCTTCTTGGATTTCCTCTTACAACAATCTCCCTAACGTAGTGAACATAGGGCGTAGTTCATCATTAAGCCCTGCAAAGAACATCCGACACTTTTCTTTCTCTTTCTTAATGTACCCAACACTGTATCTATAGTATTTGCAGAAGTTATGGATATACTGTTCGATCGGTCACCCGCCCTGTTTGAGGGGAAGGAAGGTTGTAGAGCTTTTGGGTGTTCTCTATTTATGAGCGTAAGTGCACACTTCTGTCAAGTTATAGTATAAAAGATATCGTCTCCCACAGGGATTGGACAACTTGATTCGAGTTGTAAGTCCTGCACAAGAAAAGTAAATGCACAATTAAATTGGATGGTCGAAAGACAAAGTAAAATAAAAACCCGAGTAATTAAAGAAGAAGTGATCAGATTGATAAAAAGGGTAGGGTTATGGTGCTGCTTAGTGTGAAATTGCGTTGAATAGGATAAGCTGTTTTGCGCTACCAGATTCTACTGCCTCAGTGGATGATGGCAGGTAGACTGCAGAGACCTTCTCGCTGCCTCGGTAGGGGAATGGAACTGTGTCTCGGCGGCAAACTCATCAGAACTACAAGGCTCTGCAGGACGCTTCGAAAGTGATTCCTCTTATGTCTAAGTCATAGTTCTGTTGATGCCCACTGCAGATAATACCAGTCGCGGCTTGAATCGTGCAAAGACAACAATGTTGATTTGTCCTCTTTTAGCCGCCTTAAACCCTAAACCTATGTCTAGGCCAGATTGATTGCACTGTCTATAGATGAAACCATACTTACTCCTTTCGTGTGTTCGACTCTCTCGATACCGAACAAATGGATAGAATTCAACTAATCTTTCGTCTTAATTGAAAACTATGAAGAACATAGAATAAGTAATCCTTGTAATTTTATTTGCAAAATTAAACTTGAAATCCTAAACAACTGTCCTCACAACTAATTACAACATAACCCAAACCCAAGGAGAAATTTAGAACATGTCAGTGGCAAGAAAACTTAATCTATGCCTAAGGAAAACCTCAACTCCCTTGAATTAGAGTTACAATGGGTATATATAGGCATTAGCTAGGTCTAGTTCTTCTTGAAGTAGAAGTCTTCAAAGTAGCTTTTTAGTTTAAATGTGGTTTTAAACTCTGACTTCTTTGAGTTGAATGTGGACTTTATCACGTTGCCTTGCTTCGCAAGTAATCTCGAGATCCTTATTCGGCGGCTCAACCCGCTGCTAAAGACGTCAGAAAATTGAGTGGAAAGCATTGATAGAATCATGATTTTCTTCTCTATAGATCGCACTCTGGTTTTCCAACTCCATAGTCTACTGTCTTGGGCAGCATGGTGGGCGGCGGCAGCTGCTGTCTCTATCTGGAACTGCATCAGTACAACTCCTAAGTTTGCTGCCTCAGCATCACATCCTCAGCTCCTCTTTCCCTCTGTCAGCCTCTAGTACCTAAAACCAAAAGTACACTAAAACAATACCTTTTCTTTACCAAATGAACGATAATCTAGAAAAAACATGGCAAAGTAAAGAAATACTGTACAATGCAATGCATGGTCCTAATTATGCCTAAAATGCACTAAAAAACAACAACAATATGAGATGGAATGTGCATGAAATATAGAACTTGTGGACACTTTACACACCCCCAAACTCAAACTATTGCTTGTCCTCAAGCAATGCAACCTAAACATACTTGCCCTTATATTTAACCAGAAAAAAACTGTTTTCAACTTGATTTAGTACCTCAAGGTCGTGGCACCTATATTAGATTAGTGAAGGGAAATTAGCAAGAAAATAACTCAGAATTAATTTCTACAATGCCAATGCAGTGTGTGCAGAGCTGTGTACAAGTTGAATATGTAGAATAACTAGATAAACAAAGATGCTGTTATGATATATAAGGTTGTTACCGAGACAACACCGTTAAGCACAATATTTAATCATGACAATGAGGGCTTCAACTTATCACAACTACTCTTCTAGGTCTGAAATTAAGATAGGAGCAAACTACAAAACCCCGAACCCATGGAGTAAAGTCATCCCGTGAAGACTTTCATTCACTCATGCTAATTTATCTATCACTTCAAAATTTTCAGTTTCAAGGACTTTGATAGCAGTGGAGTGTCCTCGCACATGATTCTTCCTAGAGCCTGTTGCGGGCACCTTTAGGGTAAGACATCAATGTTTCTTTGTTTTTCTTTTTCTTTTTTTGTTGCCGTGGCTGTTTTGTATTTTTTTGTTCATGTTTTCTGCCTTGGCGGCTACTTGTAACCATTGTTAGAACTTTGCAAAGAATTCTAAAAACAAAGCAGGTAGTGTTCATTAGATATTCTAGCAAATTCAGCAAGTAACATAAGTGATTGACAGTTTGGCAAATTACAAAAAAAATTCTATGTCATTTTGCATGCTTTTCCCATATTAAGTTCAATTTATTTATTGGTGCGCAAAGAAGTAATCAGCTAACTATCATAGGCACAAGTTATGCAACAATTTTTTTCTTCCGATTAACATTAAGGCAAGTACAATACAACATATATGCTACTAAGTATGCCTAGACAAAAAGATGCGAGAGCTATCCCCCTCAAACTCGAGATGAGCATTGCCCTCAATGCACAAAATAAAAACAGAAAATAATAAAAGCATAAAAATACAAGTGATATAAAAAAAGAAAAAGAAAATAAAGAAAAGAGAAAGAAGAAAAAAAAACTAGAAATTGGCTGAGGGTTGAGAGGAGGCTTGAGTCTTTGCTGCTGAGGAGGAGGATGATGATTGGATGATTAGGCGGCGACTGACAGATGTCCTGACAGCAGAATTGGTAGGGATACCTTTGTTGTCCGCGGAGGCTGGACTCTGCTGGGCATGGGACGAGGCTCTTGTTGAGGTTTAGTAGGGGGAGCGACAGGAGGTGCTTCACTCTCTTCTGACTCCGTCTCATCATCCACAGGCTCGACAACTATGATGTGCCGCTTTCTCTTCCTGGTTCCTTCCTCTGTTGGTACTTCCGAAGGGTCTATTGCCCTTGGCATTGCCGCCGCCGCTACTGCTAATGGTGCTGGCGGCTGCTGCTCAATATCCTCTGATGAGGAAGTGTTAGCAACTGTTAACGCCGTGCAGGGAGGTGAATGGTGTTGCTGATGCCTCTCTGGGGAGTCTGCCACCTTGTTGGAGGCGGAGGTGGCTGAGTACGATGGGTAGTGCATCGGAGACGACATATGGCGGCGGAAAGCGGCGGCTGATGGCGTTCCTTGATCTGGGGCAGCTGCGACAGCTAAATCTATAGGGTAGGGTGGCAAGGTGGGGCCGTCATTGGGATACTTCAAGAAATAAGCCACAAAGGCTTCTTGGACCTCCCTTACATACTTCATGAACGTCAGCTGCTGCTGCTGGATCCGCTTGTTGCTGTCGATAAGGGTGCACAACAATGTGAGCACTTCGTTGGCTGGGGCAACTTCAGTACTGCCGGGGGCGGCTGGAGTGGTAGGCTGGGCAACAAAGGGCTGACTGAGGGTGATAGGCTCTGTCTCTGGGCCTGCATCATCTGCATGCGAACTCTTATGGTCCACCCCTCTTTTGCTGTTGTCATCTCATCCATAGGGTCGGTTGGGACGTTGAGATTGGCACAAAGGCCGGTGATGAGTGATGGAAAGTACAACCTACCTTTCGTGATGATAATATCCCCAACATTGATCAGCCTGTTCGTCATGATGCCGTGGATGAGTGCAAGGCGCGACCGATCAACGGTGGAGTTGTGGGAGGTGGGCAGCATAAGCCTCTTGATGAAGGTAATCCACAGCATTGCCTCGGGCAGCAGGTTACGACGTTGGACAAATCCACCATTCTTCCATTCCAACCACGGTGTGTTGGGCTTGCACAGCTTGGCCTTGAGTTTCTCATAATCGATAGCTGTCAGTGACTGCATCCACTCCCCGTGAGGGTTGTCCTTCATATCTAGGCCATAGAAACTGTTGATTACTGCAGTGTTGAGCTTGACAGGTTCCCCTCGGACAAACACGAACAATATCTCTGGGCGGGGATGGTGGGCATAGAACCCCCTGACAATGGTGATGTTAGCTATCTCCGGATGCCATACGAATATTTCTCATCCTTTGCTGTAGATGGTTTCGAACAGATTTGGTTCTAGGTCGAGATCTCCTGTTTGCCTTGTATAGTGAAAGCCTTGCTCCTCCTATATGGCTTGTTTTGCGAACTGGGTTCGGTATCTCCTTTCATCTTCGCGAGAGAAGAAGTGTTGGAAGGTGGTTTTGGGCGTCGATGTTGGAGCCATGTGAGACAATTGAAGTTTACTGAAACTTGAGAGAAAATAAAGTGAGAGCAGTGGATGCAAGAATAAGATAGCAAGATGGTGAAGTAAAATAAATGAATAAAGTGAGAAGGGCTTACATTGAGGTTGTCGAGCAGTGCCATGGCAACATTAAATGTCTAACGGTTCAATTGTCTCGTGCACGTTACGAGATTTCTGCCCAATATTTTTGTAGCCGTTGGTAGCTAGCCGTTAGTGGGCAACTAGCAGTTACGCATTTTCTACGCTGGACAGCCCTGGGCTGTCTCAGCGAGATTGTGGGCGGGCTCCTTGCTGGGCCTTCTTCTTGATCCGGTTCTTTTATTCCTAATCCTGAAATACTAAATAAAGATAATTAAATATTAAAAATAAATTCTGAAAATTAAAAATGTGGAAATTAATTTAATCCTAAAAAAATATAAATTTCAATAAATTAAACTTTAATCCTAACGCATAAAATAAAAATAAAGAAAGTAAAAAAATTAAGTTATGTTGGGAGTGCATTTGGGTGCGTCTCCCAGACATAAGCACTTCCTGAGGTATTTTGGCTTGTCCTTCCTTTCTGGGGGGTCCTCTTGTTCCTGCAGGTGATGTGCTGCTGGGTTTTTAAGCCTGCCCTTGGGTCTGTCGCGACAGCTACTGCCTTGGCTTGTCTCTATGCTGATTTTGGCAGCCTTAGCATCTGGGCTTCATTCTTTTTCTTTTTCCGAGGGTTGTAGCACATTTAACTTTATGCTCTAGTTGTCTACCCTCATGGTCAGTTCTCCATGTTCTACATCTATTAACATTCTGCCCGTGGCCATGAATGGTCGCCCAAGGATGATAGGGGCTTTTTCATCGACCTCACAGTCTAGGATGAGAAAATCAGCTGGAAGAATAAGGTTGCCCACTTTCACAAGGATGTCTTCGATCTATCCCTCCGGTTGTACAAAAGAATGATCGGCAAGTTTCAGCATGCCAAAGGTAGGTTTGGCTGGCCCAATTCCTAATTTATCGAAGACTGCCTTAGGTATTAAGTTGATGCTAGCTCCCAAGTCGCACATGGCTTTTGTTTCGTGCTTGCTGCCTATCCTACATGGAATAACAAAGTTTCCTGGGTCTGTTTGCTTGGACGGCAGTTTGTTGTGCAGCATTGCCATGCACTCCTCTATTACGACAACCGTTTCGAATTCCCCAATCCTCTTCCTTTTAGAAACCATGTCCCTGAGGTATTTGGCATAGTTGGGCATATTTTGAATGGCTTCTATTAGAGGGATGTGTATGTGCACCTGCTTTAGAATATACAAGAATCTCCTGAACTGGTGTTCTTGCTTCTGTTTCTTAAGCCTTTGGGGGAAAGATGCTGGCAGACGGATGTCCTCTATACGTTCTTTGCAGGAGAACTTTATCTGTGGAGGATCATCTGTGTTACGAACGCTGTCATGTTCAGTTGCCGGGGCGACTGGTGTTGTTACTGCCGCGGCAGGCTATTCCTTCTATGCTTCTGTGTTTCTAGTTGTGTTTCCTCCCTGGTTTCATCCAACGGCTTCCCACTTCTTTTAGATATTGCTTTGCACTTCTCATAAGTGGGCTTGGTTGTTGCTTCTGCACTGCTGGATGTTCATCATCATCTCCGTTCTATCCATGAAAGGCTCAGTTTTATCATTAAATTTATTAGTGCGAACAATAAAATCCTAGTTCTAGACATAAAAGTATGAAGACTTGCTTCTAGTGAATTGTTGTTTTGTGGCTACTGAGCCTGCTGTCTGGACATGTGTTGTTGGTATCCTCCTTATTGCTGTTGTGGGTTTGCAGCCGTCTTTGAATTATTGTAAGTGTTCTGGGCAGGTCTGCTGTTCCTCTCGTATCCTCCCACAAAATGGTAGATGTGGTGCATTCAGAGGAATCATGGTTGCCTCCACACTCATAACATAATGGCTCTACAGCCTTGGCCTCATAGACTTGCCCAATCGATTTCATTATGCTCATAACCAGCTCTGTCAGCTTGTCAAGGCGGGCATTGATAGATTCTGAGGCTTGTACTTCATTCACTGTAGTTGGCCGCCTAACACCGCCTCGGCGGGCTGTTTGGTACTTGTAATCGTTCTTGGCGGCTTGGTTCAGGATCTGCAGTGCCTCTTCTGGTGGTTTGTCGAGGATGATTCCATTGGCCGAGGCATCAATCATCATCTATGTTGGGTAGTTCACCGCGTTATAAAACATTAATACCTGTGTCCAAGTCGGGAAACCATGTAGCGGGCAGTTGTTCAGCATCTATTGGTACCGCTCCCATGCTTCATACATCGGCTCGTCATCCCCTTGTCGGAAGGTTGTTATTTCATTTCGCAGTCTGTCTGTGACATTGGATGGGCTGAAACGGTCTAGAAAATCCTTGCACAACTCTGTCCATGTGTTGAACGATCCTGCTGGCTGGTTGTTTAACCACTGTTTCGCACTATCCCTCAGTGAATAGGAAAATAATCTCAGCCTTAGCACGTCTTGATGGACCCCGTGTATTTTGAATGCTTTGCAAATGTCCATGAATCCTTTTAAGTGCTGCCGAGCATCTTCTGTGGTAGTCCCTTCAAATTGCCCTAACGTGTTGATCATATTAAACATAACGGGCTTCAGCTCAAAGTGATCCACCTAAATCTCAGGTTCTGTCACCGTTGGATCAAACCCTCGAAAGTCATGTTCCAAGTAGTCCCTGGTGGTTTGAACATGCTGTGGCTGTCTGGGCAGCACTTGCTGTTCTCTGGGCGGCAGGTCTTGCTGCCCATCCCTGCAGTTTGCAGCATTGTTGCCAGGGTTTTCGTTCTCCATGTTTACCTTTGCTGCTTCTTTTTCTTCTTTAGTTTTCCCTAGGGCTACTCTAATTTCCTTCTTGAGCTCTCTTTCTCTTCGTTCGATATCGTCGTAATAAAGGATTTCTCCTTTTGGGTTTGCCCTGGTCATACACTAGCAAAGGAAACCGTAAAATTATTTTTTTTGATTAAAATAAAAATAAATTTTAAAGAAATAAAAGTTCAGAAATTAAAGACAAATTTCAGTGTTACCAATCCCCGGCAACGACGCCAAAAACTTGTAGAGCGTTTGTGTGTTCTCTATTTATGAGCACAAGTGCACACTCCTGTCAAGTTATAGTATAAAAGATATCGTCTCCCATAGGGATTGGACATCTTGATTCGAGTTGTAAGTCCTGCACAAGAAAAGTAAATGCACAATTAAATTGGATGGTGGAAAGACAAAGTAAAATTAAAACACAAGTAATTAAAGAGGAAGTGATCAGATTGATAGAGAGGATAAAGTTATGTTGCTGCTTAGTGTGAAACTGCGTTGAATATGATAAGTTGTTTTGCACTGCAAGATTCTGCTGTCTCGACGGATGATGGAAGGTAGACTGCTGAGACCCTCTCGCTGCCTCGATAGGGGAATGGAACTGTGTCTCGGCGGCAAACTCGGCAGAACTACAAGGCTTGGCAAGACGCTTCGAAAGTGACTCCGCTTATGTCTAAGGTAGAGTTCTGTTGATGCCCACTTCAGATAATACCAGTCGCGATGTGAATCGTGCAAAGACAGCAATGTTGATTCATCCTCTTTTAGCTGCCTTAAACCCTAAACCTATATCTAGGCCAGATTGATTGCACCGTCTATAGATGAAACCGTACTTACTCCTTTCGTGAGTTTGACTCTCTCGATACCGAACAAATAGATAGAATTCATCTAATCTTTCGCCTTAATTGAAAACTATGAAGAACATGGATTAAGTAAACCTTGTAATTTTATTTCCCAAAACAAACTTGAAATCCTAAACAACCGTTCTCACAACTAATTACAACGTAACCCAAACCCAAGGAGAAATTTAGAACATGTCGGCAGTAAGAAAACCTAATCTATGCCTAAGGAAAACCTCAGCTCTCTTAAATTAGAGTTACAATGGGTATATATAGGCATTAGCTAGGTCTAGTCCTTCTTGAAGTAGAAGTCTTCAAAGTAGCTTTTTACATTAAATGTGAGGAAAACCTCAGCTCTCTTAAATTAGAGTTACAATGGGTATATATAGGCATTAGCTAGGTCTAGTCCTTCTTGAAGTAGAAGTCTTCAAAGTAGCTGTAACCCCCTTAACCCGGCCCAGACGGTTGAACCGAATTAAGAAGTTTACACGGGGAAAACCAAAGTCAACCCGAAAGTCAACCTTGATTAACGACCCTTTTTTTATTTTAAACTTGTCTAAATGCATATTATCCCTAGACATGATCATACAATCAGCATACTCAAAGATCATAACCATCAGAGAACATTCAGGGACCCAATTGCACAAATTAAGACTTTAGGGACCAAATTGTAAATTCTGAAAATTTAAAGGACTTAACCCAATTAAAAGTTACCAATATGAAATTAATCATCTTTCATGCTTCTCTGCCAAATTTCAGCTCAAACGGACATCTCAAACTCAAACAATTGCAATAACAAGTTTCATGACCAAAATGCAAACATTTCAAAACATTTAACCATCAAATTCCGAGCCCAACGGTCGGGTGTTCCGAAACAGGAAGGACCTGTTCTGAAACGCGGGACCGTTCCGCAACGGGTTCCGAAACGTGGCTTGGCAGTGGCATTTCCGTTCCGGAACGGTTCCTCCCGTTCCGGAACGCCTAGGCCATTTTAGGCCCCTGTTCCGAAACGGTAGCACCCGTTCCGATACGGCCTGCCCAGATTGCAGAAAATTAGCTGGTTTAACACTTAATTGACCTATCAAACATGCTCCAAATGCAACCAAATTATACCAGCAAGTCATTCAACATCCAAGGAACATGTTTGCATCAACCATTCATCAACATGGCATCAAAATAAGAAATACCCAATTCTATAGGCAAGCATCCTATAAGGCAAACCATGAAATCCTCAAATCACCAAATCACATACCAAGAGGTCGATTACAAGCTCAAACATTATTAACAACGTAAATCCAACTTAGGGAGTCCAAAACATCTCCCAAAACATCAACATAGGTCCCCATTGCCAAATGCCAAAAGCTAATAGTATTTAAGAAACCTTCACCATACTTGAGCTTAGTTCACCACTTGGATTCTTGCCCTCCTTGCTGCCCTCAATGCACTTTAATGCTCTGCATTATTGGTTTAAGAAGAGAGAGAGCGTAAGCAAATAGCTTAGTGAGGATTGCTCATTTAAAACCATTCAATAATGCATTTATAAAACACCTTTATAAACCATACTTCAAAACAACATTTATTCATGCACATAAGCCTTTAAAAACAAGCAATTCATGCTTCAAATCATTAACATGTCATATTGGCCACAAGTGATACATCAACATAAGATTCACACATGGACTTTTAAACACCATTGTGATCTTATGATTTCCAAGGACCACACATGGACTTTTAAACACCATTGTGTCCTTAACGAGAATCATCCATGGACTTTTAAACACCATGACAAGGACCACACAAGGACTTTTAAACACCTTTGTGTCCTTAGCAAGAATCACCCAAGGACTTTTAAACACCTTGATGTTCTTAAATAACAAGGCTTACACAAGGAATTTTAACCACCTTTGTAACCTTAACCAAGAACCAACCATGGACTTTTAAACACCATGTTGTTCTTAAAATACACAAGATTCACACAAGGACTTTTAAACACCTTTGTGATCTTAACCAAGAATCAACCATGGACTTTTAACCACCATGTTGTTCTTAAATAAACAAGGCTCACACAAGGACTTTTAACCACCTTTGTGACCTTTACCATCACTTGCCAATATGCATCATTATCAACAATATTCCACTGTTTTAAAGCATTTAACAAAGCCATAAACATCATGCATCTTTAAGCATCAAACCACATTTAACAATGTTCAAAAACAAGGATCTCTTACCTTGAGCATCCTTCAACACATGGCTTATAATCTCAGCAAATAAACACGCTAAATATGCTTTCAAAATAGGATTTAAAACATGCAAACAAACCACATTGCATACAACCAATCCATGGTTCATCACCAAGAGAGTTTTTTTTCGAAAACTTACTCTTGAGCTTAGCTAAGTTGCTTAGACTTAAACTAAGCTCCCAAACCTTCAAAACATTGGTTTCAAAGCTGAAAACCAAAATCCACTCACCGATTCCGTTTCGCCACTTGCCGAAACACCAATCAAGCTTCCGGATCACCACCACAAGGATCCAAAGATGACTCCCCTATTTTAAACACATCAAAGCAGAGGATTAATGCATCATCATGCATTAATATCTTCAATGAAAGCACCTAAACCCGCTGCTCTCATCCACACTCCATTTTCGGCTACCAAACACAACCGAAAATGCATCCAAACAACTCCACAACATTACCCAGCCAAGATCCATCAAATCTAATCATCCTTAAACATCAATAAACATCCAAAAAGGATCTAACATCACCCTTATACCTCCAGCTATAACAAATCATCAAGATCACTCCAAAAACAACCAAGAACTCAAGCAAAACTTAGGAAAATCAACCTATTCAGGATTGCATTGATTAAACCTCAACTTCTCATCAATTTAACATTCATTTAACATCAAAAAAGACACCTCAAATCACTGCTCAAACAGATCATACGAATTTTAATAAAAAATCAACCAAATCTTGCATTTAAAAGCCAAGATCAAGAACACAGCCTTAAAACCTTTTATAAAACACAAATTAAGGATTGAGAACTTGGTAATTTCAGTAAAGAACTGAGAGTTTAGAGGGGAAGGACGTTCTTACCTCCAAACTTGAGTTTCTCCCTTTTTAGAACCAAAATTCTTGAAGATCCAAATAGCAAATGCAAAGGTTTTGTTGAAGAGATAATTGGTGATCAAAGGAGGATTGAAATGAGTTATTTAGATGACAAAATCAGAGGGAAAAACTCTGGAGAATTGTGTTTGGTTTGAGAGAAAAGATGAGAGAAAAATGAAAATGGAAAATGTGGAAAAGTTAGTTGGAACTTAGGAAAATATCTTCCCTCTCTTTTTCCTTATTTTAAAACCATTAATTAATCATTTAATATTTTAGAAAAATCTGGAGAAACTCCCATTGGGTAAATAGCTCCTTAAAGATTCAAAGTTTCAATCCTTTTTAAAACAGTCTCACAGTTTTCGAAAATTACATTTTGGTCACTAACCAAAATGTCACACTTCCAAACCTTATTTTGTAAAATTTATTTCACCACACTCTTATATATAATAAAAGAGGATTTTAAGACATTTTTCCATATTTTTAATGCAACCCGAACTAGGCTTTCCTAAATTCACCTTTATATATTCGAATCGCAGTCCGACCGAACCGGTCCGAATCCCAAAACTCCTAAGCCCAAAATTGGGGTGTTACAGTAGCTTTTTACATTAAATGTGGCTTTAAACTCTGACTTCTTTGAGTTGAATGTGGACTTTATCATGTTGCTTTGCTTCGCAAGTAATCTCAAGATCCTTCTTCGGCGGCTCTGCCCACTGCTACAGATGCCAGAAAATTGAGTGGACAACATCGATAGAATCATGATTTTCTGCTTTACAGATCGCACTCCGATTTTCCAACTCCATAGTCTGCTGTCTTGGGCAGCAAGGTGGGTAGCAACAGCTACTCGGCAGCTACTGTCTCTATCTGGAACTACATTAGTACAACTCTTAAGTTCGCCTCATCATCACATCCTCAGCTCCTCATTCCCTCTGTCAGCCTCTAGTACCTAAAACCAAAAGTACACTAAAACAATACATTTTCTTTACCAAATAAACAATAATCTAGAAAAACATGACAAAGTAAAGAAATACTTGTAAAATGCAATGCATGGTCCTAATTATGCCTAAAATGCACTAAAAAACAACAATAATATGAGATGGAATGTGCATGAAATATAGAACTTGTGGACTCTTTACAAAGGTGCTTCGCCTTTCAACAAGGTAAAATTCACTAATATACTTATTGCAGAATTCTCTAAAGAAGAACTCCCAAGTTACCGTGTCTTCCGAAACTGTCAAAATGGTAGTTTCCTACCATTGGAGTGCCTCATCGGCCAACAATGCGATGGCACACTCAAGCTTGTGCTCGTCCGAGCACTGAAGTTGCTTATTCAAAACTCGCAAGGTGTTATCCAACCAATGTTCGTCAACTTCAGGGTTATCATCATCATGTCCAATAAAAGTATAAGCTCGATACTGTGAGAGCTTATCGATAGGGGCTCGAGTGTATTGAACGACAGGGGCGATAGGTTGCACAACATGTTCGGCCCTCATAGCAATCATAAACTGCTTGAACATGTCGTTCATGTTCTTATAACACTCAGCCTGAGCAGTAGGTGCTGCAAGCTCGGTACCCTATATCGAAGGCTCCTGTGGTTGCAGTGGGTTATGAGGATTTCCTCCTCTAATCTCCTTTCCATGCATCGAGGAGCCGGTGGTAAGCTCGTCTATATAAGCTTCATTAGTCTCAAACATATCTATATGAAATATCGGATTAGTCGACAAGTCACAATATATGCAATATGTAACTCCTAGGTGGCAAAGTAACACAATAACAATGCAACAAGCTTCAGTTTAGTCCTAGAATCGACTAAACTTTAGCTCTGATACCACAAATGTAACACCCACTTCTCGGTCTGATCAAGAGCTGGGTCGGAAGGTGAAACTGATGATCAATACGAAATTGGTACAATAAAATCTCATTTTCGTTATTAACATTTTCAACAATATTAAACAATGAATCATCACTACCATGAAACTCAGTCTAATTGACCCATATATGTAATAATTAATTGTTGAGTGTGCAAAAGTTCTATATTTTACCCCTCATTTACCTATATTTCTGATGCATTCAAGCATATTTCATTGCATTTAGAATAGATTTCTGCACTTACATCACAATTAGATAAAATGACACAGTTGCTACTGATTTTGGTCACTTTTGCAGGTATCTGCTGTGGCAGACTCAAGGCAGCAAAGGATCAAAGCTGGAACACAGGACTGGAGTCAAGGAGAAAAAGCTTCCGTGGCAACCATGACGACAAAAGGGTGAAGTGGAAAAGTGAAGTGGAGCTCGATATATAGAGGAATTCAAGCCGGTCTGTCGTGGACCACTCCTATATTTTTCTGAGCCCTGAGGTAGAATGAAGACCAAGCCCAAAGTCCAAGGAAGAAACCCAAAGCAAGAAAAGAGGACGAATTAAAGACATCTACTAAGAAGATTTAATCTTAATAGAGTTGTACTTTAGTTTAAACTTGTATTCTTGCCATATTAGAAAACTTGGACCCAAGGCCTATATAAATGCATGTAATTCGACCTTGGGAAGGATATCTCATTCCTAGCCGTCTTCCCCAAAACCCTTGTCGTTTTCCCCCTTTCATCATGTTCTAAACTTCCCCTAGGGCAAATGGTTGATTTTATAAAGTAGTTGCAAGGATTGTACTGTTTAGGAATTTTCTGTTCAAAGCAATAAAAACTTCAAGTTTATTTATTCTGGTTTTCATATCTCGCAAGAGTATCGGGAGAGCATTGTGAGGTTATCCATTTGTTTGATATCGGGAGAGTCAAGCATACGAACGAAATAAATACGAGTTTTCCAGTTTATGGTAAACCCATCTCGGCTTAGGGATAAGTATGAGGTTAAGTGGCTAAGGAAGAATTCGACAACATTGGTGTTCACCCTTCTATTAACGCCGAGAGGTATCATCTAAGAAGTGTTCATCAACAACACTTGGGCCTAGGGATAGGAAAAGTCATAGCAGGGATTCTTGCCAAGCTTGAAGTACAAAGTTGCGTGATCGCTGCTGTAACATCAACAAACTTCTGCCGCGACAGGGACGACGACAGAACAAAAGTTTCTATTCAGTGCAACACCTGCACTACTGAGCAATTCAATAACGTCCTATTTCATAAACCTGATTCTTTTATCTTTTATATTACTTGTTTCCAAATATTACTTTACAATCAATTTAAACTCTTTCTCTCTCTCGTGCAACAATTCTAGGATAAAGCTATTTCCAGTCCCCGTGGAGACGATATCCGATACTCCAAGTATCACTTTACTACTTGTGTCGTGTACACTTGCACTATTTGCGATAGGAATTTTGACACGCAACAAGTTTTTGGCGCCGTTGTCGGGGATTGGCAACATATCTTTACCCTTGCTCTTACTGCACTTTTTCTTTTTAATTTTTCTGTTTTTATTGGTATTATTTACCCTGTTTTTTCACAAGGTTTTCTGTTTGCTTATGCGCAGATCTAGACGAGGCAAAGAACCTGAGTACGAACAAGACCCTGAAATCGAGCGCACGTGCAAACTCAGGAACCGAGTCCGACTCTTGATAGCAAGAAACAACTATCTTGAGGAACATCTAGAAGCAATGGTGAATGGAAGGCTTAACAACGGGGTAGATGATGACCAGAGGGTTGCTGAAGATCCTCCCCAAGATGTCCGTAATAAACGGCCTGCTGCTGCCGCTGCCGCACAGCAGTCCTGCCGCGACTACATGGTCAATGACCATGTTGAACTGGAGAGCACCTTGCTAGACGTGGAAGCTGAGAACTTCGAGCTGAAACCTGTTATGTTCAGCATGATAAATTCCGCTGGCCAGTTTAGTGGTGCTGCAACTGAGGATGCCCAAGAACATCTGAAAACGTTCCAAGAAATCTGTGGATCATTTAGATTGCTAGGAATAAATTCGGAAGTACTAAGGCTCCGGTTATTTCCTCATTCACTGAGAGACATATCTAAAACTTGGTGGAATAAACTAACGTCGGGTTCAATACGAACTTGGGAAAATCTCTCTCGTGAATTCTTGTCTCGTTTTAATCCTTCTCATTTATCTGAGAGATTTCGTAAAGAAATTCCTAATTTTCAACAGGGGGATGACGAACCAATACACGAGGCATGAGACAGATTTACAACTCTTTTAAGGAACTTCCCGATGCATAGATTCCCTGTGTGGAATCAGGTCGTTAAATTCTACAATGCTGCCAATACACACACTCGTCTGAGATTAGATTTAGCAGCAAATGAGCTATTATTGGATAAGGAACCAGACGAAGCAATGATAGTGTTGAAAAACTTAGCAAAGAATGATGAGCAATTTCCTACAGCTAGGAGAGGGGGCAAACGAGGGATAACTGTAAAGGATTATAAAGCTGACAATTCCCTGAAATCGCAGGTTGCATACCTCACAAAGGTGGTGGAAAATCTGCAGTGGAAAGATTCTAAACCTGTATATTCTGCAGAAGAGGTATATGAGACTTGCAGTGGGAACCACAGTTCGGAAGACTGTCCATTACAGTTAGAAGAAGGGATGCATGTTGGGAATTATAACAAGCCAAGAAACTACGATTCCAACAATTACAATACCAATTGGAGGAAAAATCCTAAGTTTTCCTGGAGCAATCCGAACAATGCACTAAATCCTCAAATGCAGAACACCCAAAACCAAGGGGCACCCAGAATCCTGTCACGACAGCAGCCACAGCAGCAGCCGACAATCGCACCTAGTATACTGGAGCATACATTGGCAACATTCATGTCACAAACATGAGCTTACATGGCGAACATGGATCACTTTGTCAAGAAAACTGAGCAATCCATGGACAAAATAGAGATGAGGATGACAAACCATGAGGCTACCCTAAAATCGCTGGAGACACAAATGGGCCAGGTTTCCCTGCATATCAAGGCAAGGCAAAACGGAGGATTCCCTAGTGATACTGAGGTCACTAGAAAACCCACACATGAGCAGTGTAAAGCAATGACAACTAGGAGTGGGAAACAATTACAAGGGCCAGAGATGAAGAGCATACAAAGTAAGGAACCGACTCTAGATACACATGCCGATAACACTACACCGGCAGAGGAAGAACAACCTGCTGTCGACACACCTGTCACGACAGCATAAGGAACAAATGAGCAAATAGAGGATGCTGAAGAACCTAAACCTCCTCAAATTCGAATACCATGTGAAGGACGTCTTGAAGGTTACCGTCCTCCATCTCCTTTTTCGTAGCGGTTACAAAAACAAAAACATGAGTACCAGCTCAAAAAGATTTATGATATTTTTAAGTAGGTACACATTAACATACCGCTGCTAGAGACCATCAAGCAGATGCCCGGTTATGCGAAATTTCTCAAGGATGCCATGTCAAAAAGGTCCAGACTTGGGGAATTCGGAACGGTAAGAATGACAGAAGGATGCATGACTATCTTGCACAGGAATCCACCCCAAAAGAAGAAGGATCCGGGGAGCTTCATCATACCGTGCATAATTGGTGACAAATTCGTGGGTAAGGCACTTTGTGATCTTGGTGCTAGAATAAATTTAATGCCAAAATCTGTTTTTCAGAATTTAGGTATTGGACGAGCAAGGCCCACGACAGTCATGCTGCAACTGGCAGACCGCTCTTACGTTCAACTAAAAGGGAAGATCGGAGATATTCTGGTAAGAGTGGATAAATTTATTTTCCCTGCTGACTTTCTTGTTTTAGACTGTGAAGTAGATAAAAACGCACCGATCATCCTGGGGCGACCCTTCCTAGCCACATGTAGAACTGTGATCGATGTGGAGAAAGGAGAACTGACCATGAGAGTGAATGATCAAGAAATCAAACTCAATATTCTCCAAGAAATTAAACATGCTAATGCAGAAGAAGAGTGCAAGACCATCGCTGAAGTAATCCTTGACCAACCCTGCATAAGGTCAAGCTGCCATGACATAAAGTTTGGTCACTGCCACAACAGTCATCTGAAAGACTATCATGGTAGCAACGTCGACAGTGACTCCTCCGACTCAGAAACATATGACACTGAAGGTCCTGAGGAGGTAAATTGGATAGACAATCGTCCAGGTAAGTTCTTTGAGCCCCTGCCAGGGCAGCTTAAATATGTCATTCTTGGTTTGAATTATACGTTGCCCGTAATCATCTCTTCCAAGTTGATGCAGAAACAGGAGCAACGGCTAATCAGAATGCTACAACAGCATAAGAATGCCATTGGATGGACTATAGCTGATATCCAGGGCATTAGTCCGACATTAAGCATACACAAGATTCTCTTCGAGGATGATCTTAAGCTGACTATTGATGCCCAGAGACGTTTGAACGAGGCTATGCGAGAAGTGGTGAGAAAAGAGATTATCAAATGGCTTGACGCCAGAATCATATACGCCATCTCGAATAGCAAGTGGGTGAGCCCGGTGCAGTGTGTGCCCAAAAAAGGATCCATAACCGTGGTAACCAACGAAGAAAATGAGCTAATCCCAACCAGGACTATGACCGGTTGGAGGGTTTGTATGGATAACCAGAAGCTTAATAAAGCTACCCAGAAGGACCATTTACCCATACCTTTTATTGATCAAATGCTTGATAGATTAGTGGGGAAACCTTACTATTGTTTTCTTGATGGTTACTCAGGTTACAATTAGATAGCAATTGCACCGGAGGATCAAGAGAAAACTACCTTCACATGCCCGTACGTCGCCTATGCTTTTCAGAGAATGCCATTTGGGCTCTGCAATGCACCAGCAACCTTCCAAAGGTGCATGATGGCAATATTCTCTGACATGGTGGAGGATTTCCTAGAGATTTTCATGGAAAAATTTTCCGTCTTTAGAGACAGTTTTGAAGGTTGTTTACGCAACTTGTAGAATGTTCTTGAAAGATGCGAAGAGACGAACCTGATTTTGAACTGGGAAAAATGCCACTTCATGGTGGATGAAGGGATAGTACTAGTCTACAAAGTGAGCTGCCGCGACATAGATGTGGACAGAGCCAAAATAGAAGTCATCGAAAAGCTACCGCCTCCCACCACAGTCAAGAGGATTCGAAGTTTCTTAGGGCATGCAGGGTTTTATCGAAGATTTATTACAAATTTCTCGAAGATTGCCAAATTCCTATGCCACCTATTGGAGCAGAATCGTCCCTTTGATTTCAATACTGAATTTACTGAGGCATTAAGAATTCTGAAGGAGAAGATGGTAACAGCCCCGATCGTACAACCACCAGACTGGAGTTTGCCATTCGAGATAATGTGTGATGCCAGTGACTGTGCTGTCGGGGCAGCACTAGGGCAGAGGAAGGATAAGCTTTTCCATGTGATTTACTATGCCAGCAAAACACTGAATGATGACCAAGTGAACTACACCACGACAGAGAAGGAACTGTTAGTAGTGGTGTTCTCAATCGAAAAGTTCCGTCCGTGCATACTTGGGACAAAGGTGGATGTCCATACAGACCATTCATCATTGAAGTATCTGTTCACAAAAAAGGATGCAAAACCGAGATTGATACGTTGGATTCTGATACTCCAAGAATTTGACATTGATATCAAGGATAAAAAGGGAACATAGAACCAAGTGGTAGACCACTTGTCGAGGCTGGAAACGGGAAGGAGTCAATCCACAGACATGACCAACATATTGGAGACCTTCCCAGATGAGCAGTTGTTTGCTACCACCAGCACTGCCGCGACATCCATGGCGGCATGTAAGCTTTCTGAAACCCCTTGGTACGCTGATTTTGTTAATTACATTGTTAGTGGGGTACTACCTCTTGAACTTAATTACCAAGCAAGGAAGAGGTTTCAAAATGATGATAAACATTATTATTGGGAAGAACCTCTTCTTTTCAAACACTGTGTAGATTAGATTATCAGGAGATGCGTACCACAGGATGAACAAGAAGTTGTACTTCACCACTGTCATGCTTCCCTCGTATGGAGGACACCTAGGTGGAAACAAAGCCGCTGCTAAGGTTCTGCAATCTGGTCTCTATTGGTCCACACTGTTCAAGGATGCACAAGCCTTCTACAAAAGCTGTGACAAATGCCAAAGGACTGAGAACATCTCGAGAAGGCATGAGATGCCACTGCAGAACATTTTTGAGGTCGAAATCTTCGATGTATGGGGAATCAACTTCATTAGACCATTCCCAACATCTTATGGGAACCTGTACATCCTACTGGCAGTGGATTATGTGTCCAAGTGGGTAGAAGCAATCGCCACTCAAAAGAATGATGCCAAAACTGTTCAAAGATTTCTTCACAAGAACAACTTCTCTAGATTTGGCATCCCAAGGGCGATGATTAGTGATGAGGGGAGACACTTCGATAACATGGTAATTACTGCTACCTTGAGAAAATACGGAGTAAAGCACCAGATTGCAACAACATATCACCCTCAAACCAATGGGCAGGCCGAGATATCCAACAGAGATAAAGAACATACTTGAGAAGATGGTTAAACCCACTCGAAAGGATTGGTCTCTACATCTCAATGATGCACTATGGACCTATAGGACAACGTTCAAAACACCATTGGGGGATGTCACCCTATAGACTCATCTATGGGAAAACCTGTCATTTACCTGTTGAGATAGAACATAGAGCTTACTGGGCTATCAAGGCAGTAAATATGGACTTGGATAAGGCGGGACAGAAAAGACTACTAGACTTGAATGAAATTGAGGAAATTCGAGTAATGGCCTACGACAATGCCAAGATCTACAAAGACAAAACTAAGAAGTGGCACGACAGAAAGCTGCTGCCACGACAGTTCTGTCCAGGGCAGCAGGCGTTGTTGTTCAACTCTAGGTTGAAGCTTTTCCAAGGGAAGCTTAAATCTAGGTGGTCTGGTCCTTTCCAGGTTGTCCAAGTTTTCCCCTATGGTGCCATTACAATCAAATCCCTAAAGGATGTGCACCAGTTCAAGGTCAATGAACAGAGACTTAAGCATTATCAGGGGACTGAAGCCCCAAGGATGCAAGAAATAGTTACTTTAGGAGATGCCTCTCAAGGCATCCCTAACTTAACTTACTTTTTATTTTATTTTATTTTAATTATTTATTAGGAATTAAGATTTATTTATTTATTTTAGAAATCAAGATTTTTAATTTAGTTTATTTGTTTAAATATTTTTTAAGGAAACAAAAGAAGCAAAGCAAATAGAAGGAATGAACCAGTCCACCACATTCAAAACAGCCCAAAAAGCCCAGCGGACGAATCTGTCGTCACAACCTGTCATCAGTTGTCGCGACAGACGCAAAGAAGACAACCTGTCACGGAGCTATCACGATAGACACGCAAACGCGTAACAGATGCGCAGTAGACACGAAAATGCGTGACAGACGCGTCAGAAACCTTTTAATAGCTGGCTCTGTTATTCGCGCCTGCGTTACAGACCCAACGGGCAGAAAATCCCCGTTCAATATAAACCCCCACTAACTACTCATTTTTAATCTCATTCCCATTCTCTCAACTTGCTTTCTCTGTTTTAGATCTCAAAAAAATTTTCTTTTCATTTATCTATAGTCCTTGCAAATGGCTAGCAGACAAACCCGCCGCAGTGCTACCTCCACTTCTACCACGTCAGTATCAACCCCGAGTAATAATGCCATTCCGAACCGTTTCGCCTCCACCGAATCTACCACGAGGTACTACAGTTCTTTTCAAAAGAGGGACATGTGGGAGGAACGTGGGTTTATCTACACACAACCCATGAGAGATCTAGAGCCGGAGAGCTTCATAGCCAAGAAAATTCAGGCCCTCAAATGGCAGCAATTTGCTGCCCAACCCGAGGAGATAAACATAACCCTCGCCCGAGAGTTCTACGCTGCCGTTGACAACAAGGATGCCAAGACAGTAACCGTTCGAGGCAATCAACTCTCTCTGGAGCCTACATACATCAACACACTCTAAGGATTGTACATGAGCAAAAAGGAGGACTCCCACAGAAGGTTCGTGAATAGTTTGTCACCGGCAAACTATGACGCGGTCATGGCAGAAGTCACAGAAGAAGGGACAAAGTGGAACGATGACCCTAAACACCGATGGACCGTAATGAGAACCCAGGTGACTCCACAAGCCAAATTGTGGAATCACTTTGTCAAGAAACGCATCATGCCATCCTCTCACAACAACACTTTCGACAGACCAAGGTTAACCCTTGTTCATTCTATTTTAAATGAGATACAAATACATGTCGGCCGCTACATACGGGACAAAATCCTTGAGTGTGCCCTCAGACCATCGGGTCCCCTCGTCTTCCCCTACCTCATCACCACCATCTGCCGGGGCCACAATGTACCAAAAATTGAGGAGGACGTCAAGGTCCAAGGAAAGGGACGGACTCAGCAGAATATTTACAGCCTAATGGAGCTGAAAGCTTCCACCCCTCTGTCATACTTCAACCCCTCTACCACGATAGAGCCGACGGCAGGCCCCAGCTCCCCAGAACCTATCGCAACAGAGCAACAGTAGACGACAACATCACCTTCAGCAGACACCTCCGCCCAGATTCTGTCGACGTTGGAAAGGATGGAGAAACGACAGCTCCGACTGAAGGGCTTCATTAGGGACTTCACGGCCGCAACGGTAAATTTCATTAAAATGATTTACATTTTACCCATGTGCCATTCCCCTATTTCCCAGACCAATTCATTGCTGCCCCCACACCTACCCCTACTGCAAGCCCCAGAACTCCATCTGATGCCTCCACACTTACCCCTGCCACGACAGGAGAAGACGGCAGGTAGTCTACCACAGCCAGAGGAGAGAAGAGAAAGGACCCCTCCCAGAAATTGACCCCAAGTATTGGGAAGGGTTCTCATCCTCTTCCGTCTGGCAGGATTCCGACTCTGAGCCATCAGTTGCCCAAGACATCTCCAAGGACTACCCTTCAATGAAGAGGAAGAAGCTCATAATTCCCTGAAATTGCAGGTTGCATACCTCACAAAGGTGGTGGAAAATCTGCAGCGGAAATATTTTAAACCCGTATATTCTGCAGAAGAGATATGTGAGACTTGCAGTGTAACGCCCCGGTTTTGGGCTTAGGAGTTTTGGGCGTTGACCGGTTGGTCAAAGTGCTGTTCGAATCTAAAGAGGTTAAATTAGGAAAGCCTCGTTCGGGTTGCATTAAAAATGTGGAAAAATGTTCTAAAATCATCTTTTAATATAATTAAGTGAACTGTGAAATCAATTTTGGAAAATGAGTTTTGGAAGTGTGACATTTTGGCTAGTGACCAAAATGTAATTTTCGCAAGTTTGGTGGCTGTTTTATAAAGGGTTGGAACTTTGAATCTTTAAGGAGCTATTAATCCAAAAGTGGTTTCTCCAGATTTTTCTAAGATATTTTGAGTTATAATTCTGATTTTAAAGTATATCAAAAAGGAGGGAAAAGCCATTTGGCTAATTTCATAACTAACTTCTCAATTTTTCTTTCTCTCATTTTCTCTCAACCCAAACACCACATTTCCAGAGAATTGTTTCTGATTTTCTCACCTAAATCTCTCCTTTCAACTCTCATTTGATTCCTAATCAAGATATCTTCAAAACCTCTTCAATTGCTTCTTTATTCATCAAGGTTTTTCATTCCAAAAAGTGGAGAAACACAAGTTTGGAGGTAAGAACGTCCTTCTCCTCTAAACTATCAGTTCTTTACTGAAATTCCTAAGTTTTCAATCCTAAATTGGTGTTTAATTAAAGGCTTTTGAGTTGTTAATTGGATCTTGGCTTATAATGCAAGATCTTGATGGTTTTTGATGATTTTCGTTAGATCTGATTAATCTGTGATTTGAGAGGTGTTTTTGATGTTAAATGATCTCTAAATTGATAAGGAAATGAGTTTTGATTAATGCAATCCCGGATAGGTTGAGTTTCCTAAGTTTAGCTTGTGTTTCAAGGTTGTTTTTGAGGTGATCTTGGTGATCTGATGTTGCTGGAGGTATAAGGATGTTAATAGATTGTTTTTAGATGTGTTATGATGTTTATGGAAGTGAGGTTTTGCTGGTTTATGGCTGGGCTCTGTTTAGAAGTGGTTTGGATGCATTTTCGGTTGTGTTTGGTGGCCGAAAATGGAGGTTGGATGAGAGCAGCGAGTTTAGGTGCTTTCATTGAAGCAATTAAT
This sequence comes from Hibiscus tridactylites, assembly GCA_958450335.1. Lineage (NCBI taxonomy): Eukaryota > Viridiplantae > Streptophyta > Magnoliopsida > Malvales > Malvaceae > Hibiscus > Hibiscus tridactylites. The sequence continues at coordinate 44,420,320 of OY288291.1, forward strand.
GCATGATGATGCATTAATCCTCTGCTTTGATGTGTTGAAACAGGGGAGGCATCTTTGGATCCAAGGATTGTTGATCCGGAAGCTTGATTTGGTGCTTTGGCTTGAAGCAAAGTGGAAATCGGTGAGTGCATTTGTGGAAATTGGATTTTCAGCTTTAAAACCAAGGTTTGAAGGTTTTGGGAGCTTAGTTTAAGTCTAAACAACTTTGCTAAGCTCAAGTGTAAGTTTTCGGATTTTCTCTCTAGTGGTGGCCATGACTTTGATGTGTTGCAAAATGATGATTTGCATGTTTTAATTACTGTTTTGAAAGCATGTTTTAGCATGGATTTTGCTGATGATGTAAGCCATATGTTGAAGGTAACTCTAGGTAGGAGTTCCTTGCTTTTGTACATTGAAATGATGTGGTTTGATGCTTTGAAATGCATGATGAAAATGGCTTGGTTTAATGCTTTAAAACAGTGGATTAAATGATGAATATGATGTATATTGGCAAGTGATGTTTTGAAAATGTTAAGGTCACTAAGGTGGTTAAAAGTCCTTCAGTGAGCCTTGTTACTTAAGAACATCAAGGTGGTTAAAAGTCCTTGGATGATTCTTGTTGCGGACACTAAGGTGGTTAAAAGTCCTTAGGTGATCCTTCCATGGTGTTTAAAAGTCCATGGGGCCAAGGTGTTTAAAAGTCCTTGGGGCCAAGGTGTTTAAAAGTCCTTGGGGTGATTCAAGCATTGGACACAAAGGTGGTTAAAAGTCCTTGTGTGGTCCTCATTCATGGTGTTTAAAAGTCCATGGCCAAGGTGTTTAAAAGTCCTTGGGGCCAAGGTGTTTAAAAGTCCTTGGGAAAGTTGTTGAACTTGTTTTAAGAAATGGAATTTATCACTTGAGCCAATATGACATGTTATGTATGTAAGAAGCATGAGATGCTTGTTTTAATGTTTATGTTGAAGCATGGGATTGCTTGTTTAAAGTATGCTTTTGAGCATGTGCAAAGATTGATTTTAAGCATGATTTATAAATGGTTTTAATTGCATTATTGAATGGTTTTTAAAGAGCATGCCTCACTAAGCTTTTGCTTACGCTCTCTTCGTTTTCTTAATTCAATAATGCAGAGCATTAGAGTACCTTGAGGGGCAGCAAGAAAGGGCAAGCAATCAAGTTCAAGTGAAGCTCAATGTATGAAGGTTTTATAAGTACTTTTAGCTTTTGGGTAATTTGGCAATGGGGGACCAATGTGTATGTTTTGGGAGGTGTTTGGGACTCCCTAAGTATGTTGAATATTGTTTAGATTGCTGGTTTTTGCATTGGATCATTACATGCTTGTTTTGGAAGTTTTGTGTTTTGAATAGCTAGCTTGTGTAGGAAGCATGCCTATAGAATTGGGGCTTTTTGCATATGATGATGGATTGTTGTTTTGATGATGCCTATAAGTCATAAATATGTTGAATTGCATGCTGGTAAAGTTTGGTGACATTTGGAGCATGTTTGAATGATCTATTGCATGTTTTGGAATGCCAATTTGCTGCAATCTGTGCAGGCGTTTCCGAACAGTGTGCACCGTTTCGGAACGGGTGCCTTGCACGAACCCAGGCGTCCGAAACGGTATGCACCGTTTCGAAACGGTTTGGCCTCTGCCGAGCCATGTTCCGGAACCCGTTGCGGAACGGCCCGTGTTTCGGAACGGGGACGATCGGTTTCGGAACGGCCGACCGTTAGGGGCTGACATTGGCAGTTATGTGTTTTGAATTGTTTGCGTTTTGGTCCTGAATCTTGTATGTTCAATTGCATGAGCTTGGGAAGTCCTTTTGAGCTGAAATTTCACAGAGAAGCATGAAACCTGATTAATTTCAAGTTGGTAACTTTAATTTGGGTTAAGTCCTTTTAATTATCAGAAATTACAATTTGGTCCCTAAAGTTGTAATTTGTTCAATTGGGTCCCTGTTTGATCTCTGATGTTTGTTATCTTTGAGTATGATGTTTTTGTGATCACAATTAGGACTAATGTGCATCTAGACAAGATTAAAAAGAAAAAAAAGGGTCGTTAATCAAGGTTGACTTTCGGGTTGACTTTGGTTTTCCCCGTGTGACTTTCTTAATTCGGGTCAACCGTCTAGGCCGGGTTAAGGGGGTTACATTTGGTGGTATCAGAGCCGAGTTCTCGAGTAATTGGGAATGAATGTATGCATGATTGAAGCATGTTTGCTTTGTATGCTTGTTGTATGAAAGCATGATCAGTGGTTTGAGATGTTGATGCAATTGAGTTGTATGTTGTGATGTTGCATGTTGAGGGTACCCATTGCCAAACAAAAGCTAATGAAATGATGTTGATTTTGAATGAGATTGAGCTTGAATACTTGGATTGCTTACCTTGCTGGGCCTGACTTGTTTTATTTGCATTGTGATTGCATGATAAAAGTATGGCACCACGTAGAGAGTTAAGAGGTAGTGTGCGAGCTACGGCTCCCAATGAGAACGAGAATGAAGAGAACACGGGTAGTGCTATGTTACCCCCTCCTCCGCCTGGTGGTGGTGCTGGAGGTGAGCGAGCTGAAGCTGCAGCTGGTGCTGGAGCTGCTGGACCAGAGGTTGGTCAGGGGCAAGCTATGCCTGATATGTCTATGCTGGTACAAGCTATTGCGGGTGCTTTTCGAGCAGCAGTAGCTGGAGCTCAAGGAGCTGGGCATCAGGGAGATGCTGGTGTTAGACTACCTTTGGAGCGTCTGCGCAGTCTTGGAGGGACTGAGTTCAGAGGTATGTCTGCTGAGAGTTCGGAAGCTTGGCTGGAGAGTACCAAGCGTATCTTGGGTCAGATGAGCTGCACGGATGTGCAAAAGTTGGGATGTGTTGTGTCCTTGCTGCAGGACGATGCGTATACTTGGTGGACGACCACCATAGCTGGGATGGCTGAAGCTGATGTGACTTGGACATTCTTTCAGAATGTGTTCAAGCGGAGATATCTGGGAGTGAGATATCTTGACGAGAAAAAGCGGGAATTCATGTCTCTTACCCAAGGGAGCATGAGTGTGGCTGAGTATGAAGTGCAGTTTGTGCGACTCAGTCAGTATGCACCGGAGCTGATACCTGATGAGCGGGCAAGGTGCGAGAGGTTCCGTTATGGTCTTGTGACAGAAGTAAAGATGTATGTGCTGGCCACTGAATATGATGATTTTGATGTGTTGGTGGGCCGAGCCAAGGACATTGAGATGAACTTGGGTTTATCTGCGAAAGGTGTTGGAGCGAGTTCTGGCAAGAGAGCTGCTGAGTTTAGTTCCGGAGGTGGACGGAACAAGAGGGGACGTGATCAGAAGTATCAGTCCTCAGCCAAGAGAGGTGGTGGTGCACCTGCTAGAGGAGGTTATGCTAGAGCTGATCCTAGTGCTTGTTGGATCTGCGGTTCTCGTGGTCACATGAAGCGTGACTGTCCTCGTGCTGTGAGGGAGGTGCAAGCTCCTGTTGCGGCAGCTGGTAATGGATGCTGGAATTGTGGTTCTGTTGACCATCTGAGGCGAGATTGTCCGAGGTTGGCTGGTGGCCAAGAGCGTGCTCCTGTTGTTGCAGCACAGCAGAGAGGTCGTGGGCGCGGCCGTGGTAATTTCCAGAGGAGAGAGGAAGGTGGTCATGGAGTAGCCCATGTTGTGGCTATTCAGCCTGAGGGTGGAGGCCAAGCGAGGGTGTATGCTCAGCGCGAGGGAAGGAATGATGCTAATGTGATTGCAAGTACCTTTACTTTGCAATCCTTGTCATTGCTTTCTTTGATTGATTCTGGATCTACGCATTCATACATTTTGCGTGAGCATGCTGAATTGCTTGGTTTGCCTGTTGAGTCTTTGGATGTTGGTGTTCGTGTCACTAGTTCTTTTGGTGAAACTGTTGTGACTCGAAAGCTTTATAGAAGGTGTCCTTTGGTTGTTCAAGAGCATGTCTTTCATGTTGATCTTATGGAGTTGCCCTTCTATGGTTTTGATGTGATCCTTGGAATGGATTGGCTTGCTGAGCATCGTGCTGTTGTGGATTGTGAGAATAAGCGGGTTTCGCTTAAGCTTGCGGATGATTATGAAGTTGTTGTGGTTGGTGAGAATGTGAAGTTTCTTGCTAATGTTGTGTCTACCTTGGAGGCGAGTAGGATGCTGAGGCAAGGTTGCGAAGCTTATCTAGCTTTTGTAATGAATCCTAGCTCTAAGGAGTTGAGGGTGCAAGATATCAAGGTTGTGAAGGAGTTTCCTGGTGTTTTTCCTGAGGAGTTGCCTGGTTTACCTCCTAATCGCGAGGTGGAGTTTGGAATTGAGCTGTATGAGAATACAACTCCTGTGTCCATTACTCCCTATAGAATAGCACCTAAGGAGCTGAAGGAGCTGAAGACGCAGTTGCAAGAGCTGCTAGATCGTGGTTTCATCCGGCCGAGTGTGTCGCCTTGGGGAGCACCTGTCTTGTTTGTGAAGAAGAAAGATGGCACTATGAGGATGTGCATTGATTACCGTCAGCTGAACAAGTTGACTATCAAGAATCGGTATCCTTTGCCGAGGATTGATGATCTCTTTGATCAATTTTGGGGAGCTGCAGTGTTCTCTAAGATTGACTTGAGGTCAGGGTATTATTAGTTGAAGGTGAAGGATGTGGATGTACCTAAGACAGCTTTCAGGACAAGGTATGGGCATTATGAGTTCCTTGTGATGCCGTTTGGTTTGACAAATGCTCCTGCTGCTTTCATGGACATGATGAATCGTGTTTTTCATGAATACCTGGACAAGTTTGTTGTGGTGTTCATTGATGATATCCTCGTGTACTCGCGTACTGAGGAGGAGCACGAAGAGCATTTGAGGATTGTTTTGCAAGCCTTGTTGGAGAATCAGCTTTATGCTAAGCTGAGCAAGTGTGAGTTCTTGCTTAAGGAGGTGGTGTTTCTTGGGCATGTGGTCTCAACTGAGGGGATTCGTGTTGATCCTCAGAAGATTGAGGCGGTGATGAACTGGAAAGTTCCTAAGTCTGTTCATGAGATCCGTAGTTTCCTTGGTTTGGCGGGATACTACCGGAGGTTTGTGGATGGTTTTTCCAAGATTGCTGCTCCTTTGACGAAGCTGTTGCAAAAGGATGTTAAGTATGAGTGGACGGAAGCTAGGCAGCAAGCTTTTGAGAAGCTGAAGGCGGCTTTGACGCAAGCTCCTATCTTGATTCAGCCTGAATCAGGGAAAGAGTTTGTGGTCTATAGTGATGCATCCTATGTTGGTTTAGGATGTGTGCTGATGCAGGAGGGGAAGGTTGTGGCTTATGCGTCGCGGCAGTTGAAAGTGCATGAGCGCAATTATCCTACGCATGACATTGAGCTGGCTGCAGTGGTTTTTGCTCTGAAGATCTGGAGACATTATCTGTATGGTGAGAAGTGTACTGTGTACACGGATCACAAGAGTTTGAGGTATCTGATGTCTCAGAAGGAGTTGAATCTTAGGCAGCGGCGTTGGTTGGAGTTGCTCAAGGATTATGATCTGACGATTGAGTATCATCCTGGTAAGGCTAATGTTGTTGCGGATGCCTTGAGTAGGAAGGTAGCTGTTGAGCTGAGGGCTATGTTTGCTAGCTTGAGCATATCGCGAGATGGTGGCCTTGTTGCTGAGTTGCAAGTGAAACCATCGTTGGTTCAGTTGATCAAGGAAAAGCAGTTGTTGGATGATTCCTTGGTGTCTCATGTTCAGGATATCGCGGAGGGTAGACCTTCGGATTTCTGCTTTAATGAGGATGGTGTGTTGTGTTTTGGGAGTCGAATAGTAGTGCCTGCTGATGCTGAGTTGAGGCGTGCTATTCTGACTGAAGGTCATAGTAGTCCTTTTGCTATGCACCCTGGTAGTACTAAGATGTATCGTGATCTTCGTGATGAGTACTATTGGGTGGGGGTTTAAAGAAGGATGTTGCAGAGTTTGTGAGCAAGTGTTTGGTGTGTCAGCGAGTTAAGGCTGAACATCAGGTTCCTTCTGGTTTGTTGCAACCGTTGAAAATCCCTGAATGGAAGTGGGAGAGGGTTACCATGGATTTTGTATCTGGTTTACCTTTGTCTCCCTCGAAGAAGAATTCTGTTTGGGTGATTGTGGATCGCCTGACGAAGTGTGTGCATTTCTTGCCTGTGCATACTACGTTCTCTTTGGATAAGCTGGCAGAGCTGTACATTGCTGAGATTGTGAGGCTGCATGGTGTGCCTAAGTCGATTGTGTCGGATAGGGATCCGAGGTTCACATCGCGTTTCTGGCAGTGTTTGCATCAAGCTCTGGGTACAAGGTTGCATTTTAGTACATCCTATCATCCTCAGTCGGATGGTCAGTTTGAGAGGGTTATCCAGATTTTGGAGGATATGTTGAGATGCTGCGTGATTGAGTTCCAAGGTTCTTGGGAGAAGCATCTGCCTTTGGTTGAGTTCGCTTATAACAATAGTTATCAGGCGAGTATACAGATGGCACCTTATGAGGCTCTGTATGGGAGGAAGTGTAGGACTCCTCTTTGTTGGGCTGAAACTGGTCAAAAGTTGGTTTCAATGCCGGCTTTGTTGAAAGGGACCACCGAGAAGGTGAAGCTCATTTGTGAGAGGTTGAAGGCTGCCTCTGGTCGGCAAAAGTCTTACGCGGATTTGAAGCGTAAGGAGATAGAGTATGCGGTGGGTGACCGTGTGTTCTTGAAGGTTTCGCCTTGGAAGAAGGTGATGAGGTTTGGCCGAAAGGGTAAGTTGAGCCCTAGGTACATTGGACCGTATGAGGTGGTTGAGCGAGTGGGTCCTGTTGCGTATCGGCTGAGGTTACCTCAGGAGTTGGAGAAGATTCATGATGTGTTCCATGTTTCTATGCTCCGGAGGGATAGATCTGATCCTTCGCATGTGATGCCTGTGGAGGAAGTGGTTTTGAATCTGGATTTGACCTATGATGAGGAACCGGTGAAGGTTCTGGATTCGGATAGCAAGGTTCTTCGTGGCAAGACCATTGAGTTGGTGAAGGTGCTGTGGAAGCATCGAGGTGTTGAGGAAGCCACGTGGGAGCGGAAGGAAGACATGCTGAAGCAGTTTCCTTATCTCTTTCCTTCAGGTAAATTTCGAGGACAAAATTTCTTAAGGGGGGGAGAGTTGTAACGCCCCGGTTTTGGGCTTAGGAGTTTTGGGCGTTGACCGGTTGGTCAAAGTGTTGTTCGAATCTAAAGAGGTTAAATTAGGAAAGCCTAGTTCGGGTTGCATTAAAAATGTGGAAAAATGTTCTAAAATCATCTTTTAATATAATTAAGTGAACTGTGAAATCAATTTTGGAAAATGAGTTTTGGAAGTGTGACATTTTGGCTAGTGACCAAAATGTAATTTTCACAAGTTTGGTGGCTGTTTTATAAAGGGTTGGAACTTTGAATCTTTAAGGAGCTATTAATCCAAAAGTGGTTTCTCCAGATTTTTCTAAGATATTTTGAGTTATAATTCTGATTTTAAAGTATATCAAAAAGGAGGGAAAAGCCATTTGGCTAATTTCATAACTAACTTCTCAATTTTTCTTTCTCTCATTTTCTCTCAACCCAAACACCACATTTCCAGAGAATTGTTTCTGATTTTCTCACCTAAATCTCTCCTTTCAACTCTCATTTGATTCCTAATCAAGATATCTTCAAAACCTCTTCAATTGCTTCTTGATTCATCAAGGTTTTTCATTCCAAAAAGTGGAGAAACACAAGTTTGGAGGTAAGAACGTCCTTCTCCTCTAAACTATCAGTTCTTTACTGAAATTCCTAAGTTTTCAATCCTAAATTGGTGTTTAATTAAAGGCTTTTGAGTTGTTAATTGGATCTTGGCTTATAATGCAAGATCTTGATGGTTTTTGATGATTTTCGTTAGATCTGATTAATCTGTGATTTGAGAGGTGTTTTTGATGTTAAATGATCTCTAAATTGATAAGGAAATGAGTTTTGATTAATGCAATCCCGGATAGGTTGAGTTTCCTAAGTTTAGCTTGTGTTTCAAGGTTGTTTTTGAGGTGATCTTGGTGATCTGATGTTGCTGGAGGTATAAGGATGTTAATAGATTGTTTTTAGATGTGTTATGATGTTTATGGAAGTGAGGTTTTGCTGGTTTATGGCTGGGCTTTGTTTAGAAGTGGTTTGGATGCATTTTCGGTTGTGTTTGGTGGCCGAAAATGGAGGTTGGATGAGAGCAGCGAGTTTAGGTGCTTTCATTGAAGCAATTAATGCATGATGATGCATTAATCCTCTGCTTTGATGTGTTGAAACAGGGGAGGCATCTTTGGATCCAAGGATTGTTGATCCGGAAGCTTGATTTGGTGCTTTGGCTTGAAGCAAAGTGGAAATCGGTGAGTGCATTTGTGGAAATTGGATTTTCAGCTTTAAAACCAAGGTTTGAAGGTTTTGGGAGCTTAGTTTAAGTCTAAACAACTTTGCTAAGCTCAAGTGTAAGTTTTCGGATTTTCTCTCTAGTGGTGGCCATGACTTTGATGTGTTGCAAAATGATGATTTGCATGTTTTAATTACTGTTTTGAAAGCATGTTTTAGCATGGATTTTGCTGATGATGTAAGCCATATGTTGAAGGTAACTCTAGGTAGGAGTTCCTTGCTTTTGTACATTGAAATGATGTGGTTTGATGCTTTGAAATGCATGATGAAAATGGCTTGGTTTAATGCTTTAAAACAGTGGATTAAATGATGAATATGATGTATATTGGCAAGTGATGTTTTGAAAATGTTAAGGTCACTAAGGTGGTTAAAAGTCCTTGAGTGAGCCTTGTTACTTAAGAACATCAAGGTGGTTAAAAGTCCTTGGATGATTCTTGTTGCGGACACTAAGGTGGTTAAAAGTCCTTAGGTGATCCTTCCATGGTGTTTAAAAGTCCATGGGGCCAAGGTGTTTAAAAGTCCTTGGGGCCAAGGTGTTTAAAAGTCCTTGGGGTGATTCAAGCATTGGACACAAAGGTGGTTAAAAGTCCTTGTGTGGTCCTCATTCATGGTGTTTAAAAGTCCATGGCCAAGGTGTTTAAAAGTCCTTGGGGCCAAGGTGTTTAAAAGTCCTTGGGAAAGTTGTTGAACTTGTTTTAAGAAATGGAATTTATCACTTGAGCCAATATGACATGTTATGTATGTAAGAAGCATGAGATGCTTGTTTTAATGTTTATGTTGAAGCATGGGATTGCTTGTTTAAAGTATGCTTTTGAGCATGTGCAAAGATTGATTTTAAGCATGATTTATAAATGGTTTTAATTGCATTATTGAATGGTTTTTAAAGAGCATGCCTCACTAAGCTTTTGCTTACGCTCTCTTCGTTTTCTTAATTCAATAATGCAGAGCATTAGAGTACCTTGAGGGGCAGCAAGAAAGGGCAAGCAATCAAGTTCAAGTGAAGCTCAATGTATGAAGGTTTTATAAGTACTTTTAGCTTTTGGGTAATTTGGCAATGGGGGACCAATGTGTATGTTTTGGGAGGTGTTTGGGACTCCCTAAGTATGTTGAATGTTGTTTAGATTGCTGGTTTTTGCATTGGATCATTACATGCTTGTTTTGGAAGTTTTGTGTTTTGAATAGCTAGCTTGTGTAGGAAGCATGCCTATAGAATTGGGGCTTTTTGCATATGATGATGGATTGTTGTTTTGATGATGCCTATAAGTCATAAATATGTTGAATTGCATGCTGGTAAAGTTTGGTGACATTTGGAGCATGTTTGGATGATCTATTGCATGTTTTGGAATGCCAATTTGCTGCAATCTGTGCAGGCATTTCCGAACAGTGTGCACCGTTTCGGAACGGGTGCCTTGCACGAACCTAGGCGTCCGAAACGGTATGCACCGTTTCGAAACGGTTTGGCCTCTGCCGAGCCATGTTCCGGAACCCGTTGCGGAACGGCCCGTGTTTCGGAACGGGGTCGATCGGTTTCGGAACGGCCGACCGTTAGGGGCTGACATTGGCAGTTATGTGTTTTGAATTGTTTGCGTTTTGGTCCTGAATCTTGTATGTTCAATTGCATGAGCTTGGGAAGTCCTTTTGAGCTGAAATTTCACAGAGAAGCATGAAACCTAATTAATTTCAAGTTGGTAACTTTAATTTGGGTTAAGTCCTTTTAATTATCAGAAATTACAATTTGGTCCCTAAAGTTGTAATTTGTTCAATTGGGTCCCTGTTTGATCTCTGATGTTTGTGATCTTTGAGTATGATGTTTGTGTGATCACAATTAGGACTAATGTGCATCTAGACATGATTAAAAAGAAAAAAAAGGGTCGTTAATCAAGGTTGACTTTCGGGTTGACTTTGGTTTTCCCCGTGTGACTTTCTTAATTCGGGTCAACCGTCTAGGCCGGGTTAAGGGGGTTACATGCAGTGGGAACCACAGTTCGGAAGACTGTCCATTACAGTTAGAAGAAGGGATGTATGTTGGGAATTATAACAAGCCAAGAAACTATGATTCCAACAATTACAATCCCACATGGAGGAAAGATCCCAAGTTCTCCTTGAGCAATCCGAACAATGCACTAAATCCTCAAATGTAGAACACCCAAAACCAAGGGGCACCCAGAATCCTGTCGCAACAGCAGCCACAACAGCAGCTGCAACAGCAGCCGACAGCCGCACATAGTATACTGGAGCAGACATTGGCAACATTTATGTCACAGACATGAGCTTACATGGCGAACATGGATCACTTTGTCAAGAAAACTGAGTCATTCATGGACAAAATAAAGATGAGGATGACAAACCATGAGGCTACCCTGAAATCGCTGGAGACACAGATGGGCCAGGTTTCCCAGCATATCAAGCCAAGGCAAAACAGAGGATTCCCTAGTGATACTGATGTCACTAGAAAACCCACACATGAGCAATGTAAAGCAATCACAACTAGGAGTGGGAAACAGTTACAAGGGCCGGAGACGAAGATCATACCAAGTAAGGAACCGACCCTAGATACACCTGCCGTGAACACTGCCCCGACAGAGGAAGAACAACCTGTTGTCGACACACCTGTCGCGACAGCATAAGGAACAGAGGAGAAAATAGAGGATGCTGAAGAACCTAAACCTCCTCAAATCCGAATACCATGTGAAGGACGTCTTGAAGATTACCGTCCTCCACCTCTTTTTCCACAGCGGTTACAAAAACAAAAATAGGAGTACCTGCTCAAAAAGATTTAATATATTTTTAAGCTGGTACACATTAACATACCGCTGTTAGAGGCCATCAAGAAGATGCCCGGTTATGCGAAATTTCTCAAGGATGCCATTTCAAAAAGGTCCAGACTTGGGGAATTCGAAACGATAAAAATGATAGAAGGATGCATGACTATCTTGCACAGGAATCCACCCCAAAAGAAGAAGGATCCGCAGAGCTTCATCATACCGTGCATAATTGGCGACAAATTCGTGGGTAAGGCACTTTGTGATCTTGGTGCTAGCATAAATTTAATGCCAAAATCTGTGTTTCAGAAATTAGGTATTGGACGAGCAAGGCCCACGACAATCATGATGCAACTGGTAGACCGCTCTTACGTTCAACCAGAAGGGAAGATCGAAGATATTCTGGTAAGAGTGGATAAATTTATTTTTTCTGTTGACTTTCTTGTTTTAGACTGTGAAGTAGATGAAAACGCACCAATCATCTTAGGGCAATCCTTCCTAGCCACAGGCAGAACTGTGATCGATGCAGAGAAAATAGAACTGACCATGAGAGTTAATGATCAAGAAATCAAACTCAATGTTCTCCAAGCAATTAAACATGCTGATGCAGAAGAAGAGTGCAAGACCATCGCTGAAGTAATCCTTGACCAACCCTGCATTAGGTCAAGCTGCCATGACATAAAGTTTGGTCACTGCTACAACAGTCATCTGGAAGACTGTCACGGCAGCAACGGCGACATTGATTCCTTCGACTCAGAAACATATGACACTGAAGGTCCTGAGGAGGTAAATTGGATCGTCAATCGTCTTGGTAAGTTCTTCGAGCCCCTTTATTATACCTCGAATGAACATATAATCCAGAAGCCTTCAATTTAAAAGCCACCTGTTCTAGATCTTAAGCCCCTGCCATGGCAGCTGAAATATGTCTTTCTTGGTTTGAATGATACGTTGCCCGTAATCATCTCTTCCAAGTTGATGCAGAAAAAAGAGCAGGAGCTAATCAGAATGCTACAACAACATAAGAAGGCCATTGGATGGACTATAGTTGATACCCAATGCATCAGTCTGACATTATGCATGTACAAGATTCTCTCGGAGCATAAGCCGTTTATTGATGCCCAGAGATGTTTGAACGAGGCTATGCGAGAAGTGGTGAGAAAAGAGATTATCAAATGGCTTGACGTCGGAATCATATACGCCATCTCGGATAGCAAGTGGGTGAGCCCGGTGTAGTGTGTGCCCAAAAAGGGAGGCATAACCGTGGTAACCAACGAAGAAAACGAGCTAATCCAAACCAGGACTGTGACCGGTTGGAGGGTTTGTATGGATTACCGGAAGCTTAATAAAGCTACCCGGAAGGACCATTTTCCCTTACCTTTTATTGATCAACTACTTGATAGATTAGCATGGAAACCTTACTATTGTTTTCTTGATGGTTACTCAGGTTTCAATCAGATAGCAATTGCACCGGAGGATAAAGAGAAAACTACCTTCACATGCCCGTACGACACCTATGCTTTTCGGAGAATGCCATTTGGGCTCAGCAACGCACCAACAACCTTCCAAAGGTGCATGATGGCAATATTCTCCGACATGGTGGAGGATTTCCTAGAGATTTTTATGGATGACTTTTCTGTCTTTGGAGACAGTTTTGAAGGTTGTTTATGCAACTTGCAGAAGGTTCTTGAAAGATGCGAAGAGGCGAATCTGGTTTTGAACTGGGAAAAATGCCACTTCATGGTGGATGAAGGGATAGTACTAAGCCACAAAGTGAGCTGCCGCGGCATAGAGGTGGACAGAGCCAAAATAGAAGTCTTCGAAAAGCTGCAGCCACCCACCACAGTCAAGGGGACTCGAAGTTTCTTAGGGCATGCTGGGTTTTATCGACGATTTATTGCAAATTTTTCGAAGATTACCAAACCCCTATGCCACCTATTGGGGCAGAATTGTCCCTTTGATTTCAATACTGAATGTACTGAGGCATTCAGAATTCTGAAGGAGAAGCTGGTAACAGCCCCGATCGTACATCCACCAGACTGGAGTTTGCCATTCGAGATAATGTGTGATGCCAGTGACTATGCTGTCGGGGCAACACTAGGGCAGAGGAAGGATAAGCTCTTCCATGTGATTTACTATGCTAGAAAAACACTGAATGATGCCCAAGTGAACTACACCACGAAAGAGAAGGAACTGTTAGTAGTGGTGTTCTCAATCGGCAAGTTCCGTCCGTACATACATGGGACAAAGATGGTGATCCATACATACCATTCAACACCGAAGTATCTTTTCACGAAAAAGGATGCAAAACCGAGATTGATACGTTGGATTCTGCTGCTGCAAGAATTTGACATTGATATAAAGGATAAAAAGGGAACAGAGAACCAAGTTACAAACCACTTGTCGAGGCTGGAAACAGGAAGGAGTCAATCTACAGTCAGGACCAACATATTGGAGACCTTCCCAGATGAGCAGTGTTTGCTGCCACCAGCACTGCCTCGACAACCATGGCGGTAGGTAAGCTTTTTGAAACCCCTTGGTACGGTGATTTTGTTAATTACATTCTTAGTGGGGTACTACCTCCTGAACTTAATTACCAAGCAAGGAAGAGGTTCCAAAATGATGCAAAACATTATTATTGGGACAAACCTCTTCTTTTCAAACACTATGCATATCAGATTATCAGGAGATGCATACCACAGGATGAACATGAAGTTGTACTTCACCACTGCCATGCTTCCCCGTATGGAGGACACCTAGGTGGAAACAAAACCGCTGCTAAGGTTCTGCAATCTGGTATCTATTGGCCCACACTATTCAATGATGCATAAGCCTTCTACAAAAGCTGTGACAAATGCCAAAGGACTGGGAACATCTCGATAAGGCATGAGATGCCACTGCAGAACATTTTAGAGGTCAAAATCTTCGATGTATGGGGAATCGACTTCATGGGACCATTCCCAGCATCTTATGGGAAACTCTACATCCTACTAGCAGTGGATTATGTGTCCAAGTGGGTAGAAGCAATCGCCACTCAAAAGAATGATGCCAAGACTGTTCAAAGATTTCTTCACAAGAACATCTTCTCCAGATTTGGCATCCTAAGGGCGATAATTAGTGATGATGGGAAACACTTCAATAAAAGGGTAATTGCTGCTGCCTTGAGAAAATACAGAGTAAAGCACCGGATTGCAACGACATATCACCCTCAAACCAATGGGCATGCCGAGATATCCAACAAAGAAGTAAAGAACATACTTGAGAAGATGGTTAAACCCACTCGAAAGGATTGGTCTCTACATCTCAATGATTCACTCTGGGCCTAAAGGACAACGTTCAAAAGACCATTGGGGATGTCACCCTATAGACTCATATATGGGAAAACCTGTCATTTACCTGTTGAGATAGAACATATAGCTTACTGGGCTATCAAGGCAGTAAATATGGACTAGGATAAGGTAGGACAGAAAAGGCTACTAGACTAGAATGAATTTGAGGAAATTCGAGCAATGGCCTACTACAATGCAAAGATCTACAAAGACAACTAAGAAGTGGCACGACAGGAAGCTGCTGCCACGACAGTTCTGCCCAGGGCCGCAGGCGTTGTTGTTCAACTCTAGGTTGAAGCTTTTCCCAGGGAAGCTTAAATCTAGGTGGTCTGGTCCTTTCTAGGTTGTCCAAGTTTTCCCCCATGGTGCCATTACAATCAAATCCCTAAAGGACGAGCAACAGTTCAAGGTCAATGGACAGAGACTCAAGCATTATCAGGGGACTGAAGCCCCAAGGATGCAAGAAGTAGTTACTTTAGGAGATGCCCCTCAAGGCATCCCTAATTTAACTTAGTTTTTGTTTTATTTTATTTTAATTATTTATTAGGAATTAAGATTTATTTATTTATTTATTTTAGAAATCAAGATTTTTAATTTAGTTTATTTTTTAATATATTTTTTAGGAAACAAAGGAAGCAAAGCAAAGAGAAGGAATGAACCAGCCCGCCACATTCACAACAACCCAAAAAGCCCAACGGACGAATCTGTCGTCACAACATGTCATCAGTTGTCGTGACAGACGCGGAGAAGACAGCCTGTCACGGAGATGTCGCGACAAACACGCAAACGTGCATCAAACACGGAAATGCGTGACAGACACATCAATAACCGCGTAACAGCTGGCTCCGTTATTTGCGCCTGCTGTTACAGACCCAACGGGCAGAAAATCCCCGTTCTATATAAACCCCCACTCACTATTCATTTTTCATCTCATTCCCATTCTCTCAACTTGCTTTCTCTGTTTTAGATCTCAAAAAAAAAAATTCTTTTCATTTATCTACAGTCCTTGCAAATGGCTAGCAGACAAACCCGCCACAGTGCTGCCTCCACTTTTGCCACGGCAGTATCAACCCCGAGTCATAATGCCATTCCGAACCGTTTCGCCTCAACCAAATCTGCCACGAGGTACTACAGTTCCTTTCAAAAGAGGGACATGTGGGAGGAAGGAAGGTTTATCTACACACAACCCACGAGAGATCTAGGGCTAGAGAGCTTCATAGCCAAGAAAATTCAGGCCTTCAAATGGCAACAATTTGCTGCCCAACCTGAGGAGATGAACATAACCCTTGTGCGAGAGTTCTACGCTGCCGTCGACAACAAGGATGCCAAGAC
Source organism: Hibiscus tridactylites (assembly GCA_958450335.1). Taxonomy (NCBI): domain Eukaryota; kingdom Viridiplantae; phylum Streptophyta; class Magnoliopsida; order Malvales; family Malvaceae; genus Hibiscus; species Hibiscus tridactylites. The sequence goes on from OY288291.1 coordinate 44,436,089, forward strand.
AGTAACCGTTCGAGGCAAGCAACTCTCTCTCGAGCCTGCATACATCAACACACTCTACGAATTGTACGTGAGCAAAAAGGAGGACTCCCATAGAAGGTTTGTGAATAGTCTGTCGCCGACAGATTATGACGCGGTCATGGCAGAAGTCACAGAAGAAGGGACGGAGTGGAACGAAGACCCTAAACACCGATGGACCGTAAGAAGAACCCAGCTAACTCCACAAGCCAAATTGTGGAATCACTTTGTCAAGAAGCGCATCATGCCATCCTCCCACAATAGCACTGTCGACAGACCAAGGTTAGCCCTTGTTCATTCTATTTTAAATGAGAGGAAAATAAATGTCGGCCGCTACATACGGGACGAAATCCTTGAGTGTGCCCTCCAACCGTCGGGTCTTCTCATCTTCCCCTACCTCATCACCACCATATGCCGGGGCCACAATGTATCGAAAATTGAAGAGGACGTCAAGGTCCAAGGAAAGGGGCGGACGCAACGGAATATTTACACCCTAATGGAGCTGAAAGCTGCCACCCCGTTGTCATACTTCAACCCTTATGCCACGATAGAGCCGACGGCAGGCCCCAGCTCCCTAGAACCTATCGCAGCAGAGCAACAACAGACAACATCAGTACCTACAACAGACACCTCCGCCCAGATTCTGTCGACGTTGAAAAGGATGGAGGAATGACAGCTTGGACTGACGGGCTTCATGAGGGACTTCACAGCCGCAACGGTAAATTTCATTCAAAATGATTTACATTTTACCCATGTGCCATTCCCCTATTACCCAGAACAATTCTTTGCTGCCCCCACACCTACCCCTGCTGCAAGCCCAGAACTCCATCTGATGCCTCCACACTTACCCTTGCCACGATAGGCGAAGGTGGCAGGCAGTCTGCCACAGCCAGAGGAGAGAAGAGAAAGGACCCCCTCTCGGAAATCGACCCCAAATATTGGGAAGGGTTCTCCTCCTCTTTCGTCTGGCAGGATTCTGACTCCGAGCCATTAGTTGCCCGAGACATCTCTAAGGACTTCCCTCCGATGAAGAGGAAAAAGCTCACAATTCCCTGAAATCGCATGTTGCATACCTCACAAAGGTGATGGAAAATCTGCAGCGGAAAGATTTTAAACCCGTATATTCAACTGAAGAGGTATGTGAGACTTGCAGTGGGAACTACAGTTCAGAAGACTGTCCATTACAGTTAGAAGAAGAGATGTATGTCGGGAATTATAACAAGCCAAGAAACTACGATTCCAACATTTACAATCCAAACTGGAGGAAAGATCCTAAGTTTTCTTAGAGCAATCCGAACAATGCACTGGATCCTCAAATGCAGAACACCCAAAACCAAGGGGCACCCAAAATCCTATCGCGACAGCAGCCACATCAGTAACCGGAAGCCGCACCTAGTATACTGGAGCAAACATTGGCAACATTCATGTCACAGACAGGAGCTTACATGGCGAACATGGATCACTTTGTCAAGAAAACTGAGTCATTTATGGACAAAATAGAGATGAGGATGACAAACCATGAGGCTACCCTGAAATCGCTAGAGACACAGATGGGCCAGGTTTTCCAGCATATCAAGCCAAGGCAAAACGGAAGATTCCCAAGTGATACTGAGGTTCCTAGAAAACCCACACATGAGCAGTGTAAAACAATCACAACTAGGAGTGGGAAACAATTATTAGGGTCGGAGACGAAGAGCATACCAAGTAAGGAACCGACCCTAGATACACCTGCCATGAACACTACCCCGACAGAGGAAGAACAACCTGCTGTCGACACACCTGTTGCGACAACAGAAGGAACAGAGGAGCAAATAGAGGATGCTGAAGAACCTAAACCTCCTCAAATTCGAATACCATGTGAAGGACGTCTTGAAGATTACCATCCTCCACCTCCTTTTCCACAGCGTGTCAAAAGTCCTATTGCAAATATTGCAAGTGTACACGACGCAAGTAGTAATGTGATACTTGGAGTATCGGATATTGTCTCCATAGGGACTGGAAATAACTTTATCCTAGAATTGCTGCACGAGAGAGAGTAAGAGTTTAAATTGACTGTAAAGTAATATTGGGAAACAAGTAATATAAAAGATAAAAGAATCATGTTTAAGAAATAGGCCGGTATTGAATTACTCAGTAGTGCAGGTGTTTCATGATCATACGAGTACATTTACTATGTTTTGACCTTTATGAGCCAAGTATGCACTTTTAAGCCATTTTAAGCCAACCAAAAAGGCCATTTAAGGCCATTAACCATATTACAACATATACATACCACAAACATAACAAAATGGGCATACATGACTAGTTCAACTACTTTTCCACCTTCCTAGGTGTTCTTAAGATCAAAACACATTACATTAGGGCTTGTAGTGACTTGTCTTGTTTTGCCAATCCGATCCTCCGACACACTATCCTTTCAACCTGAAAATACATGAGATGAGACACGTTAGGCATATGATGCCTAGTGAGGTAGTCATAAGCAATATGAACAACAATATGTCAAATATCTATATATATGTTCTCATGCTTATCAATGTGAATGCTATGCAACAATATACAATGTATAACATATTCTTTTCATCATTAACCCTTGGATTGAATCAAGATAGTGGATACACGAATTCCTACGCCTCGTAAAGTCAATGAATGGTCTAGTCCCTCTGCCTCGCCAATATGACCAACATCAATACACATCCCTCTGCCTTGCCAAATCAATATAGGTCGTAGCCTTAGGACTGTAGTCCACACGTACACTGAGCTCATGAATTCTATGGCATGCCAATTGTATCCAATGTCTATTCAATTCCAAGGTTTCAATGTTCATTTTCGTGTTCAATGTTCAATGAAGATTCCAATGACCAATGATCTCAATATTATCAATGTTTCATGGTTCAATATCAATATCAATATACGACGATTTATTTACAATGTTTCGATGACAATAACTATATCAATGACTATGCACGATGACAATACCAATAATTATGTCCGATATCCAATAACAACTTACCAACACTTACCAAAGTGTCCGATTAACCATCCAATGCAACTTCTCCAATGGTAATATTAGCGATGTAATCTAAAACATCAAATAAAGGTTCAGGAAGGCTTTTCGCCTAATTTCTGAGACTCCAACTACACTCACCTTGAAATCCGATGCTCTTACGGCTCTCAGATGACAATACCCTTGCTCCTAGATTTCGATGGAGATGATGAAACCTCTCTCTCCACTTCTTGAGCTAGAAAATCAACTGGGAGATGATTAGGTTCAATATTACGATATCAAAATCAATACAACGATATCAAAATCGATATCCGATTTCAATATAAACAATAACGATAAAATATCCATGGATGGTCAAAACCCTAGCTTGAGATTAAACTTGATTTATCCATGGAATCCATTAACCGATTGAGGAATATAGCTTACCTGATCGATAGTAACGATTCAATATCAATATAACAAAGAAAAAGCAAAGGTTAAGATTATCTCCAACGGAGGTGTATGCTTCAAGGAAGAAGATGAGGAAGATGAAGGTGTTTGCTTAAGAATTCTCGGGTAAGTCTCTATTCCCTTATTTCCTTTGTTTTATCACTATAATCCACGTAGGCAAGATTTAATTGAGGAGGGGCTAATCGCAAGATTAATCCCTCAACTCTCACCATACTATGGTTTTGCTCCCCAACTTGCATTTTCTTCAATTTAGTCACTATAATGTTTTCGGTACTATTCAATAGGGTCCGATGGTAATGATTTAATTCAATTAGAGTCCAATATCAAAAATTAACTAGCTAATAATAAATTTAGACTTCATCAATGTAAAATTTCCGATCACCGGAACCAAATTCCGACTAGATCGAATTTTGGGGTGTTACAAAGAGGCACAATTTATGACATGACAATGCAAGTGGCATAGCAGAAGGAAGAGACGACACCAAGAAGGATGCCGAGTTGATGTTGGCGCAGAAGAACCTTTAATGCCAAGCACCAGGCGGCAGAGAAGAACATTGGATGCCATGCCAATGACATGTTGACTCCGAAAAAAATAAGACTAGATCAGGCTGCGAAAAATAGGGATTAAATCAATCTCCAAGAAAATAAGGGACGAGCACTGCCAAGCACGCTTGGCAGTACCAGGCCAATCTATAATTCCGGAGAAGTATTGACACTATGACGTCAGCCCTAACCTGACCAACCTTAGGATTCATACGCCGGAGAAGATGATCGCCTACCTTATCCCTGCACGTTCAAAATTCAAATTCAAGATATTCCTAGGCTATCCATGGAGTACTATTTAATCCCAATCAAAGCAAAACGAGAAAGAGAGACGACATCGGAGAATTGAGGAGATTGATTGGAGATAAGTACAACAGTTGAGAGCCTGGCCTTGAAAAGCTGTATCGACAAACCCTCTTCTAGTCCATCCTCTTTGTTGTTATTTTTCTTTTCTTAGTTTAAATGACGATGGATGTTGAAAACGATTATGGTTCTTTGGTTGATACCCTCACCATGAAATTATTTAATAGTTGGTGAGGGGTGTTTACGTTTGAATGTTGTTTTTAATGTTTAGCTTTTAATAAATCAACATTGCCTCAACATTTTTTTCCTATCTAGCATGTTCTTCATTTTTAAGTGTGTTGCCACGCGACCGCTAGCACTATCCCTTTAAATATTATGCCAAGCAACGTTTGGTGTAGTTGTCTTATTGCAACTCAATATAACTGACTTGGGTGGCAACGATTGATTGCTAGATACAAAGGAGAGATGCTGCAAAAGAAATGTTCAAGTAGATGAACTTACTTCAGGAGTGAAATCTACCCCTTTGGAGTAAAGATTGAAACTTAATTGAATTGATTTATATGAAAACTTGCACTATAGACATATAGGGGTTTTTCTGTAATTGATTTAGGGCAATACCATCGAGAGAGGCATTGCTACCTTTGAATCTGCTCGACAAACAATGCCAAGACAAGATTTATAAAAGGCTGGAATGACACAAGTAGCGTAGAAACCAGACACTCCTTGCCAACGCTCGTCATTTGCTAAGACATTTTCCTTGCCTTCTACCTTATTTTATTTCATTTCTTATCTTAATAGAAATTTCAAAACCGCTTCTAATCAAACCAATCTTTTCACAAAGCAAGTACTTGGCTAAGCAATAGAACCCCTAAACGCAATCCCAGTTGGGATCGATAACTCAGCTTAACTGCTGTATTACTTGCAGACCGTGTATACTTGCACACAATAGACTTTACTTGGCACTGTTTTCATACATTTCCAATATATGTACCCTATTGCCATTTTTTATTTATCCATGTCGAGAATCTACAAGTTTTTGGCGTCGTTGTCGGGGATTTGCAACGAATTTAATTGCTTTTAGGTTTTTACTTGTTTTGTTTTTATTTTTATTTTTATTTTACTTTTGCTTTTATCAGTGCATGTCCCGAAAGGCGTGTTAAGAAGGAAATTAGACCGTTAGATCATGAGATTGAATGCACGTTGCATAGATTGAGAAAGAAGATCCGAGAGATGAATCACGGAAATCAAGGGAATGAAGGAGTAAATGGTGCTCAGAACAATCAGAAGAATCAACCAAACAATGGAGGGATACAACTACACAATGACAATTCCATCAATAATGCCGAAGAAGATAGACCCATTGCACATGACATCATGAGCTTAATGCCAAGAGTTATTGATAATGAGGTAAATGCATCAAATTTCGAGCTTAAACCCGTAATGATCTCATCTCTTTTGAAAGTAGAACAATTCAATGAAGCAATGACTGGAGATCCAAGGCAGCATTTAAAGCAATTCATGGAGATTTGCCAATTATTTTAGCAACCAAAAGTGTCTGAGGATACCATGAAGCTGAATTTTTTACTTTCTATTTGAGGGATAGAGCAAAGACGTGGCTCATTTCCTTGCCTCCTGGCTTAGTCACCTCCTGGGTAGATCTATGCCAAAAGTTCTTAACATGATTTCAGCCGCCAACACTCACTGCCAAGCTGCATGGTGAGATCATTACCTTTCGGTAGACTGAGGACGAGACCCTATACGATGCATGTGAAATATTTAAGGACTTGCTAAGAAGGTGTCCTATGCATGGGTTCCCAAATTGGACCCAGATACAAACCTTCTACAACAGATTGAACGTACAGACAAGAACTGTTGTTGATGCCTCAGCAGCCGGATCATTACTCGAAAATAACTATACATAAGCTGTTGGCATCCTTGAAAGGATAGCCATAAATGATTTTGAATATCTTGTTGCTAGACATGGGACTGGAGCCAAAGCCAGTGGAAAATTACAGTTGGATGAGCTAACGTCCATCCATGCTGAGATTTCCAACCTCACCAATATGGTAAAAACTTTGCAAAAGAGTAATGAGTCCTAAGTAGTTAAAGCATTAGAACCATTTTGCACTATCTGTGGAGAGAACCACCATGTGGATGAATGCCCTGCCAATCCCGTGTCGTTAAATTTCATTGGCAATTATGGACATTATTCTAATTCTAACTCCAAATCTTATAAGGCATGCTGGAGGCAGAACCCTAACTTAGCTTGGGGAAACTGAGGGGGAAACTAGTACAATGTACAACGCCATAATGCCCATAGGCAAAATCAGAATGCCATGCCAGCATTTGGCCAAAACACTATGCCGCAGGGAGTTCAAAATAATTTCCAGCATGGACAAAGAATCAATCAAGGGGGTAATCTTACAAAATACACAGAGCAGGATGAAGTCACAGTTTATAGCCTGGCGGCGTCAATACGTAACTTAGAAATCCAGATGGGACACCTTGCGAATGCACTCAACAACCATCCACAAGGCGCTTTGCCAAGTGACACTAAAGATGCTCGACACAAAAGCAATGAACAATGTAAGGCCATAACCCTTCGAAGTGGTAAACATTGTGAGGCAGAAACGACTGCGAAGTTGGAAAATCAATGCCAGTAGAGGAGCCCATGGAATTAGAGAAGGAAAAAGCCAAAGCAGATGATGCCAGTGATGATGCCCACAATAATGCCAATTCTAATGCCAGCTCCAGTGCTTAGTAGGATGTCAGCTCTAGTACCAACGACGAAGTTCACTAGGATGACAAACAGACGGAGGTAAGAAAGCAAACAGATGCCAATGTGGATGCAAGCACTGCCTCGGCAAAGCCGACAGTGCCAGCATATGTGTATCCACCACTACCATTTCCAGCCAAACTCGAAAAGCACAAGCAAGACTAGCAATTTAAGCGCTTCTTGGAAGTACTTAAGCAATTGGAAATTAATATTCCACTGGTAGAGGCCCTTGAGCAAATGCCCAACTATGTTAAATTCATGAAAGACATTTTGTCAAAAAAGAGTAAGTTGGGAGAATTTGAAACTGTTGCTCTCATGTAAGAATGCAGTGCCATGATCTTGAATTGATTGCCACCAAAGCTCAAAGACCCTGGGAGTTTTACTATTCCTTGTATAATCGGTAATAAATTCATAGGTAAGGCATTGTGCGGTTTAGGAGCAAGCATCAATTTAATGCCATTATCTGTTTTCAGGAAACTTGGCATAGAAGCGAGACCTACCACGATGACACTCCAGTTGGCAGACCGATCCTATGCACATCCAAAGGGTAAGATTGAGGATATGCTGGTAAAGGTAGACAAATTTATATTTCCACCTGATTTTATCATCTTAGATTATGAAGCTGATACTAATGTGCCAATTATTTTGGGTAGGCCATTCCTTCCCACATGTAGGACACTTATTGATGTTCATAAAGAGGAACAAACAATGCGAATGAATGACCAATATGTCACTTTTAACGTGTTTCAAGCTTTGGAATGTGCATATGAATCTGATGATTGTCAAGCTGAGGAGATGATTGAGGCCGTTTATACGATGGACATGGCACAATTGTGCCATGATGCAAAATTTGATGCTAGCATGCTTGATGACATTGCTGAACTTTTTGAGGAACCTGAGGAATCAACCTTGGAGGCTGGAGATGTGAGTTATTTTGAGCCATTGGAGTAAGCCAGTAGGGCGGCAGTGAAACCAAAACCATCAATCGGGGAACCACCAGAGTTAGAACTTAAGCCACTTCCAGGACACTTAAAGTATGCTTATCTAGGTGAGCACTCAACTCTGCCATGATTATTGCCACTGATCTCACAAATGATCAGGAGGCAAGATTATTGGCAATATTAAAAACCTATAAGCGAGCGTTGGGATGGACCTTGGCAGATATCCGAGGGATAAGCCCAACCATTTGCATACACAAGATTATTTTGGAGGAATATCATGGCAAGACTATTGAAGGCCAAAGGAGGCTGAACCGAGCATAAAAGAGGTTGTAAAAAGGAGATTTTTAAATGACTTGATGCCATAATAATTTATCCTATATATGATAGCTCTTGGGTTAGCCCGATACAGTACGTGCCAAAGAAAGGTGGCATGACTATTGTTCAGAATAATAAGGATGAGTTGATTCCCTCTAGAACAATTACATGATGGAGAGTGTGCATGGATTATAGGAGGCTGAACAAGGTCACGAGGAAGGATCACTTCCCTTTGCCTTTTATAGATCAAATGTTAGAAAAACTAACATGTAAAGCTTTCTATTGCTTTTTAGATGGTTATTCAGGTTATAATTAGATGGCGATAGCTCCCAATGACCAGAAGAAGACCACATTCACCTGTCCATATAGAACTTTTTCTTTTAGAAGAATGCCATTCAGTTTTTGCAATGCACTGACAACGTTGCAACGTTGTATGATGTCCATTTTCTCTGATCTGATTGAGCACAACATGGAAGTATTTATAGATGACTTCTCAGTGTTTGGTAGCACATTTGAGGAATGCATCCTAAGTTTGGAGCAAGTTCTTCGGAGGTGCGTTGAGACCAACCTAGTCTTAAACTGGGAAAAATGTCACTTCATGGTGAAGGAGGGCATTGTCCTCGGGCATAAAGTGACCAAGAATGGACTAGAGGTTGATCCTATAAAAGTGAAAGTAATCAAGCAATTACCACCCCCACGAGTGTTAAAGGTGTAAGAAGTTTTTTAGGTCATGCCAGATTTTATCGATGATTTATTAGGGACTTTTTAAAATTTCTAAACCTTCATGTTTGTTATTAGAAAAAGGATGCCACTTTTGCATCTGATGATTCGTGTTTGAGAACGTTTCAGGTCTGTAACACCCCAATTTTGGGCTTAGAAGTTTTGGGTTTGGACCGGACCGGTCGGGTTGCGGTTCGAATATAAAAGGTGATTTTTAGGAAAGCCTAGTTCGGGTTGCATTAAAAATATGGAAAAATGTCTTAAAATCCTCTTTTATTATATATAAGAGAAAGGTGAAATCAATTTTACAAAATGAGGTTTGGAATAGTGACATTTTGGGTTAGTGACCAAAATGTAATTTTTGAAAACTGTGTGACTGTTTTAAAAAGGATTGAAACTTTGAATCTTTAAGGAGCTATTTACCCAATGGGAGTTTCTCCAGATTTTTCTTAAATATTAAATGATAAATTAATGGTTTTTAAATAAAGGAAAAAGGGAGGGAAGATATTTTCCTAAGTTTCCAACTAACTTTTCCTAAATTTCCATTTTTCTTTTCTCTCATCTTTTCTCTCAAACCAAACACATTTCTCCAGAGCATTTTCCTCTGATTTTTACATTCAAACATGAGATTTTAATCCTCTTTTGATCTCTAATCATCTCTTCAACAAAACCTTTGTATTTGCTATTTGGATCTTCAAGAATTTTGGTTCTAAAACGGGAGAAACTCAAGTTTGGAGGTAAGAACGTCCTTCTCCTCTAAACTCTCAGTTCTTTACTGAAATTCCCAAGTTCTCAATCCTTGATTTGTGATTTATTAAAGGTTTTACAATTGTAATCTTGATCTTGGCTTTAAAATGCAAGATTTGGTTGATTTTTTGGTAAAATTCGTATGATCTGTTTGAGCAGTGATTTGAGGTGTCTTTTTGATGTTGAATGAATGTATAATTGATGAGAAATTGAGGTTTTATCAATGCAATCCGAATAGGTTAATTTTCCTAAGTTTTGCTTGAGTTTTTGGTTGTTTTTGGAGTGATCTTGGTGATCTGTTATAGCTGGAGGTATAAGGACGTGGTTAGATCCTTTTTGGATGTTAATTGATGTTTAAAAATGGTTAGAGGTGATGGATCTTGGCTGGGTTAAGTATTGGGAGTGTTTGGAGGTGATTTCGGTTGTGTTTGGTAGCCGAAATGTTGGATTTGTGTAGAGCAGCGAGTTGAGTTGTGTGGCTGGTGTTTTTAATGCATAATGATGCATTAATCCTCTGTTATGGTGTGCTTGAAACAGGGGAGATTGATCCGTGAGCATTAGAGGTGGTGTTGAAGGTTTCGGATGCTTGGAAGGCTTGTTGGCTAGCCTTGTTTTGTGTATCGGTGAGTGAAGTTGGGTTTTCAGCTTTTAAACCAAGGTTTGAAGGTTTTGGGAGCTTAGTTTAAGTCTAAACAACTTTGCTAAGCTCAAGAGTAAGTAAATGGATTTTCCCTCTTGATTTGTGTTGTGAATTGGTTCCTAAAGCATTTGTGGTTGTTGGATGTAATGTGTAACCCCCTTAACCCGGCCTAGACGGTTGACCTGAATTAAGAAAGTCACACGGGGAAAACCAAAGTCAACCCGAAAGTCAACCTTGATTAACGACCCTTTTTTTTCTTTTTAAACTTGTCTAGATGCACATTAACCCTAGTTATGATCATTCAAACAACATGCTCTAAGATCATAAACATCAGAGATCAAACTGGGACCCAATTGAACAATTTACAACTTTAGGGACCAAATTGTAAATTCTGCAAATTACAGAGACTTAACTCAAATTAAAGTTACCAACTTGTAATTAGTCAGGTTTCATGCTTCTCTGTCAAATTTCAGCTCAAACAGACATCCCAAACTCATACAATTGCTCAAACAAGATTCAGGACCAAAACGCAAACATTCCAAAACATTTAACTGCCAATGTCAGCCCCCAACGGTCGGCTGTTCCGAAACAGGGAGAGCCTGTTTCGAAACTCGGGGCCGTTCCGCAACGCGTACCGAAACAAGGGCTGGCAAAGGGCTTCCCGTTTTGAAACGATGTCTCCCGTTTCGGACGCCTGGGTTACTACAAGGCACCTGTTCCGAAACGGTAGCCACTGTTCTGAAACGGCCTGCACAGAATGCAGAGATTTGCTTGCTTAAACATACAATTGACCAACCAATCATACTCCGATTGCTACCAAACTTTACCAGCAACTCATACAACATACAAAAGACATATTTGCATCAACCAATCAGCGTAATATCATCATATAGGAAAGGCCCCAATTCTAATGGCATGCTTCCTACTCAAGCAAACCATTCAAGCATATAAACTTCAAAACCAAGCACATAAAGGCCAAATACAAAATCCAGCATTATTAACAACATTAAGCAAACTTAGGGAGTACAAACATCTCCCAAAACATCCATATTGGTCCCCCATTGCCAAATGCCAAAAGCTAAAGGTGTACAAGAAAACCTTTCCATACTTGAGCTTAAATCCCACTTGTTTGCTTGCCTTCCTTGCTGCCCTCAATGCACCTTAATGTTCTGCATTATTGGTTTAAGAAAACGAAAGAGAGCGTAAGCAAAAGCTTAGTGAGGAATGCTCATTAAAACCATTCAATAATGCATTTATAAAAACACTTTATAAATCATACTTCAAAACATCATTTATACATGCTTACAAGCATTCTTAAACAAGCAATACATGCTTCCATATCATTACATGTCATATTGGCTACAAGTGATAAATTCCATCTTTTAAAAACAAGACCAACATAAGACTCACACATGGACTTTTAAACACCATTGTGATCTTATAATTCACAAGGACCACACAAGGACTTTTAACCACCTTTGTGTCCTTTACAAGTTTCACCCGAAGGACTTTTAAACACCTTGGCCCCAAGGAATTTTAAACACCTTGGCCCATGGACTTTTAAACACCATGGCAAGGACCACACAAGGACTTTTAACCACCTTTGTGTCCTTAACAAGAACCATCCAAGGACTTTTAACCACCTTGATGTTCTTAAGTAACAAGGCTCACTCAAAGACTTTTAACCACCTTAGTGACCTTAACAAGAATCACTCATGGACTTTTAACCACCATGAAGTTCTTAGAATCCACAAGGCTCACTCAAGGACTTTTAACCACCTTGGTGACCTTAACCTTTTTCAAAACATCACTTGCCAATATACATCATTATCATCAAATAATCCACTGTTTTAAAGCATTTAACCAAGCCATAAACATCATGCATTTTTAAGCATCAAACCACATTTAAACAATGTTCAAAAACAAGGAACTCTTACCTTGAGCTTCCTTCAACATATGGCTTACAAAATCAGCAATAACCATGCTAAATCATGCTTTCAAAACAGAATTTAAAACATGCAATAAACCACATTGCACATCAACCAAACCATGGCCACCACTAGAGAGTTTTTCCGAAAACTTACACTTGAGCTTAGTAAAGTTGTTTAGACTTAGACTAAGCTCCCAAGACATTGGTTTCAAAGCCGAAAACCCAATTTCACTCACCGATTCCACTTCGCCTCTTGCCGAAGCACAAATCAAGCTTCCGGATCACCACCACTTGGATCCAAAGATGACACCCCTGTTTTAAACACATCAAAGCTGAGGATTAATGCATCACCATGCATTAATAGCTTCAATGAAAGCACCTAAACTCGCTGCTCTCATCCACACTCCATTTTCGGCTACCAAACACAACCGAAAATGCATCCAAACAACTCCTCAACAAAGCCCAGCCATAAACCATCAAAACTAAACATCCTTTAGCATCATTTAACAACTAAAAAGGACCTAACAACATCCTTATACCTCCAGCAACATCAGATCCACAAGATCACACCAAAAACAACCAAGAATCACAAGCTAAACTTAGGAAATTCAACCTATCCGGGATTGCATTAACCAAAACTCAATTCCTTATCAAATTAACATTAATTTAACATCAAATTAACACCTCAAATCTCAGCTTTAACAGATCAAACGAAAATTCATCAAAAATCACCAAATCTTGCATTTTAAGCCAAGATCCATTACACAACTTAAAAGCCATTTATAAAACATCAATTAAGGATTGAGAACTTAGGAATTTCAGTAAAGAACTGATAGTTTAGAGGAGAAGGACGTTCTTACCTCCAAACTTGAGTTTCTCCTCTTTTAGAACCAAAAAGCTTGAAGAATCACTTATCAAATGGTGAGGTTTTGTTGATGTGATGATTAGGAATCCAAAGAGAATTGAAAAGAGAGATTTAAGTGACAAAATCAGAAGAAAATCTCTGGAGAGAAAGTGTTTGGGTTGAGAGAAAATGAGAGAAAAGGAAAATGAGATTTTAGGAAAATTAGTTAGAAATAACTTCCCTCCACTTTCTTTATGTTTAAAAATCAGAATTAAAACATTAAATATCTTAGAAAAATCTGGAGAAACTCCCTTTGGGTAAATAGCTCCTTAAAGATTCAAAGTTTCAATCCTTTCTAAAACAGTCACACAACTTTCAAAAATTACATTTTGGTCACTAGCCAAAATGTCACCCTTCCAAACCTCATTTTGTAAAATTGATTTCACAGTTCAATTATATATATTAAAAGAGGATTTTAGAACATTTTTCCATATTTTTAATGCAACTCGAACTAGGCTTTCCTAATTTCACCTTTTTTTATTCGAACAGCACTTTGACCAAAGCGGTCAACGCCCAAACTTCTAAGCCCAAAACCGGGGCGTTACAACTCTCCCCCCTTAAGAAATTTCGTCCTCGAAATTTACCTGAAGGAAAGAGATAAGGAAACTGCTTCAGCATGTCTTCCTTCCGCTCCCACGTGGCTTCCTCAACACCATGATGCTTCCACAGCACCTTTACCAACTCGATGGTCTTGCCACGAAGAACCTTGCTATCCGCATCCAGAACCTTCACCGGTTCCTCATCATAGGTCAGATCCGGATTCAATTCCACTTCCTCCACAGGCATCACATGCGAAGGATCAGATCTATACTTCCGGAGCAGAGAAACATGAAACACATCATGAATTTTCTCCAACTCTTGAGGTAACCTCAACCGATACGCAACAGGACCCACACGCTCAACTACCTCATATGGTCCAATGTACCTAGGGCTCAACTTACCCTTCCGGCCAAACCTCACCACCTTCTTCCAAGGCGAAACCTTCAAGAACACACGGTCACCCACCGCATACTCAATCTCCTTACGCTTCAAATCTGCGTAAGACTTTTGCCGATCAGAGGCTGCCTTCAACCGCTCACAAATGAGCTTCACCTTCTCGGTGGTCCCTTTCAACAAAGCTGGCATCGAAACCAACTTCTGACCCGTTTCAGCCCAACAAAGAGGAGTCCTACACTTCCTCCCGTACAAAGCCTCATAAGGTGCCATTTGTATACTCGCCTGATAACTATTGTTATAAGCAAACTCTACCAAAGGCAAATGCTTCTCCCAAGAGCCCTGAAACTCAATCACGCAGCACCTCAACATATCCTCCAAAATCTGGATAACAAGCTCTGACTGACCATCCGACTGAGGATGATAAGATGTACTGAAATTCAACCTTGTACCCAAAGCTTGATGCAAACACTGCTAGAAACGCGGTATGAACCTCGGATCCCTATCTGACACAATCGACTTAGGCACACCATGCAGCCGCACAATCTCAACAATGTACAGCTCTGCAAGCTTATCCAAAGAAAACGTAGTATGCACAGGCAAGAAATGCGCACACTTCGTCAGGCGATCCATAATCACCCAAACCGAATTCTTCTTCGAAGGTGACAAAGGTAAACCAGATACAAAATCCATGGTAACCCTTTCCCACTTCCACTCAGGGATTCTCAACGGTTGCAACAACCCTGAAGGAACCTGATGCTCAGCCTTAACTCGCTGTCACACCATACACTTGCTCACAAACTCTGCAACATCCTTTTTCAACCCTGATCCAAAGAAGCTATTGCTGGTGCTTTTCGAGCGGCAGTAGCTGGAGCTCAAGGAGCTGGGCATCAGGGAGATGCTGGTGTTAAACTACCCTTGGAGCGCTTACGCAGTCTTGGTGGGACTGAGTTCAGGGGTATGTCTGCTGAAGGTTCTGAATCCTGGATGGAGAGTACCAAGAGGATCTTGGGTCAGATGAGTTGCACTGATGTGCAAAAGCTGGGTTGTGTAGTATCCCTGCTACAGGATGATGCTTATACATGGTGGACGACCACTATTGCTGGGATGGCTGAAGCTGACATAACTTGGACATTCTTTCAGAATGTGTTCAAGAGAAGGTATCTTGGTGTAAGGTACCTGGATGAAAAGAAGCGAGAGTTCATGTCTCTTACCCAGGGGAGCATGACTGTGGCTGAGTATGAAGTGCAGTTTGTTCGACTCAGTCAGTATGCACCTGAGTTAGTCCCTGATGAGCGGGCGAGGTGCGAAAGATTCCGTTATGGCTTAGTGACGGATGTGAAGATGTATGTGCTGGCTACCGAGTATGATGATTTTGATGTGTTGGTAGGCCGAGCCAAGGATATTGAGATGAATTTGGGTTTATCTGCTAGAGGTGCTGGAGCAAGTGCTGGGAAGCGATCAGCTGAGTATAGTTCTGGTGGTGGACGGAACAAGAGGGGACGTGACCAGAGGTATCAGTCCTCGGCCAAGAGAGGTGGTGGTGTACCTGCTCGGGGAGGCAATGCTAGAGCTGATCCGAGTGCTTGTTGGATTTGTGGATCACGTGGTCATATGAAGCGTGATTGTCCTCGTGCTGTGAGAGAGGTGCAAGCTCCTGCTGCGGCAGCTGGTAACGGGTGCTGGAATTGTGGATCTGCGGATCACCTGAGGAGGGAGTGTCCTATGTTGGCCGGTGGCCAAGTGCGTGCTCCTGTTGTTGCTGCACCGCAGAGAGGTCGTGGGCGCGGCCGTGGTAATTTCCAGCGAAGAGAGGAAGGTGGTCGAGGAGTGGCCCATGTTGTGGCTATTCAGCCTGAAGGTGGAGGTCAAGCTAGGGTGTATGCTCAGCGGGAGGGGAGGAATGACGCGGATGTGATTGCAGGTACCTTTACTTTGCAATCCTTGTCATTGCTTTCATTGATAGATTCTGGATCTACGCATTCATATTTTTTGCGTGAGCATGCTGAATTGCTTGGTTTGCCTGTTGAGTCTTTGGATGTTGGCGTTCGTGTCACTAGTTCTTTTGGTGAGACTGTTGTGACTCGAAAGTTGTATAGAAGGTGTCCTTTGGTTGTTCAAGAACATGTTTTTCATGTTGACCTTATGGAGTTGCCTTTCTATGGTTTTGATGTAATCCTTGGTATGGATTGGCTTGCTGAGCATCGTGCTGTTGTGGATTGTGAAAATAAGCGAGTTTCGCTGAAGCTTGTGGATGATTATGAAGTTGTTGTGGTTGGTGAGAATGTGAAGTTTCTTGCCAATGTGGTGTCTACCTTGGAGGCGAGCCGGATGCTGAGGCAAGGTTGTGAAGCTTATCTAGCTTTTGTAATGAATCCTAGCTCTAAGGAGTTGAGGGTGCAAGATATCAGAGTTGTGAAGGAGTTTCCGGGTGTGTTTCCTGAGGAGTTGCCTGGTTTACCTCCTAATCGCGAGGTGGAGTTTGGAATTGAGCTGTATGAGAATACAACTCCTGTGTCCATTACCCCTTATAGAATGGCACCTAAGGAGCTGAAGGAGCTGAAGACGCAGTTGCAAGAGCTGCTTGATCATGGTTTCATTCGGCCGAGTGTGTCACCTTGGGGTGCACCGGTCTTGTTTGTGGAGAAGAAGGATGGCACTATGAGAATGTGCATTGATTATCGTCAGCTGAACAAGTTGACTATCTAGAATCGGTATCCTTTGCCGAGAATTGATGATCTCTTTGATCAATTTCGGGGAGCAGCTGTGTTCTCTAAGATTGACTTGAGGTCAGGGTATTACCAGTTGAAGGTAAAGGATGTGGATGTGCCTAAGACAGCTTTCAGGACAAGGTATGGGCATTATGAGTTCCTTGTGATGCCGTTTTGTTTAACAAATGCTCCTGCTGCTTTCATGGACATGATGAATCGTGTGTTTCATGAATACCTGGACAAGTTTGTTGTGGTGTTCATTGATGATATCCTCGTGTACTCGCGTACTGAGGAGGAGCATGAAGAGCACTTGAGGATTGTGCTGCAAGCTTTGTTGGAGAATCAGCTTTATGCTAAGTTGAGCAAGTGCGAGTTCTGGCTTAAGGAGGTGGTGTTTCTTGGGCATGTAGTTTCTGCTGAGGGGATTCATGTTGATCCTCAGAAGATTGAGGCGGTGATGAACTGGAAGGTTCCTAAGTCTGTTCATGAGGTTCGTAGTTTCCTTGGTTTGGCAGGATACTACCGGAGGTTTTTGGATGGGTTTCCTAAAATTGCTGCACCTTTGACGAAGTTGTTGCAAAAGGATGTTAAGTATGAGTGGACGGAAGCGAGATAGCAGGCTTTTGAGAAGCTGAAGGTGGCTTTGACACAAGCTCCTATCTTGGTTCAGCCTGAATCAGGGAAAGAGTTTGTGGTCTACATTGATGCATCCTATGTTGGTTTGGGATGTGTGCTGATGTAAGAGGGTAAGGTGGTAGCTTATGCATCGCGGCAGTTGAAGGTGCATGAGCGCAATTATCCTACGCATGATATTGAGTTGGCTGCAGTGGTTTTTGCTCTGAAGATTTGGAGACATTATCTGTATGGTGAGAAGTGTACTGTGTACACGGATCACAAGAACTTGAGGTATCTGATGTCTCAGAAGGAGTTGAATCTTAGGCAGCGGCGTTGGGTGGAGTTGCTCAAGGATTATGATCTGACGATTGAGTACCACCCTGGAAAAGCTAATGTTGTTGCGGATGCCTTGAGTAGGAAGGTAGTTGTTGAGCTGAGGGCTATGTTTGCCAGTTTGAGTATTTCGCGAGATGGTGGTCTTGTGGCTGAGTTGCAAGTGAAACCATCTTTGGTTCAGTTGATCAAGGAAAAGCAGTTGCTGGATGATTCCTTGGTGTCTCATGTTCAGGATATCGCGGAGGGTAGACCTTTGGATTTCTGTTTTAATGATGATGGAGTGTTGTGTTTTGGGAGTCGATTAGTAGTGCCCAATGATGTTGAGTTGAGGCGTGCTATTCTGACTGAAGGTCATAGTAGTCCTTTTGCTATGCACCCAGGTAGTACTAACAAAGCCCAGCCATAAACCATCAAAACTAAACATCCTTTAGCATCATTTAACAACTAAAAAGGACCTAACAACATCCTTATACCTCCAGCAACATCAGATCCACAAGATCACACCAAAAACAACCAAGAATCACAAGCTAAACTTAGGAAATTCAACCTATCCGGGATTGCATTAACCAAAACTCAATTCCTTATCAAATTAACATTAATTTAACATCAAATTAACACCTCAAATCTCAGCTTTAACAGATCAAACGAAAATTCATCAAAAATCACCAAATCTTGCATTTTAAGCCAAGATCCATTACACAACTTAAAAGCCATTTATAAAACATCAATTAAGGATTGAGAACTTAGGAATTTCAGTAAAGAACTGATAGTTTAGAGGAGAAGGACGTTCTTACCTCCAAACTTGAGTTTCTCCTCTTTTAGAACCAAAAAGCTTGAAGAATCACTTATCAAATGGTGAGGTTTTGTTGATGTCATGATTAGGAATCCAAAGAGAATTGAAAAGAGAGATTTAAGTGACAAAATCAGAAGAAAATCTCTGGAGAGAAAGTGTTTGGGTTGAGAGAAAATGAGAGAAAAGGAAAATGAGATTTTAGGAAAATTAGTTAGAAATAACTTCCCTCCACTTTCTTTATGTTTAAAATCAGAATTAAAACATTAAATATCTTAGAAAAATCTGGAGAAACTCCCTTTGGGTAAATAGCTCCTTAAAGATTTAAAGTTTCAATCCTTTCTAAAACAGTCATGCAACTTTCAAAAATTACATTTTGGTCACTAGCCAAAATGTCACCCTTCCAAACCTCATTTTGTAAAATTGATTTCACAGTTCACTTATATATATTAAAAGAGGATTTTAGAACATTTTTCCATGTTTTTAATGCAACCCGAACTAGGCTTTCCTAATTTCACCTTTTTATATTCGAACAGCACTTTGACCATACCGGTCAACGCCCAAACTTCTAAGCCCAAAACCGGGGCGTTACATAATGCATGTGATTTGCATGTTTTAAATTCTGTTTTGAAAGCATATTTTAGCATGGTTTAATGCTGGTTTTGAAAGCCATGTGTGAAGGATGCTCAAGGTAAGAGATCCTTGGTTTTGTACATTGGAATTGTGGAATTGTTGCATAGTGATGCATGTTGTTTATTGGCTTTGTGTGATGCTTCAAAAACAGTGGATTGATGATGGTAAATGGTGGTTTTTGCATATTGGTTATGCTTGTAAATCAATGGATTAATGTGGTAAGATGGTAATATTGGCAAGTGATGTAAGTGGTTCTTGGTTACTTAAATCGGATATAGTTAGCCGGATATAGGATTGGGTGCACCGTGAATAAAGTCACCTTGGATGTGGAGTGGTTGGGAGTGAACCGGTAACTCCATCCAAGTACACTAACGAGATGGTTAAGAACACCATGGTGGTTAAAATTCCATGGGTGGGTCTTGTGTAAGCAAAGGTAATAATGGTGGTTAAAATTCCATTTGAGGACCTTGTGCTTGTTAAGATCACAATGGTGGTGTAAAGTCTATGTGTGGATCTTGTGTAGTATGTCCCGGATCTCGTTAGTGATGTTATACAACTACCAATGGTGAATGTTAAGGTTATATGGTGGTTAAAATTCCATATGAGGACCTTGTGAATGTTAAGGTTATATGGTGGTTAAAATTCCATATGAGGACCTTGTGAATGTTAAGGTTATATGGTGGTTAAAATTCCATATGAGGACCTTGTGAATGTTAAGGTTATATGGTGGTTGAAATTCCATATGAGAACCTTGTGTATGGTAAGGTCAAATGGTGGTTAAAATTCCATTTGGGGACCTTGAGATTGGTAGTGTGTATGAAGCGTGGGGACAACGCTTGTGATCCGCGTATCCGATTGGATGTTGAGTTGAAAAGTGGATTTGGTTTATCACTTGGAAGCCAATATAATGTTCTTGAATATAATGAAGCATGAGATGCTTGAAATGATGCATGGTTGTATGAGAAGTGTGTAATGTTAGCTTGCACAAGTGTTGATTATCTATTGAGAATGGTGCATTTGCGCATGAAATCTCTTTAGTGCATTGAAGTCTTGCGAAGACTTGTTTTTAAATGCATGAGATGCAAATATTGATGATGTAGTTCATATGTCGCATTTGTTTAATGCACATGTTATATTGGACAAGTTTGGTTTATGATTTTGAACTATGTGGTTTAACGCTTGCAACGTTTGAATCTTCTTATGCTTAAGTCATTATGATGTGTTTCTTGTCTTAAAAGCATGAATGAGTGTTGAATGTGTTTATTGAGTTGGTACACCTAGGGGTGGTCTTGTATCTGGATTTTGATGCAATTATGTCCCTTGTATGTTGAATGACATGCTGGTATGATTTGGTTGCTTTTGGAGCATGTTTGGTGGGTCAATCGTGTGTTAAACCAGCAATTTTTCTGCAATCTGGGCAGCCTGTTTCGGAACAGGTGCTACCGTATCGGAACGGGGGCCTGAAATGGCCTGGGCGTTCCGAAACGGAAGGAACTGTTCCGGAACGGTTTGGCCTCTGCCAGGCCCTGTTTCGGTACCAGTTTCGGAACGGTCCCGCGTTTCGAAACAGGTCCTCCCTGTTCCGGAACACTCGACCGTTGGGCACTGAAATTGTTGGTTAAATGTTTTGAAACCTTTGCGTTTTGGTCCTGAATGTTGTTTATGAAATTGAATGAGTTTGAGATGTCCGTTTGAGTTGAAATTTGGCAGTGAAGCATGAAACATGACTAATTTCATATTGGTAACTTTTAATTGGGTTAAGTCCCTGTAATTCTCAGAATTTACAATTTGGTCCCTAATTCCTTATTTTGTGCAATTGAGTCCCTAAATGTTCTCTGATTGGTATGATCTTTGTGTATGCTGATCTTGTGAACATATCTAGGGTTAATATGTATCTAGACAAGATTAAAAAGAAAAAAAAAGGGTCGTTAATCAAGGTTGACTTTCGGGTTGACTTTGGTTTTCCCCGTGTAAACTTCTTAATTCGGTTCAACCGTCTGGGCCGGGTTAAGGGGGTTATAAGGTCCTTTAGGAGAAGCTGGTTAATGCCCCTATAGTTATGGCACCAGACTAGACTGAGCCTTTCGAGTTCATGTGTGATGTTAGTGACTATGCCAATGGGGCAGTACTTGGACAACGACGTGGCAGAGTTTTTCATGCCATATATTATGCCAGCAAGACACTTAATAAAGAAAAACTTAATTACACAACAACTGAGAAAGATTTTCTTGCAATTGTATTTGCTTTTGATAAATTTAGACCTGATTTGTTAGGTACTAAAGTTGTTGTTTTTACGGATCACTCAGCACTGAAGTGTAACACCCCTAACCTGGGTTGAGAGCTAGGATTGTTACGATGCAGATTCGATTCAATTAATCAGACAATTAGACATTTGAGTGGGCCAATTAAAAATTTTCCTTATGATCATTAAACATTAACCAATATCACCTAAGGCATTCGACAAATCTAATTAGAACCAAACAACCGATTATCCAGCATGTATCTATCATATTAACATTCAAATCTCTTAAACCATCATCATACGTACTTAGAAGCATTCGACCATATAATTAAAACAAACCAAAACAAAAATTTATTTAGCATCATCTAATCACCTTAATATTATACTAGCATGAAACTATGTGATCATAATTTAATTATCTACTTCCCTTCTTAGCCTAATTTACAATCGACACTCATGTAAGAACATACAAACATCTTGTTTAACTTTTAATTCAAGATACTAACCTAACCGTTCATTACTTGTAAGCATACGAATTCAATCAAACATGTTAACCAAACAACCATGATCATCAAACATATGAAACCAAACCTTTAGATCTTTATTTACATACCCAAAATCAAGTGTCTTACATACATAACTTGCTTTCAAAACAAGTTATCTCATGACTTTAACATTATGTCTACAAACTATATGCAACTAGCCACCTTCTAGGAGTTAAAGATAAAGCTAATATCATACTTGTTTTCCTTGCTTGTGTTGCTCCCGGATCAAAATCAAATAGCTTTCGGAGATCCAAAACCTGTTTGTTTTGGAAGAAGGAAATAAGAGGTTGTAAGTACACTATGTACTTAGTGAGGTGATTCTTATAACTAGCCATTTCATTTTAAAGTCTTGTTTAATCTTGTAAGGTTACTTAACCATGCTTTAAAGTTTACTTAGCTAGTTTACTTCATGCATAAGTAGGCCTAGCTAATTTACTTGCCATTCAAGTAACATCAAATACATTTGAAAATAACCATGCTCTAATACAAACAACCAATCCAATTTAATACTCACTCTAAACACATCAAAACAATTCACAAATGGTTACATTCAACCATGTCAAACAAACATTTCATTCACTTTTCTTCATTTCATTCGAATAGGCTTTAGCACCATTGTGCATTCATTCAACTCATTTAATCATGTAATTTCATATGACATATCACATAATTATGTAACCAAATTCATGTCATCAATTATATATCACTACCCAAATCACATATCAAGACATATAACATATAACATGTCAATTATAATATTTAACTTTTCATGTAAGTCTTATTCAAAGATCTTATTGTTTTGCCTTGGTTGAGTAGTAGACTAGGTAACCAAGTCAATCATATAACACATAACATTGGATACCCAAGATATCAAAGTGTCTCAACACCACATACCATGTAATCGTGTAAAGTTTGCATAAGCATCAATGGTGACTTACAACCAATCATATAATAAGGTGACTAACCACATTGCAGGTTTATAGGTGACTAACCACCATCTTGATCATGTAAATGAGCTCAATGACTCTAAGGCATCCCCTTCTACCTAAGGACCACTAATCAGCCAAGGTCTTATATAGTCTTTAAACCAAACAACCAAGTTGTTTACAAACATCAAACAAGGCTATATGATCATCTAATGTTCACATTTTGATTAATTCATGTAAGATTATTCAACCACTAATTTCCAGCAAGCATTAGACAACATTTCACTCAATTCATGCTTCAAAAATAGTAGCATAAAATCATACAGTCAACCATTTCAAAGGCCACAACCTTCATGCTTCAATCCATTTCAAAACACTAGCTACTAGTAACTAACAACTAGCAATTCATAATCATTTTATTCATTTCCCTTATCCTTCTTCCAATTCCATTTTAATTTACCAATATAACTTAGATTCTTTGCATATTTTGATTCTTTGATTAACAAGCCTTTTCCCTTCTTGCTTGCTTGCCCAACCTTGATTCTTCAAATAATTCCTCTTCAATTTGGTCTCAAACAACCAGTAAACAACATAAAACATGCATTAGAAATCAATTCAAATCATATCCAATCACATTTATAAGTATATACACAATGCAACGTGAAACTGCCCCATTTCTGGCAGTTTTGAGCATCTTACATTGTTCTATCCATATCTTTTTACACACAACTCAACATTAGGAGTTCTTTACCATTCTAGAAAGCCTATTTACACAACTTAAATTCTTTGTATTTTTCTTATTTTTCCTAGTTCTAGATCAATACAATTTAATGGTTTAATACATTGTATTTACAATGACATATACTTTCCACAATTTTTAACATGTAACTTTAAGACTCTATTCACCTATGATACAAAGCTCATTAAATTGTGAGTTTTTAACCACTACTAGACACATCTAAGTACATTATAACCGTGTTTCAGTTTCATCAAAAATAGTGCATTAAGGTCCACATTTTATCTATTTTTCTAGAATGGTCCAAATTCACTATTTAAGCATAATATTGACTTTAAACATCTAATTCAAGTCATTTAACACCTTAACAATGTTACTAATCAAACATTACTATATTCCCCTATTTCTTAACAATTTTACCAGATCTTATAAACATCAAATTAGCCCTTAAACATTTCTATAATTGTGTTTTAACCCAAGCAGTCTCTAGTTTCAATTCAAACAAAACTCGTTTACTTGTAACAAAATTTCCAAACATTCTAGCAACATTTTCAGACATGTGAGACCTCTTTCTTATAGTATTTTTTTCATGTTCTACAACTTTGTCCTACAGAAAATTTTCTAATTCGAGCTCTAACATGGTCAAAAATACGTATTAATCCAGGTGATCATTTTAGTACGTAACTGGATAGATTCATGTTCTAAGTTTCATGCACGCAATTTTCCAGATTTCTAATCAATCTAACATGTTCTATATGCTTATAAAAATCATTAAACATTTATAAACATGAATTTCAACATAATCAAACCAATAATTCAGCCAAAAATCATCAAGAATATCAAACAATAATGGTGGATAGAATCGATAGTTACATATACACATGCATGAATACTTTAAGCTATTCCACTTAATTTTCCTTCACATGCATGTAACACCCCTCGCCTGGGAACGCGAGCGAGGAGCGTTACATTTACAGCGTATTATTATTCGGATTCATATTATACATATTCATGACATACATAAGCAATTCCAATTATCATAACATACTTGACATACAAGTTTCTTTATGAAACATACTTTAGATTTATACTACGTATAAATGCGGAAGCTTATTCTAACATTCAACCAAAAATATAAACATACATATATGTGGGCTAACAAAGACCTTAACTATTACATACAAGCAATCATGTTACAATCATAACAATTACATACATGTACTAACGCAACAAGATAATCATTTAATCATGCTTATACATTCAACAACCATTACATAATCATGTTACCAAACCAATTTCTTAATCTACCCTATTCGAACCATACATCTAAACAAGGCTCATTTCCTAGGTACATTCTAACTAAGCATAGCAATACATTTTAATCTTCATTTTATATCATACATCTAGATGCATATTACAATCCTATAGTTCATGACTCATTAACACTGTCAATTTTCCAAGATCACATAATCATACAAGCACACTTTAAATCCCATAGCAACCATCATAATAAACTTAAAGTTAACAAACATCACTTATATACATGCCAACATAAAGTTATTACAAAACAAGCTTATTCTTACATATATATACAAAGCAAAACCAAGTCTTAAACATAGCAATTACAATACAAGCATCCAAAATACATGTATCATATGCATGTGACACTTATATACATTTATGCCACCAACTATAATAACCAAAAGAGTCATACTTGTGCTTGGACTTTCAGGTCAGCTCTCTAAGACAGTCAACTAGCTTCCGGGACTAGTACCTGAAAGTTTTGGAAGAAGGGAACAAAAGAGTGATAAGTACACATAATGTACTTAGTGAGGCAGCCCTAAACTTTACTAGTTTCAATCTTTTAAAGTCTTATTCCATCTTTAAGGTTACTTAGTTAGGCTTAGCACATATTGGAATACCTAGCTAGTCTATCAAAACCAAGTTAACTTAGCTAGTTTCATGAACTAACCAATAGGGTAGCAAGCATTTACATGTACTATGACTTATTGGGCAGCAACCATATTACTTAAATCACACCAATTATGGCAGCAACAACATATACATTTCATACCAAATTGGGCAGCAAGCATCATATACAAATCATATCAAGTTGGGCAACAAACAATATATAATTACATTGTTATCTTGAGCAGCATCATTTCACAAATTCAAAACATAATATAAGTACTCTTAGATCACAATTATGTACACATGTTCAAGCCATTTCATTAGGGCCATTACCTAACTTATTCACTTAAACATATATCATTGATCTAATCATGTTTTTGCCTTGGATGATTAATAAATTAGGTAATCAAGTCTTCATGTAACATGCAACATTAAATACTCAAAGTATCCATTTCTCATTTCAACTTATAACAGAGGATGCATAGGTATCAATGGTGACTTACCACCATTCAATTATCAAGGTGACTAACCACCTTATCAGGTTTATATGTGACTAACCATCATCCTGTAACAAAGATCAGAGGAGCTCAATGACTCTAAGGCATGCCCTTCTACCTATAGACACTAATCAAACCAAGGACTTTATTTATCTTTCTTTATTAACAAGAGCATCCACTTGCCAATCATTCATAATTTCAAAGGCATTTAACCATTTCAATAGGCATACACATTAATCAATCAAGCATCATGGTAACATAAAATTCCAGCAAGCATATGAGATCAATTTCATTTTATAATCATAAAAAACCAGTAGCTAAGCTCATCATTTAGTCTCATTTTACATAGCTCAAGCAATTAACCCATCATAGCAACTAACCATATCTATGCTAAGCATGCTTATCTAACAAGCAATGTACACTTAGATCAATATTCTTGCCTTTAATCCTTCTTCCTTATCATTTTAAATTTTACCAATCATTATTAAATTCATTACGTGCTTCATTCATGTTATCTAATAATA
Organism: Hibiscus tridactylites; assembly: GCA_958450335.1. Taxonomy (NCBI): domain Eukaryota; kingdom Viridiplantae; phylum Streptophyta; class Magnoliopsida; order Malvales; family Malvaceae; genus Hibiscus; species Hibiscus tridactylites. The sequence goes on from OY288291.1 coordinate 44,462,776, forward strand.
AAAAACATAAAGGTTAGGATACTAATCCTAACACTTAAGCAATGCTACACTCACAAATACTTCCAAGCTTAGTTGTTTTTCTTGATGATGATTCCTTTCCCCCTTCTCTTTGCTTGATCACTCCTTAAATCTTCTTGAAATTCTTCACCAATGTGATCTTAAATCATAAAATATCATATAAAATATCCATTAGTAATTAATTCAAACATATAAATTCATTTACTTAAGCATAATCACCTGGACAAGTGAATCTGCCCCCTAAACTGGCAGGTTGAGTAACCTCTACTAAACTGACCATATCCTTTTACTCACAACTCCAAATAATGATTTCTTTACCATTCTAGAAAGCTTATAAACACACCTTTACAACCATGTATGGCACATAATTTTATCATTTCCCTATCAATACAGTTTATTACTTGAACATAGGGCATTTTTAGAAACCTAATCTGCCTATTCTTAATTTGTGACTTTAGTACATTTATAACCTATGTTTCACTACACCATTAACCTTGAGCTTTTAACCACATTTACCTTCACATATTAACATAATAATTATGTTCCAGCAACCATGAAAACAGGGCATATAAGTCCTCAAATTATCAATTCTTACAAACTAGTCCATTTTGATCTTCTATGTGTTCTAATGATATTTAAACTATCAATTGATATATAATTCAAGCTAAATTATTTATTTTTCATTCCTACAATACCTCCCCTGTTTCTAAAAAATTTTCCAGAATTTATTGGCATCAATTAAACCCCTAAACATTTTCAAAATTACAATTTAACCTAAGCAGTTTTCAGATTCATTCAATTCTGAGCAGTCTTTTTGTAATTCAATTTCCAACCACTTCCTATTTCGTTTTCATACTCAAGAGGCCATTTTCTTATAGTACTCATTCATATCTACAACTTTTATTTACAAAAGGTTTCCTAATTCGAATTCTAACCCATTCGAATTTTCAATACAAAACAGGGCAGTGCATGAACCCTAATCTGGGCAGATTCAACCTAAGTTCATGTTCTTACTTAAATTTCCAGAAATTCAACTATATTTTCTTAAACCCAGCTATCAAACAACATATTAACTTGATTCTAATCCTAATTCCAGCAAGAAATCATAATCAACACATCAAATTAACCCTAATCAAAATAACACAAAATTATACTTACTTGAATTTTACAAGAACATGCATGCATTAGTATCTTAATTTCCAGCACATAATCCTTCAAAACTCACTCTCTCTCTCTTGGGTTCTATGGTTTCATCTAGAATAGATGAAAGATGAAGAAGATAGTGAATGAAAGATTGGCAACACTTGTTATTTGCCTTCAAACATAGTGACCGTTTATGGTCATCACAAAGACACATGGAATGTCTAGTTTCCATGTGTTTCCACTAAGTAATATTTAATCTATTATATTAAGGATATTATCCTATTGATTTCATTTAGATATCAGCCCATTACCTATATATATATACTTTAATTATTATTATTATCATGTATTATGCATGTATATATATATTACACGTATATGTATATAATTACATAATCTCACCGAAACATACATGTGAATTTTCATGTTGCACTTTAATCCATTTATAACCTGAAATAACTTAGTTAACGTGGTTTCATTTCAATCTTAACTAGATCAACAAATGTTTACGTTATTCTTGTCGTTTTCTATAGTTCGTACTAGGGTGGTTTACAGGGTGTTACAATTCCTCCCCCCTTAAAGAAAATTCGCCCTCGAATTTTTACCTGAATCGAACAGATGAGGATATTGCTTCTTCATCGTGTCCTCAGGTTCCCATGTCGCTTCTTCGACGCTGTGATTCCTCCAAAGAACTTTGACAAGAGTAACACTTTTATTCCGAAGTCTCTTGACTTCTCGATCGAGGATTCGGATGGGTTCTTCTTCGTATGAAAGATCGGGATTGAGCTCAACTTCTTCAGGCTCAAAAACGTGAGATGGATCAGATCGATATCTTCTGAGCATTGAGACATGGAAGACATTGTGTATCTTATCAAACTCGGGAGGAAGAGCGAGTCGATAAGCTACATGACCAATTCTTTCAACTACTTCAAATGGTTCGATAAACCGAGGACTTAGCTTGCCTCTTTTGCCGAATCGGAATACTTTCTTCCTCGGGGAGACTTTAAGAAACACTTTATCTCCGACTTGATGTTGAATGTCTCTACGTTTCAGATCGGCGTAAGACTTTTGGCGATCGAAAGCTTGCTTCAATCGAGAATGAATGATTTGAACTTGTTCTTCGGTTTCCCGAAGCAATTGTGGTCCCAAAACTTTATTATCACCAAGTTCAGACCAACAAAAAGGTGTTCGACATCTTCTGCCATACAACACTTCGAAAGAAGCCATTTGAATCGAAGATTGGAAGCTATTGTTGTAGGCAAATTCTACCAAAGGTAGCGATTTCTCCCAGTTCTTTCCGAAGTCAATGATACAAGCTCTGAGCATGTCTTCGAGAATTTGAATTACTCTCTCAGATTGACCATCGCTTTGCGGATGGAAAGCTGTGCTAAGATTTAGTTTGGTTCCGAGAGCTTTGTGTAGAGTCTTCCAAAATTAAGCTGTGAATCGGGGATCTCGATCGGAGACTATTGAGATTGGAACTCCATGTAAACGAATTACTTCTCGGATGTATAATTCAGCCAAGGTTTCAAGACTGAGATTCATTCTCACCGGAATGAAATGTGCTGACTTGGTGAAACGATCAACGATCACCCAGATAGCGTCGCACTTTCTTGGCGAACAAGGAAGACCGGTTACGAAATCCATTATGATCCGTTCCCATTTCCATTGTGGAAATTTGAGAGGTTGAAGTAAACCAGTAGGGACTTGGTGCTCGGATTTAACCCGTTGGCAGTTCAAACATTTCGCTACAGAGTCGTTGATAGCCGTTTTCATTCCTGGCCACCAATACAAGGGCTTGAGGTCCTTGTACATCTTAACTGATCCAGGGTGGATCGAAAAAGAACTTTGGTGCGCTTCTTGTAGGATTTCATCTTGTAATTCTTTGTTATTAGGGACACATATACGATCTTTGAAGTATAGAAGACCGTTCGACTTAACAGAGAAGTCAGGATTAGACTCAAGCTTAGAATTGATTTTCTGAAGTTCCAGATCAATTTGTTGAAGTTCTTTGATCCTGGTGATCAGAGTAGATTGAACTTGAAGTTCATTCAGATAATTCCGAGCTTTGCATAGCCGGAAATGAGCATTGATAGCCAAGGTAGCTACGAATAACAAAATTAGAGATGTTACTTACAATTCAAGGTATGATTCCAAACTTTACTTAATGATTAAGGAAGCTTTCAAATTGTTGCTTAATGAGAAAGAAAGAGTTCAAATTTCTTCCTTGACTACCAATAAAGAATTCGAACAAATGTTTTAAGCTTAAGAATGAATTGTTCTCGGATTTGAATAACATACCAAGATTTGGTTTTCGACTCAGAGCATCGGCAACGACGTTGGCTTTTCCGGGATGATAATCTATGATCAAATCATAGTCTTTGAGTAACTCTAACCATCTTCTTTGCCTAAGGTTCAAATCTTTTTGAGTGAGTAAATACTTTAGGCTTTTGTGATCAGTGAACAACTTGCATCTTTCACCGTACATATAGTGCCGCCAAATTTTGAGTGCAAACACAATGGCCGCAAGCTCGAGATCGTGAGTAGGATAATTCAATTCGTGCGGCTTCAATCGTCGAGAGGCGTATGCAATCACGTTGCCTTCTTGCATCAGAACACAACCTAGGCCCGAGTGTGATGCATCGCTGTACACAACGAATTCTTTACCCGATTCGGGTTGAATAAGGACTGGAGCATGTGTCAGAGCTTGTTTGAGTTGGTCGAAGCTTCGTTGCTGCTTTTCCGACCACTCAAAGCTTACATCTTTTCGGAGGAGTTTATTTAACGGTGCGGCAATCACCGAGAATCCCTTCACAAATCTTCGATAATAATCGGCTAAGCCAAGAAAACTTCGGATCTCACTCACATTTCTCGGAGGTCTCTAATGAAGAATAGCTTGTACTTTCTTAGAGTCTACTTTGATTCCATCGGCAGAAATGATGTGTCCGAGGAACGAAACTTCGGATAACCAAAATTCACACTTAGTAAACTTGGCGTATAATTGGCGATCTCGGAGCGTTTGAAGTACAATCCGAAGATGATCAACATGTTCTTCCTTGTTCTGGGAGTAAACAAGGATGTCGTCGATAAATACGACAACGAACTTGTCAAGATAGGGCTTGAATACTCGATTCATCAGATCCATGAATGTAGTAGGGGCATTTGTTAGACCGAACGGCATCACTAGAAACTCGTAATGTCCATATCGAGTTCGGAAGGCTGTTTTGGGTACGTCTTCTTCTTTTACCCTCATTTGGTAGTATCCAGACCGAAGATCAATCTTGGAAAACACGGCTGCCTTTTTTAGTTGATCAAACAGATCTTCGATTCTCGGTAGCGGATACTTGTTCTTGATAGTGACTTTGTTCAATTTCCGGTAATCGATACAGAGCCGCATCGAACCGTCTTTCTTTTTCACGAACAAAACAGGGGCACCCCAGGGAGAGATGCTCGGTCGAATGAATCCTTTGTCTTCGAGTTCTTGGATTTGCTTTTTCAATTCTTTCAGTTCAACTGGTTCCATACGATAAGGCGCAATGGACACAGGATTGGTTCCGGGTTGAACTTCAATCTTGAATTCAACTTCCCGAGTTGGAGGAAGACAAGGGAGTTCCTCGGGAAAGACATTAGAAAATTTAGATACAATCGGCATTTCAGATAAACCGAAGTCAAGATCATCTTGTAATGCCATAGCAGCAAAAATGGAGGTTGGTTTCTTATCTATTAACAGAATGGATTCTTTTCCTAAACCTCGTAAGTACAACCTACGATTTTGACAGTCTACCCAGGCTTCATGTTTTCCCAACCAGTCTAGTCCTAAAACTAGATCAAATTCACATTTAGGCAACACATAAAGATTACAAGGAAAGGGTACATTTCGGATTGCTATCTGACAGTCTTTACAAATCAAATTTATAGGCATACTACCTCCTATAGGGTTCGAAACAATTAGCCCAGTTTGTGTAGTTTCAGGTTTCAATTTAAGTTCATCTAACAAGTATGAGCATATAAATGAATGGGTTGATCCCGAATCTATCAAAGCGTAAACAAGTTTAAGGTTAAGTTCAACCGTACCCGCAATGACATCGGGAGACTCTTCTTCTTCTTTGCCACAAATGTGATAGACACGAGTTGGGGCTCAAGATTCCTGATAGGTAGTGGCTTTTGAATGAGCAGCCTTGCCTTTCCCCTGATTACCCGATTGAGCTTGTCTCGGGTTCTTGTTTCGACCAGATGGTGCCGGGTTCGGATTAGAGTGATGAGTAGAAGTTTGGTCATCCTTCTTCGGACAGTCATGAATATAATGATCATTGTCTCCACAGGCGAAGCAGAGATTAGACTGAAATCAGCATTGGCCGAAGTGCTGTTTTTGACAGAATTTGCAAGTAGGTGTCCTTTCAGATTTTCCGGTGCTGTTAACAGAAACCACCTGAATAGCCATCTTGTTTGAGGACGAAGGTCGATAATCATTCTGAGTGACATGTGAATAAGTAGAGAAGGACTCATTCTAGTGCTTCGGCCTCTTCGACCACCGGGACTTACTGTCACCCTTTTTACCCTTGTCCGAACGATAACTACTCTTTCGCTTTTCTGTGACCCTCATCGTAGCTTCAGTAGAAATAGCTTGGTTCACAAGAGTTTGAAAGTTTGTGAGACCAAGAGCAGTGAACATCGGTTTTAGCTCTTCGTTCAAACCACCAACGAACTTACGACATTTCTCTTCTTCAGTCTTAATGTAAGCAGCACCGTATTTGCAGTATTTGTAGAAATCAGCAACATATTGTTCAATCAGTCGATTGGCCTGCTTCAAGTATAGGAATTTATTTCTGCAGTCGGCCAGATATTGTTCGCTAATGAACTTCTTCTTAAACTCATCAACGAAGAAGTCTCAGGTCACTGACTCAGCAGGGGTAGTTAGAATCGTGGTTTCCCACCAGCTTAAAGCGTCTTCGGTTAATAAGGAGACTGCACACTCGAGTTTATGCTCATCGGAACATTTGAGTTGCTTAGTCAAGATCTGGATAGTTTTATCGAGCCACTGCTCACCTTTTTCTGGTTTCTCGATATCAAGGCCACTAAAAGGAGTAGCTCGGTGTGAAGCGAGCTTGTCGATCGGGGCTTGAGATGGTGCAACAGCAACCGAGGCTGCTCGTACACCCGTTGCAAAATGATCGAATATTTCTTCGACACTGATAAAACATTCCCGACGAACAGTTTCGATGGTCGCATTGTCTAAAGGAGGAGGGACTTGTACTCGAGGTTGCTCTCGAGGTTGTTCAGGTTCAACCGGGGGTCGCATAGCAACGCTATCCCCATTCTTAGTAGAAGATCCTTGGGGACTCTCATCGTCCCGAGCTAAGTTGGTAGCAGACATTCTATAAGGAATTCAGAGGAAAGTTCGGAATTAGAGAGCGAAGTCACAAATAATTCAATATAAGACTCCTAGGTGGCATAGTGTAATCCTATATGATGCATGACATGTTCGGACAAATTTTAAGATCTATAACCTAAAGCTCTGATGCCAATTTATGTAACACCCCTCGCCTGGGAACGCGAGCGAGGAGCGTTACATTTACAGCGTATTATTATTCGGATTCATATTATACATATTCATGACATACATAAGCAATTCCAATTATCATAACATACTTGACATACAAGTTTCTTTATGAAACATACATTAGATTTATACTACGTATACATGCGGAAGCTTATTCTAACATTCAACCAAAAATATAAACATACATATATGTGGGCTAACAAAGACCTTAACTATTACATACAAGCAATCATGTTACAACCATAACAATTACATACATGTACTAACACAACAAGATAATCATTTAATCATGCTTATACATTCAACAACCATTACATAATCATGTTACCAAACCAATTTCTTAATCTACCCTATTCGAACCATACATATAAACAAGGCTCATTCCCTAGGTACATTCTAACTAAGCATAGCAATACATTTTAATCTTCATTTTATATCATACATCTAGATGCATATTACAATCCTATAGTTCATGACTCATTAACACTGCCAATTTTCCAAGATCACATAATCATACAAGCACACTTTAAATCCCATAGCAACCATCATAACAAACTTAAAGTTAACAAACATCACTTATATACATGCCAACATAAAGTTATTACAAAACAAGCTTATGCTTACATATATATACAAAGCAAAACCAAGTCTTAAACATAGCAATTACATGACAAGCATCCAAAATACATGTATCATATGCTTGTGACACTTATACACATCTATGCCACCAACTATAATAACCAAAAGAGTCATACTTGTGCTTGGACTTCCAGGTCAGCCCTCTAAGACAGTCGACTAGCTTTCGAGACTAGTACTTGAAATTTTTGGAAGAAGAAAACAGAAGAGTGATAAGTACACATAATGTACTTAGTGAGGCAGCCCTAAACTTTACTAGTTTCAATCTTTTAAAGTCTTATTCCATCTTTAAGGTTACTTAGCTAGGCTTAGCACATATTGGAATACCTAGCTAGTCTATCAAAATCAAGTTAACTTAGCTAGTTTCATGAACTAACCAATAGGGTAGCAAGCATTTACATGTACTACGACTTATTGGGCATCAACCATATTACTTAAATCACACCAATTATGGCAGCAACAACATATACATTTCATACCAAATTGGGCAGTAAGCATCATATACAAATCATATCAAGTTGGGCAACAAACAATATATAATTACATTGTTATCTTGAGCAGCATCATTTCAAAAATTCAAAACATAATATGTCATCTTAGATCACAATTAATTACACATGTTCAAGCCATTTCATTAGGGCCATTACCCAAATTATTCACTTAAACATATATCATTGATCTAATCATGTTTTTGCCTTGGATGATTAATGAATTAGGTAATCAAGTCTTCATGTAACATGTAACATTAAATACTCAAAGTATCCATTTCTAATTTCAACTTATAACAGAGGATGCATAGGCATCAATGGTGACTTACCACCATTCAATTATCAAGGTGACTAACCACCTTATCAGGTTTATAGGTGACTAACCACCATCCTGTAACAAAGATCAGAGGAGCTCAATGACTCTAAGGCATGCCCTTCTACCTATAGACACTAATCAAACCAAGGACTTTACTTATCTTTATTTATTAACAAGAGCATCCACTTGCCAATCATTCATAATTTCAAAGGCATTTAACCATTTCAATATGCATACACATTAATCAATCAAGCATCATGGTAACATAAAATTCCAGCAAGCATATGAGATCATTTTCATTTTATAATCATCAAAAACCAGTAGCTAAGCTCATCATTTAGTCTCATTTCACATAGCTCAAGCAATCAACCCATCATAGCAACTAAACATATTTATGCTAAGCATGCTTATCTAACAAGCAATGTACACTTAGATCAATATTCTTGCCTTTAATCCTTCTTCCTTATCATTTTAAATTTTACCAATAATTATTAAATTTATTACATTCTTCATTCATGTTATCTAATAATCAAAAACATAAAGGTTAGGATACTAATCCTAACACTTAAGCAATGCTACACTCACAAATACTTCCAAGCTTAGTTGTTATCCTTGATGATGATTCCTTTCCCCCTTCTCTTTGCTTGATCACTCCTTGAATCTTCTTGAAATTCTTAACCAATGTGATCTTAAATCATAAAATATAATATACAATATCCATTAGTAATTAATTCAAACATATAAATTCATTTACTTAAGCATAATCACCTAGACAAGTGAATCTGCCCCCTAAACTGGCAGTTTGAGTAACCTCTACTAAACTGACCATATCTTTTTACTCATAACTCCAAATAATGAGTTCTTTACCATTATAGAAAGCTTATAAACACACCTTTACAACCATGTATGGCACACAATTTTAGCATTTCCCTATCAATAGAGTTTATTACTTGATCATAGGGCATTTTTAGAAACCTAATATGCCTATTCTTAATTTGTGACTTTAGTGCATTTATAACCTATGTTTCACTACACCATTATTCTTGAGCTTTTAACCACATTTACCTTCACATATTAACATGATAATTATGGTCCAGCAACCATGAAAACAGGGCATATAAGTCCTCAAATTATCAATTCTTACAAACTAGTCCATTTTGATCTTCTATGTGTTCTAATGATATTTAAACTATCAATTGATATATAATTCAAGCTAAATTATTTATTTTTCATTCTTACAATACTTCCCCTGTTTCTAAGAAATTTTCCAAAATTTATTAGTATCAATTAAACCCCTAAACATTTTCAAAATTACAATTTAACCTAAACAATTTCCAGATTCATTCAATTCTGAGCAGTCTTTTTGTAATTCAATTTCCAGCCACTTCCTATGTCGTTTTCATACTCAAGAGGCCATTTTCTTATAATAATAATAATTCATATCTACAACTTTTATTTACAAAAGTTTTCCTAATTCGAACTCTAACCCATTCGAATTTTCAATACAAAATAGGGCAGTGCATGAACCCTAATCTAGGCAGATTCAACTTAAGTTCATGTTCTTACTTAAATTTCCAGAAATTCAACTATATTATCTTAAACCCAGCTATCAAACAACATATTAACTTGATTCTAATCCTAATTCCAGCAAGAAATCATAATCAACACATCAAAATAACCCTAATCAAAATAACACAAAATTATACTTACTTGAATTTTACAAGAACATGCATGCATTAGTATCTTAATTTCCAGCACATAATCCTTCAAAAGTCACTCTCTCTCTCTTGGGTTCTATGGTTTCAGCTAGAATAGATGAAAGATGAAGAAGATAGTGAATGAAAGATTGGCAACACTTGTTATTTGCCTTCAAACATAGTGACCGTTTATGGTCATCACAAAGACACATGGAATGTCTAGTTTCCATGTGTTTCCACTAAGTAATATTTAATCTATTATATTAAGGATATTATCCTTATTGATTCATTTAGATATCAGCCCATTACCTATATATATATATATATACTTTAATTATTATTATTATCATGTATTATTCATGTATATATATATATTACACGTATATGTATATCATTACATAATCTCACCGAAACATACATGTGAATTTTTATGTTACACTTTAATCCATTTATAATCTGAAATAACTTAGTTAATGTGGTTTCATTTCAATCTTAACTAGATTAACAAATGTTTACGTTATTCTTGTCGTTTTCTATAGTTCGTACTAGGGTGGTTTTCAGGGTGTTATAATGCATGAGATTTCTCACACTAGATTTCATGATTTTGAGCTCTTAAAATTCTCTCTTTTTTAGAACCAGTGTAAATGAAGAATGAAAACAGTGAAACAATGATGATGACGACAAGGTAAAAACAAATAAACAAGTGTTGTATTTTTCCTAATGCTTGACCGACTGTTCTCATCTACAAAGGACACATATAATTCTTCTATATACACATATTTATATTCTTGTATGAACCGATCATGTATGTACTTTATATGTACATACTTTCTAATTAAATTTCTATATTAATTCTTATACTTTATGAATTCTTTAATTTTGTAATACCATTAGAATTAATCTAATGTTTATGTTATTCGTTTTAATATTTTAGAATTTCTACTAGGGTAAGTTTTAGGGTGTTACAACTCCTCCCCCTTAATAGAAATTTGTCCTCAAATTTACCTGAATTAAACAGATGATGATATTGTTTCTTCATCGTGTGTTCAGGTTCCCACGTTGCTTCTTCGACATTATGGTTTCTCCAAAAAACTTTAACTAAGGGAACGTTCTTATTCTGAAGCCTTTTTACTTCCCGATCAAGAATCTGAATAGGTTCTTCTTTATAGGATAGGTTGGGATTAAGTTCAACATATTCGGGTCCAAGAATGTGACTCGGATCAGATCAATATTGTCGGAGCATTGAGACATGTAAAACATTGTGTATCTTATCGAACCCGGAAGGAAGTGCAAGTCGATAAGCTACGTACCAACTCTTTCAACTATTTCGAATGGTCCGATAAGCTGAGGACTTAGCTTTCCTCTTTTGCCGAAGCAGGAAACTTTCTTCCACGGGGATTTTCAGGAATACCTTATCACCGATTTCATGTTGGATGTATCTACGCTTCAGATCAGCGTATGACTTCTGTCTATCGAAGGCTTACTTCAATCGGGAATGGATAATCAGAACTTGTTCTTCGATTTCCCGAAGCAATTGAGGTCCTAGCACCTTATTATCACCAAGCTCAGACCAATATAAGGGAGTTCAGCATTTTCTTCCATACAACACTTCAAAAGGAGCCATCTGAATAGACGACTCATAGTTGTTGTTGTATGCGAATTCAACCAATGGTAGTGATTTCTCCCAATTCTTTATGAAGTCGATAATACAAGCTCTGAGCATATCTTCGAGAACTTGAATTACTCGCTCGGATTGGCCATCGCTTCGCAGATGGAAGGCTTGCTAAGGTTTAGCTTAGTTCTGAGAGCTTTATGTAACGCCTTCCAAAATCGAGCCGTGAACCGGGGATCTCGATCGGAGACTATTGAGATTGGGACTCCATGTAAAAGAATAATATCTCAGATATATATCTCGACTAAAGCTTCAAGTCTAAGATTCATTCGTACTAGACTAAAGTGGGCAGATTAGGTGAATTGATCAACGATTCCCAAATGGCATCACTTTTTCTTGGCATGTAAGGCAAACCAGTAACGAAGTCCATTGTGATTCGTTCCCATTTCCATTGCGAAAATTCAATAGGTTGAAGCAATCCTATAGGAACACGATGCTCGACTTTGATTCGTTGACAATTCAAACACTTGGAAACGAAATCGTTGATAGTTGTTTTCATTCCCGGCCACCAATACAAGGGCTTGATATCCTTGTACATCTTAACTGATTAAGGGTGAATCGAAAAAGAGCTTTGGTGTGCTTCATTTAAGATCTCATCTTGAAATTCCGGATTTTTAGGAATACAGATTCTATCTTCAAAATAGAGAAGACCGTTTTGCTTAACAGAGAAGTCGGGATTAGACTCAAGCTTTGATATGATCTTCTAAAGTTCCGGATCAACTTGTTGAAGATCGTTGATTCTCGAAATCAGAGTGGATTGAATTTGAAGTTCACAGAGAAAATTCTGAGCTTCGCATAGTCGGAAATGTGCATTGATAGCCAAGGAAGCTACAATAAACATTTTAAACTTGTTGCTTAGGAAACAAGTTACCATAGAAAGCTTTCTTGCTTAGCAAGAAAGTGTTCGAAACTCTTTATTGGATTACAAGAGATGTTTCGAATGCTTACTTAGAAATCAAGAAAAGACATTTTCAAATTTTCGAGAATTTTGATTATCTTACCAAAGTTCAGTTTTCGACTCAGGGCGTCGACAACCACGTTGGCTTTTCCTGGGTGATAATCTATGATCAGATCGTAATCTTTGAGCAATTCTAACCATATCCTTTGTCTCGGATTCAGATCTTTTTGAGTGAGTAAATATTTCAGGCTCTTGTGATCGGTGAACAACTTGTATCTTTCAACGTACAAGTAGTGTCACCGGATTTTAAGTGCAAACACAATAACTCCAAGCTCGAAATCATGAGTCGGACAATTCAATTCACGTGACTTTAATTTTCGGGATGCATATGCTATCACGTTGCCTTCTTGCATCAAAACATAACCAAGTCTCGAATGTGATGCATCGCTGTAAACAACAAATTCTTTTCTCGATTCAGGTTGGATAAGAACCGGGGCATGAGTTAAGCACTATTTAAGTTGGTCGAAGCTTCGTTGCTGCTTTTTCGACCACTCGAAGGCTTCATTCTTTTGAAAGAGTTTGTTTAACGGAGCTGCAATTATCGAGAACCCTTTTACAAATCTCTGATAATATCCCGCTAAACCGAGAAAACTCTGAACTTCACTCACATTACTCGGAGGTTTCCAATCGAGAATAGTTTGAACTTTCTTCGAGTCTAATTTGATTCCAACGATTGAAATAATGTGTCCAAGGAACGAGACTTTCTACAACCAGAATTTGCACTTAGAGAACTTGGCATACAATTGACATTCTCGAAGCGTTTGAAGGACAACTTGGAGATTTTCTGTAAGTTCTTCCTTGTTCTGGGAGTATACAAGGATGTCGTCTATGAATACGACCACGAACTTGTCAAGATAGGGCTTGAATACTCGATTCATCATGTCCATGAATGCAGCAACGACATTCATTAAACCGAATGACATCACCAGAAATTCGTAATGGCCAAATCGAGTTCTAAAAGCAGTTTTGGGCACATCTTCTTCTTTTACCCTCGTTTTATAGTAACCAGATTAGAGATCGATCTTGGAGAAGACAGCTGCATTCTTGAGTTGATCGAACAAATCTTCGATCCTAGGCAGAGGATATTTGTTCTTGATAGTTACCTTGTTCAATTGCCGGTAATCGATACACAGCCGCATCGTACCGTCTTTCTTTTTCACGAACAGAACAAGAGCACCCCGGGGAGAAATATTGGGTCGTATGAATCCCTTATCCTTGAGTTCTTGAATTTTCTTCTTTAGTTCTTTGATTTCAACAGGTACCATCCGATAAGGCGTAACGGACACAAGATTAGTTTCAGGTTGAACTTCGATCTTGAATTCGACTTCCTGAGTTAGAGGTAGACCATGTAGTTCCTCGGAAAAAAACATCAAGAAATTCAGATACAACAGGCATGTTAGGTAAACCGAAATCTACTTCATCTTGCAAGGTCATGGAAGCAAATATAGAAGTCGAGTTTTTATCAATCAGTAGGATCGATTCTTTTCCTAACCCTCGTAGGTATAATCTTTGGTTTTGAAAATCTAACCAGGCTTCGTGTTTTCCCAACCAATCTAGTCTTAAAACTAAATCAAACTCACATTTGGGTAGAACATAAAGATTATAAGAGAAAGGTACATTTCAGATTGTTATTTGACAGTCTTTACAGATCAGATTTATAGGCATGTTACCCCCTATTGGGTTTGAAACTATAAGGCTTGTTCTAACTATTTCAGGTTTCAAGTTTAGCTCATTTAACATATAGGAACAAATAAAAGAATAGGTTGATCCCGAATCAATTAAAGCATAAACATGCTTAAGGTTAAGTTCAACCGTACCCGCAATAACATCAAGATACTCTTCTTTATCCTTGCCTCGGATGTGATAGACACGAGCTAGGGCTCGGGATTCCTGAGGGGTTGCTGCTTTCAAATGGGAGCCTCTACCTCTCCCCTGATTTCCGGACTGAGCTTGTCTCAGATTCTAGTTTTGATTTAAAGGTGCAGGACTCGGTTTAGCAGAATTTCTAGTAGGAGCTTGATCAATTTTTCTCAGACAGTCTTAGATGTAGTGATCATCGCCACCACAAGCAAAGAAAAGGTTTGATTGAAATCGAGATTGGCCGAGATGCTATTTCTGAAAGAATTTACAGTTTGGAATTCTTTCTGTATTTCCCGTGCTGTTAACGGAAACAGCTGAAATAATCATCTTGCTCGTATGCTGAGACTTGGATGGATAGTTACTTCGGGTAACTGGAGAATAAGTTGAAGAAACTTTCGTCTGAGATTTGTGTTTCTTCGAAAACCGAGATTTACCATCATTCTTCCGCTTATTATCAGCCCGGTATCCACTCTTTCTCTTCTCGACTACTTTCATCTTAGCTTATGTATCGATAGCTCGGTTTACTAGGATTTGGAAATCTGTGATTCCCAGAGCTATGAACATTGGACTCAACTCGTCATTTATTCCGTCGATAAACATCCTGCACTTATCCTTCTCGGTTTTGATATACTCTGACCTGTTTTACAATACTTGAAGAAGTCAGCCACATTCTATTCAATAGGCCGGTTAGCCTGTTTTAGATATAAGAACTTCTTTGTTCGGTCAGCTAGATACTGCTCATTGATATACTTCTTTTTGAATTCTTGTATGAAGAAATTCTAGGTTACTGAATCTGCAGGGGCAGTCAGTGTTATGGTCTCCTACCAGCTTAGTGCTTCATCATATAAGAGTGCAACAACACACTCGAGTTTATGCTCATCAGAGCACTGGAGTTGCTTAGTTAGAATTTGAGTTGTTCTTTCGAGCCAATGCTCGACTTCTTTCGGCTTCTCCTCGTTTGCTCCTTTGAAAGTATAAACATGATGATGAGCGTGCTTGTCAATCGGGGATCGACTAGTGTTGCGTATAAAATAGACTATCGCAATTGTAGTGCAAGTGTACACGACGCAAGTAGTAAAGTGATACGAAGTATCGGATATCGTCTCCACAGGGATTGGGCTAATGACTTCACCTTGATTTACTGCACGAAGTAAAGAAAATATTTTAGAAAGCTGTCACGAATAATAAAGTAAAAACGTAAATAAAAGGATTGAATTATCAAGATAGAGAGAATGGGCTGGTATTGAATTGCTCGGTAGTGCAGGTATTGAATTGCTCAGGATCTCCAGTTCTGTCGTCGCTCCCGTCGCCGACAGCACCTGTCGCGACGTCTGTCCGTTAGTTGTCGCGGCAGCAGACACTAACTCAGTACTTCAAGCTTGGCAAGAATCCCAGATCTGCCTTGCCCTATCCCTAGGCACAAGTCTGTCGATGAACACGTCTTTGATGATACCTCCCGGCGTGAATCGAAGGATGAACACCGATGTGTATGAATTCTTCTTTAGCCACTTAACCTCGCCTTATCCCTAAGCACGAGATGGTTCAACTATAAACTAGAGAATGCGCTTTTATCTCTTTCGTATACTTAACTCTCCCGATGCTAAGTAAATAGATAACCTCACAATGCTCTCCCGATGCTCTTGCAAGATATTAAAACCAAGATAAAAGAACTTGAAGTTTATTTTATTGAACTTGAAAAATCCTAAAACAAAGCAACCCTTGCAACTACTTTACAAAACAACCCGTGGCCCTAGGGGGATTTTAGAACATGTTGGTGACGGGTGGACGGCAGGGTTTTGGGTTCGGTTATGGGGTAGTCGGTCGTGCCCTAGGTTTAATCTATGCCCTTTATATAAGCTTTGGGCTCAAGTTATCTAAGGTAATAAGGATTACAACTTTAATTAAAAGTAAGATTCTAATAAAGACTAAATCTCTAAAATATCCTACTTTTCAGCCGCATCCCTATCTTGTGGGAATTCCTTTCCTTGAGCTTTGGCTTGACATATCTTTTGATCCGGGGCTTGGAAAATTATTTGGCTTCCACACGACAGACGAGCAGATTTTTCTCTATCCATCGATGTCCACTTCACTTTTCCTCTTCAGTAATCTGCTGTCACCATGCTGTCACGACAGGTCCATGACAGGTTTGTCTTCTTCAGCTGCTTGTCCAGTTCAGCTTTCCTGCTTATCTGCCCTGCGCCTGCCTTCATCGTCAACCTTGGCAGTTACCTGCAAAATACACCATCTTTTAGTAGAATCCGTGCCTTTTATATAATTGTGATGTTTAATTGAAAACTATCCTAAATGCAATGCAATGATGCTTGAATGCAGCAGAAATTTGGGTTTAAAAGGGTGTAAATAATAGAACTTTTACACACTCAACACACCCCCAAACTCAAGTCTTTGCTTGCCCTCAAGCAATTAAACCTAAAGAAAAATGAAAATTTTTGTGTTGGCCTTCAAATAGTGAACTGTCCCTTACCCGTCGCTCATTCTCTATGGCGACAGCAACCTGTCGGAAAGGTTAGGATCTGTCCGGAATCTCCCTATAGTTCTCGTGCAGTGTGTGCATGCTTGTGAACAATTATATGCTAAGACTCTCTTAGTTTCACTAGAATATTCAACTCCTTAACTCAAATCTTTATGCCAAAGTTTATTTTTTTAGAAGGCACATTTTCATGCTTCTTTTTCTTCTATTTTCAAGCTAGAATTTTCTAGAGCCAGTTTTGGGCACCTCTAGTTAGCTTCCTAGAGCCGGTTTCGGGCACCTCTAGGTTTTTGATTTTCTTTTGCTAAACTTCTTTTCCTAGAGCCAGTGTTAGGCACCTCTAGGGGCTATTTAAGTTCTAAGCTTCCTATTCTAGTTTGGCTAAAAGAAATCTAAGCAATATAACAGTCACAAAAGTGTTTAAGTTTTCAGAACTATAGAAAGGCTCTAAACTTTTCCTTAACCTGTCCTAAAGATGCTGCCACGACAGAGCCGTCATGACAGGTAAGTTAACTTCACAATTTTAAGCCAACAGTTTAATTTTCTGATTTTTTTTTTACGAAAAATAAGTAAATAATAAGACACAACAAATAATTAAAAGATGTGCTAAAGACTCAATTAAATATGGAGGGTTGCCACCCCCAAACTCGAGGGTTGCATTGCCCTCAATGCAAAACAACACAAAAACAAATAAAGAAAAACAAGATAAAAAAGTACATCACAAATATATAAGGGCAGGCAGCAATAAGAGGAGAAAAAGAAATAAAAAACTTAAATTTCATTCGTTGTCCTCGCTGCTGCTGCTGACGCGGATCTGATGTCGGCGTCTGCGTTGTGGAGGTGGCTGGGCAGGTTCCGGAGCAGGTTGATCGACAGATTCGTCAGCCTGTTGAGGGGCAGGGTCTTCCTCCGGTTGGGGGACAGGGTCGTCAGCAGGTTGAAGGGCAGGTTGCTCCACTAGTCTGACATCGGAACTGCTGCTGCTGTCCCAGCTGGTGGTCATGATGGCTTTGGACAGCCGTCTCTTGTCAGCCACATGCTTAATACGTTTTACCCGTGTGAAGGCGCTGTCCAAATTCCTCCGGACAAGGGGGCTGTCGTCAGTGGCAGCTCGCTTTGTTCCTCGAGGGGAGGTGTCTGCCGGTGGGCTGCCGGCTGCCGTCGGGGAAGGTGTGGAGGAGGCAGATTCTCCATGGGGAGAGACAGGTGGTGTGGGAGTAGGGGATGGGATATTGAAATAATGGGCGGGGAAGGTGGGGAAAAAGACATCCGTAAAATTCAAAGTATTGGTAATGAAATTTACCGTTGCATTGGAGAAGTCTCGGATGAATGTCATTAAGCCCATCTGGCGCTCCTCGATCCTCAAGATGGCCGCAAGGATGTGGGCGTTCTGATCTGCCGGAGCGGTGTTGGTGGCAGCTTTTGGGGCAGGTTCGGTGGCAGGCTCATCATCAGACTCAGCAGGAGGGGCGTTTGGATCGAAGGCGTTGATGGGCGATACGACTACCAGCTCCATGAGGCTAGAGATGTTGCTGTCTGTCCAGCCGCTGCCCTTCTTGACTTTGTCTGAGGGGTCCTCCGGTACTGCAGCGCAGCGGCAGAGGGCAGTGATGGTGCAGGGCAGGCAGAGTCGTGAGTCCGATCGGAAGGCGCAATCAAGAGTGCTGTCCCTCATGTACCTGCCCACATTGATGGGCCTGTTGTGCATGATAGAGTGGATGAGGGCCAGCCGCTGTCTGTTGACTGTCGTATGGTGGGACGAGGGCAGGATACGCTTTTTGATAAAAGCGTTCCATAGTTTTGCTTCTGGGAGTAGCTGCCCCCTATTGACAGAATGGGGGTTCTTCTTACTTGTGCTCCATGTCGTTCCTGCTTCTGTCAACTCCCTCATGACAGCATCGTGGCCGACAGCGTCGAGGGTGTCCCAAAACTGTTGATGAGCATCATCATTGGGGCCAAAGAAGAGGCCGAAGACATGGTTGATGCTGCTGGCGGTGAAAGGAACTGTCACTCCTCGGACGGTGACAGATGTCGCCGTCTTACTCTCGATTGCCGCGTAAAATTCTCTGACCAGGGTGTCATTAAGCTCTGCCGGCTGCTCGGCGAAGTCTTCCCACAGTTGAGCTGTTATGGCCTGCATGATGAACGGCCGGAGTCCAAACAGAGGGGCATCTCTGTTGTAGATGAAGCTCCACTCCTCCCAAAGTTCCTTGTTAGCGAACGGGGATGCTGCTGCTGAAGAAGAAGCGGCAGCAGCGTTCTGACGGGTTTGTCGTGAAGACATTTTTGGTTGCAAGGGCTGAAAATGAAAGAAAATAGATAAAACTAGAAGATAATAGCAAGAGAGAAAATCTGAAGTGATGAAAAATGAAAAGGAGAAGGGGTTTATATAGCTGTTGGGGAGCTGCCCATTTAATGCCGCAACGGCAGGCGGGAATAACGGAGCGGCAGATTGAATGTAGAGTGTCTGACGCGTCTGACGGGCATTAATGCCTCTGCTGTGCGTCTGCCGCACGATTCTTTGTCTGCTGTGCGTCTGTTGACAGCCTGTCAACTCCGTCTGCGCCGCAGCCAAAACGACAGGTTATCATAAATGGGCTTTATTGGGCTGGTGGATGGGCGGTGGGCTTGGGCCACTTCTTCTTTCTCACTTGCCTCCTTTATTTCCTAAAAACCGAAATTAAAAACAAAACATTATTCGAATAAAATTAATCTAATTCCTAATAAATAATATTAATAATAAAAATAATAAAAAAATAGGAAATTATGTTAAATTAGGGATGCCTTGTGGGGCATCACCTAAAGTAACCACTTCCTGTATTCCTGGGGCTTCAGTCCCTTGATAGTGCTTGAGGCGTTGTCCATTGACTTTGAATTGGTGCCCGTCCTTTAGTGATTGAATTGTAATGGCACCATGGGGAAAAACTTGAATTACTTGGAATGGGCTAGACCATCTAGATTTGAGCTTCCCTGGAAAGAGTTTCAATCTAGAATTAAACAACAACACAAGCTGCCCTGGGCAGAACTGTCGTGGCAGCAACTTCTTGTCATGCCACTTCTTAGTTTTTTCCTTGTAAATCCTTGCATTGTCGTAGGCCATTGTCCGTATTTCATCAATCTCATTCAAATCCAACAACCTTTTCTGGCCTGCCTTGTCCAAGTCCATGTTTACTGCCTTAATCGCCCAATATGCCTTGTGTTCTATCTCGACAGGCAGATGACAGGTTTTCCCATAAATCAAACGGTATGGAGACATGCCCAATGGAGTCTTGAAGGCTGTTCTGTATGCCCATAATGCATCATTAAGAAGCAAAGACCAATCTTTCCTAGTTGGTTTAACCATTTTTTCTAGAATGTTCTTCACTTCCCTATTGGATATCTCAGCCTGTCCATTGGTCTGTGGGTGGTATGCTGTCGCGATCCTGTGCTTGACACCATATTTCTTCAAGGCGGCAGCAATTACCTTGTTGTCAAAATGTCTCCCTTCATCACTGATAATCGCCC
Source organism: Hibiscus tridactylites (assembly GCA_958450335.1). NCBI lineage: Eukaryota > Viridiplantae > Streptophyta > Magnoliopsida > Malvales > Malvaceae > Hibiscus > Hibiscus tridactylites. Next base: position 44,483,116 of record OY288291.1, read on the forward strand.
TAGGGATGCCAAATCTAGAAAAGATGTTTTTGTGCAAAAACTTTTGGACTGTTTTGGCATCATTCTTTTGAGTTGCGATTGCTTCTACCCACTTGGAGACATAATCCACTGCTAGGAGGATGTAAAGATTTCCACATGAAGATGGAAAAGGTCCCATAAAATCAATCCCCCAAACGTCGAAGATTTCGACTTCTAAAATATTCTGCAGTGGCATCTCGTTTCTCCTCGAGATGTTACCTGTCCGCTGGCACCTGTCACAATTTTTGTAAAATTCCTGTGCGTCCTTATACAGTGTCGGCTAGTAGAACCCTGACTGCAGCACCTTGGCAGCCGTTTTATTGCCTCCTAAGTGTCCTCCATATTGTGAAGCATGACAGTGATGGAGAATGTCTTCTTGTTCTTCTTGTGGTATGCATCTCCTTATAACCTGATCTGAGCACATTTTGAAAAGAAGAGGTTCGTCCCAATAATAATGTTTAACATCATTTTGAAACCTCTTCCTGGTTTGATAAGTAAGATCAGAAGGTAATATTCCGCTAACTATAAAATTAACGAAATCAGCATACCAGGGAAGGTTAGAAGACTTACCTGCCGCCATGGCTGTCGCGACAGCTAGTGCGTCAGCAAAGAGCTGCTCATCTGGGAAGGTCTCCAGTATGTGTGTCTCATCTGGCGGTAGACTCTGTCCCATCTCCAACCTCGACAAGTGATCTGCCACCTGATTTTCTGTCCCCTTTTTATCTTTTATCTCAAGGTCGAACTCTTGTAATAGTAAAATCCATCGTATCAACCTAGGTTTTGCATCCTTTTTTGCAAATAAATACTTGAGGGCAGAGTGGTCGGTGTGTATTATAACCTTCGTTCCAAGTATGTAAGAACGAAACTTGTCGATGGAAAACACCACAGCTAACAGCTCCTTTTCCGTGGTGGTATAATTCACTTGGGCATCATTCAATGTTTTGCTGGCATAATATATGACATGAAATAGCCTGTCCTTGCGCTGCCCAAGTGCTGCCCCGACAGCATAGTCACTAGCATCACACATAATTTCAAACGGTTGCGTCCAGTCTGGTGGCTGTACTATGGGGGCTGTCACTAACTTTTCCTTCAGAACCTTGAATGCTTCAGTACATTCTTCATTAAAGTCAAAGGGTCGGTTCTGCTCTAAGAGATGACATAGGGGTTTCATGATTTTTGAGAAATTGGCAATAAATCTCCTATAAAAACCAGCATGCCCTAAAAAACTCCTAATGCCCTTGACTGTGGTTGGCGGCGGCAGCTTCTCTATGACTTCTATTTTTGCCCTGTCGACTTCTATCCCACGGCAGCTAATCTTATGGCCTAAGACTATCCCTTCATCCACCATAAAGTGGCATTTTTCCCAATTTAAAACCAAGTTAGCTTTTTCGCATCTTTCGAGCACCTTTTGTAAATTGCCTAGACAACTCTCAAAATTGTCTCCAAAGACAGAAAAATCATCCATAAAAATTTCTAGGAAGTCCTCAACCATGTCCGAGAATATAGCCATCATGCACCTTTGGAAGGTGGCAGGTGCGTTACAGAGTCCAAATGGCATCCTCCTAAATGCATACGTACCGTAGGGGCATGTGAAAGTCGTTTTCTCTTGGTCTTCCGGTGCAATAGCAATTTGATTATATCCTGAATAACCATCAAGAAAACAATAGTAAGGTTTACCCGCTAATCTATCAAGCATTTGATCAATAAAGGGTAAAGGAAAGTGGTCCTTTCGGGTAGCTTTGTTAAGCTTCCGATAGTCCATACAAACCCTCCAACCGGTCACAGTCCTGGTTGGGATTAATTCGTTGTTTTCGTTGGTTATCACGGTCATCCCTCCTTTCTTGGGAACACATTGCACCGGGCTTACCCATTTGCTGTCGGAGATGGCGTAAATAATACCAGCATCTAACCATTTAATTATTTCTTTACGCACCACCTCCTTCATTGCAAGGTTTAACCGCCTTTGGGCATCAATAGTCGGCTTATGATCTTCCTCTAGGAGGATTTTGTGCATACAGATTGCCGGACTAATGCCCTGGATGTCTGCTATCGTCCATCCTATCGCCCTTTTATGCTGCCTCAACATGTCGATCAGCTGTCCTTCCTGTTCCTGCGGCAACTTAGCAGAGATGATTACAGGCAGTGTGTCATTACAACCAAGATAAGCATATTTAAGCTGCCCTGGCAGAGGTTTAAGTTCTAAGACAGGTGGTTCAACAGTAGAGGGCTTTTGGATTAAATGGTTATCCGAAGTGTAATTCAAAGGTTCGAATAACTTACCTGGACGATGGTCTAACCAGTTTACCTCCTCATGACCTTCAATGTCAGGTGTATCGGATTCAGAGGAGTCACTATCGTCGGAGCTGTCGTCGTTACTGTCGTGACAGGCGTTTAAGTGGCTGTCGCAGCAGTGACCAAATTTGATATCACGGCAGCCCGATCTGATGCAGGGGTAATCAAAGGTCACCTCAATGATGGCTTTGCATTCCTCGTCCACATCGTCATGTTTCATTGCTTGGAGAACATTCAACTTAATTTCTTGATCGTTCACGCGCATGGTGAGTTCCCCTTTTTCCACATCAATCAATGATCTTCCCGTGGCTAAGAAGGGTCGCCCTAGGATGACTGGTGCGTTCTCATCTGCCTCACAATCTAAAATGAGAAAGTCAGCAGGAAAAATAAGTTTATCCACTCTCACCAAAATATCTTCAATTTTTCCCTCGGGGTGAACGTAAGAGCGGTCGGCTAGCTGTAGGGTAACTGTCGTGGGCCGCGCCTTGCCAATACCTAGTTTCTGAAAAACAGATTTGGGCATTAGATTAACACTAGCACCAAGATCACAAAGTGCCTTACCCACAAATTTATCGCCGATTACGCAAGGTATGAGGAAGCTCCCCGGATCCTTCTTTTTCTGGGGTGGCTGCCGATGAAGAATACTCATGCAACCTTCTTGCATCCTTACCGTTTCAAATTCCCCAAGTTTAGATTTTTTAGACATGACATCCTTGAGAAATTTAGCATAACCTGGCATCTCCCTAACAGCATCTAACAACGGAATGTTAATATGAACCTGTTTAAAAATATCATAAATTTTTTTGAGCTGAGATTCATTCTTAGCTTGTTGTATCCGTTGAGGGAAGGGTGGTGGGAGACGATAATCAGCAATGCGTCCTTCCCACTGCATGCGAATCTGAGGACGATAATCTTCCTTTTTCTCCTCTGTCGCTTCTGCTGTCGTGACAGGCTCATCGGCAGCAGTCTGTTTGTCACCTGTCGGGGCAGCTTCCTCGGCAGGTTTGTTCAAAGCAGGGTCCTGTTCTGTATCAACTTCTTTTTCCGGCCCCGGTAGCTTTTTCCCACTCCTAGTAGTAATTGCCTTACATTGCTCATGTGGGGGTGGTCTAGCATTTTCAGTATTGCTAGGAAAACCTCCATTCTGCCTCGGTTTAATATGCTGCGATACCTGACCCATTTGTGTCTCTAGAGATTTCAAGGTGGCCTCATGGTTTGTCATTCTCATCTTAGTCTCATCCATAAAATTTTCCGTCTTCTTGACAAACTGATTAATATTATCCATATATGTGCCAGTCTGAGACATAAAGGTGGCCAGAGTCTGCTCCAATACACTATTCGTGGCAGGTGGTGGCTGCTGTTGTTGCTGAGGCGGCAGGTTCTGCGGCTGCAGCTGCTGTCGCGTCAACAATCTAGGACCCCCCTGATTCTGATTATGTGCTTGTGGATTCAGGGCATTGTTAGGATTACTCCAGGAAAATTTGGGATCTTTCCTCCAATTAGGGTTGTAGTTGTTGGAATTATAATTTGGCTTGTAATTTCCAACATATTTCCCCTCTTCTATATTTATAGGGCACTCTTCACTACTATGATTTCCTTCACAAGTGGCACAAATTTCCTCGACAGCAAACCCTCGTACTTCCTCTTCACTCAATAAGTGTTTCATGGCTTTAGTGAGGAATGCTACCTGTGATTTCATAGTGCTGTCAGCCTCATAGTCCTTGACAGCAAGTACCCGTTTACCCCCTCTTCTAGCTGTCGGAAACTGCTCCTCATTCTTGGCTAGGTTTTTTAGAACTTGCAATGCCTCGTCCGGATCTTTATCCAATAACAGTCCATTTGCTGCAGAATCAATGCGAATGCGAGTTTGTAAGTTAGCAGCATTATAAAACTTAGTTACCTGATTCCAGACGGGGAATCCATGCATTGGGCAGTTCCGTAGAAGAGTAGTAAATCTGTGCCAGGCCTCGTGCATCGGCTCGTCATCTTCCTGTTGAAAAGTAGCAATTTCGTTACGTAATCGCTCAGATAAATGTGAAGGATTAAAACGAGATAAGAATTCACGAGTTAGATCTGCCCAAGTCATAATAGAACCCGGTGTAAGTTTATTCCACCAAGTTTTAGCTCTGTCCCTCAATGAATGGGGGAATAACCGAAGCCTCAATATCTCCGGACTAACTCCTGGTAGCCTAAACGAACCACAGATCTCCTGGAACGTTTTGAGATGCTCCCTAGCATCTTCTGTCGCAGAACCACTAAATTGTCCGGCGTTGTTGATCATACTAAACATGACAGGTTTAAGCTTAAAGTTATCAACATCAATATCCGGCAGTGTGGTCTCCAGCTCTATATGGTCATTCAGCATGTAGTCACGACATGACCGTCGTCCACCTGCCCCAGGCGGGTCGCCGACAGGCGGTATGTCTCCTCCAGCAGGCTGGTTACGGGCCATCTGCTCTAGCTGTTCTTCAAGGTATTCGTTCCTGTCTAAAAGGTGGCGAATCTGTTTCTTGAGATTGAATGATCGTTCGATTTCCGGATCTAACTTATACTCAGGATCTTCGCCTCTTTTCGATCTGCGCATAAACAAGAGAACCTTGTGAAAAGCAAGAGTTGAAAACACAAAATAAAAATTAAAGAAAAACTAAAAACGAAAAACAAAAAACAAAAATAAAAAAAATAAAAACAAAAGTGCAATAGAAGAAAGATGTAGTTATGTTGCCAATCCCCGGAAACGGCGCCAAAAACTTGTTGCGTGTAAAATAGACTATCGCAATTGTAGTGCAAGTGTACACGACGCAAGTAGTAAAGTGATACGAAGTATCGGATATCGTCTCCACAGGGATTGGGCTAATGACTTCACCTTGATTTACTGCACGAAGTAAAGAAAATATTTTAGAAAGTTGTCACGAATAATAAAGTAAAAACGTAAATAAAAGGATTGAATTATCAAGATAGAGAGAATGGGCTGGTATTGAATTGCTCGGTAGTGCAGGTATTGAATTGCTCAGGATCTCCAGTTCTGTCGTCGCTCCCGTCGCCGACAGCACCTGTCGCGACGTCTGTCCGTTAGTTGTCGCGGCAGCAGACACTAACTCAGTACTTCAAGCTTGGCAAGAATCCCAGATCTGCCTTGCCCTATCCCTAGGCACAAGTCTGTCGATGAACACGTCTTTGATGATACCTCCCGGCGTGAATCGAAGGATGAACACCGATGTGTATGAATTCTTCTTTAGCCACTTAACCTCGCCTTATCCCTAAGCACGAGATGGTTCAACTATAAACTAGAGAACGCGCTTTTATCTCTTTCGTATACTTAACTCTCCCGATGCTAAGTAAATAGATAACCTCACAATGCTCTCCCGATGCTCTTGCAAGATATTAAAACCAAGATAAAAGAACTTGAAGTTTATTTTATTGAACTTGAAAAATCCTAAAACAAAGCAACCCTTGCAACTACTTTACAAAACAACCCGTGGCCCTAGGGGGATTTTAGAACATGTTGGTGACGGGTGGACGGCAGGGTTTTGGGTTCGGTTATGGGGTAGTCGGTCGTGCCCTAGGTTTAATCTATGCCCTTTATATAAGCTTTGGGCTCAAGTTATCTAAGGTAATAAGGATTACAACTTTAATTAAAAGTAAGATTCTAATAAAGACTAAATCTCTAAAATATCCTACTTTTCAGCCGCATCCCTATCTTGTGGGAATTCCTTTCCTTGAGCTTTGGCTTGACATATCTTTTGATCCGGGGCTTGGAAAATTATTTGGCTTCCACACGACAGACGAGCAGATTTTTCTCTATCCATCGATGTCCACTTCACTTTTCCTCTTCAGTAATCTGCTGTCACCATGCTGTCACGACAGGTCCATGACAGGTTTGTCTTCTTCAGCTGCTTGTCCAGTTCAGCTTTCCTGCTTATCTGCCCTGCGCCTGCCTTCATCGTCAACCTTGGCAGTTACCTGCAAAATACACCATCTTTTAGTAGAATCCGTGCCTTTTATATAATTGTGATGTTTAATTGAAAACTATCCTAAATGCAATGCAATGATGCTTGAATGCAGCAGAAATTTGGGTTAAAAAGGGTGTAAATAATAGAACTTTTACACACTCAACAACTAGGAGCAACACCAAGGATTGCTTGCTCTTGTTTCATATTTATCAGAAGTTGATCGAACATCTACGTCATGCTAAGGAGACATTCCCTTTGAGCAGATTGTAATCCCGAATTTTTCGGAGGTGGAGGGATTTGCTCTCGCGGTTGCTCTCGAGGCTGCTCAGGCTGAACCAGGGGTTGCATATCTACGTTGTCGCCATTAGTACAAGATTCTCTGGGACTTTCATTGTCCCGAGCTAGATTTTTTGTGGGCATTCTATTAAGATCAAACATATCAGAATTTAGAGAGCAACTTACACAAGCAATTCGATATAAGACTCCTAGGTGGCATAGTAAGATCTTATATGATGCAATCGGCCCGATTTAGTCCAAGAATCGGCTAAATCGAAGCTCTGATACCAATTTATGTAACACCCCTAACCCAGGATAGGAGCTAGGAGTGTTACGATGCAGATTTGATTCAATTAATCAGACAATTAGACATTTAAGTGGGCCAATTAAAATCACCTAAGGCATTTGACAAATCTAATTAGAACCAAACAACCAATTATCCAACATGTATCTATCATATAAACATTCAAATCTCTTAAACCTTCATCCTATGTACTAAGAAGCATTCAACCATATAATTAAAACAAACCAAAACAAAATGTATTTAGAATCATCTAATAAAGATCCATAGCATTCGACATTTCCATTTAAACATGAATACAATTCCCAATTATCATTTTAATCACCTTAATATTATAATAGCATGAAACTATGTGATCATAATTTAATTATCTACTTCCCTTCTTAGCCTAATTTAAAATTGGCACTCATGTAAGAACATACAAACATCTTGTTTAACTTTTAATTCAAGATACTAACCTAACCATTCATTACTTGTAAGCATACAAATTCAATCAAACATGTTAACCAAACAACCATGATCATCAACATATCAAACCAAACCTTTAAAGCTTTATTTACATACCCAAAATCAAGTGCCTTACATACATAACTTACTTTCAAAACAAGTTATCTCATGACTTTAACATTATGTCTGCAAACTATATGCAACTAGCCACCTTCTAGGAGTTAAAGATAAAGCTAATATCATACTTGTTTTCCTTGCTTGTGTTGCTCCCGGATCAAAATTAGATAGCTTTCGGAGATCTAAAACATGTTTGTTTTGGAAGAAGGAAATAAGAGGTGGTAAGTACACTATGTACTTAGTGAGGTGATTCTTATAACTATCCATTTCATTTTAAAGTCTTATTTAATCTTGTAAGGTTACCTAACCAGGCTTCAAAGTTTACTTAGCTAGTTTACTTGATGCATAAGTAGGCCTAGCTAGTTTACTTGCCATTCAAGTAACATCAAATACACTTGAAAATAGCCATGCATCAAGACAAACAACCAATCCAATTTAATACTCAATCAAAACACATCAAAACAATTCACAAATAGTTACATTTAACCATGTCAAACAAACATTTCTTTCGAATAGGCTTTAGCACCATTGTGCATTCATTCAACTCATTTTATCATGTAATTTCATATGACATATAACGTAATTATGTAACCAAATTCATGTCATTCATTATGGATCACTACCCAAATCACATATCAAGACATATAACATATAACATGTCACTTATAATATTTAACTTTTCATGTAAATCTTATTCAAAGATCTTATTGTTTTGCCTTGGTTGAGTAATAGACTAGGTAACCAAGTCAATCGTATAACGTATAACATTGGATACCCAAGGTATCAAAGTATCTCAACACCACATATCATGTAATCGTGTAAAGGATGCATAAGCATCAATGGTGACTTACAACCAATCATATAATAAGGTGACTAACCACCTTGCAGGTTTATAGGTGACTAACCACCATCATGATCATGTAAATGAGCTCAATGACTCTAAGGCATGCCCTTCTACCTAAGGACCACTAATAACCCAAGGTCTTATATAGTTTTTAAACCAAAAAAACAAGTTGTTTACAAACATCAAACAAAGCCATATGATCATCTAATGTTCACATTTTGATTAATTCATGTAAGATTATTCAACCACTAATTTCCAGCAAGCATTAGGCAAACATTTCACTCATTTCATGCTTCAAAAATAGTAGCATAACATCATACAATCAACCATTTCAAAGGCCAAAACATTCATGCTTCAATCCATTTCAAAACACTAGCTACTAGTAACTAACAACTAGCAGTTCATAATCAGTTAATTCATTTCCTTTAGCCTTCTTCCAATTCCATTTTAGCTTAGATTCTTTGCTTATTTTGATTCTTTGATTAACAAGCCTTTTCCCTTCTTGCTTGCTTGCCCAGCCTTGATTCTTCCAATAATTCCTCTTCAATTTGGTCTTAAACAACCAGTAAGAAACATGAAACATGCATTAGAAATCAATTGAAATCATATCCAATCACATTTATAAGTATGTACACAATGTAACATGAAACTGCCCCTATTCTGGCAGTTTTGAGCACCTTACACTAATCTGTCCATAGCTTTTTACACATAACTCCAAATTAGGATATCTTTACCATTCAAGAAAGCTTATTTACACATCTTTAATTTTATATATGTCTCATATTTTTCATTGTTCTAGATCAATACAGATTAATGGTTTAATACAAGGTATTTATAGTGACCTATATTGTCCACAATTTTTAATATGTAACTTTAAGGCTCATTTCACCTATGATACAAAGCTCATTAATTTCTGAGTTTTTAACCACTATTAGACACATCTAAGTACATTATAACCATGTTTCAGTTTCATAAAAAAACAGAGCATTAAGGTCCACATGTTATCTATTTTCCCAGAATGGTCTAGATTCACTATTTAAGCATAATATTGACTTTAAACATCTAATTCAAGTCATTTAACACCTAAAAAATGTTACTAATCAAACATTACTAGATTCCCCTGTTTCTTAAAAATTTTACCAGATCTTATAAACATCAAATTAGCCCTTAAATATTTCTATAATTGTGTTTTAACCCAAGTAGTCTCCAGTTTCAATTCAAACATAACCCGTTTACTTCTAACAAAATTTCCATACATTCTAGCAACATTTTCAGACATGTGAGACCTCTTTCTTATAGTATTTTTTTCATGTTCTACAACTTTGTCCTACAAAATTTTCCTAATTCGAGCTCTAACATAGTCAAAAATCCGTTTTAATGCAGGTGATCATTTTAGTACGAAACAACCAATTATCCAACATGTATCTATCATATAAACATTCAAATCTCTTAAACCATCATCCTATGTACTAAGAAGCATTCAACCATATAATTAAAACAAACCAAAACAAAAATTTATTTAGCATCATCTAATCAAGACCCATAGCATTCGACATTTCCATTTAATCATGAATACATTTCCAATTATCATTTGAATCACCTTAATATTATATTAGCATGAAACTATGTGATCATAATTTAATTATCTACTTCCCTTCTTAGCCTAATTTACAATCGTCACTCATGTAAGAACATACAAACATCTTGTTTAACGTTTAATTCAAGATACTAACCTAACCATTCATTACTTGTAAGCATACAAATTCAATCAAACACGTTAACCAAACAACCATGATCATCAAACATATCAAACCAAACCTTTAGAGCTTTATTTACATACCCAAAATCAAGTGTCTTACATACATAACTTACTTTCAAAACAAGTTATCTCATGACTTTAACATTATGTCTACAAACTATATGCAACTAGTCACCTTCTAGGAGTTAAAGATAAAGCTAATATCATACTTGCTTTCCTTGCTTGTGTTGCTCCCGGATCAAAATCAGATAGCTTTTAGAGATCCAAAACTTGTTTGTTTTGGAAGAAGGAAGTAAGAGGTGGTAAATACACTATGTACTTAGTGAGGTGATTCTTATAACTAGCCATTTCATTTTAAAGTCTTGTTTAATCTTGTAAGGTTACCTAACCAGGCTTCAAAGTTTACTTAGTTAGTTTACTTCATGCATAAGTAGGCCTAGCTAATTTACTTGCCATTCAAGTAACATCAAATACATTTGAAAATAACCATGCTTCAATACAAACAACCAATCCAATTTAATACTCAATCAAAACACATCAAAATAATTCACAAATGGTTACATTCAACCATGTCAAACAAACATTTCATTCCACTTTCTTCATTTCATTCGAATAGGCTTTAACACAATTTCCATTCGTTCAACTCATTTTATCATGTAATTTCATATGACATATCACGTAATAATGTAACCAAATTCATGTCATCCATTATCGATCACTACCCAAATCACATATCAAGACATATAACATATAACATGTTAATTATAATATTTAACTTTTCATGTAAGTCTTATTCAAAGATCTTATTGTTTTGCCTTGGTTGAGTAGTAGACTAGGTAACCAAGTCAATCGTATAACGTATAACATTGGATACCCAAGGTATCAAAGTGTCTTAACACCATACATCATGTAATCGTCTAAAGGATGCATAAGCATCAATGGTGACTTACAACCAATCATATAATAAGGTGACTAACCACCTTGCAAGTTAAATGGTGACTAACCACCATCTTGATCAAGTAAATGACTCAAGCACTCTAAGGCATGTCCTTCTACCTAAGGACCACTAATCAGCCAAGGTCTTATATAGTCTTTAAACCAAACAACCAAGTTGTTTACAAACATCAAACAATGCCATATGATCATCTAATGTTCACATTTTGATTAATTCATGTATGATGAGTCAACCACTAATTTCCAGCAAGCATTAGGCAACATTTCACTCATTTCATGCTTCAAAAATAGTAGCATAACATCATACATTTAACCATTTCAAAGGCCACAACATCCATGCTTCAATCCATTTCAAAACACTAGCTACTAGTAACTAGCAACTAGAAGTTCATAATCATTTTATTCATTTCCTTTATCCTTCTTCCAATTCCATTTTAATTTACCAATATAGCTTAGATTCTTTGCTTATTTTGATTCTTTGATTAACAAGCCTTTTCCCTTCTTGCTTGCTTGCCCAGCCTTGATTCTTCCAATAATTCCTCTTCAATTTGGTCTTAAACAACAAGTAAACAACATAAAACATGCATTAGAAATCAATTCAAATCATATCCAATCACATTTATAAGTATATACACAATGCAACATGAAACTGCCCCATTTCTGGCAATTTTGAGCACATTACACCAATCTGTCCATAGCTTTTTACACACAACTCCAAATTAGGAGTTCTTTACCATTCTAGAAAGCTTATTTACACAAATTAAATTCTTTGTATTTCTCAGATTTTTCCTAGTTCTAGATCAATACAATTTAATGGTTTAAGGCATTGTATTTACATTGACCTATATTGTCCACAGTTTTTAACATGTAACTTTAAGGCTCTATTCACCTATGATACAAAGCTCATTAAATTCTGAGTTTTTAACCACCATTAGACACATATAATTACATTATAACCATGTTTCAGTTTCATAAAAAAACAGAGCATTAAGGTCCACATTTTATCTATTTTTCCAGAATGGTCCAGATTCACTATTTAAGCATAATATTGACTTTAAACATCTAATTCAAGTCATTTAACACCTTAAAAATGATACTAATCAAACATTACTAGATTCCCCTGTTTCCTAACAATTTTACCAGATCTTATAACATCAAATTAGCCATTAAACATTTCCATAATTGTGTTTTAACCCAAGCAGTCTCTAGTTTCAATTCAAACATAACTCATTTACTTCTAACAAAATTTTCATACATTCTAGCAACATTTTCAGACATGTGATACCTCTTTCCTATAGTATTTTTCATGTTCTACAACTTTTTCCTGCAGAAAGTTTCCTAATTCGAGCTCTAACATGGTCAAAAATCCGTTTTAATCGAGGTGATCATTTTAGTACGAAACGGACATATTCATGTTCCAAGTTTCATGCATGCAATTTTCTAGATTTATAATCAATCTAACATGTTCTAAATGCTTATAGCACATCATTAAACATTTCTAAACATGTATTTCAACATAATCAAACCAATAATTCAGCTAAAAATCATTAAGAACATCAAACAATAATGCTGGACAGAATCGATAGTTACATATACACATGCATGAATACTTTAAGCTATTCCACTTAATTTTCCTTCACATGCATGAGATTTCTCACACTAGATTTCCAGATTTTGAGCTCTTAAAATTCTCTCTTTTGTTTTGTTTAGAACAGGTGGAAATGAAGAATGAAAATGGCGAAACAATGATGACGATGACAAGGTGAAAACAAATAAACAAGTGTTGTATTTTTCTTAGAGCTTGGCTGACTGTTCTCATCTACAAAGGACACATGGATAGCTTTAACACCATGATATTCCACTAACTTATTATATGATATATTATTAATCCAATTCATAATTTAATTCCATGTATTTCTTTATTATAACACACATATAATTATTGTATATATACGCATTTATATTCTTGTATGAACCGATCATGTATGTACTTTATATGTACATACTTTCTAATTAAATTTCTATATTAATTCTTATACTTTATGAATTCTTTAATTTTGTAATACCATTGGAATTAATCTAATGTTCATTTTATTCGTTTTAATATTTTAGAATTTCTACTAGGGTAAGTTTTAGGGTGTTACATGAAGTACCTCTTGGAAAAATAATATGCCAAGCCGAGATTGATCTAATGGACGCTCCTAATTCAAGAATTTGACCTCGAGATCTGAGATAAGACGGGCAGTGAAAATTTAGTAGCTGACCATCTATCACGACTAGAGCATCACTAAGAGGATGGTAAGACTAATGTCATCAGAGATGAGTTCCCAAATGAGTATTTACTCACGGCCGACACCACGCCATGGTATGCCGACATAGTCAATTATCTGGTAAGTAAGATCATGCCACCAGATTTAGGGTACAATACCAAGAAATGATTTTTGCACTATGTCTGGCGGTATTATTGGGATGAGACATTTCTATTCAAGCAATGTGCCGATCAAGTGATCCGTCGTTGCATTCCAGAAGATGAGCAGCATGATATTTTGCAAGCATGCCATGCCGCACCATTCGGAGGACACTTTGCTGGACTTAAAACTACTGCCAAGGTACTGCAGTCAGGTTTTTATTGGCTCACGCTGTATAAGGATGCTCATGACTTCACCAAGGCATGTGATCCATGCCAACGGACTAGGAATATCTCTAGTAGACATTAACTTCCGCTCTAGAACATCATGCTAGTGGACTTGCTCGATGTTTGAGGAATAGACTTTATGGGACCATTTTCTCCATCGCTCGGGAATATATATATATATATATCCTAGTGGTAGTTGACTATGTTTCCAAATGGGTAGAGGCTATAGCCTTATTAACAAATAATGCGAAGGTCGTTGCCAAATTTTTGCACAAACATATCTTTACACGTTTTGGTGCTCCTCGAGTGATCATTCATGATGAGGACACCCATTTTAAATGCAATCTAATCTCTAAATCTTTGTGCATGTATGAGATACAACAAAGGATAGCCATGGACTATCATCCACATACAAATGGGCAAGCCGAGATCTCTAACAAACAAATCAAGAATATCCTAGAAAAGTTCGTGAATCTTTTAAGGAAAGATTGGTCTTTGAGGTTAGATGAGGCTTTGTGGGCTTATAAGACCGCCTTCAAAAACTCCATTGGGCACTTCACCTTTTAAGCTTGTATATGGTAAGCCATGCCACTTGCCGGTAGAGCTCGAGCACAAAGCCTACTGGGCAATTAAGACATTGGATATGTCATGGGCAGCCACGGGAGAAAAACAGATGCCTTCTTACATTGTTTTAAGCACATATATATAGGAAAATAAAGGTGGTGGCTGAATTTACTTGTGTGGCTGAAATTAAAGGAGTTTAAAAATTAAATTTGAATGGAAATAACTCCTTTTGGCCATAATTAATTTGCGACCAGAAGTTTAAAGGTGTAGGGCGCCTAAAACACATGAAAATCACATTTAACATGTGATTTATATGTTTGAATTTCAAACACAAACTTCCTTTATTCTTATCTTCAAGTTTGCCGCACATTTGAGAGAGGAACGGGCTGATTTTCGGCCAAACTTGGACACACATGTGTCAAGGCTGCCACGTGTTCAAGTTACATACTCAAATGCCACCTAGGCTACCACGCGTGCACTGGTACACTCCCCGACATGTAGGACACTTTTTAGCTACTTCTAAACTTGTCAACTGAAATTGAGCTAGTGGAGCTGAAGTTGAGCTGACGGGAATCAAGCTGAGTTGAAATGAGCTAGCTAAGAGTGATAGGAGCTGAACTGAGCTGAGAGCTAAGCCTTTGATCCGACTTGAGCTGAGGATGAGCTGATCACACTCTTCTCAGCTGAAAGTGAGCTGGTTACACTCTCCTGAGCTGGGGCCGAGCTGCATACACTCTGGTGAGCTGAAGATGAGCCGCATACACTCACTTGAGCTAGAGATGAGCTGCATATGCTCACTTGAGCTAGTGTCCTCGTACGTACCAATGTCAAAAGGAAACAAACTTCCATCAAAGTGGTGTAAACTTAATGGAAACACTAATACAAGTTGTAAACACTTGCAACCTTATTTATTTATTCACAAACAAATATAGACACACCATAAGTTATATCAAACTGAGTTAAAACACACATAGCATATTATATACATACTCGAACACACTAACAAGTAGTATAAGTATAAGAAATGTTACACATCAGTATGTAACAAGTGAAAAAGCAAAATTCCCTGAAAGTTTGAAGTTGCATCGTTGGGTGGCATGATCGTGCTCACATCATCCCCCCTTCTTTAATGTGATTTGTCCCCAAATTGACCCTCATTACAAAAGGGAACAATTTTGACTTTCGCTTGGTATGGAACTTCCTCAGTCGTCTTGCTCGGCACATATGCCATCCTCTCGAACCAAGTTCTTTTACAAAGAACGCAAATGGAAATGCCTTCTTTCTTGTACCTTTTCGAATAATGCACAACATAAAGTCAGAAAATGCTCGTTGCACATTCGTAATCCTGCAAACAATGACATACGAAGGCAACTCCAAGGAACAACAAGAAACTCGACGATCTTCTAGAATCACAACACAAGGTTGTTCACAATCCAATGTACAACCAAAGAAATTAGTATATAAAAATGAAAAATCAATAATACAATAGAAAGGAACGTCAGACTGTGGTAAAGAAGGTTGCTGAATTTCTAGAAATAATTTAAATGCACTAGACATACCAACAGTAGCATCCTTGGGAACTTTCACATGGCATCATCGTATTAACTTGTAAGGTAGAAGAAGGAATAGAAGAAAATGTCGAATCAGATAATACCTGTGAATTTGCTTTCTTCTTTTCGCATTCATTCTTCTCTTTGTTGGCCTTCCAAGCTGCAGCACTCGCTTTCAAACGAACTTCGCCTTCATATACTTCACTTGGAGTCATAGGTGCCAAAGTTACCTTTTTCCCTCATGAGTAAAAGAGTATCGATTGGTGTAACAATCGTGCAAAACTCTCTTGTCATACTGCCACGGTCTTCCTAACAACAAATGACAAGTATCCATAGAACAAACATTACAAGTTTCCTCATCCTTGTATTTACCAATGAAAAATGGTATAACAACTTTTTCGGTAACTTTGATTCACCACCATTATTCAACCATTGTAACTTGTACAGATTGGGATGCTTTGTCATCTTCAGTCCTAACTTGTCAACCATGAGAGTACTAGCAACGTTAGTACAAATACCACTATCAATAATCACAACACATACCTTACTGTTCACGTTGCATCTCGTATGGAAGAGGTTGTTTCGTTGCGGTTCATCCTGTACTGGCTGGTCATTCAGAGTTTTCTTGTCAACAAGTGTTTCACCTGTAGCAAATGTCTACACATTGTCATCATTTATCTCTTGATGGATAGAATGGGAACCACCCCCATCAAGTCTATCCATTCGAGAATGTATAGGCTCGAGTTCTTGTCTTAAAAGACGCTGAAAATCACGTATAATGGCCTGCATTTGCAAGTTTGGTTGCTGGCCACCCTGGTTGCTTTCGTTCCAACCGGTCATGGTAAAACACTAAACATGCAGAAAACAATGTTATATGTTAGTAAAATAAAGAAAAAGGACCTCATTGCACATCAACAAAATCTCACAGATCACTCAAAGGAAAGATCGCTTAACAATTGCACTCAAACGCTCGTTTTTCACTCGGGAGAATACTTGAAATGCTCTTTTGTCTCCCCTTCTGTTCTCACACACTCAATTGCCTTTTCCACTCGATCTCTTGCAATCAGTTCTTTAACGAACTAACTCGATCTTTCGGACTTGTTATCTATGTCAAACTTTACAAGATAATATAAAGGTTAAAGTATTAAACAATTAGGAAAAGAAATAGGGGCTGTCATGTATGATATAAAGGCTGAAAAAGAAAGAATAAGAACGCTGGAAAATTGGTGATGAAACAAAAGAAATAAAGGCTGATAAAAATGAAGGAAAAAGAAACAACTTACTGCAAAAGTGTTGAGTTGTGTGGTGCTCGATTCGATCAACCAATTATGCTCACCAAGTGGTGGAGAGGTGGATTTTTGGGTGGAAGGGTTGTGGAAGCTAGAAAGATTAAAGACACAATGATTTATAGTGGTTCGGCCTTCTAACAAGCACCTACATCCACTACCTTAGCTTCCCACTAAGGATTTCACAATCAATCCACTAATTGATTCGTCCCCTTTTCTAGGATTAGGAGGAAACCCTTACAACCGATCAAGCTTCTACCCAAAGCCTTGATCAAAACCCTCTTTTACAAAGAGATAAATAAAGCAAACTTAAACCCTCTAATAGGTGTTTGTTTGCACAATGAAGCACTCACCCAAAACCTAAAACACTTGAGCAAATTTGACAATTTTGGCTCACTAGTGTTTGTCTATACAAGAAATGACACTTTAAGCACTAAGACAATTTCTTGATCATTTGTTGATTGACAATTGAAGCATTAGCCTTCTCTTGATGCTTGGAGGTCCCTTTTATACTCCCAATTGAGTTTGTAGCCGTTACTAGCCGTTGGGGATGAATTGGAGCCGTTGAGGACTTTATTTCCCTTCATAAATGCTGTTCTGCAGCTACCGGTATCGATACACGTGGAACGGTATCGATACAGCCTTCTTGAGGAAATAGCCGTTGGGCTCTTGCCAGCATAGGCGTATCGATACGCTTGAGGGCGTATCGGTACGGGTCCATATTTGAATAGCCGTTGGGAAATAGCCGTTGGGGTAGTTGAACAGGGATCGGTACGCTTACCTGGCGTATCGAAACGATCCCGGTCCGTATCGATACCCTAAACCCTCGTATCGATACGGGTTTTGACAGTGGCCAAACTGAGGCAAAATGGTATCGGTACGAGTGCAACCGTATCGATACTGGGACGTTGAAAATTCAAGTTTGGCTGTTTAAAACATAAAAAATCTTTGCCAAAAACCTTTTAAAATATATCAAACATAATTTCAAGTTGTTTGGACTTAAAGACAAGTTTTAAATTCTTTTCAAATTAGTCCAAAACATTTTTCAATTATTATATCAAAACATTAGTTCTACAAAAAGGAATGCTTACAACGATCCTATCACTGAACAAACAAGAACAAGTTGTTTCGGGAGATTTCGAAGCATTCAATGGCATTCTTGAACATCCTTCATCATTTTCACGAACAAACAACACTTTATATATGTAAAATACACCAAATATTTGAATATGAATTTTTTTTATTTTTTTTACTTTGACTTTGACTTTTTTCTTCTTCAGAATTTCGAATTTTTTCTTCTTTTTTTTTATTTCTTTATTTTTTTGTTTTGTAGTGCACAACGTGCTAAAATCCAAACCTGGCTCTGATACCATATGATAAAGGGGTGCGTTGCTTTAGAAACAACGTTCCTTGTCTGTAACGGATCTAGGATAGTAGCAAGCATATCTCTGCAATATAAACACAAGAAGGGACGTTTTTAGGCTTAAAAATAACAAAGAAAAAAATAAAAAGTGTGTAAGAATTTCTGGACAGATTTGGACTCGAATGAAGATGATGGCTTCAACGGACTTTCAAGGCTGCATTTGAACGTCCAAAATGGTAGAAACGTTTCTGGAAAATCAGCGGATAATTTAACGACGTCGAACTCGAAAGAACTCGAACAATATGTTGAATGAACCCGAATCGAATATGTTCTTCATCAACAGACTTGGACCCACTAGATAGCTATCTAGGAACCCGAAGTATCAAGTAAAATTTGACACAACAAAACTCAGTTTGAAATGTCAAAAGATAGTTCTAAAAAGAACCGAACAAGAGAAACTCTCTTAAATAATTTTATTTCCAAAATGTCTAACCTTCTTACATTGTTTTAAGCACATATATATAGGAAAATAAAGGTGGTGGCCGAATTTACTTGTGTGGCTGAAATTAATGGAGTTTAAAAATTAAATTTGAATGGAAATAACTCCTTTTGGACGGAATTAATTTGTTGCCACAAGTTTGAAAGGTGTAGGGCGCCTAAAACACATGAAAATCACATTTAGCATGTGATTTATATGTTTGAATTTCAAACACAAACTTCCTTTGTTCTTATCTTCAAGTTTGCTGCACATTTGAGAGAGGAATGGGTTTATTTTTGGCCAAACTTGCACACACATGTGTCAAGGCTGCCATGTGTGCAAGTTACATACTCGGATGCCACCTAGGGTGGCACGTGTGCACTGGTACACTCCCTGACATGTAGGACGCTTTTTAGCTACTTATGGACTTGACAGTTGAAGTTGAGCTGACGAGAATCAAGCTGAGCTGAAATGAGCTAGCTAAGAGTGTTAGGAGCTGAAATGAGCTGGGAGCTAAGCCTCTGAGCTGAGGATAAGCTGTTCACACTCTCCTGAGCTGAAAGTGAGCTGGTTACACTCTCCTGAGCTGGGGCCGAGCTGCATACACTATGTTGAGTTGAAGATGAGCTGCATACACTCACTTGAGCTGGAGATGAGTTGCATATGCTCACTTGAGCTAGTGTCCTTGTACGTAGCTATGTCAAAAGGCAACAAACTTCCATCAAAGTAGTGTAAACTTAATGGAAACACTAATACAAGTTGTAAACACTTGAAACCTTATTTATTAACTCACAAAAAAATATAGACACACCATAAGTTATATCAAACTAAGTTAAAACACACATAGCATATTATATACATACTCGAACACACTAACAAGTAGTATAAGTATAAGAGATGTTACACATCAGTATGTAACAAGTGAAAAATCAAACTTCCCTGAAAGTTTGAAGTTGCATCGTTGGGTGGCATAATCGTGCTCACATCACGGATGTTGGACCTAAATGAAATGGAAGAATTTAGGGTGCATGCTTATGATAATGCCAAGTTATATAAAGAACGAACCAAGCACTTGCATGACAAGAGGATTTTGCCACGAAACTTCGACGTAGGTCAACAAGTCCTTTTGTTTAACTCATGCCTAAAATTGTTTCCAGGAAAGCTCAGGTCAAGATGGTCAGGCCCTTTCGAGGTTGTGAAACCCTATGCCCACGGAGCAGTGGACATTAAGGACATAAAAATTGGTAGTACTTTCAAGGTGAATGGGCAACGCCTGAAGCATTATTAGGGTGAAGAGCATAGTACTGCCAAGGAGGTCATCCTCTTAGCATAATTACCATGATGCCACCGAGTTGGTATTTTCTTGTAAATAGTAGGATTAGTAATTTTTTCTTTTCTTTTTTATTTGTTTTGTTTAGATTCCAAATTTCTTTGCTGTGTTGAAGGGTTTTTGTTTGAGATCGTGCCGATTTTTGTGCCAGGAAGTATGCTAGTGTAGAGACATATATGGGCAGGACGAGAGAATGAATACCATGCCATGCCTGGAGTAACGCTAGTGTTAAGCTTGGCGTCTAACGAGAGTAACTTTGGGGAAAAGAAATTACCCTAGCTTGATTTAATTTAAACCATGAGAGAGAAAGAAAAAATTAATAAACCCTAGCCGCCCAAAAGTTAAGGTAATTTAAATTCATTTTAATTTCCTTATTATTCTATACCCTATCAATTTAAAAGTTATGCTTATCACTTACCATTTCCATACTTATCACATCATCCCCTTTTCTCGCCCCCAAACATGCTATCTCTTCATCATTACATTCTTTAAACCCGTCATAAATAATTTTTACCCTAAACACTCAACCTTTCCACATTTCAACTCGATTACCTTACCTTCTTTACCTCTTCACTTTACCTTCTTTCCCTAGCCGATTACTCTCTCTCTCTCCCCCCCCCCATTTCAAGAAAATCAATCTTTTTCTTTTCTTTCTCCATATCCATGGCGTCTCCATCTAAGCCTTTTCAAAGATTTTTCAAAGAAGAGATAAAGAAGAAGTACCATGATCAATTTGCCTCGAAATATTTTTCCTTCGAAAGGAATTTTGACTTCAACCCTGAGAAGAATCAAGAATTTCCCCGTGAGTTCGTGAACATAGTCACAAAGCACAAATGGAAAACATTTTGGCAACAAAAGGGTGAGATCTTTCCGAATCTTGTTCGAGAAGTTTATGCACATTTAACTACTAAGTCAAATCCCTTTTTAATGATTCGAGGTGAATGTGTAAGGTTTGATGAAGGAGCCATCAATATTATGCTCAAACTAGACGGAGAAAATGATTATGGCAGGTTCGTGGCTAAGGTGACGGATGCCAAACGACAAACGTTGTTAAAAGATTTATGTGAGTCGGGCACGAAATAGATTGTATCCTCCAAGGGCACGCGGACGGTCAAGATAGCACCCCTCCAGTCGCAAGCAAAGGGCTGGAATCACTCTCTCAAGGTTAGTCTGATGCCGACAACACACAATGAGATTGTTTCAGAGGATCGTCTGGCATTGCTGCATTCCATTCTTTTTGGCCGAAAAATCAATGTTGGCTGGATCATCATTAATGAAATTTACAAGTGTGCCCTTAAGCCATCTAGAGGTTTATTCTTCCCGTTATTGATTTGTAACATTTGCAGGCGCTACAAGGTGCCCACGACCGAGGAAGACGTTGCCCTTAAGGTGAAGGGCTACACTATCACGTCGGCCGATTGGAAAAATCTTACTAGAATTGTTGTGCCTAACAAGGGTAAGGGAAAGGCTACTTCGCCAAAGCCCAAGACTAATACACCAAGGGCAAAATCATCAGCCTCAATGCCATCTGCCTCAATGTCAGAGAATTTGATGGCACTACTTTCTCAGATCTCCCAGAGCCAATAATTGATTCTCCTTAATTTGGAGAAAAATGAGGAGATCCAAAAGATGTTATGGCAGTATATGCATGCTCAAGATTTATCCATAAAAGAAACCCTGGTGAGCCTTTCTCCGAGTATTTTACCAGCATTTCTTGCCTTCTCGGATGAGCTCTTTGTCGATGAGAATTCCATGCCAACCAGTCCACAATCTCGTGCCCTCTAATGCCACAGAGTCGATTTCCCCTGCTCACGATGAATGTACTAAGTCCGCCTCTCTAGATGAATCTGCTGCTGAAAGTGAAAAGAACCCCACTGCCACGCCGACTTCCTCTGAGCCTGTAAAGATTGTCAAAGAAACTCCTACCTCGACGGCTGCTTCTAAGCCTGGTTGGAGTGGAAAAAAGAGAATAGCCCCTGAAAGTAGGAGCCTTACTCAGAGGAAGACCCGTGCCAAGATGGCCGAGGAAGCCCATGCCCACCAAGAAAAAGTCTCCAAAGGGAGTCATCTTCTTCCTAACTCTTTGCATTATCATTCATTTTTCATGCATTTTTATATGTCCATGCATTTTCTATTTTCTGTTTTTCTTGTATATATGTGTTGTTTCGTGCATTGAGGATAATGCACATCTTGGGTTTGGGGGTGTGTATTTTTCTCATAGTTATGCCATCCCATGCATTCATGTTTAAATTCTCTTTTCATGCCATGCCATGCATGTTAGGATAGTTTGCATACCGAACCACTAAAAAAAGAAATTTTGTCTCGGCTAATTTTTGAAGCATGTTAACATCTGTTAGGCAAGTTTAGTTTAACCTAGGTGTCTGTCCGATGAGGAAATTTAAAATCTTTAGATGCCTATGCAAGAAGAATAGTAATGCTATGATTGCAAGCCAATTGATCTCTAGTTTTGGGAATTGATTTTCACTTAACACGTAGTATGCATCTAGTTCCTTAACAAACTTAGAATTTTTGAAACTATGCTCAGAAAAAAAAAGAATAAAATGCCAAGGTAAAAATAGTGCACCAATGTGTGCCAAATGTTGAAGGACTTTAAAACACTCCTCTGCCTTAGAAGAATCATTAACTTGGGGCTTCGTGGTATGCTCCCTCTTATATCTCACGCTAAACAGTGCATAATGCTACCCTAATTTAATGCCAACAATTAAAAATATATATACCTTTGGCAGAGAGAAAAAAAGCAATAAAATAATCTGAGTTTTGGGAATAAAATTGGCTAAGTGAGTGAAAGGAAACTTGATGCATGTTGCCTACACTTCATGCACTTTCATGCCCTATGACTAGAATTATTTTGCTGCTCTTGAATTTTCGACCTGCTTAGCATTACTGCACTAAGATTACTAAGGATGGATCTATGCCAAATTTAGCTTGGCTGCATCTGTTGGCATGCTGACCGAAACATTATCGAGGTATTATTTTCTCATTTTTTTTAGTTTCTCCATTTTCCTTTGCATTACTTGAGGACAAGCAATGAGCTAAAGTGTGAGAGAGTGTTGACGTTCCAAAAGTACTGATTTATATACCAATTTCACATGATTTTACTTGTCTCTTAAGTACATTTAGTTGCATTTTTCTTTAGGAATCATGCATTTGTTTTTCCTCATTTCTAGGCTAAGGAGGCAACCTTTACAAATGTTCAATCTTTATACCCAAAGATTGAACCATAAGACTCTCACTTTATAAAGAAGATGTTGGCTATTAAAATTGATCTCTCATAAGATAAATATATCCCAAATAGATTACAAACACTCTCCAAACTCTCAAATTTGATTTACACTAAGAACTCTAAGAGTTGGGTACAAGAATTTGACAATAAGTGCTAAGGGTTTGAATCTGATTGCTTGGATGTTTCTTTGAGGTTCAATAGTTGTTGTTGGTGCTTTTGAGGCTTGCTTTTATACATTCCCATTGATTTCTATCCATTTGGGTGGTTGAGATCATCAATAGAGCCGTTGGGGTTCTGTCTTCCCTTCATAAATGTAGTTCTGCAACTACCCGTATCAGAACACGTAGCCCTGTATCGAAACAGCCACTAAAAAAAGAAAGAGTCGTTGTATGTGAAAAGGGACCGTATCGAAACGACTATAGGCTATATTGAAATAGTTTGAAACTGTAAAATGCCTTTAAGTGTAAAAAGCGGACCGTATCGAAACGGCTATAGGTCGTATCGAAACGTTTTGGAACTGTAAAATGGTGTTTTGAAACACCAGAAGGGTGTATCGAAACAATTAACCAATTTTCAAAAGTTTCGTTTTGACAAGTAACAGCTAGTTCATTTAATGCTCAATTTTGAAAATACTTAACCCATGTATGACACAGGTGTAAGCCATTTCGAAACTACACTTAAAAAACTAAAGCTCAGATGAAGACAGTATCAAAACGGGCTTGCCCGTTTCGAAACGATTGTCTCGAAATATATTTTTCCGTATCGAAATGGACGTTTCCAGTGGTAAACTATTTCGAAACACCTTAGAGGGTATTTGAAAACGCCTGGGTGATTTTGAATATTTTGGTTTTGAAACACTTAGAAAATTTTTATGGGTTTATGTTTTGACTTCAAAACACCTTAAGTCTTTTGAGTACTTAAAATTTTATTTACTTTGCAATTTAGTCCTTAGTGTTGGGTCACGTCGGCACACCCCGTGGCGCAGCGGAAAAAATTAATCCGACGTAATCCAACCAGGATCCATGTACAAGAATGAATCTGGGGTGAAAAGATGAAGAGATACCTTTTAAAACTCTAGAAACTTGAAAAATGACGGTATGTCGGAATAACCACGTCAAGTAAACCGGAATCGTCACAGGTTTGCAACAACCTCTACGGAGTCCACCCGAACAAAATGAACAAAGTTTCTGCCTCCCTAACACTTAGGGATAAATTTCGACAGGTTTGAACACCTTCTAGGGAGAAGTCGAAATCCCTCCAGTAATTCCTAAGGGAGTCTGAAATCGACCAGGAGTTCAACCGGGACTTGCAATCGAGCAAGGGAACCTTCAGGGATTTGCCAGAGGGCAAGTAGAACACCAGAAAAATATCGAACAGCTTCTCAGAGAGCTTTCTGGGATATGTCGAATTCCAGTGGGGAATCACTAGGGGGTTTTCGAAATCTTCAAGAGGAGGAAGAGGGATGATTTGGTTTCTAGCCTTGTCCCTTTAAATAGTATCCAGAGACTTAATTCTAGTTGAATACCTTAAATCCAAGTTCAACCAAAATTCATAGAATCTAATTCTACTTGAAATTGGTTTATATTAAATATATATTATATTTAATAATATTAAATGAAATATATATTTAATTGTGTAGAATCTTATTCTACATAAAACATGGATTTAAATATACATTTTAACATGTAAGTAACCTTAAAACTTCAAAGGTATTCTAGAACAATTCTTAGTCCATATCTTATATGGCGTTTCGAACCAAGTTTAAAAAAACGATTAAGTATGAGAGTTGTTTTTCTATTGTGTAAAGAAGTCGAAAATGACTTGTCCTAAATCAAAACATGTCTAACATATTTGATTCTCTTTCAAAGACTTTTCGTTCCACTTGTGGGATTTAATTATGGGACAATCCCATATTCTTTGAAAGTTCATCAAACTTTAAGTATTCTTGAATTTGATCTCATCAAATTACCTTAATACTTTTTACGAGTTTGAGATTAGTCATTTGTTTTATTTATCTTATAAATATTATTGATTTGATTAGTTTAAAGATCATTGATTCGTTGTGCCATAAGAGATTAAAAGAATAACATTTATTTAAATAATCTCAAAATTAAAATATCTTGTCCTTACAAGATAACTAAAACTTAGGCACAAAATAATAATCTTAAAAACTAAATATACATTATATTTAATCCAAATATATATTTTTTTATTATATAGAATCTCATTCTATCTTTTCTTGGATTTAAATATATTTAAATATATATTTTTAATTATGTAGAATCTAATTCTACATAAACTTGAAATTAAATATACATTATATAAATTTCAAATATATATTTAAATTTCTAGAATCTTATTCTATAATATTTAAGTCTCTAAATATTTTCCATACTCTAAATAATATTTGATAAATACAATATTTATCCAATATTATTCCTATTTAAGGGAGTTGCCGATTTCCCCTATCCCATAGGGGATTTTCGGCAACCTCCCTAAAATAGGGAGTATGATTTCCAATTTTTGTTCGTTTCATTTGAAGGGTGTGACCCTTGTAGATTCATGCAACGTTAGCAGCAAAATTAGAAATGTTCTAATTTTACAAACAATGAGTGGCATCTAGCAATACATCATTGCTACCTAAGTTGCATGAAGTCATGGTTTGACTTTCCTAATTCCTGAATAAAGTTCCTTTATGTATTTCAACCTTTTGTCCTTTATATCTTAGATGAACACAAGTCATGGGTTAGTCACACTTGTGTTGTCCATCTAGTGTTTCTTGATGTCTTGAGTAGATTATGATAAACGAATCTCTATGATATCTCATATCATAATATTCGAGCATGGCCATGCATTTTCTAATCTCACTCGATCAAGTGGCCGAAGATATTTCTCCCATTATGTAGGAGGGACAAATCCTTTCTCGATCAACCATATTTAACTACATAGGTCATCATGTATCCAATCATCAGTCTTTATAATGTAGTCAGTTACGACACACGTTTGACTATATCAAAATATGTAAATCTTTATGTTGAAATCATATTGATCTCAAGTCTGAGGATTATACATATGTTTATCATGAGCAATGTTGTGACTGTCACATAATTACCCAAGAAACATGCTCATAGCGGGTCAATCCAGTATGTTGTTCTCTAACAAATACTTATGTGTTGATTTTGACATCTCTATGTCAATGACAACACTTGTCATCAACCACATATTAGTCTTTATATATTATCACTTTCAATACCCGTAATAATATTCAACTAAGGATCCTATTTAACAATAATCGTATTATTGTATGTACATTATTATCCAATGGTTAGTTTGATGCACAGAAACATACCAAATGATAATAAGGGCAATGTCATTACTTGATAAATCTAGTAAAATAGTATGTCTATTCAATCATCATATGATTGGTCTTTGGACATACTCCAACACTTAGATTATTTATTATATCAAAATCAATCAATGGTTTTACAATCTCCCTCTTTTTGATATAATAAAACCAAAGTAAATTTTTAAGTAAACTCCTCCTAAACTGAAGCTAGGTTTTGAAAAAGATTTTTAAAAATTTAGCTTAACCCTCTTCTCCCACTTTTTGTTAGATCAAAATCAATGAAGGAATGAAGAATATAACCAAGATGTAAACCAATATAGCACAAGACAAAGCATCATTAAAGCAACATAATATGATTAAGCATAATAAGCCAAAGCAAATGTTTCAAAATATCCAAACATTATATCCAAACTTAGTACTTAAAAACAATAGATCAAAGCATAGGTCCTAAAACAAAACGTAGACATGTGCATAAAAAGGAAAAACATAAACTAGATGATATGCAATGAGATGCAAAGATCTAAGGCTCATCATCATCTTCATCTTCATCGTTGGCGGTGCTCCTCCTAAATTGCCTCCACTCGCCATAGAATCCGGTAAAAGACATGTCCATCGATGCTTGTTGAGTTTCGACTGAAGTAAGTCGATTCTCAACACTTTGGACACGTCCCTCCAAGGAAGTGAAGCGAGTGTCAATAGCGGCAAAACCTGAGTCCATCTAGGTTCGCAAGCCATTGAATTGCTCGGTGAGAAAAGTTATGAGAGCTTCATTGTTTGGTGGAGCAATTTAAGGTTGAGGTTTGGGGGCCGCAACTTTAGGAGGATTCTCAACACTAATCCATTCTCCATCAATGAAGTGAAAACTGCATCAGAGAAGAGTGCTCTCATCGATGAGATCCTTGAGTGATTCTGGAAAGTCAAGAGAGCAATCGATCCCCAATTTTGAGTATAGGAAACTCAAGGCGGTGTCATATGTGAAGGAAGTGACAAGATCCGAGTTGCGATTTTGAACAAGATGAACCATCTCGGCAAACATGATACGGCAAAGGTTCGGTCGATATTCCTCACAAAACAAACAAATCCAAAAATCATCGACTTGGCGAATGTGGGAGAATTTTCCTTCGGATGGGAAAAAGCACCAAGATACCATGAGATGAAGGATGCGATCATGAGCATCAAGAACCATAACGGAGCCACCAAGAGTATGTCCCAAAGAGTTCTCATCTGAAATACCCTCATCGTCAAATTCAAAAACATTTACCAAGGTTTGAGGATTAATCTGAAACTTCTTCCTCGTGAGGTAGGATTCAATGGCAATCACTTCGGAACAATCGACATTGGAAATACATCAGGCATTGGCATAAAAGAGAAGAACCATATTACGGTACAAAGTACCGGGTAATCTCAAAAAGGATAAGAAATTCCAACGCCTCAATAAATGGAGATAACGAAATTGAAAATGTTCGGAATCCAGAAAGGGTATAGGAATAACACGCTCACGTCGAATTTCATGATCTTGAAAAAGTTTGAAGTTGATATGAGCGTCATTGTGTCGAAGACTCTTTTGATAGAGTAGAGTGAGGTTGGGACGAGAGGAATCGTCATCAATGTTAGAACTTCCCCCAACCTCATTGGTTCGTACTCTCTTCCTAGAACCCATATTCAAAATCTGGGAACAAATCTAGATACAAAAACATATGTATACGTAAATCAACCAAATTCAATCCAATAGAGAATCCAATAGTCAAGGTGTTGATAAAAATCCATACAATATAGTTTTAAAAAATAAAATGAATTTTTGGTAAAAAGAATTTTGAAAAACAATAAGGAAAAATATACGATATAAATTTTATATTCGAACAAAAAAATTTCGAGTTTTAAATAATTTTTGCAAAAACTTCAAAACTCATACTATAAGTATATATTCTATACAAAAATTGACTAAAACATTGAAGAAATGCAAACGAAAATTTAATAAGAAAAGAAAAGGGTTTATACCTTCATATAGGAATTTGGATGAATGAAGGATGATTAATGCACCAAATTGCATGCAAAGCCTTAGCCTTGATGTGTAGATTTAAAACCCTAAAAAAATTTAGGTTTTGGGGTGAAAATCAAGAGATTTGAGAAGTTATTTTAGGGGTTTTCAGTTAGGGTTTGAGAGAAAAGGAGAGTTGGTGTTTTAATTAAAGTTGGATACTCATTTAAGGCTATTTAAAACAATCTACGCAGACGTGTATCGATACGCCATTGTGGCGTATCAAAACGGGTGTTTTGAAATGCTTTTGAGCCGTTTCAGTACAAGACCTGTTTTGATACAGGTAATAGCCATTTCAGAACAACACCGCGAGCCCGTATCAAAACGCGAAGAACTTGTTTCGATACGACCAATTATAGTAACCAACTTAGATCGAGCCCGTTTCGAAACAAATGATATATGAGCATTTTGGGCAGTTTTAAGTCCAAAAGGCCAACTTAGATCGAGCTTAAATGCATAGAAATGATATATGAGCATGTTATATGAACTAAAAAAGTTGCATACTCCCCCTAACAACAAGAATAGATACAAAATGAGGCAAATCAACACAAGCATGAGCATCTGTAACCCCCTTAACCCGGTCTAAACGGTTGACCCGAATTAAGAAAGTCACACGGGGAAAACCAAAGTCAACCCAAAAGTCAACCTTGATTAACGACCCTTTTTTTTCTTTTTAAACTTGTCTAGATGCACATTAACCCTAGTTATGATCACTCAAACAGCATACTCAAAGATCATAAACATCAGATATCAAATAGGGACCCAATTGAACAATTTACAACTTTAGGGACCAAATTGCAAAATCTGATAATTATAAGGTCCTAACCCAAACTAGTATTACCAACTTGTAATTAGTCAAGTTTCATGCTTCTTTGCCAAATTTCAGCTCAAACGGACATTCCAAACTCATACAATTGCACATACAAGATTCAGGACCAATTTGCAAACATTTCAAAACATATAACTGCCAATGTCAGCCCCAACGGTTAGGTGTTCCGAAACAGGGAGAGCCTGTTTCGAAACGCGGGGCCGTTCCGCAACGCGTTCCGAAACAAGGGCTGGCAGAGGGCTTCCCGTTTCGGAACGGTGTCACCCGTTTCGGACGCCTGGGCTACTACAGGGCACCCGTTCCGAAACGGTAGCTACTGTTCCGAAACGACCTGCACAGAATGCAGCACAATGCTTGCTTAAACACACAATCGGCCAACCGAACATGCTCCAAATGCAATCAAACCACACCAGCAAGATACTCAACACATAAGGAACATATATGCATCAAAATCTAGATACATGATCACCCCTAGGTGCACCAACACATAAGACACATTCAAAAACTCATTCATGCTTTTAAACAAGAAGCATAGCAATCAACTTAAGCATAAGATGATTCAAACGTTGCAACATTAATCCACATGGTTTAACAACATATATCAAACTTGTCCAACATACACAATCTCGTTACACATCTACATAGAGATTCTTTCCCCCATTGCCTTTATTAACTATAGCTATTAACCGAGACATACATCTCAAGTGGAGTCCTCCTTGAATCCCTTGCTCCTTGCTGTTCCAACCTCACTTATCTGCATTGATGGACAAAAAGGAGCGTAAGCACATAATGCTTAGTGAGGAATGCTCAAAAACCAAAACACCATCAATGCAGCGAGTCATAAAACCTCTTTGAAAAGCAACTCGATTTGTTAAACCAAGCAATGTTTGAAAACCCCTTTTCAACAACAAGCTCAAAATCATGAATTGCTCAAACATGAAAACCAACCCTTAGCTTAGCAAGCTAAGTAACCCTTTTCAAGCACAAATTGCAAAACCAAAACTTTAACCATTTCATGCATAAGCACCATATGCAAAGTTAAATTCAAAACCTTGGAAAACACTTCCATTGCACATCATACCTTTCTCATACTTGATTATCATTTCAAACAAGAAACCTTTAAGAACCATTTATTTAATCAATCCAACACATGCATTAAACAAATGCAACATATGAACCTCATCATCAACATTTGCATCACATGCCTTTAAAAACAAGTCTTAGCAAGACTTCAATACACTAAAGAGATTTCATGCACACATGCATCATTCTCAATAGATAATCAACACTTGTTCAAACTTAACAAGCAATCATAATACTTAATACATTATGCACTTCCCATGCAACCATGCATCATTTCAAGCATCTCATGCTTCATTATAATCAAGAACATCATATTGGCTTTCAAGTGATAATCCAAATCCACTTTTCAACTCAACACCCAATCGGATACGCGGATCACAAGCGTTGTCCCTACGCTTCATACACACTACCAATCCAAGGTCCCCAAATGGACTTTTAACCACCATTTGGCCTCACCATTCACAAGGTTCCCATGTATGGACTTTTAACCACCATACAACCTTATCTTCCTCAAGGTTCCCATGTATGGACTTTCAATCACCATACAACCTTAACTTTCACAAGGTTCCCATGTATGGACTTTTAAACACCATACAACCTTAACTTACACAAGGTTCCTATATATGGACTTTTAAACACCATATAACCTTAACATGCACAAGGTTCCCATGTATGGACTTTTAAACACCATACAACCTTAGCATCACCGATTGGTAGTTGTATAACATCACTAACGAGATCCGGGACACCCTATACAAGATCCACACATGGACTTTACACCACCATTGTGATCTTAACAAGCACAAGGTCCACAAATGGAATTTTAACCACCATTACTACCTTTGCTTACCCAAGGTCCTCGAATGGGAACTCAACCTCTATTATGACCTTAACCATCTTGTTAGGATACTTGGATGGAGTTTACCGGTTCACTCTTAACCACTCCACATCTAAGGCGACTTTATTCACGGTGCACCCAATCCTATAGCCGGCTAACTATATCCGATCAAAGAAACCAAGAACCACTTACATCACTTGCCAATATAACCATCTTACCATATTAGTCCAAAGATTCACATGCATAACCATAATGCAAAAACCATCATTTACCATCATCAATCCACTGTTTTCAAGCATTACACAAAGCCATTAAACATCATGCAACACCATGCATCAAAACCACAATTTCAATGTATAAAACCAAGGATCTCTTACCTTGAGCATCCTTCACATATGGCTTTCAAAACCAGCATTAAACCATGCTTAAATATGCTTTCAAAACCGAATTTAAAACATGCAAATCAAATGCATTGCAACCATCAATCACAGTTGCTTTTAAAGCCAATTCACAACACAACCAAGAGCGAAAATCCATTTACTTACTCTTGAGCTTAGCTAAGTTGTTTAGACTTAAACTAAGCTCCCAAAACCTTCAAACCTTGGTTTAAAAGCTGAAAACCCAACTTCACTCACCGATACACAAAACAAGGCTAACCAACAAGCCTTCCAAGCATCCGAAGCCTTCCGCACCACCTCTAATGCTCATGGATCAAACTCCCCTGTTTCAAGCACACAACAACAGAGGATTAATGCATCATTATGCATTAAAAACACCAGCAACACAACACAACTCGCTGCTCATCACAAATCCAACATTTCGGCTACCAAACACAACCGAAATCACCTCCAAACACTTCCAAAACTTAACCCAGACAAGATCCATCACTTCTAACCATTTTTAAACATCAATTAACATCCAAAATGATCACAAACACGTCCTTATACCTCCAGCTATAACAGATCATCAAAAACACTCCAAAAACAACCAAAAACTCAAGTAAAACTTAGGAAATTCAACCTATCCGGGATTGCATTAATTAAACCTCAACTTCTAATCAATTTAGCATTCATTTAACATCAATTTGACACCTCAAAACACTGCCCAAACAGATCACACGAAAATCCACCAAAAATCACCAAATCTTGCATTTTAAGCCAAGATCCTTTACACAACTTAAAAACCACTTATAAAACATCAATTAAGGATTGAGAACTTAGGAATTTCAGTAAAGAACTGAGAGTTTAGAGGAGAAGGACGTTCTTACCTCCAAACTTGAGTTTCTCCCTTTTTGGAACCAAAATCTTGAAAATCCAATTAGCACTTGGTGAGGTTTTGTTGATGAGATGATTAGGAATCAAAAGAGGATTGAAAAGAGAGATTTGAGTGACAAAATCAGAAGGAAATCTCTGGAGAGAAAGTGTTTGGGTTGAGAGAAAATGAGAGAAAAGGAAAATTGGAAAATATGGAAAGTTAGTTGCAAAATAGCAAAATGATTTCCCTCCACTTTTCTTTAGTTTTAAAATCAGAATTAAACATTAAAATATCTTAGAAAAATCTAGTGAAACTCCCTTTGGGTAAATAGCTCCTTAAAGATTCAAAGTTTCAATCCTTTCTAAAACAGTCACGCAACTTTCAAAAATTACATTTTGGTCACTAGCCAAAATGTCACCCTTCCAAACCTCATTTTGTAAAATTG
Organism: Hibiscus tridactylites; assembly: GCA_958450335.1. Taxonomy (NCBI): domain Eukaryota; kingdom Viridiplantae; phylum Streptophyta; class Magnoliopsida; order Malvales; family Malvaceae; genus Hibiscus; species Hibiscus tridactylites. The sequence goes on from OY288291.1 coordinate 44,516,357, forward strand.
ATTTCACAGTTCACTTATATATATTAAAAGAGGATTTTAGAACATTTTTCCATATTTTTAATGCAACCCGAACTAGGCTTTCCTAATTTCACCTTTTTAGATTCGAACAGCATTTTGACCGAACCGGTCAACGCCCAAAACTTCTAAGCCCAAAACCGGGGCGTTACAGCATCAAATAATTTCAGGCATATTTTTGGTCATTTCGGACATAAAAGGGTCAAGGAAGGCCGGTTAAATCTAACTCTCTCCCAAGGGTCCAAAAATGTTCTTTATCTAAAAGTTTGGTAAATATGTTCGCTAATCGGTTTAATGTATCAACATATTCTAGAACTACATCATTTTTCAAGACATGACCTCTAATGAAATTATGTCTAATTTCTATATATTTGGTTCTAGAGTTTTGGATGGGATTCTTAGTGAGACAAATGGAACTAGTGTTGTCACATTTAAGGGGTATGGTATCTACTTTAACACCATAGTCTAAGAGTTGTTGCTTCATCCAAAGAACTTGCGCACAACAACTCCATAAGGATATGTACTCCGTTTCGGTGGTAGATAAGGCTTCGCTATTTTGTTTCTTAGAGAACCAAGATACGAGCATACTACCTAAGAATTGGCATGTCCCGGAGGTACTTTTCCTATCTATCTTACATCCCCCATAATCCGCATCAGAGAAAGAATGAAGGTCAAAGTAGGAATCCCTAGGATACCAAAGACCTAAACTAGGTGTATCTCTAAGGTATCTAAAAATTCTCTTAATGACAACTAGGTGTGATTCTCTAGGGCTAGCTTGAAACCTAGCACACAAGCAAACACTAAACATAATATCCGGTCTACTTGCAGTAAGGTAAAGCAAAGAGCCAATCATAGATCTATAAAGCTAAGAATCGACACACTTACCTCCCTCATCTTTGTCAAGCTTTATTGATGAGCTCATTGGAGTGGATTAAGGCTTTACGTTCTCCAAGTCAAACTTCTTGAGCATGTCCTTTATGTATTTTGCTTGATTGATGAAGGTGCCATCTTTCCTTTGCTTGATTTGAAGCCCCAAGAAAAATGAGAGCTCTCCCATCATGCTCATCTCAAATTCACCTTGCATTAGCTTAGAAAATTCTTGGCAATAAAATTCATTAGTAGAACCAAAAACAATATCATCAACATATATTTGAACTACTAAGATGTCATTGTCATATCTTTTAATGAAAAGTGTAGTATCCACCTTGCCTTTTTTCAAAACCTTTTTGAATCAAAAAGTTTAAAAGCCTTTCATACCAAGCTCTAGCAGCTTGTTTTAAACCATAAATACATTTAGCTAGTTTGAAAACATGATTTGGAAATTGTATGCAAATTCAAGAAGCATCCTAATAGCTTTCATTCTAGCTACGAGTGCATATGTTTCATCAAAATTGATTCCCTCTTCTTGAGTGTAACCTTAAGCAACAAGCCTAGCCTTGTTCCTCACTATGTTACCACTCTCATCTAGTTTGTTTCTAAATACCCACTTAGTTCCTATAGTAGATTGATTACTAGGCCTATCAACTAATGACCATACTTTACTTCTCTCAAATTGATTAAGTTCCTCTTGCATAGCCAATATCCAAAATTTATCTTTTAATGCTTTTTTGATATTTTTAGGCTCTATGCATTAGATGAATGCAACATGATTCATAAGTTTGAGGGAGAATCTTGTAGTTACCCCCTTGGATGGATCACCCAAGATTTCACCACCTTTGACATAGTTCAACTCTCTTGGGTATGTCACCTCCTTTTCCTCAAGAGCCAAGTCCTTCAAGGCTTCAAGTGGTGGATCTTATGCTTCCTCTTCTTTAGGTGGAATCTCATCCACCTTTGATGTTTGTCCTCCATCAATGGCTTTAATGATCCATACATCATCATCATCACAATATTACTTCCTTAGAAGGAGGTTATCATCGAAAACAACATGTATAGACTCTTCAACAATCAAAGTTCTTTTATTAAATACCTAGTAGGTTTAGAATTTAGGGAATAACCCAAAAATATTGCATTATCACTTTTAGCATCAAATTTACCTAAGTTGTCTTTTTCCATTGTTTAAAACAAAACATTTACAACCAAAAGGGTGGAAATAGCTAATGTTAGGTTTTTTGGATTTCAAAATCTCATAAGGCGTTTTCTTTAAAATAGGCCTAATCATTACTCTATTAATAATACAACAAGCCGTGTTAGTGGCTTCCGCCTAAAAATACTTGGGTAAATTGTTTTCACAAAGCATGATCCTAGTCATCTCTGCTAAAGTTCTATTTCCCTCTCAACTACCTCATTTTGTTGAGGAGTTTGAGGAGCCGAAAAATTATGGCTAATGCCATTTCCATTACAAAAATCTTCAAAGCCCATATTTTGAAACTTAGTTGCATGATCACTTCTAATATGTGAGATTTTAAGATTAACATCATTTTGGGTAAATTTTGTAAATGTGATAAAATTTTCTAAAGCCTCATCCTTAGTACTTAAGAATAGAACTCAAGTGTATCTAGAAAAGTCATCTACCAACACAAATGCATATGACTTACCACCCAAGCTCATAGTTCAAATAGGCCCAAATAAATCCATGTGGATTAATTGTAACACCCTACTAGTTGAAACATCATTAATGGGTCTAAATGAGATTCACTTTTGTTTACCCTTAGCACAAGCATCACATATTTTATCTAATGAAAATTTTAGTTAGGGTAAACCTCTAACTAGATTTTGGGAAACCAACTTTTCTAAAACACTTATGCTAGCATGCCCTAGTTTCCTATGCCACAACCATACATCATTCTCATCATGTGCAACTAAAGATGCATGAGATGAATGTATATCATCTAAATGCACCATATAAATGTTTCCTATGCGATGACCAATGAGCATTATTTTATTTGTTTTAAGGTTCACAATTTTACACCCATTTTATCAAAATGAACATCAAAACCTTTGTCACGAAGTTAACTAATGCTCAACAGATTATGTTTAAGACCATTGACAAGCAATACATTTTTAAAAAATAATGGATGAGAGATTACCAATAGAGCCAATGCCCTCAATATGGCCTTTGGAGTTGTGACCGAAAGTTACCACTCCATCATGCTTTGGCTTAAGCTCTATGAATATACTTTTGTCTCCGGTCATATGTCTTGAGCATCCACTATCAAGGTACCATGTGTTTTGACTTGATGCTTTGGCCTTGTAGCAATGCTCCTCCTACAAACAAAGATTAGTTCTTTGACTTTGGTACCCAAACCATTTTGGGTTAGCTCCCAAAAGCTTGGTTCCCTTAGGAATCCAAGATGAAATAACAACAATATTATTAGAAGCTACAAGTTCCTTAGGAGCCCATACACTTCTAATGCCTTTGAGAACCACTTTGTTTGTAGTAAAAATTCTTTCTCTAAACATATTGGATTTTTGAAGAACTACCCTTGTTAAAACTATTTTTCTCAATAGCAAGAGAAATTTTAAGATTATCCACTTCCTTAGTGTGATAATCTTGGAAATTGGAAAGAAGTTTTTCAACATCAAGATTTTTCTTTTTAAGCTCATATGAAAGATTTATCAAGTATAAAACATTCTTTTCCAATTCGGAATTGGTTTTTGAAAGAGACTCATTTTGAGATTTTAAATCGAAAATATTTTTCTTGTTTTTCAAAATAGACTCTTTATATTTTTCAACCAATTCAACGTAAACTTCTTGCAACTCATCATATGCATCATATAGTTCATCATAAGTAAGAGATGATGAGTTAGAATTTACCATAGATTTCTTCTCAAGGGCCATGAGGCAAAGGTTGGCCACTTCATGCTCCTCGTCCTCAAATGATAACTCCTTATCACTCCAAGTTACTACTTGAGCCTTGAGCTTCTTCTTCTTCTCAAAGCTCTTCTTCTTTAGTTGAGGGCAATCAATGCAAATGTGACCCGACTTCTTACACTCATAGCAAATGAGTTGGTCTTTCTCTTCTTCTTTGTTCTTGTTCTTGAAGTCTTTTCTTCTTGAAAACTTTCTACCACGATTGGACTTCATGAACCTTGAGAATCTTTTGGCTATCATATCCAATTCTTCAAACTCTTCTTCCCCACTAGAAGTGCTCTTTTCTTGTGGTAGGGAGGCTTTGAGAGGAACTCCTTGTTTCTTCTTCTCTACCTCTTGTTTGACTACTCTTCTCTTCTTCTCTCCCTTGTTTCATGATCTCATGAGTAAGGAGAGATTTTACCAACTCATTGTAACACCCTAAAACTACCTTAGAAGAAATTCTAAGTTAATTGAAAAGAAAAGTGTAAACATTGTTTAAACAAAATATGAACTATATAATTTAAAGTATTAATAGGTAAAATCATAAGATACAAATGATATTCACATTTTAACTATGATAACCTGGATTATAAGTAGACGGAAATTAAATGGTTAATGTACACATATATATATATATATATATATATATATATATATATATATATATATATATATATAAGTAGAATTTACATCACATATATGTCTATATATTCTCGGTGGGAATTAAGTAATGTAATGTACACATATATATAGATTAGAAATGATGATAATTAACATTATAATATAAAAAATATGATCATAGTGGATATTAAAGTGGAATTACATGGATAAAAATCAACCCATGTGTCAATGCATAGAGACACATGGCTAGGATAATAACCAAGTGTTATCACTTGGCTTCATCTTTCTCAAACTCAAACACAACCACCGAAAGTCTAAGATATTGAAAGAGAGAGCTAAAATTCTGGAGATTTTAGAGGAAAACACATGCTTGATTGCTGGAAATTTAAGCTAGGGATTCACATATGTTCATGCATGTAGGCAGATTCCATGTAAGTGTTCTAGTGTATTTTGATTTCTTCTCTTGAAATTACTTTTGATTCTTGTTAAATCTGGATATTATTCATGATGTAAATTGATGTTTAAATGCTTGATTATGTATAACCATTGTTGGGTTTGTGTTAGTATTGAATTTGAACTGAAAATACAAAGTAGAAACAAGTTAGAACACCTAAACTGCCCAGATTCGTACTTGTATGATACCCTGTAGAAATATGGAAAATTGAGCATGTTAGAGTCATTTCTGGAAAAAGTGTTCTTATACAAAGTTGTATAGGACAAAATTTTACATGGAATAGAGGTATGAGTTACTCAAAAATGTTAAGCATAGGTCTCTGAATTGTTGTTAGAAGTTGACTGGACTGAAACTGAATGAATTTGGAATCTGCTGGACTAAATTGTGAAATTCGAAATGTTTAGGAGTCAAAATGGTGTTAATAAATTCTGAAAATTTATGCTTGAAACAGGGGAGTCATGGAATGAATAAAAATTTAATGGCCAAGCTTGAATTAAGTCCCAATTGATAGGTTAAATGCATTTAGATCACATAGAGGATTAAAATGGATTAAAAGTGACTGTTTTGTAAAAAAATTGTTAAAATGAGGACTTGAATGCTCTGTTTTAAAGATTTTAGAACTTCATTGTTATGTTAATACATGTAGGTTAATGTGGTAAATATCTTAGAATCAAATGAATTGTGAAATATAGGATTTAAATGCACTAAAGTCACTAAGTTAAGCTTGGACAGATTAGGCCCTGAAATTGGCCTGTTTTCAAATGTAAAACTGTATTAACTGGGAAATGCTAAAAATATGAGCCATACATGGTTTTAAAGGTGTGTTTATAAGCTTTCCATAATAGTATGATATGCCTTATTTGGATTAGGGAATAAAAAGTTATGTACAGATTAGTGGACAATGCTCAAAACATCCATGTTAAGGACATCTTGTGTGTTTATTGTTGTTTGCTTGATTTGGTTGGATTTTTGTGCCAAGGTTGATACTAATGGATGTTATATATGTTGTAATATGATTCAAGAGCATATTGGTGAAGAGATATTAGAGGAATCAAGGGGTGATCAAACCAAGAAGAAAGGAAGAGGCATCATCATTAAGGAGACAAACTAGCTTGGAGTATTGTGAGTGTAGTTTTGTTTAAAGTGTTAGGATTAGTATCCTAACCTTGTTATTTTTTATTATTAGATAACATGAAGGAAGCATGAAATGAACCTAATAATGGTTGGTAAAAATTAAAATGCTAAGGAAGAAGGATTAAAGGAAAGACTTATGATATGTTGACTATGCTAGTTAGATAAGCTTACTTTGGCCTAGATATGTTACATTGGATTGATGATTGAATAAACCATATGACATGAACTTATATGATGAGTTTAGCTACTGTATTTTGATGTTTACATGATGAAAATGATAATATGTGCTTGCTGATTTTTCATGTTATCATGAATTGAATGATTGCTCTGAAATAAAGATCGATATTGTTACATGTTTCGTGAATTGTTGAATAACAAGCAATTGGCTTTGTTAAACATATAAGTTAAGATAAGACATTGGTTTGATTAGTGTCTATAGGTAGAAGGGCATGCCTTAGAGTCATTGAGCTCCTCTGATTATTGTTAAAGGATGGTGGTTAGTCACCAATATTCCTTAAGGTGGTAAGTCACCTTGATGTTATGGCATCCTCTGATTACATGTTACAAGTTGGTTACAAAGCATTGATACCTTTGGGTATCCAAAGTCATATGTCACACATAGACTCGATTACCTTGTTCATTAATCATCCAAGGCAACATATTTAAAAGTTACATGACTTGAAAGATAAGTACCTAAATGATAAGTACCAATGAAATGAAATTGATATACCTACTTGCCTTGTATATGCTAATGCTTTTAAATGATGCTTGTTGTTGTATATGATAATGTTTTGATCGATACTTGCTGTATGAATGAACATAAAAGTATGTTGTTTATGTTGCATCAATTGTTACTTGAAATGGTTACAAGATTAGCTAAGTCTACTTATGCATGATGGACTAGCTAGGTGAATTTTGATTAAAGCCTAATTAGGTAACCTTAAAGATTGAATAATGCTCTAAAAGATCGAAATTAGTAAATTTTAGGGCTGCCTCACTAAGTACATACCTTGTACTTATCACTCTTCTGTTCCCTTCTTCCAAAAATTTCAGGTACTAGTCCCGAAAGCTAGTCGATTGTCTTAGAGAGCTGACCTTGAAGTCCAAGCACAAGTATGACTCTTTTGGATATCTTAGTTGGTGGCATAGATGTATATAAGTGTCACATGCATATGATACATGTAATTTGGGTGTTTGACATGTAATTGTTAAGTTTAAGACTTGGCTTGGTTATGTATATATATAAGTAAGTATAAGCTTGTTTTGTAATAATTATATGTTGATATATAATGGTTGCATTATATATATATGGGTTGTGTATGATTAAAGTGTTGATATGTGATTTGCAAATGCTATGTGTTATCTAGATATCATGTTGTTCAAATGGATGAATGTGAACATGTAAGATCGTGTTTGTTTAGATTATCAAATTGTACCTAGATTTCCTAATAGGTTATATGCTTCATTAGAATGACTCTTTATGTAATAGTGTTCATGGTGTATGATTCTTATATGCTTATGTTGTCATAGCACCATTCGAATATAATGTTTTATGTATATGATGTATGCTATAGTTTGTCTTGATTACTAAGGAGAGTGATATATGTATATGCTTCAAATTGTGAAAGTAGAATGTCTATTAATATGCATTGATTTAGCTTGAGCTTTAGATGGTTATATAGAAGTGTACATGTTTTTTTTAATGGGTTGATATGAATATATATCATGATTCTAAGAATAAAATGTTAGCATTTGAACTTGGAGGCTGTCTTGATGTAATTCGAACATGGTCTTATTAGGCTTAGGTGATTTGATAATGTTAGGAATTGTATACATGTGGTTATGCTATGTTATGGTATTAGTCCAATATGTTATAAGTATAAACTTGGTTAGTATAAGATACTTAAATTTTGTGGATAACATGTTTTTAAGTTCATATGTTAGTATGTTAAGTTTGATAATATACAAGTTGTATGGCTTTGATTGATATTGTTTCATGTTTTGTTTCGATTGTTTATTTGTTCTGAATCGTTCGTTATATGTCGTAACATCTCTCGCTCCTAAACCGGGTGAGGGGTGTTACACTCATCGAGCTTCAAGGTCTTCAAATTCTTTGCCTCGATGATTGCAGTTTTCTTCCCATCCCATGATTCGAGAAGTGAATAGAGTAGCTTTTGGACTATCTTGTCTTCGGTGTCATCAGCCTCCATCTTGAAGTTCTCATAACTAGGATTGAGGATCCCGATCTTCGTCTCCTTTACATCACTTGTTCCTTCGTAAGTTGTCTCAAGAGTGTGCCACACTTCTTTGGCACTTGTGATCGAGGACACTTTGGAGTAGATGTCCGGTCCGAGTGAGCAAAATAACATGTGCAAGGCTTTATCATTCATATGCCTCAAAGTCACTAAATATCCATTATTTTCCAACATTTTACTCGTACAATTTTAATGGCGAATTTCTGAAGTCATTGTCATTGTTGTTTTGGGAAACATTCTATTGTATTTTCTTTTGACCTTTGCTCACTTAAATATTAATAACTGCTAATATATAACTCGAAATCAAGAATTGTTTGTTTTAAAAGAATCTAGACTTCCGTATGGTTATAGAAATATAAGGCTCGCTTCCTGGTTTATCTTGTAGAATTTTTGGTGATTTTTGAAAGTCACTGGTAAAATAGTTTTCTAAGAAATATGCTGTCAAATTTGTATGACCTTTCAAAATTCAAATATTTAATTTTTTTAAAATACATATTGAAATCGACCACCTTTATTTTAAATAAAATTAGAGCCATTAAAATTTAAGAAGAATTTTCAAACTTACTCTAGTTGGCCATAATCAGGTTATGGGAGATTAGGATTTTGATGAAAAATGGGTAAATTACCCTTAGAGCCATTCAAATTTGTAAATATATTGAGATCCCTGCGGATATTTTTCGAGGTTCCCTACGGTGATTTATATGGGTACGGTTCAGTTATCCCCACGGTTCAGATATAGTAATCCTCGTCCCCATCCCCATTTGATCTTTGGTGATAAAACTTCCCCCGTCCCCGTGGGTGAAGATTTCAGTATTCCCCATACACGTCGATTATGATCCTCACAGTTTTCGGTTATTCCCCACCCGATTGCCACCCCTACTTTTACCCGGTGAAATGAATATTGGATAATTCTCTTGGAAAAATTATTAGATGGGTCTGGCTCACTACGTCATCCATGGTCCTATCCAATGAAAATTTTCCATATTTTTTTTCAAGGTGAATCTTCACCTCTTTCCTACATGTAACTAAGGAATGAGTAATTACTTGGAAGTTACACTGAAATCAGTGAATGTTATTGGATGGACCATGAATGACGTGATGAGTCAGATCCATATAATAATTTCTTATTATCTCGACACAAGAATTGTCTAATTGTGCTCGATATCACGGAAAAATAAATATCATTCTCACGGTTTTATTTTTGTTTGTTTTAAAAAATAAAGTTGGCAAGTGAAAAATGCAAATTCTTTCTACTTAGAAACCGAGATCACCAATCACTTTTTTTGTATTTCATATTTGTTTTATGGTCTATGTTAAAGTCTTATAGTTATCAAAAGGTATTATGGCTTCTTTTGTCCTTCTTCAGCATATTTGTCAAGGGCCTGCTAATCTCTCCAAAAACTCTAATGAATTTTCTGTAGTACCTAGTCATTTCTAAAAGACCATGTTGAGTGGATCAAACTATCAGTGTTGGACAAGAGGGGTGAATTATCAATTTAAAATTTTGTACCCAAATCCTGTTGGGTCCAAGAGTATTCGCTCCCAAAATTTTTGTCCCTTTAAGAATCCATGTATCAGTAAGATCATGAGTTTTAGTAGCTAAGAGTTCCTTGGGAACCCAAATACTCCTAACAATCTTACTAGAAGATGATCTCTAGGAATTTCTATATTTGTAACCATTAAAGTTCCTCTTCACGTTTTTTCCCCTTTTCAAAACGTGTAGCTCCAACTTTGTTCAAGGAAATTTTAAAATCATCAACTTCCTTTCGATGATTATCATGGAGTCTTGAAAGTAATCCATGCAAGTCTTGGTTTTTCTTTTCAAGATCATTTATTTTGACTTGCACTTCATTTACTTTACTTTCATGTTTCATCTAGGTTTTGAAAATAAAGTCATTTTCATTTTTCAAATTTAAACTTTTTTGTTTTTCGAGATTGTCTCTTTGAATTTCAAAACCAACTCATCATAAACCTCCTGCAATTTGTCATATGCTTAATGTAATTCATCAAATGTAAAGTCAGTTGAAGATGAATTAAAGGTTACATTCAAATCCTCCTCAAGTGCCATGAGACATAGATTGGCTACCTCTTGTTGGAAATATGTGAGGAAAATAATAACTTTGAGCCATATTTCAAATAAGTAAAGGTAAAGATTCGAGTAAGGATTCTTTTAGGTCTTATTCTACTCTAGGAGACCTTTACAACGATATCTTATATGCTCAAAATGGTTGAGTATTGAATGAGAAATTGATTATCATTGTAAGGTAGTTGTAAATTGAATAAGGAAATGGAAACCCGCAATCCCACATTGATGGGATAAATGGAATGAGAAGTGTTTATATAAACTTACTCACTTGTGGTCATTGAATGACTTGGATGGAAATTATGCCATGTGCACACGAGGGTGCAAATCATTTTTATTTGGGTTGGGGCGCACTCGTGCGACGTTGGCAACACGAATGTCTGGACTTGTCGCGTCCTTCGTGGGCCTAATCGGATATTTTACCCACTTCAAATAATTTTTTTCCTTATAATTGGTATATCTTTTTAAATATTATGTATTAAATAGGATAAATTTTGGGTTTCCATTTAAATTCGAATATTAAATAGGTATTGAGTACAATTCACGGGAATATTTTGTTTTAATATGGCACTAACTAAGATTTCTGAATTAAATCTGATATAGAATTAATGGCCATTATTTTTGGAATATTTGTTTCCCACGGTTTTAACCTAATTATCCCCTATAAATAGAATGACATTATTTTTCTTTACACACAACTCAGAAATCTTTTCTCTTTCAAAATTGCATTGTGTTTTCGGTGATAGTCAAAGGCAAGTTTTTGTTCATGATCTCTCTGGTAGTGCTGCTGTTGAAGATCATCCGATGTTGTATCCTGGGAGACTGATGACCTAAGATCTCTAGTACCGAGGAGTGGTCGAATCTGTCATAAGGAAACTGCATTTCCGCAGGCCTCAGCCATCCGATTCTGGTTATTTCGAATATGTATTTCGAATTAAAATGTTTTGTTTATTTTATTATTTTATTTGATTGATTAATTTATTGGTTATTTCAAATTAACCTTGTTTCCTACAACAATCTTAAGACATATTCATTTTTACAAGGTGATTCGATTTAGTCAAGGATTTGAGAAAAGAGAATAAATTCGTTTTCAGGAGTAATCATGTCGTATTAAAAAGGTTTGCTTGAATCTAAAAAATAAACGGGACAAATATGTTTACAGAAATTGTCATTGGAAGTAACTGAGGTTACAAAGAATAAACGAAATTATTTTTTCATTTAATTGGAATTATTAATTCCAGGTTTGTTTTTTTGTTCTTTTGAATAGAAACAATGACTAGGGGAGATATTACCAACTCACCCAAATCGTCCGCACAAATGGTGGGACTGGGACATACATAACAAAGGACAAATCAGCCCATGAACCTCTATGTTGTGGTCTCTGAAGTCAATCTGGTTGACTCCAACCCAAGAGAATAGTGGGTAGACACTAGAGTCACATGTCATATCTTCTTAGATGAAAATTAATTTGCTGAGATGATACCTAGTGATGATGGGGAGAAGCTCTACATGGGAAATGCTGCAACTTCCAAGATCAAGGGGAAGGGAACTGTAATCTTGAAGATGATCTATGGCAAGAAACTCAAGCTACAAAATGTGTTGTATGTACCTGACATAAGTAAAAACCTTGTATTTGGAACACTCTTAAGTGTCCATGGCTTTAGAATGGTTTTTGAATCTAAAAATTAATTATGTCTAAGGGAGATGTTTCTAGGTAGAGGATATGTATTGAATGGAATGTGGAAACTCAATGTTATCTCTGTAAAATCAAAAAATGTGAATAAGAATGCAGCTTCTTCTTTTGTTTATATGCTTGAGGCTTTAAATTTATGGCATGGTAGACTCGGACATGTTAATTATGATGCTCTACGGAGATTAATTAACTTGGAACTCATCCCTTTGTTTCATATTGATTATAATAATAAATGTGAAACATGCATTGAAGCAAAATTAACAAGGTCTTCGTTTCAAACTATTGAAAGAATGACATAACCGCTTGATCTAATTCATAGCGATGTTTATGATTTGAAATTTGTTCAAACGAGAGGAGGAAATAGTTTTTTTTACCTTCTTCGACGATAGCACAAAATATTTATATGTGTATTTGCTTAAAGCAAAGACGAGGCTATAAAGAAATTTATACTCTATAAGCAGGAAGTCGAAAACCAACTTAATAAAAAGATTAAGATGGTAAGTGATCGTGGTGGTGAATATGTTAGTCCATTAGGTGAGTATTGCTCACAACATGGTATTATTCACGAAGTAACACCATCATATTCTCCCCCAATCTAATGGAGTAGCCGAACAGAAAATCAGACTCTAAAAGAGATGATGAACGCTTTGTTAGGAAGCTGTAACCCCCTTAACCCGGCCTAGACGATTGAACCGAATTAAGAAGTTTACACGGGGAAAACCAAAGTCAACCCGAAAGTCAACCTTGATTAACGACCCTTTTTTTAAAAAAAACTTGTCTAAATGCATGTTAACCCTAAATATGTTCACTAGATCAGCACACTCAAAGATCACCTCAATCAGAAAGCATTTAGGGACTCGATTGCACAAATTATGAATTTAGGGACCAAAATGCAAATTCTGAAAATTTTAAGGACTTAGCCAACTTTTGAGTTACCATTATGCAATTAGTCATGTTTCATGCTTCTCTGCCAAATTTCAACTCAAACGGGCATCTCAAACTCATTCAATTGCTTAAACCAAATTCAGGACCAAAACGCAAAGATTGCAAAACATTTAACCAACAATTTCAATGCCCAACGGTCGAGTGTTCCGAAACGGGAATGATCCGTTTCGAAACGCGGGACTGTTCCGAAACAAGTTGCGGAACAGGGCTTGGCAGTGGCAATTTCGTTTCGGAACAGCCCTTCCTGTTTCGGAACGCCAAGGCCAATTCAGGCCCTCTGTTCCGAAACGGTAGCACTTGTTCCGAAACAGGCTGCCCAGATTACAGAATTTTAGCTGATTTATTACATAATCAACCCATCAAACCCATTCCAAAGACCACCAAAACATACCAGCAGGTCATTCAACACTCAATGAACATATTAACATCAACCAATCTCAATCATGTCATCAATTAAGGAAAAATCCCAATTCTATAGGCATGCATCCTATATTGAAAACCATTCAAGCATCAAAATACCAAACCAACCTCAAAAAGGCCATTTACATGTTCCATCATTATCAAAAGCATAAAACCAACTTAGGGAGTCCAAAACATCTCCCAAAAACACAAGTTAGGATCCCATTGCCAAATGCCCAAAAGCTAATAGTGTTAGGAAAACATTCACCATACATGAGCTTAGTTCTTCACTTGGATTCTTGACCTCCTTGCTGCCCTTTGTACACTTCAATGCTCTGCATTATTGGTTTAAGAAAAGAGAGAGCGTAAGCACATAGCTTAGTGAGGAATGCTCATTTAAAACATCACAACAATGCATTTATAAAACTCCTTTTCAAAACCTTTATTCAAAACAACATTTGATCATGCACATATGTATATAACCAAGCATTTCATGCTTCAATTCATTAACATGTCATATTGGCTTTCAAGTGATAATCATAACCATTTCCAAAACACAATCAACACTCGGATACGCGGATTACAAGCGTTGTCCCTTACGCTTCATACACACTACCAATATCAAGGTGGAGCATGGTACAATCACAACCCCTCAACACCCGTGATGGAGACTATGGTACAATCACAACCCCTCCACATCACTCATTGGTAGTTGTATAACATCACTAACGAGATCATGGGACACACAACACAAGATCCACACATGGACTTTTAACCACCATTTTGGTCATAGCACAAGGCCTACACATGGACTTTTAACCACCAATGTGACCTTAACACAAGACCAACCCATGGACTTTTAACCACCATGGTGTTCTTAACCATCTCGTTAGTGTACTTGGATGGAGCATGGTACAATCACAACCCCTCAACATCCAAGGCGACTTTATTCACGATGCACCCAATCCTATAGCCGGCTAACTATATCCGATTCAAGCACTTTTAGACCAACCACATCACTTGCCAATATACATCATTTAACATCATTAATTCACTGTTTTAAAGCATTTAACAAAGCCATTAAATCCACATGCATCACTATGCATTGAAATCACATTTATCAATGTAAAACCAAGGATCTCTTACCTTGAGCATCCTTCAACACATGGCTTATAAAACCAGCAATAAACATGCTAAGATATGCTTTCAAAAACAGAATTAAAACATGCAAACAAATAACTTTGCATTCAACCATCTCATGGCTCATCAACAAGAGAGTTTTTCCGAAAACTTACTCTTGAGCTTAGCTAAGTTGTTTAGACTTTAACTAAGCTCTCAAACCTTCAAAACATTGGTTTCAAAGCTGAAAACCAAACTTCACTCACCGATTCTATTTCGCAAGCTTGCCGAAACACCAATCAAGTTTCCGGATCAACACCACAAGGATCCGAAGCTGTCTCCCCTGTTTTAAACACATCAAAGCAGAGGATTAATGCATCATCATGCATTAATATCGTCAACCAAGACACCTAAACTCGCTGATCTCATCAACACTCACATTTCGGCTACCAAACACAACCGAAATCTCATCCAAACATCTCCACAACACTACCCAGCCAAGATCCATCAATTCCAATCATTCTTAAACCTCAATTAACATCCAAAAAGGATCTAATCACGTCCTTATACCTCCAGCTATAGCAGAACATCAAGATCACTCCAAAACAATCAAAAACTCAAGCAAAACTTAGGAAAATCAACCTATTCGGGATTGCATTGATTAAACCTCAATTTCACATCAATTATACATCCAAAAATCTTCAAAAAGACACCTCAAAACAGTGCCCAATCATTTCATACGAATTTCATCAAAATTAAACCAAATCTTGCATTTTAAAGCCAAGATCAAGAACACAACTACAAAACCTTTAATAAAACACAAATCAAGGATTGAGAACTTGGGAATTTCAGTAAAGAATTGAGTATATAGAGGAGAAGGACGTTCATACCTCTAAATGTGAGTTTCTCCCTTTTTGGAACCAAAATTCTTGAAAATTCAATAAGCAAAAGCTAAGGTTTTTATGTGGAAAAGATTAGAGATCAAATGAAGATTGAAATCTCATCTTTAGAGATCAAAATCAGAGGGAAATTTGCTGGAGAAAAGTGTTTGGGTTGAGAGAAAAGTTGAGAGAAAAGAAATGGAAAATTTGGAGAAAAGTTATTTATGATCAAAAATATCTTTTTCCCTCCTTTTACCTTTAATTAAAAATCATTAATAAATTGTTTAATATTAAGAAAAATCTGGAGAAAACTCTTCTTGGGTAAATAGCTCCTTAAAGATTCAAAGTTTCAATCCTTTTTAAAACAGTCACCAAGTTTTCAAAAATTACATTTTAGTCACTAACCCAAAATGTCACACTTCCAAACCTCATTTGGTAAAATTGATTTTACCATTCTCTTATATATAATAAAAGAGGATTTTAAGATATTTTTCCATATTTTTAATGCAACCCGAACTAGGCTTTCCTAAAATCACCTTTTATATTCGAACCGCACTTTGACCGGTCCGGTCCAAACCCAAAACTTCTAAGCCCAAAATTGGGGTGTTACAGAAGCTCTGGGTTACCACAAAACATATGGGGGGAAGCTGTCCTTTCAACTAATTACGTTTTAAATAAGGTTCCCCGAAAGGAAAATGATAAGACACCATATGAGCTATGGAAAGGTCAAAAACCTTCCTACCAACACTTGTAAATGTGGGGGTGTCTTGCCAATGTAATGGCCCCATTACAAAAACAAATGAAAAATAGGTCCGAAAACTATGGATTTTATTTTTATTGGCTATGCGGAACATAACAATGCCTATCGGTTTCTTGTTTATGAATCAAAGAATCCTGAGATTCACAAGAACACAATAATGGATTCAAAGAATGCATCCTTCTTCGAAAATGTATTCCCTTGTAAAGGGAGAGAAGATGATCGAAGTTCAATGAAACGAACTTTAGAAACTATTAAGGAAGATAGCACAGAAGATCAACAAGGGATTGAGCTTGAAATAGAGCAACGTAAAAGTAAACGAGCTAGGTTAGAAAAATCATTTGGATCAGATTTTCTAACCTTTATGCTAGAGGTTGAACCTCAAGTGTATAATGATGTTATACGTTCATCTGAAGGCACTGTTTGCGTGTAAATAGTGCTTCGCAATTGTGCAAGTATGCACGACGCAAGTAATATAGGGATAAGTATATGAGTATCGTCTCGACAGGGATTGGTACTCTAAAAATGACTAAAGCAAATCACAAATTAATTGGGTGATTTGATATAATCTAAAAATGACTAAACTAAGAAAATCCAGTAAATAAAATAAAGAAGAAATCAAGATAAGAAGATGGGCTGGATTAGAGTGTGTCGTAATGTGGAATCATCTTGACTTTGTTTTTTTCTTGAATGCAGCAACGCACTACTACCGTGGCAGTGACCTAAATCCCTACCGCGGCCGCAATGGCTGAAGTCCTGCCACGGCAATCTCTTGCTCGTGGGCAGATATAATTAAGGCTCGGTAAAGTGTTCTTGGGTGGTTTCGCCTTACCCCTAAGCACAGAAAGCTTGTTGATGACTGAACTCTGATGATACCTCCCGGCGTGAATCAAAGGGCAAACACCAACTGTTCATACACTTCTTTTAGCCGCTGAAACTCTAACCTATCCCTAGGTCGAGTTAGTTAACACCACGTGGGGCGAAAACCGTACTTATTCCTTTCGTGAGCTCAACTCTCTCGATATTGAACAAATGGATGATCTCACAAACCCTCTCCTGAGTATAATGCAAAAATAATTAAAGCCATAATAAGCAAACCTTAACTTTTAATGCATTAAGAACAAAAACTAAGCACAAAGAGTTTTCACACAACTGCTAAACAAACTAATCCTAACCCTAAGAAATTTAGAACATAATGAAACTAATCCTAAACTCAATCTCTCTCTCTCTCTCTCTCTCTTTCCGATTCGATGTCCTCTATCCCTTCTCTTCATGGCGGTAAGCCTTTATATAGGGGAAGGTGTAGGCACAAATCCTTCTTGAGAAGGAAGTTAAGTTGGACTTAGAATAGACATTATTAAAGAAATAAATCTCTTTAATTTATTACAATATACACTTTTGTCCAAGAGTCCAACTTTATACTTCCTTCCATGTTTTCCTCCTCTTCTCAAGCTCCAGCTGCCACGCAAAGTGTGTAGAAAAATCCAGCGTTAAAAGCTCTACAAGACACCGAGTCAAGTGTTTGAAGATCAGGCAAGCTTGAAAAAGAGTAAAGAGACTGCAAAAGAGAAGAAGAAGATGTTCGTGTATGCGAGCAGTAGCGAAATCAGGAAATGTCTTTCCTCTCAACAATCTGTTCTTATTTTGATGTTTAAAGATTATTGTTTATTGACAGATTTTCCTACTAATCTACCTTCACCGATTTTGACACTTTTGCAGGAGTTTGAGGACGTTTTTCCAGCTGAAACACCGAAGGGATTGCCACCTCTTCGTGGCATTGAGCACCAGATTGATTTCATTCCAGGTGCTACTATTCTGAACCGGCCAGCTTATCGAACCAACCCTGAAGAGACGAAAGAGCTTCAAAGACAAATTACCGAGTTGATGGACAAGGGTTACATTTGAGAGAGCTTGAGTCCGTGTGCTGTTCCAGTGCTGTTAGTACCGAAGAAAGATGAATCTTGGAGGATGTGCGTAGATTGTCGAGCTGTGAACCAGATCACAATTAAGTATCGTCATCCCATTCCAAGACTTGATGACATGTTGGACGAGCTTTGCGGAGCCGTCATCTTCTCCAAAATTGACTTAAGGAGCGGCTATCATCAGATTCGCATGCGAGAAGGCGATGAGTGGAAAACAGCCTTCAAGACAAAGCTAGGTTTGTACGAATGGTTAGTAATGCCTTTTGGTTTAACTAATGCACCTAGTACTTTTATGCGTTTGATGAATCATGTTCTGCGATCTTTCATTGGTAAATTTTGTGTTGTCTACTTTGATGATATCTTGATCTATAGCAAGTCTTTACAGGATCACGTAGGACATTTGCGAGCTGTTCTGCAGGTTTTGCGAGAAGAAAGGTTGTTTGGTAACATGGAGAAGTGTGTATTTTGTACTGACAAACTCACTTTTCTTGGTTACATTGTTAGTTCTCAGGGAGTTGAAGTTGATCCTGAGAAGATAAAGGCAATTCAGGAATGGCCACGACCGACATCGATTACTCAGGTTAGATCGTTTCATGGTTTAGCGAGTTTTTATCGACGCTTTGTTCCTAATTTCAGTTCTATTACTGCCCCCTTAACTGGTATTATTAAGAAGAATTCTAGCTTCTCTTGGGGTAAGGAACAAGAAGATGCCTTTTTGAAAATTAAAGATTGTTTGACTAGAGCACCTGTGTTAGCATTACCTGATTTTGATAAAATGTTTGAAATTGAATGTGATGCTTCTGGAATTGGTATAGGTGCTGTTTTGATGCAGGAAAAGAGGCCCGTTGCTTACTTTAGCGAGAAATTGAGTGGTGCTACGTTGAACTATCCGGTTTATGATAAAGAGATGTATGCACTGATTCGGGCATTGGAGACATGGCAGCATTATTTTTTGCCTAAGGAGTTTGTGATCCACACCGACCACGAGGCTTTACGTTACATCACAGGTCAGCATAAATTGAATAAACGGCATGCTAAGTGGGTTGAATTCTTAGAATCTTTTCCTTATGTCATTCGTTACAAGAAAGGGAAAGAAAATGTCGTTGCTGATGCATTATCACGTAGGTATGCACTTTTGAGTTATCTTGATTCACATCTGATTGGTTTTGCATATATTCGTGATTTATACCCTGATGATCCTGATTTTAGAGATAAGTTTAATGCTTGTTCAAAAGGTGCAGATGGAAAGTTTTACATGCATGATGGCTATCTTTTCAAGGAAAACAGGATTTGTATTCCCCAGGGTTCGATGCGTGACATTCTGATCCGTGAGGCGCACGAAGGTGGATTGATGGGTCATTTTGGAGTCACCAAGACGTTACATACCTTGAAGGAACATTTGTTTTGGTCGAAGATGCGCAGAGATGTTGAAAAGTATTGTGAACGTTGTGTGACTTGTAGGAAAGCGAAATCGAAGGTTTCACCACATGGTATGTACTTACCTTTACCTATTCCTGATTCCCCTTGGACTGATATTTCTATGGATTTTGTTTTGGGATTGCCTCGAACTAGGACAGGTAGAGACAGTATATTTGTTGTGGTTGATAGGTTCTCGAAAATGGCACATTTCATTGCTTGCCATAAGACTGATGATGCTGTTAATGTGGCTAACTTATTCTTTAGGGATGTTGTACGTTTACATGGCATTCCTAGGTCGATTGTTTCTGACAGGGATGTGAAGTTTTTGAGTCACTTCTGGAGGACTCTTTGGAGCAAATTAGATACGAAACTCATGTTTTCTACTACTTGTCATCCCCAGATTGATGGACAAACTGAGGTTGTTAACAGGGTTTTATCTACTTTACTTCGTTCCATCATTAAAAAGAATATTAAGACTTGGGAAGATTGTTTGCCACATGTTGAGTTTGCCTATAACCATGTTGTACATTCTACTACTAAAATGTCACCATTTGAGGTTGTTTATGGTTTTAATCCTATGACGCCTCTAGATTTGTTGCCTTTGCCACAAGGACAGGTGATGAACAGGGACGGTAAAGCTAAAGTAGAATATGTGAAGCAGTTGCATCAACAGGTTAAGGAGAACCTTAAACGAAGGACTCATCAGTACGAAGAGCAAGCAAGCAAAGGAAGAAAGCGAGTCACCTTCGATGTTGGTGATTGGGTTTGGGTTCATTTTCGAAAGGAACGATTTCCATCCCAAAGGTGGTCCAAGCTGTTACCGCGAGGAGATGGTCCTTTTCAGGTGTTGGAGAAAGTGAATGACAACGCCTACAAGTTGGATCTACCCGGAGAATACAATGTAAGTGCCACATTTAATGTTTCTGACTTAACCCCTTATGGTGATTCTACAGATTTGAGGACAAATCCTTTTCAAGAAGGGGGGGATGATGTGAGCACATATTCACCAGCGCTTGATGCTGATCCGGAGGTCTTACCGTTAGGACCAATTACGCGATCTCGGGCGCAACGTTTCAGGGAAGCTTTTTTCCTTACTTGTGCTAACATTTCAGAATCATTTGATAATGTTTGTGCCTTAGATTGTAATCCTTTTAATGTGTTGCATATTGATATGTGACATGTTTAGGTTATATTATGTATTAGGTATATTTAAAAATGTATATAATATGATATA
Source organism: Hibiscus tridactylites (assembly GCA_958450335.1). Classification (NCBI taxonomy): domain Eukaryota; kingdom Viridiplantae; phylum Streptophyta; class Magnoliopsida; order Malvales; family Malvaceae; genus Hibiscus; species Hibiscus tridactylites. Next base: position 44,537,084 of record OY288291.1, read on the forward strand.
TATCTATATATATATATATATATATATGATTGGAATAATGTTTTTTTTATTAGAACCGTGCAGCCCACTTATACGAATCAGCCGATCCATGCACGTGGGTCTCACAATTCACAAAGGGGTAGCATATGCAACCGAGAGTGGCACAAATGGATGAAGTTTACATTTGAATTTCAAGATTTTATCACATGTTAAATGTGATATACATTGCCGCCCATTTCATTTCTCAACTGCACGGCCAGAAACCATTTGCACTTTAAATGTTTACGCACATTTACCATGTGCTCAATGATGTGGCGCACCAATCTTGAATGCACGGCCAACCATGCATTGCTTAGCCATTTGAATTTTAATTTCAAACAGATTGTTATCAGCCATATGTTGAAAACGGCAGCCACCCTCATTTGTACTATTTATTTGACCGAACAATACTTGTAAAGGTTACACACTTTAATGAATAATTTCTTTTGTGAGATTTTCTCTCAAATTTGGTTCTTTTTAGAACTTTTTCTTTGATACTTCGGGTTCTCAATTGTTCGATAATTGAAGGGTCCAAGTCCGTATTCGAGCAAATTCAAGATAAGGTTCGGGTTCGTTCAACAGATTGTTCGAGTTCTTCCTTGGAGTTTGTTCACATTTTTCGACTACGAAGAACAGTTTCGATTTGGGTTTGCATAACAGATTATGCAGGTTCTTTCGAGTTCATCGTGTCAAATTCCAAGAACGTTGCTACCGTTGTTGAATGCTTGAAGAATTTCATCTTCGTCGTTCAAACTATCATTAAAATTTCTGCAACTTTCTTCGCTCTCAATTCTAGTTTTTTTTTACTATTTAAAATATCTAACTTCAACATCATGTTTGTTTCTATTGCAGAGACTTGCTTGCTATTATCCTAGATCCGTGAATGAACGAGGAATGTTGTTTTCTTCAACAACACCCCTGTATCATAGGAATCGGTCTAAAAAGTCCTTGCTAAGCTTCGCCCATGAAGTGAAAGATCTGGTTGGCTGGATATTCAACCAGTGTTTCGCCCTATCCCTCAGCGAATAGAGAAATAGCCTTAGTCGTAATACGTTCTGGTGTATCTCATGTATTTTGAATGCTCGACAAATATTCAAGAATCCTCGTAGATGCTGCCGAGCATCTTCTGTGGCGGTCCCTCCAAAGTGCCCTAGTGTGTTTAGCATGTTAAACATGACAGGCTTCAGTTCAAAATGATCTACCCCTATCTCTGGTTCCGTCACTATTGGCTCAAACCTTTGGAACTCATGTTCAAGGTAGTCCATAGTTGTTTGCACATGGGGTGGATCAGGGGGATCCTGCCTCTACTGTACTTGTGGTCCTCTGGTTGGCAAATCTGGCTGCCCGCCCCTACCATTGGTGGCATCAATTGGTGGGTCTCCGTTTACCATGGTCTCTTCCTTTGCTTTGCCTTTGTCTTTGTTCTTTAAGGCTTCCCTGAGCTCCCTCTTGATTCGTCAAGCTTCACGCTCAAGATCGTCATAAATAATGAAGTTTCCGTTAGGGTTAGCCCTGGTCATACACTTGCAAAGGACACGGTAAAAATTCTTTTTTTATTAAATAAAATAAATAAATGAAAGGTGCAGAAATTGAAAAACGAAATTCGATGTTACAAATTCCTGGCAACGGCGCCAAAAACTTGTAGGGCGTGTAGGTGTTCCCTTTTTGTAAGAGCGCAAGTGCACACTCCTGTCAAGTTATAGTATATAAGATGTCGAATCCCACGAGGATTGGATACCTTGTCTCGTTCTTTAGTTCATGTACAAAGGAAAAGTAAAAACACAAGTGAATAATTGGTCGAGATAGGAAAGTAAATGAAAACACAAGTAAAAGAGAAGAGGTGAATCAGGTTGATAGAGCATGTAACCCCCTTAACCCGGCCTAGACGGTTGACCCGAACTAAGAAGATTACACGAGGAAAACCAAAGTCAACCTGAAAGTCAACCTTGATTAACGACCCTTTTTTTTTCTTTTTAAACTTGTCTAAATGCATATTAACCCTATTTGAACTCCTGGGAAAAACATACTTTAAAATCACAGCAATTGGAAAACAAACAGGGACTCAATTGCACAACATACGACTTTAGGGACCAAAATGTAAATTCTGTAAATTACGAGGACTTAACCAAATTTAAAGTTACCAATAAGAAATTAATCACATTTCATGCTTCCCTGCCAAATTTCATCTCAAACGGACATCTCAAACTCAACCAAATGCATATACAAGCTTTAGGACCAAAACGTGAGGATTTCAAAACATATAACCATCAGATTCAGTGCCCAACGGTCGAAAGTTCCGAAACGGGGAAGATCCGTTCCGAAACACGGGACCGTTCCGAAACAAGTTGCGGAACAGGGCTTGGCAGTGGCAAATCCGTTTCGGAACAGCTCCACCTGTTTCGAAACGCCATGGCCATTTCAGGCCACCTGTTCCAAAACAGTAGCACCCGTTCCGATACGGGCTGCCCAGAATTGCAGAATTTTGCTGGTTTAACAAGCAATTGACCCATCAAACACGTTCCGATGACATTCAAATCATACCAACAAGTCATCAAACACTTAAGGAACATATTAGCATCATCTAATCTCAATCATGGCATCATTCAAGGAAAATCCCAATTCTATAGGCATGCATCCTATATTGAAAATCATGCAACCATCAAAACACCAAACCAAATACCAAAAGGCCATTTACATGTTCCAACATCATCAAAGGCATTAACCAAACTTAGGGAGTCCAAAACATCTCCCAAAAACACAATTTAGGTTCCCATTGCCAAAAGCTAAAAGTGTTGTGAAAATATTCACCATACATGAGCTTAAGCCTTCACTTAGATTCTTGACCTCCTTACTGCCCTTTAATCACCTCAATGCTCTGCATTATTGGTTTAAGAAAGAGAGAGCGTAAGCACATAGCTTAGTGAGGAATGCTCAATTAAAACATCACAATAATGCATTTGTAAAAACACCTTTTCAAGGCCTTTGGTTTCAAAACAACATTTATCATGCAATTATGCATACAAACAAAGCATCTCGTGCTTCAAAACATCAACATGTCATATTGGCTTACAAGTGATAATCCATAACATTTTACAACTCAAAACACAATCGGATACGCGGATTACAAGCGTTGTCCCATACGCTTCATACACACTACCAATATCAAGGTGGAGTATATGGTACAATCACAACCCCTCAACACCCGTGATGGAGCATACGGTACAATCACAACCCCTCCACATCACTCATTGGTAGTTGTATAACATCACTAACGAGAACACGGGACACACAACACAAGATCCACACATGGACTTTTAACCACCATTGTGATCTTAACACAAGATCCACTCATGGACTTTTAACCACCATGGTGATCTTAACCATCTCGTTAGTGTACTTGGATGGAGTTTACGGTACAATCACAACCCCTCAACATCCAAGGCGACTTTATTCACAGTGCACCCAATCCTATAGCCGGCTAACTGTATCCGATTCAAGTACTTTTAAACCAACACATCACTTGCCAATATACATCATTTAATATCATCAATCCACTGTTTTAAAGCATTTAACAAAGCCATTAAACCATCATGCATCACTATGCATCAAATTCACATTTATCAATGTTCAAAACAAGGATCTCTTACCTAGAGTATCCTTCAACACATGGCTTACAAAACCAGCATTAAACATGCTAAAATATGCTTTCAAAACAGAATTTAAAACATGCAAAATAACACATTGCATTCAACCATCTCATGGTTCATCAAAAAGAGAGTTTCTCTGAAAACTTACTCTTGAGCTTAACTAAGTTGTTTAGACTTAAACTAAGCTCCCATAACCTTCAAACATTGGTTTCAAAGCTGAAAACCAAACTTCACTCACCGATTCCATTTCGCAAGCTTGCCGAAACACCAATAAAGCTTCCGGATCAACACCACAAGGATCCGAAGATGTCTCCCCTGTTTTAAACACATCAAAGCAGAGGATTAATGCATCATCATGCATTAATATCTTCAACCAAGACACCTAAACTTGCTGCTCTCATCAACACTCACATTTCGACTACCAAACACAACCGAAATCACATCCAAACACCTCTACAACATTACCTAGCCAAAATCCATCAACTCCAATCATTCTTATACATCAATTAACATCCAAAAAGGATCTAATCACGTCATTATACCTCCAGCTATAGCAGAACATCAAAATCACCCCAAAAACCACCATTAACTCAAGCAAAACTTAGGAAAATCAACCTATTCGGGATTGTATTGATTAAACCTCAATTACACATCAAATATACATCTAAATTACATCAAAAAGACATCTCAAAACAGAGCCCAATCATTTAATACGAATTTCTTCAAAATTAAATCCAAAACTTGCATTTTAAGCCAAGATCAAGAACACAACATAAAAACCTTTAATAAAACTCAAATCAAGGACTGAGAACTTGAGAATTTCAGTAAAGAACTGAGTATTTAGAGGAGAAGGACGTTCATACCTCTAAATGTGAGTTTCTCCTTGTTTAAAGCCAAGATTCTTGAAAATTCAATAAGCAAATGATAAGGATTTGATGTAGGAATGATTAGAAATCAATTAGAGATTGAAATCTCATCTTTAGATGTTAAAATCAGAGGAAAAATGGTTGGGGAAATGTGTTTGGCTGAGAGAAAATGAAGTGGGAAAATTTTGAGAAAAGTTAGTTATGAAATCAAAAATATCTATTTCCCTTTTTTTCCTTTTATTAAATCATTTAATAAATCTTTAATATTAAGAAAAATCTGGAGAAAACTCTTCTTGGGTAAATTAGCTCCTTAAAGATTCAAAGTTTCAATCCTTTTAAAACAGTCACCAACTTTTCAAAAATTATATTTTAGTCACTAACTTTTCGAAACCTCATTTTGTAAAATTGATTTCACCACTCTCTTATATATAATAAAAGAGGATTTTTAGATATTTTTCCATATTTTTAATGCATCCCGAACTAGGCTTCCCCTAAAATCACTTTTTATATTCAAACCGCAATTTAAACCGGTCCGGTTCAGACCCTAAACTTCCAAGCCCAAAATTGGGGTGTTACAACTCTCCCCCCCTTTAAGAAATTTCGTCCCCGAAATTTACCTGAAGGAAAGAGGTACGAAAACTGCTTCAACATGTCATCCTTCTGTTCCCACGTGGCTTCTTTAACACCACGATGCTTCCACAACACCTTTACCAATTCAATGGTCTTGCCTCGAAGAACTTTACTATCCGAATCCAGAATCTTCATCGGTTCCTCATCATAGGTCAAATCTGGATACAATTCCACTTCTTCCACAGGCATCACATGTGAAGGATCCGATCTATACTTCCGAAGCATAGAAACATGAAACACATCATGAATCTTTTCTAGCTCTTGCGGTAACCTCAACTTGTACGCAAGAGGACCCACACGCTCAATCACCTTGTATGGTCCAATGTACCTAGGGCTCAACTTACCCTTTCGACCAAACCTCATCACCTTTTTCCAAGGCGAAACTTTCAAAAACACACGGTCACCCACCGCATACTCAATCTCCTTACGCTTCAAATCCGCGTAAGACTTTTGCCGATCAGAAGCTGCCTTCAATCGCTCAGAAATGAGCTTCACCTTCTCAGTGGTTCCTTTCAACAAAGCTGGCATCGAAACCAACTTCTGACCCGTTTCAGCCCAACAAAGAGGAGTCCTACACTTCCTCCCGTACAAAGCTTCATAAGGTGCCATTTGAATACTTGCCTGATAACTATTATTATAGGCAAACTCCACCAAAGGCAGATGTTTCTCCCAAAAACCCTGAAACTCAATCACGCAGCACCTCAACATATCCTCAAACACCTGGATGACATGCTCAGACTGTCCATCCGACTGTCGATGATAAGAAGTACTGAAATTCAACCGTATACCCAAAGCCTGATGCAAACACTGCCAGAAACGCGATGTAAACCTCGGATCTCTATCCGACACAATCGACTTTGGCACACCATGCAGCCGCACAATCTCAGCAATGTACAGCTCCGCAAGCTTATCCAAATTGTATGTAGTATGCACAGGCAAGAAATGTGCACACTTCGTCAGGCGATCCACAATCACCCACACCGAATTCTTCTTTGATGGCGACAAAGGCAAACCAGAAACGAAGTCCATGGTAATCCTTTCCCACTCACACTCAGGAATCCTCAACGGTTGCAACAACCCTGAAGGAAACTGATGCTCAGCTTTAACTCGCTGACATACCATGCACTTGCTTACAAATTCAGCAACATCCTTCTTTAAACCCACCCAATATTACTCATCACGAAGATCACGGTACATCTTAGTACTACCAGGGTGCATAGCAAAAGGACTACTATGACCTTCAGTTAGAATAGCACGCCTCAACTCAGCATCATTGGGCACTACTATCCGACCCCCAAAGCATAACACTCCATCATCATTAAAGCAGAAATTCGATGGCCTATCCTCCGCAATATCCTGAACATGTGGTACTAAGGAATCATCCAACAATTGCTTTTCCTTAATCAACTGAACCAAGGATGGTTTCACTTGCAACTCAGCCACAAGACCACCATCACGCGAAATGCTCAAACTGGCAAACATAGCCCTCAACTCCATAGCTACCTTCCTACTCAAGGCATCTGCTACAACATTAGCTTTACCCGGATGGTACTCGATTGTCAAATCGTAATCCTTAAGTAACTCCACCCAACGTCGTTGCCTAAGATTCAACTCTTTCTGAGACATCAGATACTTCAAACTCTTGTGGTCCGTGTACACAGTACACTTCTCACCATACAGGTAATGTCTCCAAATTTTCAAAGCAAAAACCATCGCAGCTAACTCAATGTCATGCGTAGGATAATTTCGCTCATGCACCTTCAACTGCCGCGACGCATAAGCCACCACCTTACCCTCTTGCATTAACACACATCCCAAACCAACGTACGACGCATCACTATACACCACAAACTCTTTCCCTAATTCCGGTTGAACCAAGATAGGAGCTTGCGTTAAAGCTGCCTTAAGCTTTTCGAAAGCCTGCTGTCTCGCTTCCGTCCACTCATACTTAACATCCTTCTGCAACAACTTCGTCAAAGGTGCAGCAATCTTTGAAAACCCATCCACGAACCTCTGATAGTATCCTGCCAAACCAAGGAAACTACGGACTTCATGAACAGACTTAGGAGGCTTCCAATTCATCACTGCCTCAATCTTTTGATGATCAACACGAATCCCCTCAGCAGAAACCACATGACCAAGAAACACAACTTCTCTAAGCCAGAACTCACACTTGCTCAGCTTGGAATAAAGTTGATTCTCCAACAAAGCCTGTAACACAATTATCAAATGCCCTTCATGCTCCTCCTCAGTACGAGAGTACACGAGGATATCATCAATGAACACCACAAAAAATTTATCCAAGTATTCATGGAACACTCTATTCATCATGTCCATAAAAGCCGCAGGAGCAGTCGTCAAACCAAACGGCATCACAAGGAACTCATAATGCCCATACCTCGTTCTGAAAGTTGTCTTTGGCACATCCACATTCTTCACCTTCAACTGGTAATACCCTGGCCTTAAGTCAATTTTAGAGAACACAGCCGCTCCCCGAAATTGATCAAAAAGATCATCAATTCTCGGCAATGGATACCGATTCTTGATAGTAAACTTGTTAAGGTGACGGTAATCAATGCACATTCTCATAGTGCCATCCTTTTTCTTCACAAACAAGACCGGTGCACCCCAAGGTGACACACTCGGCCGAATGAAACCACGATCAAGCAATTCCTGAAGCTGCGTCTTCAGCTCTTTCAACTCTTTAGGTGCCATACGATAAGGAGTAATGGACACTGGAGTTGTGTTTTCATACAACTCAATCCCAAACTCCACCTCACGATTAGGAGGCAATCCAGGCAACTCCTACGGAAACACACCAGGAAACTCTCGCACAGTCCTGATATCTTGCACACGCAACTCTTTAGAGCTAGGATTCATCACAAAGGCTAGGTAAGCTTCACAACCTTGCCTCAGCATCTGGCTCGCTTCCAATGTAGACACCACATTGGCAAGAAACTTCACATTCTCACCAACCACCACCACCTCATAGTCATCCGCAAGTTTCAACGAAACTCGCTTATTCTCAAAATCCACTATAGCTCGATGCTCAACAAGCCAATCCATACCAAGGATTACATCAAAACCATAGAAAGGCAATTCCATAAGATCAACATGAAAAACATGATCTTGCACAACCAAGGGACATCTTCTATAAAGCTTTCGAGTCACAACAGTCTCACCAAAAGAACTAGTTACACACATACCAACATCCAAAGACTCAACAGGCAACCCAAGCAATTGAGCATGTTCACGCAATATGTATGAGTGTGTAGATCCAGAATCAATCAAGGAAAGTAATGACAAGGATTGCAAAGTAAAAGTACCTGCGATCACATCCGTGTCATTCCTCCCCTCCCTCTGAGCATACACTCTGGCCTGGCCACCACCCTCAGGCTGAACAGCTATCACATGAGCCACATTCCTTCCACCATCCTCTCTGCGCTGGAAGTTACCATGGCCGCGCCCACGACCTCTCTGTGGTGCAACAAATCCAGGAGCACGTCCCTGGCCACCACCGGCCAATAGAGGACACTCCCTCCTCATGTGATCCGCCGAACCACAGTTCCAGCACGAGTTACCGGTCACCACAAAAGGAGCCTGCACCTCCCTCGCTGCTCGAGGACAATCATGCCTCAGATGTCCACGCGATCCACATGTCCAGCATGTGTTCGGATCAGCTCTTGCCTTATCCCCCTGAACAGGCGCACCTTGGCCTCCACCACCATGCCTAGCTGAAGACTGATACTTCCGATCACGTCCTCTCTTGTTCCGTCCGCCACCGGAACTATACTCAGCAGCTCGTTTACCCGCACTAGGACCAACTCCTCTAGAAGATAAACCCAAATTCATCTCAATGTCCTTTGCTCTACCAACCAGCACATCAAAGTCAGTGTACTCAGCAGCCAACATATAAGTCTTCACTTCCGTTACCAAACCATAACGGAAACGTTCACACCTCTCCCGCTCATCAGGGACAAGCTCAGGTGCGTACTGACTGAGTCAGACAAACTGAACCTCGTACTCAGCCACTGACATGCTCCCTTGAGTAAGAGACATGAATTCCCTTTTCTTTTCATCCAGGTATCACACACCCAGATACCTTCTCTTGAATGCGTTCAGAAAGAACGTCCAAGTCACATCAGCATCCTCCATTCCAGAGATAGTGGTTGTCCACCAGGTATACGCATCGTCATGCAACAATGATATCACACAGCCCAGCTTCTGCACATCATTGCAATTCATTTGTCCCAAAATTCTCTTGGTACTTTCTAACCAAGACTCAGAACCTTCAGCAGACAAACCCCTGAACTCAGTCCCTCCCAGACTGCGCAAGCGTTCCATAGGTAGTCTAACGTTAGCATCTCCCTGATGCCCAGCTCCTTGAGCTCCAGCTACCGCCGCCCGAAAGGCTCCAGCAATAGCTTGAATCAGCATTGTCATATCAGGAGCAGCTTGCCCCTGCCCAGCTTCAGGTCCAGCGACCCCAGCACCAGCACCAGCACCAGCTCCTTCACCCCCAGCACCACCACCACCAGGCGAAGGAGGTAAATCCACCACATTTTCAGCATTCTCATCATTCTCATTTTGAGCCATAGCTCGTGTATTAATCCTCGTCTCTCTACGAGGTCCCATTCACTAAACAATGCAATCATAATGCAACAAACAAAGTCAGGCTCAGCAAGGTAAGCAATCCAAGTACTCAAGCTCATTTCGAATTAAAAACAAATCATTTCATTAGCTTTGATTTGGCAATGGGTCCCTCTAACATGCTTCACCAAAGCACCCACCACAATTGTAACATTCTCACAATTCATACATCATACTTTCACTCAACAAGCATACAAAGCAATCATACACATATCACCCATTCAACAATTCCCAAATACTCGAGAACTCAGCTCTGATACCACCAAATGTAACCCCCTTAACCGGGCCTAGACGGTTGACCCGAACTAAGAAGATTACACGGGGAAAACCAAAGTCAACCCGAAAGTCAACCTTGATTAAGGACCCTTTTTTTCTTTTTAAACTTGTCTAAATGCATATTAACCCTATTTGAACTCCTGGGAAAAACATACTTTAAAATCACAGCAATTGGAAAACAAACAGGGACTCAATTGCACAACATACGACTTTAGGGACCAAAATGTAAATTCTGTAAATTACGAGGACTTAACCAAATTTAAAGTTACCAATAAGAAATTAATCACATTTCATGCTTCCCTGTCAAATTTCATCCCAAACGGACATCTCAAACTCAACCAAATGCATATACAAACTTTAAGACCAAAACGTGAGGATTTCAAAACATATAACCATCAGATTCAGTGCCCAACGGTCGAGTGTTCCGAAATGGGGAAGATCCGTTCCGAAACACGGGACCGTTCCGAAACAAGTTGCGGAACAGGGCTTGGCAGTGGCAAATCCGTTTCGGAACAGCTCCACCTGTTTCAAAACGCCATGGCCATTTCAGGCCACCTGTTCCGAAACAGTAGCACCCGTTCCGATACGGGCTGCCCAGAATTGCAGAATTTTGCTGGTTTAACAAGCAATTGACCCATCAAACACGTTCCGATGACATTCAAATCATACCAGCAAGTCATCAAACACTTAAGGAACATATTAGCATCATCTAATCTCAATCATGGCATCATTCAAGGAAAATCCCAATTCTATAGGCATGCATCCTATATTGAAAATCATGCAACCATCAAAACACCAAACCAAATACCAAAAGGCCATTTACATGTTCCAACATCATCAAAGGCATTAACCAAACTTAGGGAGTCCAAAACATCTCCCAAAAACACAATTTAGGTTCCCATTGCCAAATGCCAAAAGCTAAAAGTGTTGTGAAAATATTCACCATACATGAGCTTAAGCCTTCACTTAGATCCTTGACCTCCTTGCTGCCCTTTAATCACCTCAATGCTCTGCATTATTGGTTTAAGAAAGAGAGATCATCATCGTTTGCATTTCTTTACAAAACGCCCAATTTGTTTCTTTTCTTTCAATTTTCGTTTTGATTTTTGCTCCTTAATTTATCATGAAGTTTTTCATTAACTCCTTGTGTTTTTTCTTGTCATTCTTGTTTCAGGAACGTGCTTACAACATTCCTAGATCCGAAAATACAAAGAAAGTCCGTTTCGACAGGCTACCTCATATCATGTGGTAATCATAGCCTAGGTTTGGAATTGTTGTAATTTTTCTGCACATTTTAGCCAAAAAATAAAAAAAATAAAAAAATCGAAATTCTGAAAAATCAAAGTTTGACTAAAAAAAGTAAAAAAATCATAAAAATTTGAAAAAAAAAACAAAAATCAGTTTCGAAATCAATAAAAAACAAAAAAGAGAGAAGTTGTGTTTATGTTGTGAAATTATGAAGACCGTACAAGTTTGCGTGTGTTGCGTGTAAAAGAGTCTATCGCAAATAGGTGCAAGTGTACATGTCGCAAGTAATAAAGTGATACGAAGTATCGGATATCGTCTCCACAGGGACTGGAAATACTTCTATCCTTAGATTGATGCACAAGAAAAGAAATAAGTTTAATAAAATGTTTGAATAAATCTTGAGAATAAGCTAAAGTGAAAGAGAAAGTAATCATATTTAGGAAAGAGGTCGGTATTGATTTGCTCGGTAGTGCAGATGTTGCACTGTTCAGAAGGCTTTCTGTTGCGACTGTCGTCGTGCCTGTCGCGGCAGCACCTGTCGCGGCAGAGGTCTGTTGTGTCGCGGCAGCGATCAACAACTTTGTACTTCAAGTTTAGCAAGAATCTCTATTATGACTTGTCCTATCCCTAGGCCCAAGTGTTGTCGATGAACACGTCTTAGATGATACCTCCCAGCGTGAATCAAAGGATGAACACTGATGTTTGTGAATTCTTCCTTAGCTGCTTAACCTTGTACATATACTTATGCCAAGATGGTTTAACCATAAACTGGAAAACACGTATTTACTCCTTTCGTATGCTTAACTCTCCCGATATTAAGTAAATGGATAACCTCACAATGCTCTCCCGATACTCTTATGAGATGTTGAAACCAGAGTAAATAAGCTTAAGCTTTTATTGTATTGAACAGAAAAACCTAAAAATAGTACAATCCTTACAACTACTTTACAAGATCAACCCGTAGCCCTGGGGAAAGTTTAGAACATGATGGAGAAAGAGAAACAACTAGGGTTTTGGGGGAAGACGGCTAGGAGCTAGATATCCCTTGCCTAGTCGAATTAGAAGCATATATATAAACCTTGGGTCTAAGTTCTCTAATATGGCAAGAATACAAGTTTAAATTAAAGTACAATTCTATTAAAGACTAAATCTTCTGAGTAGATGTCTTTAATTCGTCCTCTTTTCTTGCTTTGACTTTCTTCCTTGAACTTTGGACTCGACCTTCCTTCTGTTACAGGGCTCAGAAATATATGGGAGTAGTTCACGGCAGACCGACTTGAAATCCTCTATCTGTCGAGTTCCACTTTGTTTTTCCTCTTCAATGTTCCACTGTTGTCATTGTTGCCACGGCAGATGTCACGACAGGCAGTGTTCTACGTCCTTTTGCTCCAGCTCTGCAACTCGTCTCTACTTCTTTGCTGTCGCGGCAGATTCATGCGAAAAGTAACCGAAATCAGCAGCATCTGTGCAGTTTTATCTAATTGTGATGTGTATGCAAAAATTTATCCTAAGATGCAACCAATCATGCTTGAGTGCAGCAAAAATATGGGTAAATGAGGGATAAAATATAGAACTTTTATGCACTCAACACACCCCCAAACTCAAGTTATTGCTTGTCCTCGAGAAAATACAGCCTAACTAAGAATGAAACTTGTTTTTTTTTGCTTGGCTTAACTCAATGAACTATCATTACATACAACACCTTCACTATCAAGAGCAGTACCTTTTTGAGTGTTTATGGGCTTATCCGGAGCAATACTATAATTCTCGTGCAAGTGTGTGCAGGTTTTGTGAACAGATATGTGCCTAGACTATTTAGCAACTAGAATAGTCATGCTATTCACATGAGTTTTATTTCAAAATAATTTTTTAACTGGAGGCAATTCTTAGGCTCCTTTCGTTTTTTCTGACTTAGACCCAAGTTTTTCTTATTTTATTTTTACTAGAGCCGGTGTTAGGCATCTTTCGGGGCAACTTAGTCTAAGTTTTTTATTGAGTGTGTAAAAGTTCTATTATTTACACCCTTTTTAACCCATATTTCTGCTGCATTCAAGCATCATTTCATTGCATCTAGGCTAGTTTACAGCAAAACATCACAAATACATTAAAGGCACAGATTCTACTAAAGAATGGCTGATTTTTCAGGTTACTACCATAGTAGACGGAGAAGGCAGGCGCAGGGCAGAGAAGCAGAAGGGCTGAACTGGACAAGCAGACAAAGAGGACGATGCTGCCATGGTGCTGCCGTGACAGCAAATTAGTGGAGAAAAAACAAAGTGGACCTCGATAGATAGAGAAAATTCTGCTCGTCTGTCGTGTGAAAACCATATATTTTTCCAAGCCCCGGATCAAAAGATATGTCAAGCCCAAAGCTCAAGGAGAGAAAATCCCAAGAAACAAAGAGGACGGCTGGAAAGTACGTTCCTTGAAGATTAAGTCTTTATTAGAATCATACTTTTAATTAAAGTTGTAATCCTTGTTAACTTAGATAACTTGAGCCCAAAACTTATATAAGGGCATATATTTTAACCTAGGAGGAAGAGATAGCCGATTACCCCATAACCGACAACCAAAAACCCCTAGCCGTTTACCCGCCGTCGACATGTTCTAAATTCCCCCTAGGGCCACGGGTTGATTTGTAAAGTAGTTGCAAGGGTTGTTTTGTTTTAGGAATTTTCAGTTCAATAAAATAAACTTCAAGTTCTCTTATTTTGGTTATTAATATCTTGCAAGAGCATCGGGAGAGCATTGTAAGGTTATCTATTTACTTAGCATCGGGAGAGTTAAGTATACGAAAGAAATAAGAGCAAGTTCTCTAGTTTATAGTTGAACTATCTCGTGCCTAGGGATAGGGCGAGGTTAAGTGGCTAAAGAAGAATTCATACACATCGGTGTTCATCCTTCGATTCAGCCGGGAGGTATCATCAAGACGTGATCATCGACAGACTTGGACCTAGGGATAGGCCAAGGCAGATCTGGGATTCTTGCCAAACTTGAACGTACTGAGTTGAGTGTTTGCTGCCGCGACGATCAACGAACTGCTGCCGCGACAGGTGCTGCCGCGACGACAGAACTGGATTTCCTAAACTCTACAATACCTGCACTACTAAGCAATTCAATACCAGCCCATTCTCTCTATCTTGATATTTCTACTCTTTTATTTACGTTTACTTTATTATTCTCGTGACAATTCTCAAATATTCCCTTTACTTTCGTGCAGTGAATTAAGGTGAAGCTATTGGCCCAATCCCTGTGGAGACGATATCCGATACTTCGTATCACTTTACTACTTGCGTCGTGTATACTTGCACTACCATTGCGATAGACTATTTAACACGCAACATTTTTCTTTTCCTTTTCCTAGAGCCAGTGTTGGGCACCTCTAGGGGCACTCAAGTGGTTATGCTTTTTTACTCTAAGTTTACTAACAGTAGTCTAGAAAACATATAAGTCACAAGGTTTTTTTCTTCAAGTTCAGAACTATAGCAAGGCTCTAAATAATTCCTAAAACATCCTAAAGACACTGTCACAACAGAAAATGTCGCGGCATGTAAGTGCAGTTCAAAGACTTAAGCCAATTTTTTTTTGACACAAAAATAACTAGAATGAGACACAAATTAAAAAGTTCATTAATATAACAGAGGATTTCCTACCCCCAAACTCGAGGGTTGCATTGTCCTCAATGCATGACAACAAAATAGAAATGAAAAATAGGAAAAAGAAAAACATCACAAGTAGATAAGATAAACAGCAGAAGCAGCAAGCATAAAAGAAAAGAACTTAAGTTGATGAGCTGTCGTCGCTGCTGTTGCTGATGCGGAGCTGCCGGCAGGCACTCACCTTTGTGGCAGAGGCTGGTTTCGGAGTGGGGGATGGTGAGGCTACCTTTTTCTAGCCTCTCGAGGTAGCTGGACTCGGGTAGGTGAGATCTTTGGGGCCTTGTCCAGAACCTCGAGTTCGCTGTCACTGCTGCTGCTGTCCGCTTTGTCGTGGCAGGGTCCCTCAACAATTACATTCAGCTTCTTTTTTTTTCATTGGAGGGAAGCCTTTGGCTAACTCCCGAACGACAGATGGCTTCGAGTTAGAGTCATCCTACCATACTGAGGATGAGGAGAAACCTTTGAAGTACTTCAGATCAATCTCTAGTAGTGGTTCCTTCTATTTTGCTCCTCGAGGAGTGGCAAATCGCCTGTCGCCATCTCCGGCCGTGGAAGGGGGTGTAGAGGAGGCAACAATTGGCGTGAGTGTCCTAGGATTGGCAGCAGGTGTATGGGTGGTAAGAAGGTTTTTTGGGAAAGAGGGGAACTGCACGTTTGGATTATTTAAATCAACTTTAATGAAATTTACCGTGGCAGTGGTGAAGTCCCTCATGAATTCCATGAATCCCAACTGCCTGGCCTCCATCTTTTTCAGTAGTTGAAGGAGTTGGTTGGAGGAGGTGTTTGTCGGTTGTGCGGTCTCGGTCTGCTTCGGCTCTGGAGCGACAGGTTCGGTGGAGTGTGGTTTTGTCGTTAGCTCTGTTACAACAGAGGGGTCCACATATGCCAAATGGGTGGCAGGCTTCAGTTCCATGAGGTTGTAGATGTTTTTCTGCATGCACCCTTTGCCTTGGATCTTCACATCTTCAGCAATTTCAGGCACTTTATGGGCTCGGCAGAGGGATGTGATGAGGTAGGGGAAGAAAAGGGGGCCCATTACTCTTGTTGCACACTCATGGATGCCATCGAGTATGTATTTACCAACATTGATCTGTCGCTCGTTGATGATGGAATACACGAGGGCAAGTCTCTGTCGGTCTACTGTCGTGTTGTGTGATGTTGGCATAATACGCTTCTTCACGAAGTGGTTCCAGAGTTTGTCTATCGGTAAAAGATGGGTCATTCACACCGTCCATCTATGCTTGGGATCATCGTTCCAGGTGGTGCCTACTTCCGTCAATTCTGCCATGATGCTATCATAATCTGCCGGTGACAAACTGCTGACAAATCTACCGTGTGCATCCCCCTTTCTACCCATATAAAGACCATACAATGTGTTGATGTAAGTTGGTTCAAGGGAGATTTCCTTACCCCTAACCGTTACTGTCGTGGCATCCTTGGATGAGATGGCAGCGTAAAATTCACGGACCAATGTGACGTTTATCTCATCCGGTTGGACAGCAAACATTTGTCACTTCAGTGCAATAGTCCTCTTAGAGATGAAGGCCTTCAAGCCCTAAATCTCTCGTCTTTTTGGTGTAGGTAAAGCCTCGTTCTTCCCACACCTCTCGTTTCTGGAAGGAGTCGTAGTATCTCTTCTCCGAATCTGTCGATGTGAATCTTCTAGGGATTCTATTGTGGCTTGGTGTAGAGACTGTCATGGCAGAGGTTGAGGCAGCACTTCTTCTGGTTGATCGAGTAGTCATTGTAAGGAAACTGTGGAAAATAAAGAAAATTTCTGAAAAGCTAAAATTCTTGAGAGAAAAGTAGAGAGAATAGAATGAGGTGAAAAAATGAAATGGGAAGGGAGGTTTATATAGAACAGAATTTTTCTGCCCGTTGGAACTGTAACGGGTGGTGCGAATAACGGAGACAACTGTCACGCGGTTTTCTGACGCGTTTGTCACGCGTTTTCGTGTCTGCTGCGCATTTGTTACGCATTTTTGTGTATGTTGCGACATCTCCGTGACAAGTTGTATTTTCCGCGTCTGCCGCAACAGCTGGTAACAGGCTGTCACGACAGTTTTGTTCCATTGGGCTTCTTGGGTTGTTGTGAGTGTGGTGGGCTAGTTCGTTCCTCCTCTTTGCTTTGCTTCCTTTATTTACCTGTAAACTAAAATAAACAATATATTAAAATCTTATTTCCTAAAACAATAAAAATAAATAAAATAAAATAAGATAAATAAAATAAAGCTAAGTTAAATTAGGGATGCCTTAAAAGGCATCTACTAAAGTAACTACTTCCTGCATCCCCTAATAGTGCTTTAGCATTTGTCCATTGACTTTGAATTGGTGCCCATCCTTGACTGATCTGAATGTAATGGCACCATGGGGAAAAACTTGGACTACTTGGAAAGGGCCAGACCACTTAGATTTAAGCTTTCATGGGAAGAGCTTCAACCTAGAGTTGAACAACAACACTTTCTGCCCTGGGCTAAACTGTCGTGGCAGAAATTTTCTGTCGTGCCACTTCTTTGTTTTGTCCTTGTAGATTTTGGCATTGTCGTAGGCCATGGCTAAAATTTCTTCAATTTCATTTAAATCTAGTAGCCTTTTCTGCCCTGCCTTGTCCCAGTCCATGTTTACTGTCTTGATAGCCCAATATGCTTTATGCTCTATCTCGACATGAAGGTGGCAAGTTTTTCCGTAGATGAGTCAGTAAGGTGAAATTCCTAATGGTGTTTTAAATGCAGTCATGTAGGCCCATAATGCATCATTTAGGTGAAGAGACCAATACTTCTTAGTTAGTTTGACCATCTCTTCTAGGATGTTCTTCACTTCTCTATTTGAGATTTCGGCTTGCCCATTGGTTTGAGGGTGATATGTTTTTGCGATCATGTGATTTACTCCATATTTCTTCAGCGCACTAGCAATTACCCTGTTGTCAAAGTGCCTACCCTCATCACTAATAATCGCACTTGGGATGCCAAACCTTGAGAAGATATGTTTATGGAGAAACCTTTGCACGGTCTTGGCATCATTCTTTTGTGTGTCGATGGCCTTTACCCACTTGGACATGTAGTCTACTGCCAACAGTATGTACAAATTCCCACAAGATGCTGGGAATGGTCCCATGAAGCCGATTCCCCAAACATTAAAAATTTCGACTTTGAGAATGTTCTGCGGGGGCATCTCATGTCTTCTCGAGATGTTTCCAGTCCTTTGGCACTTATCACAACTCTTATAAAAGGTTTGTGCATCTTTAACCAGTGTAAGCCAATAGAAATCAGATTGCAGAACTTTGGCAGCAGTTGTGTTTCCTCCAAAGTGTCCTCCATAAGGGGCAGCATGGCAGTGGTTGAGCACTTCTTCCTGTTCTTCCTCCGATGTGCATCTCCTGGTGATCTTATCTGCACAATGTTTAAATAGAAGAGGTTCGTCCCAATGATAATGTTTTGCATCATTTTGGAACCTCTTCCTTGCTTGGTAGTTAAGTTTAGGGGGGTAATAAACCACTAACAAGGTGATTCACTATGTCAGCATACCAAGGGATTTTAGGAAGCTTACCTGCCGCCATGGCTATCGCGGCAGTGCTGGTGGCAGAGAACAACTACTCGTCTGGGAAGGTCTCATGTATGTTAATCTTGTCTTTGTCTTTGTCCTTTCCCATTTCCAGTCTTGACAAGTGATCGGCTACTTGGTTTTCTGTCCCTTTCTTGTCCTTGATGTCAATGTCAAATTCTTGCAAGAGCATAATCCAACGTATCAACCGAGGTTTCGCATCCTTCTTCGTGAACAGATATTTCAGTGTTGAGTGATCTGTATGGACCACCACTTTTGTTCCAAGTATGTATGGTCGAAACTTGTCAATTGCAAACACCACTGCTAGCAATTCCTTCTCTGTTGTGGTGTAGTTTATTTGGGCATCATTTAAGGTCTTGCTGGCATAGTATATAATGTGGAAGAGTTTTTCCTTCCTCTGCCCTAGTGCTGCCCCGACAGCATAATCACTGGCGTCAGACATTATCTCGAATGGTAAGCTCCAGTCTGGTGGCTGCACTATAGGGGCTGTTACCAGCTTCTTCTTCAGTATCCTGAATGTTTCAGTACATTCAGAGTTAAAGTTAAATGGCATGTTTTGTTCCAACAAGAGACACAGGGGTTTAATAATTTTAGAAAAAATTGCAATAAATCTTCGATAAAACCCAGCGTGTCCCAAGAAACTTCTTATGCCCTTGACTGTGGTGGGTGGCGACAGTTTTTCAATAACTTTGATTTTTGCTCTGTCGACCTCTATGTTGCGGTAGTTGACCTTGTGTCCCAACATTATGCCCTCGTCCACCATGAAGTGGCATTTTTCTCAGTTTAATACGAGGTTTGCCTCTTCACATCTTTCAAGCATCTTCTTGAAATTGCCTAGGCAATCGTCGAAACTGTCCCTAAAGACGGAAAAATCATCCATGAAGATCTCTAGGAAATCTTCCACCATGTATGAGAATATTTCCATCATCCACCGTTGAAAGGTTGCTGGTGCATTATACAGTCCAAATGGCATTCTTCGACAGGCGTATGTTCCATAGGGGCATGTGAAGGTTGTTTTCTCCTGGTCCTCTGGTGCAATTGCGATTTGGTTGTAACCTGAATAACCATCAAGGAAACAATAGTAAGGCTTCCCCGCTAATCTATCTATCATTTGATCAATAAAGGGTAAGGGGAAGTGATCCTTCTGGGTAGCCTTATTAAGCTTCTGGTAGTCCATACAAACCCTCCAACTGGTCACAGTCCTTGTTGGGATTAGCTCGTTGTCCTTGTTTGTTACCACGATTATGCCTTGTTGAGTGTGTAAAAGTTCTATATTTTACCCCTTATTTAACCCTTACATCTGCTGCATTCAAGCATAATTCATTGCATTTAGGTAAAGTTTTGCATATACATCACATGTAACGCCCCGGTTTTGGGCTTAGGAGTTTTGGGCGTTGACCGGTTTGGTCAAAGTGCTGTTCGAATCTAAAGAGGTGAAATTAGGAAAGCTTAGTTCGGGTTGCATTAAAAATATGGAAAAATGTTCTAAAATCATCTTTTAATATAATTAAGTGAACTGTGAAATCAATTTTGGAAAATGAGTTTTGGAAGTGTGACATTTTGGCTAGTGACCAAAATGTAATTTTCGAAAGTTTGGTGACTGTTTTATAAAGGGTTGAAACTTTGAATCTTTAAGGAGCTATTTACCCAAAGGGAGTTTCTCCAGATTTTTCTAAGATATTTTGTGACTAAATTCTGATTTTAAATGATATTAAAAGTGGAGGGAAAGCCATTTGGCTATTTTGGATTTTGTAACCAACTTTTCTCAATTTTCTTTCTCTCATTTTCTCTCAACCCAAACACATTCTCTCCAGAGAATTGGTTCTGATTTTCTCACCTAAATCCCTCCTTTCAACTCTCATTTGATTCCCAATCAACATATCTTCAAAACCTCTTCAATTGCTAATTGTTTCAACAAGGTTTTGATTCCAAAAAGAGAAGAAACTCAAGTTTGGAGGTAAGAACGTCCTTCTCCTCTAAACTATCAGTTCTTTACTGAAATTCCTAAGTTTTCAATCCTTAATTGATGTTTAATTAAAGGTTTTTAAGTGGTGAAATGGATCTTGGCTTATAATGCAAGATTTGATGATTTTTGATGATTTTCGTTAGATCTGATTAATCTGTGATTTGAGATGTGTTTTTGATGTTAAATGAACTCTAAATTGATAAGGAATTGAGTTTTGATTAATGCAATCCCGGATAGGTTGAGTTTCCTAAGTTTAGCTTGTGATTCAAGGTTGTTTTTGGGGTGATCTTGTGGATCTGATGTTGCTGGAGGTATAAGGATGTTAATAGGTTGTTTTTAGATGTTATATGATGTTAAAGGATGTGTGGTTTTGCTGGTTTATGGCTGGGCTTTGTTTAGAAGTGGTTTGGATGCATTTTCTGTTGTGTTTGGTGGCCGAAAATGGTGTGTGGATGAGAGCAGCGAGTTTAGGTGCTTTCATTGAAGCAATTAATGCATGATGATGCATTAATCCTCTGCTTTGATGTGTTGAAACAGGGGAGGCATCTTTGGATTCAAGAGTTGTTGATCCGGAAGCTTGATTTGGTGCTTTGGCTTGAAGCAAAGTGGAATCGGTGAGTGCGTGAGTGCGTGAGCGCGTGAGTGCGTTTGTGAAAATTGGGTTTTCAGCTTTGAAACCAATGTCTTGGGAGCTTAGTTTAAGTCTAAACAACTTTGCTAAGCTCAAGTGTAAGTTTTCGGAATTTCTCTCTAGTGGTAGCCATGACTTTGTTGTGATGCAAAATGGTTATTTGCATGTTTTAATTACTGTTTTGAAAGCATGTTTTAGCATGGTATTTGCTGATGTTTTAAGCCATATGTTGAAGGAAACTCTAGGTAGGAGTTCCTTGCTTTTGTACATTGATGAAATGTGGTTTGATGCTTTTAAATGCATGATGAATATGGCTTGGTTAAATGCTTTAAAACAGTGGATTAAATGATGAAAATGATGTTTATTGGCAAGTGATGTTTTAAAAAGGTTAAGGTCACTAAGGTGGTTAAAAGTCCTTGAGTGAGCCTTGTTACTTAAGAACATCAAGGTGGTTAAAAGTCCTTGGATGGTTCTTGTTGCGGACACTAAGGTGGTTAAAAGTCCTTAGGTGATCCTTTCCATGGTGTTTAAAAGTCCATGGGGCCATGGTGTTTAAAAGTCCATGGGGCCAAGGTGTTTAAAAGTCCTTGGGGCCAAGGTGTTTAAAAGTCCTTGGGGTGATTCAAGCTATGGACACAAAGGTGGTTAAAAGTCCTTGTGTGGTCCTCATTCATGGTGTTTAAAAGTCCATGGCCAAGGTGTTTAAAAGTCCTTGGGGCCAAGGTGTTTAAAAGTCCTTGGGAAGTTGATGAACTTGTTTTAAGAAATGGAATTTATCACTTGAGCCAATATGACATGTTTATGTTGAAGCATGAGATTGCTTGTTTAAGTATGCTTTTGAGCATGTGCAAAGGTTGATTTAAAGCATGATTTGTAAATGTTTTTAAATGCATTATTGAATGGTTTTTAAGAGCATACCTCACTAAGCTTTTGCTTACGCTCTCCTCGTTTTCTTAATTCAATAATGCAGAACATTAGTGAACCTTGAGGGCAGCAAGGAGGGCAAGAATTCAAGTGCAAGTAGAGCTCAATGTATGGAAGGTTTTGTTTTACATTTTAGCTTTTGGGTAATTTGGCAATGGGGGACCAATGTGTATGTTTTGGGAGGTGTTTGGAACTCCCTAAGTATGTTGAATGATGATATGAATGCTGGCTTTTGCATTGGATCATTACATGCTTGTTTTGGAAGTTTTGTGCTTGAATAGCTAGCTTGTGTAGGAAGCATGCTTATAGAATTGGGGCTTTTATGCATGTGATGTTGCTCTGATGATTTGATGATGCTTATAAGTCTTATATATGTTGAATTGCATGCTGGTAAAGTTTGGTGGCAATTGGAGCATGTTTGAATGATTAATTGCATGTTTTGGAATGCATTTTGCTGCAATCTGTGCAGGGCGTTTCGGAACAGTGTGCACCGTTTCGGAACGGGTGCTTGAATGAACCCAGGCGTCCGAAACGGTATGCACCGTTTCGAAACGGTTTGGCCTCTGCCAGGCCCATGTTTCGGAACCCTTCGCGGAACGGCCCGTGTTTCGGAACGGGGTCTACCTGTTTTGGAACGGTCGACCGTTGGGGGCTGACATTGGCAGTTAAATGTTTTGAATTGTTTGCGTTTTGGTCCTGAAACTTGTTTGTGCAATTGTATGAGTTTGGGAAGTCCTTTTGAGCTGAAATTTCACAGAGAAGCATGAAACCTGACTAATTTCAAGTTGGTAACTTTAATTTGGGATAAGTCCTTTTAATTATCATAAATTACAATTTGGTCCCTAAAGTTGTAATTTGTTCAATTGGTCCCTGTTTGATCTCTGATGTTTGTGATCTTTGAGTATGATGTTTGTGTGATCACAATTCGGGTTGACTTTGGTTTTCCCCGTGTGACTTTCTTAATTCGGGTCAACCGTCTAGGCCGGGTTAAGGGGGTTACATTTGGTGGTATCAGAGCTGAGTTCTCGAGTAATGGGGAATGAATGTATGCATGATTGAAGTATGTTTGGCTTGTATGCTTGTTGTATGAAAGCATGTTTAGTGGCTTGTGATTTGGATGCTATTGAGATGTATGATGTGATGTTGCATGTTGAGGGTACCCATTGCCAAACAAAAGCTAATGAAATGATGTTGATTTTGAATGGAAATTGAGCTTGAATACTTGGATTGCTTACCTTGCTGGGCCTGACTTGTTTTATTTGCATTGTGATTGCATGGTAAAAGTATGGCACCACGTAGAGAGTTACGAGGTAGTGTGCGAGCTACGACTCCCAATGAGAATGAGAACGAAGAGAACACGGGTAGTGCGGTGTTACCCCCTCCTCCACCTGGTGGTGGTGCTGGGAGAGAGAGAGCTGAAGCTGCAGCTGGTGCTGGAGCTGCTGGACCAGAGGTTGGTCAGGGGCAAGCTATGCCTGATATGTCTATGTTGGTACAAGCTATTGCGGGTGCTTTTCGAGCAGCAGTAGCTGGAGCTCAAGGAACTGGGCATCAGGGAGATGCTGGAGTTAGACTACCTTTGGAACGTCTGCGCAGTCTTGGTGGGACTGAGTTCAAGGGTATGTCTGCTGAAAGTTCGGAAGCTTGGTTAGAGAGTACTAAGCGTATCTTGGGTCAGATGAGCTGCACGGATGTGAAAAAGCTGGGTTGTGTTGTGTCCTTGCTGCAGGACGATGCGTATACGTGGTGGACGACCACTATAGCTGGGATGGCTGAAGCTGATGTGACTTGGACATTCTTTCAGAATGTGTTCAAGAGGAGATATCTAGGAGTGAGATATCTTGATGAGAAAAAGCGTGAATTCATGTCTCTTACCCAAGGGAGCATGAGTGTGGCTGAGTATGAAGTGCAGTTTGTGCGACTCAGTCAGTATGCACCGGAGTTGATACATGATGAGCGGGCAAGGTGCGAGAGGTTCCGTTATGGTCTTGTGACGGATGTAAAGATGTATGTGCTGGCCACTGAATATGATGATTTTGATGTGTTGGTGGGCCGAGCCAAGGATATAGAGATGAACTTGGGTTTATCTGCGAAAGGTGCTGGAGCGAGTTCTGGAAAGAGAGCTGCTGAGTTTAGTTCCGGAGGTGGACGGAACAAGAGGGGACGTGATCAAAGGTATCAGTCCTCAGCCAAGAGAGGTGGTGGTGCACCTGCTAGAGGAGGTTATGCTAGAGCTGATCCTAGTGCTTGCTGGATCTGTGGTTCGCGTGGTCACATGAAGCGTGACTGTCCTCGTGCTGTGAGGGAGGTGCAAGCTCCTGTTGCGGCAGCTGGTAATGGATGCTGGAATTGTGGTTCTGAAGACCACTTGAGGCGAGATTGTCCGAGGTTGGCTGGTGGCCAAGAGCGTGCTCCTGTTGTTGCTGCACCGCAGAGAGGTCGTGGGCGCGGCCGTGGTAATTTCCAGAGGAGAGAGGAAGGTGGTCGTGGAGTAGCCCATGTTGTGGCTATTCAGCCTGAAGGTGGAGGCCAAGCGAGGGTGTATGCTCAGCGTGAGGGAAGGAATGATGCTGATGTGATTGCAGGTACCTTTACTTTGCAATCCTTGTAATTGCTTTCTTTGATTGATTCTGGATCTACACATTCATACATTTTGCGTGAGCATGCTGAATTGCTTGGTTTGCCTGTTGAGTCTTTGGATGTGGGTGTTCGTGTCACTAGTTCTTTTGGTGAAACTGTTGTGACTCGAAAGCTTTATAGAAGGTGTCCCTTGGTTGTTCAAGAGCATGTTTTTCATGTTGATCTTATGGAGTTGCCCTTCTATGGTTTTGATGTGATCCTTGGTATGGATTGGCTTGCTGAGCATCGTGTTGTGGTGGATTGTGAAAATAAGCGGGTTTCGCTTAAGCTTGCGGATGATTATGAAGTTGTTGTGGTTGGTGAGAATGTGAAGTTTATTGCCAATGTGGTGTCTACCTTGGAGGCGAGTAGGATGCTGAGGCAGGGTTGCGAAGCTTATCTAGCTTTTGTGATGAATCCTAGCTCTAAGGAGTTGAGGGTGCAAGATATCAAAGTTGTGAAGGAGTTTCCTGGTGTTTTTCCTGAGGAGTTGCATGGTTTACCTCCTAATCGTGAGGTGGAGTTTGGAATTGAGCTGTATGAAAATACAACTCCTGTGTCCATTACTCCCTATAGAATGGCACCTAAGGAGCTGAAAGAGCTGAAGACGCAGTTGCAAGAGTTGCTAGATCGTGGTTTCATCCGGCCGAGTGTGTCACCTTGGGGAGCACCGGTCTTGTTTGTGAAGAAGAAAGATGGCACTATGAGGATGTGCATTGATTACCGTCAGCTGAACAAGTTGACTATCAAGAATCGGTATCCTTTGCCGAGGATTGATGATCTCTTTGATCAAT